>CAWUFW010003594.1:762705-1362705 GCA_963921515.1 Calotriton arnoldi
CATTCAGTAATGAGATCGGCCGGTAATTCTTGCAGAATTTAGGGTCGCGTCCTTCTTTGTGAATGAGACAAATTGTGGCCTCCTGAAAAGTTCCCAAATTCCCTTCAGCAAGGGGAAAAGAATGAAAAAGATGCAAAAGTCTAGGAAGTAAAAGATTAGAAAAGTGCAAGTAAAATTCAACGGAATAACCATCCGGACCAGGCGATTTACCCTTCTTTAAAGAGGATAAAGCGTGGGATAATTCCTGAAGAGAAAGATCTGTCTCCAATTGTGAGAGATTAAGATGATCATTGGACGGAATGGGAAGAGCGTCAAGATAAGACTGAATAAGGGAAGAAGGAGGAGGAATGTCAGGTGTATAGAGATCTTTATAAAAAGCTTAAATTCGTTAAGAATATCCTCATTTTTATGAACAGAAGAGCCATCAGAGGAGTAAATCATATCTATGATAGTGCGTTCTTTACGGGATTTAAGGTAATTTGCTAAGAATTTGCCCATTTTATTTCGACCTCCGTAATATCTAGCACTACTACGTAACAGTATCGAAGAAGCGTTATCGGTTGTGGTTTTATTAAAATCTAACTTGGCACGAATGAGTACTGGCAAAATAGAGTCTGTCGATGAGGTGTAAAACTGGTGTTTCAGTGATTTAATCTTTAGTAGGGCGTCTTTATTTTGTTGACGAAAACGTTTCTTTCTTTTGGCTACAAAATCTATTATGAATCCTCGTGCTGTAGCTTTAAATGAGTCCCATAGTATATGTGGTAAAATATCGGGGGTACTATTTAAGTTGAAGAATTCCTCAGCAAAAGTCGTGAAAGAGGAAGAAAAATTAGAGTCAAGAAGAAGAGAATTATTAAAGCGCCAGCGGGATGAAATAGGATGAGAGGGGAGCAGATCTAGGTTTATGAGAATTGGGGCATGATCCGAAATAACAATAGGTTCGATAGAGGAGGATAGCAAATTTTGAGATAGAGATTTAGATAGAAAAAGATAATCGATACGAGAAAGAGAGTTATGAGGAGGAGAGAAAAAGAGAATTCCAGAGAATCAGGATGTGTGAGTCTCCATGCGTCTACTAAGTGAACCTGAGAGATAGTGTTAAGAAAGTGCTTATGTGTCTTATGGGGCACAAAACGTGTTTGCGATTTGCGATCAAGAAAGGGGTCAACAACCTGGTTGCAATCTCCTCCTAAAATAAACAAATCATCCCTATATTGTATGCATTTCTGGGTAATCAGGGGCCAAAAGGAGCAGTCAGGATGTGTCGGACCATATACATTAAAAATAGTTAAAGAAGTATTATTAATTAATAGCTTAGCCAACACCCATCTACCATCAGAGTCATTTTCTTGCGAAATTACTTTACATTTCAATCTCTTGTGCCATAAAACAATCACACCATTTTTTCTTGTTAGAGGTGGGTGATACCAAAACCCCACCCACCCAACCTTTTTCAATTTTAACGCCTCAGCTTCTGAAAGATGAGTCTCCTGTAAAAAACAAATCTGGGTTGTAAGAGGCCAAGTGGGAAAGAATTCTCTGTCTCTTAATTGGGCTATTAACACCTTTCACATTCCATGAAATAACTTTGAACTTTGAGCTATCAACATTACATAACAAGTTGAATATGCAACACTAATGATAAGACAAAAAAGAGAACATGATAAAGAGCTAAGAAATAAGAAGAAAATGGCGAAACGGAACCAATTAACGGTAAGAAAAAGGAAAGATTCTAGGAAAGAACAAGGGGAGGATACAAGAAGAAAAAGAGAAAAAAGGGAAAGGAAGATTAACAGCAAAAGTAGACAGTACATGTCGAAATGACGACTGTAATACATACCTTACAGGGAACACAAAGGGATGAGACAGCGACGGACAACAGAGGACAGCACGCCCAACGGGGAAGGCACCGCAACACACCAGACATACCCAAACATCACAAAAGAGAAGGAGCGGTAGGGTATTGATAGTAAAAAGAAGAATAAATATCATTGAAACCTGCAAAAGAAGATAAAAATTAAGCACCATCAAGACAAACGATTTCTATAAGAAAAGTAAAAAGATTAGTTATAACAATGTCATCACTGCAAAAGATACAAGAGAAAAAGCACAACAGTCACGTTGCAGAAGTAGATGGAGTAGTCTCCATTGAGACATGAGTATGAAACTGGATAAATCTTCTGAGATCCACAGGGTTTTCGAAGGAAGAAGTTTTTTTGAGGAAAGTAACTTTGAAAATACAGGGATGAAACAATCCATATCTAGCTCCCATGGAGCGTAGCAGTGGTCGAAGGTCCAAAAACTCTTTGCGCCGTTTAGCTGTTGCTGAAGAAAGATCTTGGGATATAAAAAATTTTGAGCCTTGCCAGGATAGACCTTTCTTAGATTTAGCGGCGGTAAGAACCATCAGAAGATCAGTAAATTGTAGAAAAAGAATAATCACTCCTCGAGGTTTGGATGGCGCAGAAGTGGAAGAGAGACGAGGGCCCAGTCTATGAGCTCGTTGTAAGTTCAGGTTAACTGAAGGTGGTAGATTCAAGAGTTGTGGAAGGAAGGAAGTGAAGAAAGCAACAGGGTCGTCACCCTCAAGACCTTCAGGCAAACCATACACTCGTAAATTATTATGACGGTTCCTGTTTTCCAAGTCTTCAGAGGCCTTTCGAAGCTGTGAGACTTCCCTCTCCAAAGAAGAAATTCTTGTGGGTGCGTCCTGCACCTGAGCAAGTTGTTGCTCCACCACAGTTACACGAGAGTCCATAGAGGCCCACTTGGCATCCATTGACTGCAAACAGGTATTAGTCTCTTCCACAAACGGTCTGATAGCACAAATCTCCTCAAGGACCATGTCCAAGGATACCGGGGAAGTAGACTTGGGAGGCGAAGGAGGATCCTGCTTCAGTCTCTTGCCGGTAGATGAAGGTAACGAAGTTTTGGAAGCCATATCTGCAAATGAATCTGACGTATAAGAGCACTCACTATGTGACGAGGACTCAGATAAACAAGAGAATCTATTTGAAACAGTGCAGTAGGATCCAGGGAGATTAGAGACATTCACTTTCAAATTATGAGTGTGACGTAGTGCACGTTTACTCCTACCCATGAAACAGAGGTCTCAGACCAACTACGTCGAGTGTAAGCACAATATCACAAAGCTGCGCCAGCACAAGAAGATATGCTTGAGAGATAGAAAGAGGGACATCCATGGAGGGGACGCTCTATCAATAGAGGAGACACTCTATCAATAACACTGGGTCTGCGTAGAGTATATGCAGCGTAGATATGCAAGAAAGTACATCCCAAGTGGACAAATGAAATCCCAGTAATATTCGTCAGCAACGTCCAATATATCCCTTACAGTAAACAAGTAACGCAGTCTTTGAAACACGCTCACGATTCAAGAAAAAAGCATAATAGATGTAAGGCAATACTCTTAAAGTGATGGTAGAAGAGATAACGTGAAACTCAAAAAATAGCGCTGCGTGGCCTGGACGGCTCCATCACAATATCCAGCTGCAACGTATCCAGTTGGCATCCAAAGCAGGAATAAGTCAGTAAATGAATATTGCCTGTATTAAAAAGGCGGCATAATGGTGAATTAAACACCCAAAATATGCCATAGAAGGTGTCAAAAAGGCTCTCCAGAGCATTGCGTGAAGGAAAAGTTGAGGGGAAAACAGCAGGTAAAACATCTAAAATGGCGGCCGTTACCTGACTGAAAACGTCCACTGCCGAATTGCCCCTTTTATATGATGCAATTCCAAAAAATAAACGCAGCCTCCAGGAGAGCCAATCCTCCGGTTCAGGAAAGTGACATTTGCAGATGGTAATGAGTGATGAAAACGCTCGTAATTATCTTCGAACTCCGGCGGTCCGCGGAGCTCCGAAGTTAGGCGGCCATCTTGGATTGCCGCGTCCTCGCGACCGCTTTGCAATCTTTCTAAAACTGGCAAACAAGTCAGTTTCTGTTAAAGAGCCTACTGACATTGTACATATTTCTGTTAAGCCACTAGCGAAGAAAAGCGAAGGAAGGTTTGCAGTCACATATAAAATGCTCATGAGTGAACAATGAAACACAATTTCAGTGTACTGGCATGACAATCCAAGAGAGGTTGCACTCCTTTTACATCAAAAGTTCAGGAAATACGATGACTTTTAACACATGCAAAGAAAACTACAGTGCGCAGGGGAGCAGGGATCGGAACAGAGGTCTTCTTAAAGTGACAGCCCTGAAATAATATAAATAAATAAAAAATATACTTACTCATGCTTCCTCGGCCTCCGCTCTGAGTTTCTTCTAGAATGCATTCAGCACAATTCCTCCTAGAGTCTCAGCTAACTCTCCTCTATGAATCCGGACGCTGCTCTCATGCTGCTGATAATGTTAGCGTCATGAGAGAAGTGCTAGGATAGGTTGGAGTGGGCTGCCTTGATGCTCCATCAGGCACAGGGGGCTTGTGCTTGTGAAGAGGTTTAAAATGCACATGTCAAGCTGGCCATCGAAAAGACAGCCGGCCAAAGTGACATGCACAGTTTAAAAGGGAGCAGCCAGCAACACTGCTCCCTGATGCCAATCTGCAGCTCCGGCCCCGCCCATCGCTGCAACATCGGCTTGGCTGTAAGGAAAAATAAAATGGTAATGAAATCTCTTCATTACCATTTTATTTTCATGCATGCTGCACTGTCAGCACGGGGTGACGCTCCTCTGCCCTAAGGGAGGAACCGCCGCTGCTGATGACTCCTATTCAGGTTACAGCTTGTAAGGCGGCAGGCTTCCACACCCCCTGCCGTGCATTCTTTCCAAGGCTCTCAGTCTTTGCGGAAGTGCTTGGATTCAGCACTCACGCTGAGGAGCGATTACGCAGCAGCAAGATACAACATGTGTCAGTCAAACGAAAACACACTACATCAGACCTGCCAACTCACACGGTCCCACAGTGTGTCATACTACATCTGCTCCCTCCACGTGGTCACCCGGTGAAGAGCCAATATCCCACGGTGGCAGGGAAACTGGAAACCATTCCAAAGAGTGGGGTTCTAGCTCTTCGTTTGAGGCTTTGAACAGCCAATGTCAATTAAGAGGTCTGAAAATACCCCTGGACAATCAGCAAACTTTTTGTTTTTTGCAGGAGGGGTTTTTGTGGGGACGAGAGGGAAGAAGTGGCTCTAAGGTACTTCCTGGCACGATGCTCTGCCACCTCCAAGGCCCCACCCGCTCCTCACACTGTGAACATAGTTTTTCAGTTGGCAGGTCTAGCTACACCCCTATTCTGCACACCCAGTTTGGGCCAGGAATCTAGTGTATTTTCATGCACAGCTGCAGTTTCTGCTTTCTTTTTTGGTACCAAGAACTAGGAGTTCCTATGTGCCTAAGTGGGGGTCCTGTCCTGTAATGCTGCCACCTGCACATTGCCTATTACCTGGGCTCAACAACCTAACTGGCACTGAGTTCCCTCTTCTGCTGAACCAAAAATATGGCCCTCAGCTGTCCCTCATCCACGGACCCATCACCCAATGCCCGTATGCCCACCTCTTGCCAATCCAATCCTGGTGCAAGGTGAAGGGCTGTGCTTGAGCCATCCATCAATCCCACTGTTAATCATGAGTGTTTTAAAAAGGAGAACATTTCTGCAGATAGGAATAAATATCAAGGAGACAGATATGCCTTGAGTACCAGGGCTAAGTCAATATGTTCAAGGCAAAGCAAGCCATGTTCCAGTGATTTTCTGGAAAGGTTGAGGATTTGATTTGCAAGGAGATATAAAAAAAAACAAATCTCTCATGATACCATAAAACCACAGAATTTTCAGAACTGTGAAGAGAGATAATTGGCTATTGGGCTACTCGGCAGTAGCCCAGGAGGGTTCTTTTATGAGGTGCAGAAAGGTACCTGTTCCAACATCACATTGATTTTATTCAACTACGTTCACTGTTGCATACATAAATGCAACATTTCATATGCTTCTTTCATAAACATGAATACGTTGTTGTCAAAATAAAACTATGCATACATTATACTTTTTCAAATCACATCTGTCTTTCAGTTCATCATGTAATCCATCAATCAACCCAAGGTCGCTTATTTATTCACTCATCTGCCAATTCAATACACTCCCAACCTTCCCTCCTTCCATTAGGCCCTCCATCCCTTTGTCCCTAATTCCATCCCTTCCTCCAACAATCTCCCCACCTACACGACGAATGACCCCAGTCAGTGTGAATGAGTAGCTGGACTGATGCTGACAAATCGGTCAGTTGTAGTCTGACCATATCTGTTTCTCCTGCATGCCAAAGGAAGTAATGATCTAAAGTGGTATGTGCTGGCTGACCGGTCTGGATGACCTGCAGCCACCAGCCGCTTCAACCTGGCTCACTGAGAAGTGAATTCGAGACCCTCGAGACCTTCTACAAGAGGCGGTGTCAAGCGGTTTCCAGCAGATCACTATGTCACCTCTGCCTCCCAAGCTCATCTGCCGCCCGCAGAAGATTGAGTACTGCATACTGATTATAATTAAGATTCCCAGTTCTCTGTTTTTACTGATTTTTAGAGATAAATACAGACAGAAAATAATGTGTTTCTTGTCTGCATTTATTTTTGAATACAGAAAAATACTGAAAATTGTGCTTCTTGTGAGTATCTCACCATGCTGTCTTTCATGAATTCCAGGCAAACACTGAGCAGACAGACAGAATGGGGACTTACAAAACAGGATCAGATTTTCTTAAATATAGGCATATGTTAACATGCATTTGTAGTATAACACTAATATGCACCTATAGGTGTAGGGTTTTGTTATATGTGGCTGCCTAATTTGCTAAAACACGACAGGCATCCATTGATGAGTGCATGTCTAATAGTTAAATAAATGTGGAAATATACCAATTTACAACTCCATTTATTCTCAAAATACAAAATAAATAAGGATGAATACCAATAAGATGGCCCCAAAAAAATATGGATATATACAGATGGAAATGTTAAAAAAATAAATACCATAAAACCAAGAGCCCTAATTATAATGCATTCCATCAACTGCTGACAAACATAGGTCACCCAAGACCTTTTTGTTCTGTTACAGCAGCTGGACCCAAAGATGGACTATTGCATCTGCTAAAAGTCATCCCACTGACTACTAGCTTTTCTACTAAACAAACCTTCAACTCAAACCTGCTTGTTGCTATGCTTCCATGAACCAGTGCCAGTCCTGCAGGCACTGTGGGGTCGTTAGAGTGAACACTGCATACAATTGTGAAGAAAAACCTGTGCCCACGTTACATACAGCTTGTTGCAAAAAGTAAGGTATGAGAGGAGACTGAGATCATCTTTCAGTCAGAGGCGAATATGCAGCCTATTTATAAGCATGATGGGACAAACCAGTTATTTATTCCATTCATATAAAACAAAAGACATAAAAGACAAACTGGGATTTTGTTCACCAAAATAGTGAAAAAAAATGACACAAACATTGGTAGGGTGACTTCTTAGCTAACATTAATTAAAAATAAAATCACGTGCGGAGCACTGAATTGCTTGCCTGCCGCACCATATCAAAATGCTCTCAATCTTAGTGGCAGTAGTAAATGACTTAGTGGAGCTGTGTGTAAAACACCACATTCAGAGCTGTCATGACGACTGTGTTTTTCAATGCAGAGACCTTTTTATTTCGATATGAAAATGTGTGCTATTGAACATGCACCAAGTGAATAATACTGTGACTCTATTGAATGCACATTTCGAGCTCATTTTTCTGTTCTGATAATGTGTTATGTGTTATGTGTTAGCGGGTTTATAAAGCGCAACAGCTGCCCCAGCAAAGAGGCGTCCCGGCGCTGAAACAGCAGAGAGGTGACCAAGCTCGAAGAGGGCCCAGAGAGACCTACGGGGTGGGGAAGAGAAAGGTTTTAATGGCTTTCCTAAATTCGAGGTAGTTATTGAGCCCTCGAATGTGGGTCGGCAAAGAATTCCAAAGGATGGCCGCTCTGTTCCGGAAGGAACGACCTCCGGCGCGAACCCTCCTGGCTCGGGGGACCACCACCAGGCATTGTCCCATGGAGCGGAGCTGGCGGGTGGGGACGTAGGGTGAAAGCAGGTTGGTCAGGATTCCCGGAGTGCCAGTTTCAAGATTTTAAAGGCAATACAGAGTGCCTTAAACTCAATTCGCCTGGCCACGGGCAACCAGTGGAGCCGGCGAATGGCGCTTGTCACTGAACAGACTCTACGCAGACCAAGGAGAGATCTTGCGGCTGCATTCTGGACTCTCTGTAGCCTCTGTATTTCTGACTTGTTCGCTCCCAGATACAGTGAGCTAGCGTAATCAAGTCTTGACATAATCAGTGCCTGGATGATGATCTGCCTAGTAGGGGCATCAAAGAAACCCAAGATGGGCCTAAGTCCACGCAACAATCCGAAGCAGGTTCCCGCCACCTTTTTAGTTTGAGTCTGGAAGTTAAGCGAAGCGTCCATCCAGACCCCTAGATTCTTCACTACTTGCTTGGGGGCAGAAGCAATACCTAGGCTTTTTGGCCACCAGTGCTCATTCCATAGATCATGGTCCTTTCCCACCAACAACACCTCCGACTTGTTGGCATTCAGTTGGAGACAATTGGTGGTCATCCACTCGGCGACTGCCGCAAGATCACCTTGAAATTTCATGGCGTCCTGCTTGGAGATGCTTGAGAGAGCCACCACCAACTGTGTGTCGTCGGCATAGGAGACCATGGTCAGCCCTCTACTCTTGGCAACTTCGGCCAGAGGTTGAACGTAGAGATTGAAAAGCAGAGGGCTCAGGGAAGAGCCCTGTGGTACCCCATGGCTTGAGGGAAGCATGCTAGAGGTAAAGGGGGGGCTATCACCTGAAACATCCTATCCGCAAGGAAAGATGCCAGCCACTTCAGGGCAGAGCCAGTGACTCCCGCCTCCTCAAGGCGTTGTAGCAAAATGGCGTGAGACACCGTGTCAAACGCGGCACTAAGATCCAGAAGGATCAGTGCCGACGTCTGCCCAGCGTCTAAGGCTTTCCAGAGATGTTCAGATACGACCAAAAGCGCTGACTCGGTGCTGTGGCCAGGGCAAAAACCATTTTGGGAAGGATCGAGCCTGTTGTTGGAGTTTAGGTGAACCGCGAGGAGAGTTAACGTAGGCCTCCATGTCTCGTGAAGTTGTGATAATCAAGCTTCTGAAAAATACATTCATAGTGGTTAAATATTTCCATGATTGTTTAGTTTAGAAATGTTTAACAAGTAGTTGCAAGAACATTGGGACACTCTACCTTTATTGTTTAGTTTATGAGTTATTCCGAGGATGTTGTAAACACTATGACTGTTCCCTTTCAGATTCCAATAGTTCCATTATTTGTCCCTCCCGACTCTTCATCTTTTCATCAGTTGTATTTTCAAACTTTTGTATTAATTTCATCGAAAGTATGCCATGTCCTGAAATAGCTTTTCGCATTCTTCTATTTCTTTTCTACTTTGGGTTCAGACCTTTCTATTTTCATTTCAGATTCTTCTATTTCTTTTTAGTGGAACTTGTGATATTCCTTGAAACACACACAGGAAATGCTGATATAATCATGGATGCTCACTGTGTAGCTGACATGTTTTCCATAATGTAAATATGTGGATAGAGAGGACATATTTTGTGCCATGTTAGTTTAGTTTTGTGGGTTCCTTAGTGTCTCCAAGCCATGTTTTGTTTTGAAAATATAAGATAAAACCAGTAGTTAAACCCTAAAGAATCCCCTGGTTTCAAATCATAGTTAAAAGAGGAAGTAAATACTGGTGAAGATCAAGATTGGTAGCACGGCACCAAATTCGACCTTAACCAAAAGCGACTCAAGAAAGTCTCCTCCAATGCTCTACAACGCATTTAGCCTTCAGTGACTGCTGCCAGGACTATTTGTTTTCAAACAGAAACCATGTCCTTGCCCTTATGCTCAGAATAGCAGGCAAACTATTCAAACAGACAACAGACCTTGTTGTCCCAAATTTGCAGAGGCCGCTCCCAAAGGGGACCTCGAGGGCCGGCGCCATAACCACCGCCGAGCCGCTGGAAGGATCCGGTTCTGGGTGCCCCAGAGCACCCAGAAGCAGAATGGGGGTAGCCCTTCGTGCCGAGGTGCGCCGGAGAGGCGCCATACCCCCCCGTCCAATGGGGGGACAGGCCAGGTATGAACCCCCCAATGGGGGGACACCACCAGCAGAGGTGGGAAATCTGAGGGGGGCTATAAGTCGCCCCTCACCCTGTGCAGCTCCTTATCATTGTGGAGCAGGTGGAGCGGCGCAGCAAAGAATTTTGACCCACCCTCACCTATGGAACAGCAGTGTCGCAGTGCTGGACAACAGGCAAGCGGATAGAGGATAAGTAAGGGTACAATGGTTGGTTATGGAGACACACCGACAGGGCGGTGTGTAGGAGTAGGGCCACTCACTTTGGGATGCCTTATGACAGGGTGAGTAGGCCTGACAAAAGGGGGTAGCAGACGGAGACGGCACTCACAGCCCAGACCCCGCCGGAAGGCAGGGCACAAATGAGACTAACTAGGTAGCGAGTTGGGGCCTAACTTGGGGGAGAAGCTACCCCCCACACGCAAGGAGCGTGGAAACCAACAGAACAATTTTATGACCCAGAAGTTGCAAGAAAGGAGATAAGCCTGCAAAAGAACTGACCAATGAACTGTCGGTGCGATTTACAAATTTATGATGTACAAATGATTTACGACAAGCAATGTGTTATGACAAGCAAAGTATATGATTTATGACAAACAAAGTATGACAGTTTGCAAATGATAATTTATGGCCAAGGGTCATAAAATTATGACCAAAGTATATGCATGTATTCGTAATAAAACTGCAGCCAACAATGAACACTATAATCACAACACATGTTGGCTGTTTATTATGAGAAATACAGGTGATAAAAGATTGCATGCTATACTGGAGGGGGCACAGTGCGGGGGTTATAAATATGCACACTACCTCGGAAACACAGAGAACAGGCGTATTATTTATTGATTCTGTTAGAAGTAGCATAGTGCCTGGAGGGTGTTTGTGTCACAATTCAGACATTTGATCGAATTTTTCAGGCTGCCCTTGGATCTGGACACCCAGGTCTTCACTGTCCTAGACTGCCAGAGATAAGGGGCCCCCTCCTGGTAGCCACATTGCTGGAAGCCCTTAGCAGGAAAATGCCCTCCAGAAGAAGCCCAAAAATAGGAAAAAACCTTAATGGAAAAAACCTTCAGGCCTGAGATGGGGCTTCAGGAAGTAGTTGAACCTTGAGTAAAGGAAGGGTCAAAAGGAAGGTACTGGAGGATGCAGATCTGAGGAGAGATGGGTGAGGGAGATGACACTGCCAGAAGAAAACATCCAGGAGCGAGGAACACGACAAAGGAAACCACCCAAAGCATTGCAGCGCAAGGAGTGGAGCGCCTTTCTTCTTTTTATATGCTGAAAAGATGAAATTACATCAGCTAAACAATCCTCCATGAAGGACTAGGTTCTAAAACACATCCTAAACAGTGGTGGCCATTTTTGTATTGGGACACATATCCCTTCCCTCCTGAGGAATCCTGGGTAGGGATCACATGACACCAATGAGAATGCTAAGCGCATTCTAATATGAACCACGACCCAGAAAAGAACCGGCATTCAGGACAGTACAGGCAGGCTAGCCATTGTAAAATGAGTAAAGGGAAGGTGGGTGCAGGCCACAGTTATTACTGATGACTTCCCCCCACTCGGCGGGCAGCAGCAACAGCGTGTCCTCCCCGTCTGATAGAGAATCAGCGGAGAACAACGGGCAGGATCTCTTGCCACATAGTGGTATAACAGTTAGGGCTACAAAATTCAATGACCATGTTTCAACTTTTTCCTTTTGTTTTCACTGTTCATGAAAGGCTTTGCTGCTTTAAATTTTTGTTTATCTTTTCTGATATTACCATTTCATATTGCGTGCATTATTTATTTGAAGAGTTTTATATAGCGCTGGCTAGACCCGAAGGTATCAGAGCGCTTTACATGAGGTCAGCATTGTTACATAGTTACATCAGATTACAAGGAAGAATCATGGTATATAGAAAAACCGCGTTACATAGTTACATCCATTACTAGATCATTAAATAGCATAAGAAAACAAGTCCTATGGTACATAGGGAGAAGTGGGGGAATAGTAAAGGGGTCGGAATCGGAACAGGACTGGTCGAATGGCCAAGGAGGAAAGTACATCGGGGGAACACTAAAAATCAGAGTCAGCATTAAATTAGGGATTTAAAAAACAATATTTTTAAATGCATAATCCATATATAGTGATCCTTGAGTGAATGATTCATTAACGAAAGTGGGTTTGGAGTTCCACTGCTGTCCCTAAACTTCTCTAACAGACTGAAACATTTCCAGAAAACGCTTCCTTCACGCTGGTGCTAAATGTGCCTGGGATGCAGTCCAACTGGATTTAAAATTTATATTGGTGCACTGAAGTAGGTCCTTGCACTAAGGGGTTAGAAATCAGACCCCTGTAGCTCTCGGTGTCGGGAGGGGCAGGGGGGTGGCCGGAGATCATAACAGAGCAGCATCCCCATTGCCCCAGAATTGAATGCACTATTCCAGTACTAGGAAGAGCAGTACCATGAGAACCAAGCCTAGGAATCCTCGGAGGATCAGGACCAGGAGTTCCAAGAAGAAGAGGAGCAGAAGAACCAGGAACACCAGGAATAGGACCTGTGGAACCAGGATGAGGAGGTCCAGGAGATGGAAAATCAAGAGAAAGAGGATCACGAAGAAGAGGAGGAGCTCAATAAGAAATTTAAGGCCACCTGCATTAGGACACACCATTAGGTATATAAGTCATGGCTTTAATAATTGTTCTTAAATACGTGTCTTAAGACACATCCCATTTATACCCCTCTCGTTTTCAGTGCAATCAAGCTATGTATAAAGTGAAAGTTTACCTCTGACAAAGTTGACTGTTTCTGTACCACACCGTTTATTTAACAAACTGGTTTAAAAAAACACTACAATTGCAAAAATGTTTAAAAATTATTCTAGTCATTTCAATACTAAACACTATAATGCAATTTAAAAAAAAAATCATTTTGCAACCACTCAACAGTACTTGTTTTACAGCATTATTCGTATTAGGTGCTTATTCCTGCCTGAGCTCTTCACTCGTAAAAAGTGGCGAAGGATATTCCCGGTTTCTCAATATATTCTGTTGAATTTCAGCTTTTCCTGGCTTTTTAGAGGATTCATGCATTTACAAAAAGATGGGAGGATTTTTCTGTCATTTCTTTTTGAATGGATTTGGAGCAGCTGATAGTTTCCATTATGATTTTCTTTAAAGGGGATTTTTACAAAAAGGGGTGGGCACAGATTCAAACTTTTGAACATTTTAGAACTCGAGACTTTTGTTTTAAGTTGTTGGTAGACATTGCAGAGAAATATGGTGGGATCTCTCCCCCATTTATTCGTATCCAGTTTCACAAAGATTAGGACAGAGGTCACTTAACGGACAAAGGGGCATATTATCAAGAATGGCGTTAAAAATTATCGCCGGTTTAGCGGCAGAAAACTGCAGCTAAAGCGGCGATAATGGGCTTGATAATATGCCCTTGAGAATTCCAATAGAAGCCCATGTTCTGGTGTCAACATGGGCTTCTATTGGAATTCTCCAGGGCATATTATCAAGCCCATTATCGCCGCTTTAGCGGCAGTTTTCTGCCGCTAAACCGGCGATAATTTTAACGCCGTTCTTGATAATATGCCCCAAAGTTCTTCAATATAAAAAAAAAATCACATTTGAGAATGGAGTACGTTGTTTTTTTTAAGAAAACTGGGGGCATATTAGCAAGAAGAGGCGATAATCATCGCTAACCCTGCTTAGCGTGATTTTTTTTATCGCCGGCTATCGCTGGAATATATCACCACGCTAACGCTGTATTAGCAACGATTAGCGCTATGGCGATGAATATTCCAGCGATAGCGAGGAAATGGGCCAACATCGCTGAAAAACCAGCGATGTTGCATGGAGAAGGGAGAACACCTTGCTGATACGACCCTGTGGTCGTATCAGCATAATCCACCCCCATGTTAGGTATGGCTAACACCTGCTAATTGCAGGTGTTAAATAAATGGCGATGACCCCGGTTAGCGCGACTTTTCACGTCGCTAACTGGGGCCATGGCCCACCTTGCTAATAGGCGATAGGCCTGTTAGCGAGTGTTTCCCAGGTTTGTTCGTCGGAACGCCCACTTTGCATGTCATTAGCGATAAATATCGCTGACATGCAAAGCGGTAAAAACGGGCGCTAATGCCCGCAAACTGTCGCTAACTGCTGTTAGAGACAGTTTGCTGATAGGGCGATATAAATATCGCCGCTTTAGCGGCAAAAAGTGCCGCTAAAGCAGCGATAGTGCCCTTGCTAATATGCCCCCTGGTCTGTTAGATATGCAAATAGCTGCCATTAGCTTTTCATCTTATTCCTTCCTGCGTCTTCAGTGACTTCGGTTGTGCTTGCATTCAATAAAGCGTTTGTAGTTTTTACATCAGGTAGAGTTTGTTCTGCTGTGGGCCTGTCTCATATATCCCTGCCCAAAAAAGTAGGGGAAAAAACAGCTGCAGCCGTCAGCTGGCATGTTCCAAGGAAACCCGTTTTAATGGTTTCACAAAAAAACATCAAGTTCAGTTATGTTAGTGCTACTTTCTGTCCACATTTGCAATATCCATCTTATCTGGTTGACCTCAAAGGAGTCGAGGTCTGTTAACTTCATTTTTGTTCCTGAAGCAGGTTAGCAGCACATACTGTTGCTGCAACTGGTTTCTAAAGCACCAAAAAAATAGAGGTAATCATTTTAACTCGAATTGCAAATTTGAATAATTGGAAAAGGCTGTGTGAAGTTCACTGGGTGCACTTAACGTCAGATACTCTGGCTAAAATGAAAATATTTGTAGTTTCAACTCAGCGGAAAAAATAATTAGGTTTTCTTGCAGATTGTTCTTTCTTAAATAAAATCAACTGGACTATTATCTCAAAGGCAGCAATGTTGGGGCGGAGGCTCAAGTGAACAGCGTATTTTCTGATTTAGCAGAATGGCTTTCTCACAAAGGGGCATATTCACAAGGACTTATCGCCGAGTTATCGCCACCTTAACGCATCAAAAGTGGAGATAGATTTAACGCCCCATTCACAAGCGGGTGCAAACTGCAAACATCGCCAGTATTCCCGCGATAACTGCCGCAAAATTTATCTCCACGGGTGACACCACCAACTAACCCTAATGAGATGCAGAGTAGGCGTTCCCGTGCAAAAACTCACGAAAAAACCACTACACCACTTTCACAACGAACTGCCAAATCTGCGATGCGAACCAAAAACAGGCGATAAGCTGCTGTAGCAGCAGGGAATTAACACCTGCCTTTTGCTGGTGTTAAGCAGGACGACTACCTGCAGCATGAAAGGGAGCCCAGCCAAGAGCCACATCTGAAGACCCACAGATGCCATGGAGACAATGATCATGCAGCTCCGAGACCCATGAGGGCCACAACACCCACCACCACCACCCCCAGGCCCGCCACCACCCCCAGGACCCGTCCCGCCCCCCCCCCTGGACCACCACAGAGGCAGCGCACACAAAGACAGCGGACCCACCTTAAACGCACCAGCCACCCAGGCCGAACACCAGAGGAGGACATTGCCCACTACAGGCCCAAAAGGACAACCATCCCCCGCATCCTGACCCACATCGCCCACCTGCTGACGGTACCAACACAGCGGACAACCAACATCCCTCCGCAGACAAATCTGCCGGCTGTGCTGCACATGTTGGCCTCTGGTACCTTCCAACCCACAACTGCCAGAGTCGGAGGAGTCTCACAGCCAGCCCCATCCAAGTTCATCACACCTGTCCTGGATGCCATCATCAGCCTGGTACCCCAGCACCTCCACTTCACCCACACTGCGCAGGAGCAGCTGGAGACCAAGCAAGGCTCCTACGCCATAGCTGGATTCCCTCATGTGTCGGGGGCAATCGACTGCACACATGTACCCCTCGTGCCCCCTGCCGACACTGCACACAACTACCGCAACAGAAAGCACACGCATCCCATGAAGGTGCAGGCAATAGTGGACCACCCGGGACTCCTCAACAATGTCGTGGCCAGCTCCCCAGGCAGAGTGCATGATTCCTACATCGCCCGACAGTCCATCATCAACCAGCGCTCCCAGGATGGCACATATGGAAATGCAGTGCTCGTTGGTAAGTACCAAATGAACACACCACACACCTCCACCCCACAGTCATGCAACTCACGACACTGGCAATGGGCACGCAGCAGAACTACATGCAACATGCAACACAACATGCCAACCGACCAGACACGACATCACAACTCCATTGGGAACCTGGGCTTGCCATGCACACAACCCAGCCACGGCATGGCACCACAGCCACACAATAGCAGAATGTGAGGAGAGGCTTGGAGCAAGCATGTGCGAGAGCGGCAAGTGACTAATGAATGAGAACCTACCCAATGCCAGGTGTGGCGTGGAGGTGCCGGACAGACTCCAATGTGCAAACCACGGAAATGGCCATGTGGACATTAACTGCTGGTGCATGGAGTGTAGTGGCCAGTGGACGCTACCATGTCCCCACAGGCTGTGGGGCAGAACGCGGAAATGTCGCACGTTACGTCCCCCCTGTATGCGCGGGCGGAGTGGGTTGGCCCTGCGTACGCCAGTCCTGCGTAGGGGTGTGAATAAAAACCCCGTCGCACTGGGCGTGGTTCTCTTTCGGAATGGCCAACGTGTCTGCCAGGGCGGCGCCTCTCAGCCCGCCACGAGGACGGCGCCGTGCGTGGCGGGGCCTGTGCACCTGCTGCACCCAGGGCCGCTGGTCCCCAGACCCGCCATGCCTGCCCCAGCGCACCAAGGAGGCTCCGCTCACCTGCCGACACCGGCGTGTATCAAAGAGGGCCCACCACGTGCCGGTGCAAGCTCCAAGCCCCAGTCCCGTTACCTTTGCAGCCTCCGCAGACCTTCGCTGGCCTCCACGACGCTGGCCCAGGTACTCCTTTCTCATTGACATACTCCACCGGCGTACTCTTCGGCCCAGTTGTTGGGACATGTTGTACTGAGTCGTGAGTTAAGAATGGCAGTGACCCTAAGTCCGTGGCAGCGTCCACATCATTAAACTCCCTCCGATCAGTGAAGGCAAAGTCTGCATCGCAAGCCGGCGACACGTGGTGCCACTAACCCTGTTCAACGCAAGCCGGTGACACGTGGTGCCACTAACCCTGTTCAACGCAAGCCGGTGACACATGGATGAGGGCTCAGGCCTACACTGCGGCCCTGTAGGTCCCACATGTGGAACTGTGTCCTGAGTCTTGAATGGCAGTGACCCCAAGTCCGTAGCAGCGTCCACATCACTGAACTCCCTCCGATCAGTGTGGCCAAAGTCTGCATCGCAAGCACACGCCACACGTCTGTGGGCCCGTGCTGACCGCTGCCCCAGGCCTACACTGCGGTCCAGTAGGACCCACATACAGCACTTAGTCGTGATTCATGAATGGCAGAGTCCATACCAGTGAACGCACAGAGAGGAGTAAGAGGAAGATGCAGCTCAGACCGGATGAAAGCCGGATCCTCATCACGGAGGTGACCGAACACTAGCAACAACTGACCTGGTGCCACTAACCCTGTTCACCGCAAGTCCGCGTCCCGTGGTGCCACTGAACCTGAACTACGCAGGCCGGTGGAACCATCCAACGTAAGCCGGCGACACTCGGTGAATGGCCCCTGCTGACCGCTGCCTCAGGCCTACACTGCGGTCCAGTAGGTCACACATGTGGAACTGTGTCTTGGGTAAGATATGGAGGAGTCCACACCATTGGATACGCCTCATCGCAGGCGGCCTCCCCAATCAGCACTGGTGCCACTAACTCTGTGCGCAATGAGTCATGGGCACTTTCTGGTTGGACTTTGGTGGCGTCTGATTCCATGGCCTGGGGGTCGTCTGCATCATCATCTTGCTGGGCCGGACTTGGTGTTCGACATGTGTCTGTTCCATTCATCTCCACCATAGTGACTGTTTCTGCGTGGTTCTGCCCTCTGCATCATGCCCTGGGGGTACATCTTCCACTGTCCACCGAGACACTCTGCGACAACCCCCTTTGTCATCTACGAGAACCTGCTCTGCTCTCGTGACCCTGCCCCAGTGCACCGCAAGTCAGCGGCCCGTGGCGGTAGGCCCGTGCAGGACGCTGTGCATCCGGGGCCCCTAACTCTGTGCAGCTCAAGTCATGGGGCCTTTATGGTTGAATGGTTGTGTCCTTAACGATGTACACTGTTGTCGTTTTCTGACTGCACCAGGCACTCCATGACGGCTGGTGTACACACACCCCACACACATCCAACACAGGTGTCACTCAACATGTGAGCCTGCTAATAAAAGTGGCCGGGCGCACGTGTCCATAGCCATTCACACCATCTAAGCAAGTGTGTCTGTGTGGTCATTATGTCAACATGATGGGCCCGAGCCCTGCAACATCACAGTGTGCTGTCTTCAGCGGACGATACCATGTCACCTCAGCAGTGGCTGAGACCTTGGACATGTAGCTTCGCCCGCCCCCCCCTGCATGCACAAGCGGCGTGTGCTGGTCCAGCGTACGTCAGGTCAGCGCAGGGGTGTGCTGATTTGGCAGGGGGTTCAGGGCGTGGCTCTGGTCTGGCCTTGAGCATGAAGTGCGGGAAGCGTGTCTCTGTGTTGGAGTGTTTTCGCCACCTGGGCCACAGTAGTCAATGTGGCAATGTAGCATGCACCCGGAGGGCGGGCCCGCACGTACGGGGAAATGTAGGAGCGCAAGACCACTCGGGGTCTTGGCTCATACATGCCAAGTGTTATGTGTATCAGTCCTGCGGCTGCATAAGTCAGATGCCTAGCCTCATCCGCAGCGCGATCATAGCCAGCCATGGACTGTACACCTGTGTCCGCCCTGTCCAGACCATTGGCCTACACTCACGTGGCCGCACAGCCTCAACGGCCAGATTCACGGTGTTGTTGGCATGCCGCTGGACATGCGCAGACAGGCATGACAATGGGGTGCCGTAGGGGTGCACGTGATACAACCGCGCAGCGCACAGTAGTGTGGGGGCTCGTTGGAGGGAGGAGCAGCTGTGAGGCAACGTGACACCCAGTGTGGCCGCTCATATGCCACGTGCCTGGCATATCATCCATGATTCCCTGGGTCGCAGACATCCCACGCCACCCACGACAGGCCTCTGTATATCTCCTGTATGCAAGCAGATGGTGAAGTTACTGTAGGGATGTAAGGTCCTTTGTCTGAACTATCAGGCGGTAGCACATCTGCAGCTCCGAGCTGGGACTTGCATGTACCCAGCACCCCCTGACAGATACGATAGCATTTGCTGGCGACTCCCACAGTACGCACTGCCCGACGTGAGACCAACTTGTACACATCCCACACGCAGAAGTCCTTGGTCGTAGTTAGCGTGCGTGAAATGGCCTTCACACGTATTCCCACCCCACCCCAGGCCTGCACCTGTTGCACACAGACACTGCTCATTGCTCCGACTGTGGCATTTCATCCACAGGACTGGCGCGGGTCAGCACAGTGCCGCTTCAAGCAGAGCTACTGATGCAATGGCAGACCATCCCGGACACATGCTCAACTCCAGTCACGTGGATCTGTACCGTGCACGTATGCTGCATGTACTGGGGGCACTGCCATTGGCAGTGCTGCGGATCAGTTACCGGCTGAGCTTCCGCCTTGCCAACGTCACCTGCATTCAGCCTGTGTTGCATTGTCGCTCGTGCATATTCGAGTGGACCATGGATGTCTGCCTCTCCAACGTAACGGTAGCTGACCTGGATTTCGACGTGTGTGTGCGCCCCCTGTTGGCCCACGACCAGGAGTGTCACTGTGATGCCCGTTTATGGCATGCCTGGATGTTTGGCATGCATGCTGGCAACTGGACCTGGGAGATTGCACGAGTCGTCGTGTGCAGTGACCACATGGAGCCGCTCCCCGATTGGGCTTTAGTGCAAATTGGGGCCAGGAGTTGGAGTCAGCATATCTGTCCGGGACAGCTGATGGGTTACGTCGCCGACATGTTAGATGTGGTGGACAACGATCTCTCATTGGAAATGTTGGCCTACGCTGCTGCACTCGCGTTCATGGATGAGTGACAAGGTACCTGCAGCCACTACTGAATGTGACCGATTGCACGTGTCCCGACGCCTGGTTGCATGTTGGGGATCTGGTCACATGTTCCAAGACGACAGTGGACATGGCTGCATTGGCCTGGACTCCTGATCCATGCGCGGACAACCAACGCGGGTTGGCACTCACTTGTGTGGGTGATGGACTCCCCCGGGGTGGACATGGGCGCTTTCCAACGTTCCTCATTCAGACATGCTGCTGCATTGGTCTGCATGTCGTGGCACTTCCCTTGGCCGTACTGACACGCAATTGTTGATAAAGTTTCCGCACCTTCACTTGTCTCCAACTGTGATGAGTCTTGATTTGTATGCCAATGTGTGTGTCACGGCCTATCTGGGTCCCTGCCATACGTGCATTGCTACCCCATCAGGGCTGTGGGTTTGTACTTGTGCATTATCATGTCCCTGTTTCGTGCTTTGCCAGATGCGTATGGCCATTTACCGGCCACAAGCGGGTGCACTTGTGTCCTGTGTTCGGTTGTGCAAATGTTGCTGTTTGTGCCACATTGTGTTGGATGTTGGGGTGCTCTGCTTCCTATGTGTGTGTGCTGCATTGTGTGTGAGATGTCCCTTCAGCTCTGATTTGGCTCACCCTTCTCCCTTTCAGGCAGTGTGGTTTTCACTTCTGTGCTTGTTCAGTGGTGTGATATTGCCAAGTTGTGTGACTTGTGCTCTTGGTTGGTGTTGTTACTCTTGGGCATGGTTTGTCTGCAGTTGTGCTGTGCTTAATTGTGCATGTGTGCCATTGTGCCCATCTCCTCCCGTCTCCCCAGTCCCTGGTCGTTCCTCTCCCTGTTGCTGTTGTGTCTGTTGATTTTGAGCAGTTTCCAGGCCCCGACTCCTGCCACCATCTCCAGACTGATGTGGTGGACACCATTTCCTCCATGTCATCCAGCTCCTGGTGTGGCACTGGACTCCCACCTCCGGTGTGCATTGCTGCCTTGTGGTTGTTGGCGTGTTTCTGCTTGTTTGTGCGTTTCGCATCATTCCAGCTGTTCTGGTTTTCTTCCATTGTCCTCCTCCGCTCTCCGGCTGCATTCACCTTGTCCACGATGGACTGCCATGTACAATGTTTTGTTGTCAATGGGGCTTGTGGGGTTGTGTACTAGCTCCGGCTGCCTCCATTGTTCTTCGCTATTGTTTTCTGTTTGGTTTGTCTTCCTTTTTCCTGCTTTTATTGTGCTTCTTCCTGCCTGCCGTGTGTGTGTCGCGGGCCTGGCGCTGCTTATCGCTGCTTTCCTCATCGCGAATGGGCTCATCGCACGTTTTTTGGTGTAGGGGTTTGTGTTTTTACCTCCATCGCGGTGGTTGTATCGCGGACATTGTCCGCGTTTTCGGGAGACTATCGCATGGTACCACCGTGTTGTGAATTCCACGTTAACACAGGGTTATTTTCCCGCGATAGACTGCGATGTGTAAAGTTGCGTTAACATTTTTTGGAGATGTTTAGCACACGTTCTTGTGAATATCCCCCAAAGTCTTTTGGGCAGTTTTGATGTCAAGTAACAAGGAATGTTTGCACATGCATCTTTTAATACTGAAGTTGTGATCACCTCGCTTTTCTTTGCACGCAGCGAATCGTATGCTTTACTTCTCTTTTCAATCTTCGCTAGGTCAGGCTTGTGATTGTGGGGTGTTCTTAAAGTAACTTCATTTCCTACAGTATTTGCTCTGCCACGGCAGTCAATCCAGCCATATTCTGTACACTTCCAAATTGCTTTTGGTCCAATTTGTCTTTCTCGCTGAAATAAATAGCTGTCCAATACCAACTGCCGATTTCCTCTTGGAGTTATGATGTAATCCACTGTCATAGTGTTTACATTTCCTTCAAAGCTTTCTGTGTCTATGCAGGAGTCGTCGTCGTCATCTGCCTCGATTTCCCTCTTGAGATCCTGTAGTTTTTCCTCACTCAGGCTGGAATCCATGGCCAACGCCTCTCCCAGCGAGTTCTGGTCCTGCGTTTCGTGTCTGCGAGGCTGGGATCGTTTTCGATGCACCCTGCAAGCTAGTTTGGCCTTCAGTGCTGCCTCGTTTGCGTTCCATTTCTCCAAAAGAGGGCAGCTAACAGCGGTGGGCTTTAGATGATCCAGGGGGGCGATGTCCTTGCCTTGTTTCCAAAGTTCATAACGCTCTGGCTGAAGAACCCTCACAAATACATCCATGGAGATCTTAACCATGTCTTTGCGACAGGTACACTGGGTGGCCATTTTGCCATAATCCATCGCAGCGTTGCAAAGTTTGCAGATTCTGCACAGTTGAAGCCATGGTTAAATCCTGCATGATAGCCATAAGGAAAGGTGATCATAAACTCACTAGCTTCCTGAGTAACCCTGTCAAAGGGGATGCTGTATTTCTTCGGGATGGATGGAGAAATTAGTGTAATCTTGTGCCGAAGAAAAGCATCGCAGCCCTGCGAGCTTCCTGGAAAGAAGCCTTTTGCAAGACGCTCCAGCCACTTTCCATGCTCCAGGGGAATAGTGCACCAAGACTTGGGCTCCTCGAAGTGCAGGTAGTTGATGCTGTACAGATCCATGTCCTCTGTGTGCCAGGCAAAGGTCATCTTCCACATGACAAAGTATAAGTAGGGGGTGTTGACCCTCTCAATGGTAATCTCACACTCGTGCTCCACCATGTCCAGCAGGGTGTTGAGGCTGCCAATATTCCACTGATCGATACCTTTGTCGTACAAGGAGCCGCTAATGTCGGCTCCATAAATAGGTGACACAAATGTCAGATTCTTCCAATATTTACGCTCAAGGTCATCAAAGTCTTGGTGGCGGGGAGTACAGTATTTCTCACTGTTGGCCAGGCGCCGGTACTCTCCCACGGTCATCTGTTTCTTCTGGATATTGTACTGGGTGAAAAGGCTGTACTGACCTGTCACCACCTGCTGAATGGGGGCCGGAATAATCATATAGTCAATGTCATCATACGTCTTCCTCGGCTTCCTTTCCTTGGGAGGAATGACCTTAGCAAGCCCGGCCCGGTTGCGCCCCCTGAGACTCGATGTATGCTATGTACTTCCCAAAGTCCTGGAACTCCTCCATGGTGGGGCGAAACGTCATTATCTTGCAGCCAGGGTTCACCAAGGCGGGGTCCACCACACAGGGGTTTTCTGTCCCCATGAATTCTAGCGATATGCGGCAATATTCAGACTACTCGTATCCCCAGTCGAGTCTTGGCTTCTCTAGGTTTCCTCCGCTGCTAGTATTTTTATGCTCCGGAACTTTGCCCTTTTTTTGCGAAGTGTAAGGTTCCCCCAACTTCACCATGCTAGTGTGTCACTTCGATTCCCACTTTTATTATTATCAAATTTAAATGTCTTCATTTTGTCCTTAAAACTTGAAAACCCAGGTTCTTCTAATCCTGGTTACAGCATGTTGAATGTTTGTAGGCAAATAGCTGTATGCCCCTTTAACTGAAATTATAAACATGTTTAATGTAAATAAACAACTACACAGTGTGCTGACTACAAATGTCCCCCTAACAACTTGCTATCCTCCATGTTCGTCTCTGCCTCCATTACTACTCAGCATTTTGTAATCTCATTTCATACAGACCCCTTACACTCAATATTATTCAATGTTGACTCCTGTGACATAAAAATAGTCACTGTGAAGCCATCTACTGCTTCTTGGAATTAGGATCACAATATTTGAACTATGTCATCGAAAGAATATAACCCTGATGTATCTAAAACACACTCAAAAATATACACAGTGTCTCTTTCGCTACCTCTCTCTAGGTTTCTTTCTCTTTTTTCGTGCAGCAGGCAAATTAATCCAATAGGCTAACTTACTGCCATTGGAAGCTGTGGTCTATAGACACACAATTCCGTGCAGCAGACACTGAATATCCTGGGCATCTATTGGGATTGGTCTTAGTTTTCTTGCTTCCTAATCATGTATACTCAGCAACCTTTTTATTGTCTGCTTGAGTTTCTCCAGTTCTTTTTTGTTAGACCTGGCATAATTGGTGTGGGTTTCCCCTGTATTTTTGCCTTTGCCTCCTATGTTTTTGCTGTGTGTTGGACTTCGTTTTGCTGGTCTAGATGCTTTGGGCACTTTGCCACTGCTGTTCAGTGCCAAAGTGCAAGTGCTCCCTTTGTAAATTGTTATTATGGATTGGTGTTTCCATAATTGGCTTATTTGATTTACTAGTCAGTGCCTAGTACAGTGCACTGTGTGTGCCCAGGGCCTGTAAATCAAATGCTGGTAGTGGGCCTGCAGCACTGGTTGTGCCACCCACATAAGCAGCCTGTAAATGTAACTCAGGCCTGCCATTGCAGTGCCTGTGTGGAGTCTAGTACTGCCATGTTGACTTGGCAAGTGCACCCACTTGCCAGGCCCTCACCTTCCCTTTTCTTACATGTTAGTCACCCCTAAGGTAGGCCCAAGGTACCCCTGTGGGCAGAGTGCAGTGTATGTTAATGGTAGGAAATGCCCTGATGTGTGTGGCATGTCCTGATAGTGAAATACTTCCAATTTTGTTTTTCACTATTGCAAGGCTATCTGTTCCCATAGAATAGAATAGGGAGTTTGCTTATAACATCTTATAAGCATAACTACCCCTGGGAACAAGGCAGGAAAATAAAGTTTAGTATGCCTGTACTCAGAATGTTAAATGCATCTTTTAGTGAGGATGATTTTTACAATTTGTGTTTGAAAATACCACTTTTAGAAAGTAGGTATTTTCTTGCTTAGCCATCCAGTGTACCTCTGCTAGGATGTGTATTAACTGCCTGGCTTTGGAGTGACAGGGGCTGGGGATGTGCAGTGGCTCCAGAAAGTCTGGATGAGTCAGGGCTGAGCTGAATAGACCTGGGCTGCATTTAGAGTAGGGGGAGGAGATTTCCTTTCACCTGAATGGGCCTGATCTACCTTCCACAATACTGTCTCCACCTCCTGCCAGGAAGCTGCACCAGAGAGAACAGAACTGGTTTTGACTAAGCACAGGGCTTCTCTGCCACCAGAGAACAAATGATTTTGTTGTATAAAAAGAGGGGCCCAGACTTTTAGATCACTTTTGGGAAATCAAGAGGAACTTTTGCCAAGGAGAAGAGCTGGAGAAACTGAGGAGGAATACTGCCCATGTGCTGTTTGCTGTCTGGGGTTGGCCTGCAGTGGCTACTTTCTGCCAAGGAAAGGAAAAGGACTTTGCTGTTTGCTGTGTCCCCTGCTTGAGGAAGATCTCCAAGGGCTTGAAGAAGAGCTTGCCTTCTGTTCTGAAGTCTGAGGGACACAAAGACTTCACCCCCAGCTCCCCTGAACTTCCTTGCAAGGAGTTCTGACCTGCCAAGAGGTGTCTGTAGCTGTTCTGGGTTGAGCTGGCTGTTGGCAGCTGGAAAAGCAATGCAACAACAAGAAGCGTGACACAACTGCACCTGTTTCCGACGCATCACTGGAGAAACCGTTGCAGCGCCTTCCCGCGGCTCGAGAAATCACCACGCGCCTCATTGAGTGCACCGGTCTCCGAAGTCCGAGATCACCACACAGATTCTGACGCAAGCCCTGCTGTGTGGCTGCAAGAACCCACGCATCGTCCCGGATCGTCGCATCGCATCGAGGCGCCAGGTCTGTTGCATCGTTGGGGGACGCAGTAAGAAACCGACGCATCACTTCCTTGCGCAGTAAGAAACCGACGCATCACCTCCTCTCTGGTAGGGAACCGACGCATCACCTCCCCTGCGCAGCAGTGAGGAGCTGACGCATCACTCCCCCGGAGCAAGGAACCGACGCATCATCTTCCCTGTGACCCATTTTGTTTGTGTGCGCGACGCATCCAAGGTACTTTGTGTGAAAAGTGTTGCATCTCCAATTTGCTTTGAACTGAACAATTTCTACTATTTGAAAGTCATATTCTTATTACTGTATTGTGGATTTTTGTTGTTTTGGTCTTGTTTGGTTTAGATAAAGATTCCTTATTTTTCTAAACTGGTGTGGTGTCCATTTGTAGTGTTTTTGCTGTATTACTGTATGTGTTCACAAATGCTTTACACACTGCCTCTGAGATAAGACCGTCAGCTCGTGCCAAGCTACTAAGGGGGTGAGCAGGGGATATTTTAGAAGTGTATCCCCCTTACCGTGACTAAAAGCAAGGGTCCCTATTTGGGCAAAGGTACCTCTGCCAACCAGAGACCCCCATTTCTAAAATTTGTATACAACACAATGCTTGGATACATTTGAATGCTTTTAAGAATGTTGTGTTCCACCTCCCACTGGCACTAATTTCCCCTCCCCCATACTCCGCTTCAACGTTTACCTCTCATCAGCCGTTCCCACCCACCCCAATTCACACCAATTTTCTTAGTTTTTTAGTTGGGTACACTGCAATGATTATTTGGCCCCTCAGACTCACACCCCTGAATATTATAGCTTCAGATATGCCCTTGTTTGGGTGGTTGCTACTAATGATTAGGCCTTGGTGGAATTTCAACAACGCCAGAGTAATTGGAGTAATTTCATTAATTCTGTGTTACCCTCTGACTCAGAATGACTTACAATAATGAGGTTACTACTCCTTGTGTAAAGAAGAGTCATTTGGCGGAAGAAATCATAGTGCAAGAGCACATTTAGCAAGCGCAAGAGGCTGCTCATGCTCTCTATTTGTGTTCTGTTGCATTTAGCACAAAATGCATCTTTGCATCCATTTTGGACACCAAGGGGCATTTTATGCACTAATAAATAGTGCTAAACACAGAATTACTCTTTTAGCATAATTCCCTAAGATCTTGTGGAATTCTTAGGTAATTCTGCCTGCAATATTGCTGCTTCTTATGCCAATAGCTCAGTTTTCATTGTTAGTTACTAACGGTGATACCAGTAGTTACCATAGCTGGGTACTGCTAAAATAAAATGCACTGGTGGACGCTATTGCTCCTGCTGATGCCCCAGATGTGACTGTGGGTGCTACGGCTCACAAGGATGTTGCCAGACGGCAGCCAAAAACATGAATGAAAACTAGACAGTATCCTGTCCCTACAGCAGGATAGAGTAGTGGCTGGAGGGATGTTAAGTTAATACCTATTACTATAGAGTCTGAGGGGCACATTAACATCAAAGTGGCGAAGCGTGTCATTAAGCCAAGAAGGCTAACGACACGCTTCCTCACTTTAGAAACGCAGGGCTGCACCATATTCACAAGAATATGGTGCAGCCCGAGGTTTCCCCCTGTGCTGGCACTAAATTTAGCAGCCTAGTGCCAACGCAGGCACCCCTGCACCATAGTGCAAGGGTGTCTGCATTGAGGGAAAGATTGTTTGTGTGCAGGAAGGTCTCCCTTCTTGCACATAAATAATTTTCAAATGGCATTTTGTAACTTAATGCAGCACACATAGAAGTTATAAAATGTCATTTTTTTAATGATTGTTTATGTGTGGGAAGGGAGACCTTCCTGCACATAAACAATCATTGGCGTTTTTGCTGTTTACATGTGTGCTGCACAAAGCAACACACATGTAAACAGCAAAAACGAGGAGAAATAAAGCATTTCTCCTTGTTTCGCCCGCTTAAGACCAGGTTGTCCCTGGTCTTAATTTTGGCGCTGCCTCCTATTTACACCACCCTTGTAAATAGGGGGCAGCTTCAAAATCAATGGGTGTTGTGGTGCAACACCCACCACAACACCTATTGCCCTCCCCTTTCATGCTAGGTACAGAGTGAAAGGGTGCCTTATTTACAAGGCAGCATTAAGCCACGTTAAGTGGCTTAACGCTGCCTTGTAAATAAGGAAAAGACCCTATCGCCACCATAATATCCCTTTTAGTGACTTTGTGGGGGTGATAGGAGCTTGTAAATGTGCCCCTAAGTGTTATAAGTGGTATAATTTCACAAATATGCCAGCCTTAAGGAATGAGGTGGCCACATATATTTTTCTTCTTATACACCCAGTGAGCGGCAGATTATTCTGCATGCTCAGAATCTGAATGATGATCCTCTTAGGAAGCTGCTGAACATGTGTCAGATAGGGTGAACAGACTTCCTGGATTTGCCTGGGCAGTCCCGGTTTTGAGAGCTCTGTCATGGTTTCCGGACACTTTTGACTATTTTGAATATTTGTCCCAATTTTTAAAGAAAGAGGAGTGAGTGTTTCGATTATTGCATATTCTCTCACTTCCACATGCACCTTCGTAGTGTGAAATACAGCTAATTATCCCTGAGGCTGTGGCTGCAACAGCCTCATTCAAGCAGCATAGCAGGAGTTCAGTTGGACCTTTAGTTCATGGTCCTTGCAGAGGAGAGGAGGGTATTGGGCGCAGGGAAGAGGATCTGCCATAGTCAAACGTGTTTGAAAATCTGTGGCACACACTGTTTGTGCATGTGTATTTGTGTGTGTGAATATAATATATATACCACATGTATAGAAGTAGGATTAAAACTAAAGTAGACAATAAGGTAGATAATAATGCTTTGGGTTTTAACAAGAAATGCATTTGAAACTGACACGCAGAAAATGGTGCAGAATGATCTAAGTTGACATTCCTATTACCAAGCTTGATGCTAGGCCTCTCCTTTCTATAAAATAGATGATTTTAGGAAAATGCTGGACTCTGCACAAAAATATTCAATAGCTTGACCTTAATATGACTTGCTTAGACACTGTCATAACTGCAGAATGTGCTGTGTTTATAAAATGTTTTATTTTCTTCCAATACATATTCTTGATAAACTGGAACTGAATTTCCTTCTTCGTCATGTGTTTGTTTATTAGTGAATAGAGAATTGTGTTTTAACAATAAACATATGTTTATAAGATAATGACTACCATTACCTAACAGGAGATCTGCAACACAAATGTTTCTGTCTAGGCGTGGTTCAATAGATAGACTGCACTGCAAGATTCTTCCCTAGGAACCAAGGTTAGCTTGCCCCAGTTGTACAAACGTTAGCATGAGATGATACTTTTCTGATAATGGACCGTGAGCTTCACATGTTTGCCGTGGGAAAGAAGGAATGAGGATGCTCACTGAAGGATGCCTTTCCATTGTATGAGACCGGCTGGGAACAGAAAGATGTAATAACATGTTTTTATGTCTTTTATAATAGCGCGTGTTTCAGTTAGCTAGCAGCCATTCATGCCATTCTTTCCCTGAGCATTTATTCATGCTGTCCCCTTCTGCATTTCTCTCTTGACCACTTAGGGTGAGCTACTACTGACAGTGGAAACTGTTGCCTGATGTTTTGCAGGTGTCAACTTTCTTTCTTTTGCCCTGATGGGTACAGATTCCGCTTTGTCTGTTTTCCTATTTTACTTGATTCTGATTTATTTGATCAGTTGCTACTGCAACTGAACACTCATGCTATCTGAAGAGCTGAGACTCGGTTGAGTTTCAAGAACTGCTTAATATGGGGAGTTCGACTAAATTTAGGCTCCTTTAATCTTGCACTTTTCCAAGAACTCTTTACGGGTTCTGTTAGTTTGGGTTCCATTTAGATAGAATAGCGGCTGATTCCTTTATGGAACACGCTGTTATTTGCTATATTAATGACTCTAACCATATTTTTATGATTTCTGTAACCAGAATATTTAATTACTAATTAAATAAAAAGATGAATAAAAATAATTTACTAATCTCTGAAAGAGAAATAAAGCTTTGAAAACTTTCATTAAATGCTCATCATTGACTGAACTTAAATGTAATTTCATGCTAAGGATTGTCCTGATCTGAGAAGGTTTCCATTCATAAACAGTGGCAAAGATCTGTCGCCTAGCATGAGAAGAAATTATCGCGTGGAGTTGGAGTCCATTCTTGTAAGTAAAAGGTTGAACTTGTACTGGAGAGTAAAATTGGACTCTTTCTGCGTTATCAGTTTTCTGGTAGCAGAGTATGGTTCACACCTTTAATGGAACCATAAATAATCTCCCATGGTAGATTAAAATACCCCAATCCCAAAAGCCAATGCTCAGAACCTAAGAATTTGACATGGCGGTATTCGAAGGCAGTATTCGAACGCGGTTGCTGTTTGGAGGTGTGAGTATCAATAGGGTGATGTGTTGTGTGATGTAAGAGTGTTTCAGTTTGATGTTTTTGTTCAATCTGAAGAAGTTGAAGAGTTTTAGACTCATCATAGTCTAAGATCCCGGGATATACATAAATGAGATAAAGGAGAAATTTCTTGTTTGCAGAATTTGAAAGTAGAGTGTGAGGTACTGCAATTTCTACCGAGGTTAGAAATACTAAAAAAGATGTTGTTGTTATTGTTTAACATTGATTAATGTTAGCAGAACCAAATTGTGCAGAAAGGGGATGCGGCATTGATTAGAATTATTTTTCGCTGGTCGAAATTTCATTTGCATATATAATTTTCTTGACTGAAGTGGCATTCTATTATTTACGCAGTAAGGGCAAACAAGAACTGAGATGTTTATTGTATTTGTTGTGAGTTTGTGGAAGTCTGTGGAAGTACGAAGAAATTGTAAAGGAGGGTGAACTGCTGCAAGGAGCAAAGTCATACAATATGGGGTTCGCGGTGTGATTAGTCGGGTGGTGTACATTTTTTTTAAAAAACATATTTTATTAAGTTTGTACAGTACCACTGGGCTAACTGCCCAATATATTCCAATTCGAGGCAAGATATTGACAAGTTACCAAACATGGTAATAACATCTGGTACGGTTTGTATATATAACAAAAAAGAAAACCAGAACTTTACGCAGACTTCCACACCCCACCCGCATTGGCAAGCAAACTTGGATACAGATGCACATTCAAAAGAAGAACACAATATATCATACATTATGGCCCATGACAGCCCAAGGAAATTGTCCCTCATGGGGTTTGCGAGGGAAGAGGGGGAAGGTCTATGCCCCTGTATATAGCCCAGCTGGACCATATTTTCCTGTGTTTTTGGGGGCAACCCCGTGCCAGAAATACTGTTATCTCCACACCCATGCACGTGTCTAGTTCCTTTCGCCATTTCCCTATTGTCGGAGGGGAGGTACCCTTCCATAATTGAGCAATATCGCGTTTGGCAATAGTAAGAGCGAGAAAGAGTAAGTGTTGCTTGTATCGATTCCCTCCTATGCCATCCGTGCTGTGAAGGAGAAATAGTCTAGGGTCATGGGGGAAGTCCCAAGACAACACCTCCTTAAGGCAGGTCGATACTTTACGCCAAAAGGGCTGGATTGCCGTGCAGCTCCAAACCATATGGAGAAATGTCCCTTCCTCCCTGTCGCAGCGAAGGCACTGAGGGGATGCAATTACACCCATCCTCCAAAGACGCAAACGTGTGTAGTACACCCGATGAACATATTTGAATTGTATAAGTGGATATCTCGAGGACACCGAAGAGCTCCGGGGACTGGCTATTGCCTCCGCCCAGTCATCATCTGTCAGTTCTGGGACGTCATCTTGCCACGCCTTCCTAGTTTTGTGGAGGGTTGTGTTGGAGTGTGTTGTCAGGGTTTGGTATATCTGCCGAATTTTGTGTGCTCCCAGATCACCCATAAGGAGGCGACCCTCTAGGGGATGAAATTCAGGGAGGTCCATTAGGTTTGTGAGTGAGGGGGTTAGAGCATGGCGCAATTGGAGGTAATTGTAAAACTGGGTTTTATGGAGATGAAACTCCTCCTGCAACTGCTGGAAGGATCTGAGGGTAGTGCCTCGCATCACGTCCCCCAAAGTGGAGATGCCAATGAGGTCCCACTGGCGGAACCCCTTCAGGGCTGCCACCTGGCGCAGATAGTTACCATGCCAAAGGGGCGTCGTCTGAGTCAGCCGCCCGTGCCACCCCATTCCCCGGACTGTGTACCGCCAGAGCCTAATCGTCGTTCTGCTGGCATGGGGCAGAAAGTCAAGCTTCTGTCCATTATACAGTAATCGCAGGAGGGGGGTCTCCTCCATTGATGTGTGTTCTAAGGCAAACGCCGGGTCGGCCGGTGAAGCGTACCACCAGTCGTTGACGACCAGAAGGTGGGCGGCCACATAATACGAATACAAGTCAGCAGCGGCGATGCCACTTCAGTAGGTAGATTGCGCACAGGTCTGCAGCGCCACTCTAACTGCTCCTCCGCCCCATAAGAACTTGTTATGTATAGCATTTATGTGTGCAAACCACGCATGCGGTATGTGGTACGGGACATTTTGGAGCCGATAAAGCACTCTTGGGAGGGACACCATTTTAAAGATTGCCGAGCGTCCATATAACGAGAGAGGTAGAGATGACCATATGGAGTTCTCATCACGGAGGCTGGCCAGAAGTGGATTAATGTTGTGTGCCCATGAGGTCTTGGGACAAGGAGACATAAATATATCCAAGTATTGAAAGCCTTCTGTGACGTGTTTTAACTGCGATGCCCAGGTATTCCTACCCTGCTGACCACAAACTGGGAACAGTACAGATTTGGACAGATTAGTGTGGAGCCCGGAGGTCTGGACAAAAACTTGAAGGATCTGAAGAATAGGTGGTACCACGATCCATGAGTCAGTCATGAAGAACAGGACATCGTCTGTATACAATGCAATACGGTCTGCACGTGATCATGGCCAATCAAAGCCTCTGAGCACCGGGTCCCGACGGACCCATATCGCCAAAGGTTCCACCGCCAGGGCAAAAAGAAGCGGGGACAAGGGACAGCCCTGCCGCGTGCCATGACTAATTGGAAAGAAGGGAGAGGGATGACCCGCAATACGCACTGAGGCCGTAGGTTCTGTATAGAGTAGGCACACATAAGCTAGAAAACGGGGACCAAAGTTGGATGCCTCCAAGAGTTGACATAGATACTCCCAGCTCAGGGAGTCAAAGGCCTTGTCTATGTCCACGAGAAGTATGGCCGCGGGGTGACCCAGCTCCGGGGCTAGTGCCATAGCATTATGGACCCGGCGAATATTATGGCGAGTGGCCCGGTGTGGCATGAAGCCAGATTGCTCCAAATGGATCAGGTCATGGATGCAGGTATGAAGGCGATCTGCGAGGACTTTCCCCAGCAATTTGGATTCAAAGTTAATTAAGGAGATAGGACGGTATGAGGATGGGTGTTCTGGCGGGCGGCCAGGCTTTAAAAAGAGGATGATGTCGGCCTGGAGCCAGTCTCGGGGCGATATCTTTTTCTCGAGAGCCTCATTTATTGTTGCCAATAGGTGTGGGCCCAGCGTGGACACATGAGAACGGAGGAATTCCATGGGGAATCCATTGGGACCAGGAGCTCGACCGGAGCGCATCGCGGCCAGTGCAGCAGTTAAATCATCCACCGTAATGGGGGCATCTAATTGGTCTCTTATCTGGTCTGATAACCTCAGGGGGGGAATATCATGAAGGAACTCCGCTATGAGTTCCCTGGAGATCTGTTCCCTACGGGTGTATAGGGTGGAGAAATGATGGGCAAATTCTGCCACTGTGAGAAGTTGGCCTGGTATATGCTGTCCACTAGTTATAATGGGCACTTTGCACCAGTCCAAACGACCTTTATTGATGATAGGTTTAAAGACAACCTTTATTGAAAGCTATCCTAGTGGTAGCTATGGAGAGCAGCCTTCAGGCTAAGTCTTGAAGGAGTGTTAAGCTGTTTGTTTTACCAGTCTATAATCTCATGAAGGACCAAATGAAAGGAGAAACCACACCAGGTATATATATAAAATATATGTATTTATTACTAAACACTACCCAATAGTCTCTTTTATGAGGCTAGAGGTCAAAGTACACAAGTTACAAGTCAAATAGCACAGTAAATTAGCACAATATACGATTAGCCCTAGGGGCGTACTCAAACCATATATCAAGAAAGTGGTATAAGAACCACGACTTAAGTAGACACAAGGCCTAGAGCCTGTAGAATCACTGGGACCACAAGGAACCACCCAAGGTAGTGACACAGGGGACCCACGGGGGCCGTGTGCAGTGTGTGAACACAGCCGCGAGCTCCGCTAACGTCTATGGGAAAGTCGCGGTTAGAGTTTTAAAGTTTAAGGACACATAGAAATGGACTAGGACCAAACCCTCTTGGACTTAGACAGTTCTAGGGTCAACACCCATGGGAGCACCGGAGTACTCGAGTTACCTCACCCAGGGAAGCCGGGTGCATAGGTGTCAAATGGTGTTGGGTCGCGTCGTCGTTTTCTATGGCAGTCTGCAGAGAAGTGCTGCTGCCGGGAAGATGCGAAGTGTCCGAAGAGATCCAAGCCTGGATCGAAGATGAGAAGAACCTGAAAGCAGAGGGGACAGAGTCTGGGTCACTTGCCAGTGACCAGTGGCACGATAGTTGAATGCCCACCGATGTCGGGTGTTTCAGGTGAAAGAGGTGAAGCTTGACTCTTCAGCCACGAGGACCAGGAGGCGTCGACGACAACCAGGAGCTGGATTCGAGCTGTCCCATGAAGGATGTCGAGTGCTGCAGCATTGGTGTCCGGATTGAACACAACAAGCCTTGGCAACAGAAACCCACGCAGAAAAGAGAAAGATGCTTTGGGGCAGACCAGCAAGGTGTGAGGGACTCACCACACGGTGGAAAGTCAGTGCACGTCTGGAGCAACCAGGAAAGTCCAAGGAAAATCAGAGTTGCCTTCACAGGGACCCACCAGTTGAAGGACCAGGGATCGCAAAGGAGCCTCAAGCAGAAATGCAAGAAGCAAGCCCACGGAACACTTGTGGAGTGTAGGCTCACAATCTTCGGTGCAAATGGTGCTCGGGGCTTGGGCTACAAGTAACCCAAAGCAGGACTTCAAAAGACGTCGAGAAGTTGATGCACTAGTAAATGTGCACGGTATCCAGGAGTTCCGGTTCCACATCACTCGTGAGGGCTGCGTGTCTCAGCTTTGCTGGGTACTCGGGTCGGCCTCTGAGAAGTCTGGAAATTCTCTTTCTGGGCTGCAGTTACTTCGGAGTCCGGCGGGAGCTTCGGAGATGCAGACCGGCAATTGTTTTGTTGGTGCCTGCCAAGCAGGGGAGTCACTCCTTGACCCCAAGGGAGATTTCTTCAGTCCTCTAGTCTTGAGTAGAGCGTCGAAGTTTCAGGATTCAGTTACAGAGTTTCGTCCAGGGATATCTAAAGTCCTGTTGCCAGGGGTTCCTTCTTTATACCTAAGGAAGGGGTTGGACTAACTCTGGGGACCCACCTATGGGAGGGTTTGGAAAGAGGGGTGGCTACACCCATTTCCTTTGTCCAGTTTCGCGCCAGAGCAGGGGCTGGCAGTCCCTGCAACCGGACTTTACTGGGGTATGCACTGGGGTATGCACAAGGACACCAAATATGCCCCCAGTGCAGGACTTCAAAGCACTCTTGGAGTGCACCCACCCAGCCCCAATCCACTAAGGCCTGTCTGGGAGGTGGTAACACCTCCCTGTGACAGGAAACCTATTATCCAGGCATCCCCTGCCGGAGTTTCGGTCAGCAGCAGGAGGCCAGACTCGTGTCTGTGGCTGCAGCATCCATTTTGTGATGCCAGGGCTCTGTTTAGCTGGTACCGGGTATACCGGTGCTGTCATGTCTTTCCCTCTAGAAGGGTGGGATCATACTCCCACACCAGTTACTGGTGTGGGGGTATGATTCCAAGGTGTTTGACACCAAACACGACATGTTTCCGTGCAGCCATCCCAAAGTTAGCATTTACCGCGAGGATATAATGCACTTAAGAGTATATGGTCAGGCTGCACCACAGACAACCCTGGAGAGGAGATTCCGAAGGCTACAGAGGGGCTCTGCTCATGCATGGGCACCCTCTCACATAAAACCAAGCACCCTGCCTTCAGGATTGATAAGGCCTGCCATAGGGGTGACTGATAGGTTTATATGTGCAGTGATAGGGTGAGATATAGTGAACCTACATCTCAGTAAGGGGTGCATGCACCACCTTACTCAGGCTGCTGTAGCAGTCCTGGGGTGTCATTTTGGAGAGCTGCCCAGGGGTGGCATAATACATGCTTCAGCCCCTGGTAGGCCTCTGGGGTACCTATGCCCTGGGTACATAGTATACCATATACTAGGGACTTATAAGGGCACCCCAGAATCCAATCTGAAGTGTACTTAAGGTACATGGAATCAATTTAGAGAGGAAGCAGCTAGGCTGGGGTCCTGGATAGCAGGGCCCCAGCCAGACTAAAGTCGAGAAACAGGGAGACATCAGCAAAAAGTGTGGGTAACCATAAGAGGCAGATCCTACTCTCCTACAGCCACCACTTCTGTGGGAGATGTGTGCAAGGCACCGTCGCTACCCCTAATAGTCGGAACTGTAGCTGGGGCCTGCCCGACTTGGCAAAGTCTGTGTAACATTTTACTTGATTTGTCCCCCCACTGGTATATTCGATGTTGGGATGCTAGCCAGATTTCTTTCGCTTCCTCTGAGAGGTGATGGTGTAACTGTTGTTGCGCCATGGACAGGTTTCTCTGAATAGTTGGGCATGGGTCCTGTGTGTATTGTGCCTCTAATGTTGTGCACTGGGTCTCCAATTCCGCTCGCTGAGCGGAGCGTTTACGTTTATCGTGCGTCCTGTAACTGATGTCCACCCCTCTGATTGTGGGTTTCAGGGCCTCTCATAAGGTCTCTTTAGACGGTGCCGAGTCAGTATTTAAGGTGAAATAATCTTGAATTGCTGTGTGTATGCACTCCTGATATTCAGGATCTCGAAGATGCCATGGGGACATCCGCCATCTAAAGGGGGGCTTTTGAAGATGCAAGAGGATTGTAACTGTAACCGGGGAATGATCGGACAGCCCTCTTGGGAGATGGGAGGCACGGGCAAATCTATTAATATAATTCCGTGGTGTGAATACGTAATCTAAACTGGACATGGAGCCATGAACCATGGACAGATAAGTGTAGCCTATCTCAGCGGGATGATATTCCCGCCAAACATCAGCCCAACCTAATGTACCGCCAAGTATCGATAGTTTAGAGGCAGGACGGAAAGTCCTGCCCTCGATCCCCGGCTCCTGCCCAGTGGTGCCATAGCGTCATTCCAATCACCTCCCAGGAAAAACAGCCCCTCCGGGAGTTCTCCCCACAAACAACAGGTGATGCTTTCTACAAACGTGGTCCCCAAAGGTGGGGGTGCGTACACACTGCCTATATTAATCGGTTCACCATAGAGCGTGCCTGACAGGAAAACAAACCTACCTCCCGGATCTAACCAGTGTTTAGTATGAGTGAAAGGGACGCGTCAGTGTATAAGGATAGCTGTTCCGCGAGAGCCCCTAGTGAAACCTGCATGGTATACCTGTTGATACCCAAACCTGGCCAAGCATGGAGCCTTATTGCCCAGGAGATGAGTCTCCTGTAGGAGAAGGATGTCTGCGCTATATCGTTTAGCTTGCCTAAGGACAGCTCCCTGCTTGATTTTGTTGAGCAGCCCACGGACGTTCCACGTTACGACTATCAGGTCACCTGTATGGGAGACTGTCGCCTGTGTGGCCATATGTCTATCCTGGATCCAATTGCAATGGCCTGCCTAATGGAGAATGGGATGTGTGTCTGCGCGTGTGCGAACAGAAAATAATGTAACATTGAACTCCGCCCCCGATACTGCCAAGAACTAGGAGCATCTGTCGCGGTGAGGAGCACCCCAAGATCCCAACCTGAAGTCTCAGGCCCCCCCGCCCCCCAAAGGATCCCACCCGTCCCATAAAACATTAAACTTGGGGTACAAGTGTCCGGGTCGAGTCAGCTTCGGTGCTCACGCCCACCTCTCTTGGTGTAGGGTGGTCGGGGTAGTTCCAAGTTACGGACGTACATTATAATCCGATAGAAACATCCTAGACTGTGAAGTGATCAAGGTGCTCGCTCTGGACTGGAGGAGCGCCGGTTAGAGCCGGAGCGATGCCGCTGTTTTGTTTTCATCCTGCGTGGTCTGTTTCGTTGTGAGCCCCTGGAGGAATCGGATTCCAATGGTGGCGGGGAGTAAGGCTTCAAATGGGCTTTCTCATCAGACCAGGCAAACACTGCTTCAGGTGTATCAAAAAAGTAGGCCTTAGAGTTGTATATTACCCGAAGCCTGGCAGGATACAGCAGCATGTATGAGATGTTTAAGTCCCGAAGTCGCCGTTTCGCTGTAGTGAAGGACTGTCGTTGTTGTTGCACAAGACGCGTATAGTCCGGAAAGATCATTATAGGCCTGGAGTCAAAGACTAATTTGTCTTTGTTTGATCTAGCGAAATGTAATACTGCGTCTCTGTCCGCATAATTGAGTAGCTTGGCAATGACCGGCCGTGGATTTTCCCCTGGGGGCGGCTTCTTCGTGAGTGCCCGATGGGCCCTTTCGACCACAAAGCACATGGAGATTATTTCTGCAGGCAGCAGATCCCGGAGCCACGAGGTAATTAAACGATTCATGGAGTTGCCTTCGCAGCCCTCCGGAAAGCCAACGAAGCGGAGGTTGTTGTGCCTTGCGCGACCCTCAGCATCCTCTGCTTAGGGAAGCGAGCTCTTGGGAAATCACTGTTAATTTGTTGACACGCTGCTGCAGGGTCGTCACATTATCCTCCACAGTGGACACCCTCGTCTCCGCTTCCGTAATCCGGTCGACCGCTTTCCTCAAATCTTGCCGTAAGAATGAAACCTTGGTGCCCACTGTGCCAATCTTGGCGTCCAGCATGTCTCGTGCTTCTATGATGGCCGCTAAAAGAGCCGCATTATCCGGAACGGGGCCAGATGTGGAGCCCCCATTCGCCATCGTTGCGTATTGATCTAAGGTGCTTTGTTTCCGGCCCGTGACCCCGGGTTTATCTTTCCCCATCATGGCACCACCTCTTACTCACTCCAATAGCTACAGGGGGCCCAGACACTGGTCCGCCGTGACGCCCGGGATCACGACAGCTCCAAACCGCTACTCTGGGGGCCGACCAGGGAGCGCGACGCTAGCCGGTCCTCACGGAATCCATCCACTGCCAGGAACAAGCCGCACCGGGCCTAGCCCAGCCGCCTCTGCAGCCCACAGCAGACAGCCAAGCAGGCCCCATACCGGGACCTAGCTCACCGGACCACCAGCACACAGCACCCCCCGATCCCCACCTCGCCGCTGGATTGTCTCTGTATATCTGCAACAGGAGCTGTGGTATAGGCAAGTCCCAAGGTCTCAGGAGCACAGCACGGAGGTACACCACGGTCCCTAGCTCCTGCAGTGTGGCCCGGAACGGCTGCGATGTTTGTGTGGGGGAGTCGGGATGGATCAAACTTCAGTTGTCCAGAGGGGGGCCCCTAATGGTGTCACACACACCAGGAGCGCCGAGACCCCCATAGAGATTGTGGCCCTGGACCCTCCTGGTCCGATCAGCAGTATGTGGCTCTTCGATCCCACCGGGGACGCAGCGCGCCGCTGCCGCTGGCCGGGACAACTGTGTCCCCGCGCCGGGTCTCGGGCAGCCCCATCCAAGGGAGAGCTCCACACTAAGGGCGGCAGCGAGGCCCCGCAAGCGCAGCAATTGGCACTACTCCCCCGGCCCCCCAAAAGGCCCTCGAGCGGCTAACCCCCCGCCGGCCAGAACCCAGGCCCGGACAAGCCCCGCGGCCACAGCAGGAACCAGGCTGGGCCAGCGAGACTCCCCCGTAACCCAAGCCGTGGCCAGGGGTAAGGGCCGCCACCCAAAACGGCCCTGGGGAGTGCGATGAGATGGGGAACCGGCCGCAGCTGCTTGGGTCCCCCCGCGTCCCAGTGCCTATCACCTCAGAGTCGGGTCCCAGCTCCGGCGCGGGTCCCGGCCGCACTCGGCCAAGATCGGGTGGCAGACGAACACCGTTGGGCCCAGTCCAAATGTGCGCCACACAGTTATAGCGACCTCACACGGTCCCACGATGTCCACCGGTCTCCGGCTCCGAACCAGGCACGGTCAGCGGTTTATCCGTCCTGCTGGCTTCGGATGAACTACACCGAAGGTAATTTTGGTAGGATTAACGACCGATTACTGAGGTGGGCGTATGGAGCTGCTCAAGCTGCGTCCGCCATGTTGGCCGACCAAGCCACACCCCCGGGTGGTGTACTTTTGAACTGGGTTTGTTAGTGATGTAGTTGTGCCTTGCTGGGATTAGTTCGAAGCTGAGTGAATATTGTATTGAGATTTGGTAACTGAACTTTGGAAAATAATAGCTGTCACAGGATTGGATAAAAGAAATTTAACATGTCCGGAACAAAATCAAAACATTGAATTGAAGCTTACATGTGCTCTAAATTTATGCAATCATAAAATGTTTTAGAGAATTTAAGAGTTTAGTGAAAGGGTATGTTACTATTCCGGTATGGAAAGGGGAAGAGGCACCTCCAGAGGGTAGGCATGCACATACTATGACAATAGAACATGGGTTATGCCCATGTTTTTGGCTTCATCAATGGTGGAAGATCACAGAGAAATAGGGTCCACTGAGTTTTCCGAGATATGGGACTTTTGAAATGAGAATTCTTGACATTTTAAAGACTAAGGGGTCTATTAGATGGCGGTCGGAAAACCACCCCGACCGCCATGGTAGCGGAAAAAACCGCCCGCCGGTACCGCGGCAAAACCGGTGGCCATATTAGGATCTACCGCCCAAAAAAAACGACCGCGGCGGTAAGAGCCACCTAAAAACCGCCCGTAGCGGGCGGAGAAGGCGAAAACCCGTCCGCGGAGTTCGGGGGCCTGATTCACAGACCTAACTTACGTCAAAAACGTAAAGTTAGTACTTTTTGGTATTCACAGAATACACTTACTCATTTCGGTATTCACAGAAGTTAGTAGTCCTAACTTTAGGACTCCTAAATGCCTTCTGTGAATACCGAAAGTCTTAAGTTAGGATTTTTCTCAGTTTAGAGTAGTAAGTTAGGACTCCTAACTTTAGGACTCCTAAATGCCTTCTGTGAATACCGAAAGTCTTAATGTTAGGATTTTCTCAGCTTAGAGTAGTAAAGAGTCCTAACTTTACTACTCCTAAACTGAGAAAAATCCTAACTTTAACACTTTCGGTATTCACAGAAGGCATTTAGGAGTCCTAATGTTAGGAGTCCTAACTTTACTACTCCTAAACTGAGAAAAATCCTAACTTTAAGACTTTGGGTATTCACAGAAGGCATTTAGGAGTCCTAAAGTTAGGACTACTAACTTCTGTGAATACCGAAATGAGTAAGTTCATTCTGTGAATACCAAAATGAGTAAGTGTATTCTGTGAATACCAAAAAGTACTAACTTTACGTTTTTGACGTAAGTTAGTTCTGTGAATCAGGCCCCGGATTCGCGGAGGAAAAAAACCAAACCGCCGCCAGGACAGCGGAGACACCGCACGGAAAATTAGGATATCCCCGATGTGACAGCGGTTCGTTCCGCTGTTTCCGACCACCGAAAACGCTAACAGTGATGAATGGGAGAGCCGGCGGAAGAACTGCAGCATAGCCACCGCTGCGGACGCTCCGTGACAAATATGGCGGTCGACAGAAAAAACTCACAACAAGGCCACAAAGTGCACACAGCAAACTAGCCATGCACCCAAAAACACATAACACACCCCAATGACACAACCACATGGCAACTACAAAAATCCAAATCCCAGGACAACCCACACAACACACCTGACAGCAATACCCCATTTGGACACACCCACATAGCTGAGTATAAAAGCAGCCCCTTCCCTGACCACAATCCTTTGCAATACTCCACAACTGAAGGGCCCAACACCAGAGCACAAAGGAGAGGCAAATCTGCACACCATCACTACTCACACCACACACAGCACCACCACCACTTCCACACCTGCACCTCTAACCCCTCTGCACATCACACACCATACACATCACCCCCACCCCCACCACTTACACACCTGCACCTCAAACCCCTTAGCACATCACACACCATGGCACCACAGAAAATGCCAAAATTCACAGAGAGTGAGTTGACAGTCATGGTAGATGAGATAATCAGAGTAGAACCACAACTGTTTGGTAACCTGGTCCAACAGACACCATTAGCCAGAAGAAATCAAATGTGGGCAAGGATAGTCGATAAGGTCAATGCAGTAGGGACCATCCCGCGCAACAGACAGGAAATCATCAAGCGGTGGCATGACCTGAAGAGTGTTGTCAAAAAGAAGAGGAGCAAGAACCATGAGCTGGCTCAGAGGACTGGCGGTGGCCCTCCCATTCCACCAAGAACATTCACTGCATGGGAGGAGAAGGTGCTTGCCATACTGCATCCAGAGAGTCTCACAGGAATACCCGGGGGAGTGGAGGCTGGTAAGTACAAACAAATGTAGACCATTACACAGCAATGTACTGTCCAGCACAACTACAAAGCTACATCTCAGAGGCCCAAGTATATCCATATGCACCACAATATCCAACACATGTCCCACAGATGTAACATCCACTACATCTGAATCACCCCAAAAGGTAGCCAACATTTACAGGGTTGTATGTGCCCAGGCAAATAGCACTACAACTCCCACCATGCCCCCTGTCCCACCCCTGAGCAGGATGGAGCACTCCACACCCAGAAGCATTTGGAAGCCATTGTCTCACTACAAACAAACTAACAGGTAGGCAGCCATCTTCCCAGGGAGGGCTGTTTGGGGGTGGGAGGCCTGCACAACAACTCCCACCATGCCCCCTGTCCCACCCCTGAGCAGGATGGAGCACTCCACACCCAGAAGCATTTGGAAGCCATTGTCTCACTACAAACAAACAGGAAGGTAGCCATCTTAACAGGGAGGGCTGTTTGGGGGTGGGAGGCCTGGCACAACAACTCCCACCATGCCCCCTGTCCCACCCCTGAGCAGGATGGAGCACTCCACACCCAGAAGCATTTGGAAGCCATTGTCTCACTACAAACAAACTAACAGGTAGGTAGCCATCTCAACAGGGAGGGCTGTTTGGGGGTGGAAGGCCTGCACAACAACTCCCACCATGCCCCCTGTCTCAGCCCTGAGCAGGATGGAGCACTCCACACCCAGAAGCATTTGGAAGCCATTGTCTCACTACAAACAAACTAACAGGTAGGTAGCCGTCTCAACAGGGAGGGCTGTTTGGGGGTGGAAGGCCTGCACAACAACTCCCACCAGGCCCCCTGTCCCACCCCTGAGCAGGATGGAGCACTCCACACCCAGAAGCATTTGCAAGCCATTGTCTCACTACAAACAAACTAACAGGTAGGTAGCCATCTTAACAGGGAGGGCTGTTTGGGGGTGGGAGGCCTGCACAACAACTCCCACCAGGCCCCCTGTCCCACCCCTGAGCAGGATGGAGCACTCCACACCCAGAAGCATTTGGAAGCCATTGTCTCACTACAAACAAGCCAACAGGTAGGTAGCCATCTTCCCTGGGAGGGCTGTTTGGGGGTGACAGGCCTGCACAACTCCCACCATGCCCCCTGTCCCACCCCTGAGCAGGATGGAGCACTCCACACCCAGAAGCATTTGGAAGCCATTGTCTCACTACAAACAAACTAACAGGTAGGTAGCCATCTTAACAGGGAGGGCTGTTTGAGGATGGGAGGCCTGCACAACAACTCCCACCATGCCCCCTGTCCCACCCCTGAGCAGGATGGAGCACTCCACACCCAGAAGCATTTGGAAGCCATTGTCTCACTACAAACAAACTAACAGGTAGGTAACCATCTCAACAGGGAGGGCTGTTTGGGGGTGGGAGGCCTGCACAACAACTCCCACCAGGCCCCCTGTCCCACCCCTAAGCAGGATGGAGCACTCCACACCCAGAAGCATTTGCAAGCCATTGTCTCACTACAAACAAACTAACAGGTAGGTAGCCATCTTAACAGGGAGGGCTGTTTGGGGGTGGGAGGCCTGCACAACAACTCCCACCAGGCCCCCTGTCCCATCCCTGAGCAGGATGGAGCACTCCACACCCAGAAGCATTTGGAAGCCATTGTCTCACTACAAACAAACTAACAGGTAGGTAGCCATCTTAACAGGGAGGGCTGTTTGGGGGTGGGAGGCCTGCACAACAACTCCCACCATGCCCCCTGTCCCACCCCTGAGCAGGATGGAGCACTCCACACCCAGAAGCATTTGGAAGCCATTGTCTCACTACAAACAAACTAACAGGTAGGTAGCCATCTTCCCTGGGAGGGCTGTTTGGGGGTGAGAGGCCTGCACAACAACTCCCACCATGCCCCCTGTCCCACCCCTGAGCAGGATGGAGCACTCCACACCCAGAAGCATTTGGAAGCCATTGTCTCACTACAAACAAACCAACAGGTAGGTAGCCATCTTCCTTGGGAGGGCTGTTTGGGGGTGGGAGGCCTGCACAGCAACTCCCACCAGGCCCCCTGTCCCACCCCTGAGCAGGATGGAGCACTCCACACCCAGAAGCATTTGGAAGCCATTGTCTCACTACAAACAAACTAACAGGTAGGTAGCCATCTTAAGAGGGAGGGCTGTTTGGGGGTGGGAGGCCTGCACAACAACTCCCACCATGCCCCCTTGTTCCCCAGCTCATCAAGATGGAGCACTCCCTCCCACCCAGATGCATGTGTCAGTCATTGCACTGTCCACTTCAAACTAACAGGTAGGTAGACATATTATGCCCTCTTGTCCCACCCCTGAGCAGGATGGAAGCCTCCACCACACACACACACATAGATGTGACACAAATCCAACCCAAATGTGAAAACAGAACAGGTAAGTAGCCAGTACATGCACCCAGCCATTCCTCCCAAAAAGCATGGTGCCATATGACAACACCAGCCCTCTCATCACACAAAAATACACACAGATCCTATTGCCACTCACAGTGTGCAGACAGCTAAGCAAATGTAACTGTCACAGCAACCAAAGTGTGACACACCAATTCACATGTAGAAGAAAGTCTGTGCACAATCATGCACAGCACTGAATGCCATGTGTAAGTGCCATGTGGCCAGAGCAGCAAGGACCATATGTAAATAAAGAAAGCATGGTTGTTGGTACAAATTCAGATTTGCACATGACATTACAAAAGTATGCATGAGATGACAATGGCCAGTTCAAGCTGAGATGTAACGTCTGCCAGGGCAGAGTGATCAACAAAGAGGCGTCACAGAAATGCTTTGTTGCGCCAGTCCCTAGATGGCAACATGTCCCTGTAATCACAAAACATGCACGTGGCGCATGGTATGTTGTGACACCTCACACCATGGACAACTAATGCATGTACCTCAACATCATCTCAGGAGGCACAGTAGTGCACATACAAACAATGTGATGACTAGTCAACTATGTGGTGTACAAACAGTGAATAATACACAGCTAACACAAAGCTTGCGGGGTGCACTACAATGACCATTACCCATCTGTCCCACAGGTGACCAAGAACTGACTGCAGAGGACAACACCAGCAACCTGCAGAGCCAGTCTCCCCCCCCGGAACATGGACTCTCGGATGTTGACTACCGGTATTCAGAGGACGAGGAGCTCGGAGCCGGCCCATCTGGTGTGCCAGGGCGCAACCGGTCCCAGGACCCCATCGTCCCCCCCACCACATCTGCAGCAACACCAACAGCTACGCAGACCCCTGCTGTTACGGCCTGTGCGTCCTACACCACCACCACCACCACCAATGCTGCCTGCAACACCCTCCCTGTCTCAGAGGATGACCACCCCACATCACCAACTGAGGAGGGCAGGGAGAGGATGCAGGTGCCTACAGTGGTGATGCAACAGGTCCGTGGCAGCAGGGCAGGTGGGAGTGGCAGGGTAACTCACAGACAACCAGAGCCTGGGACCGAAGCCCTGGACAGCATAAACAGAGTCCTTGGGGCATATGAACGGGCCCAGGGACGAACGGCCTGGTCAAAAGAAGATTCCCGCGAGCTCCTCCTGCTGAAGAGGTCCATGGATACCCGCATGGGACAAATTGTGGACCTCTTGGGCCAGATAGTGGCGGCACTGAGGGACAGGCCTGCGCCACAAACAACACCTCCACCTCCCCTGCTGGGCTGCAGGATGACAGTTCAACATCCTCCCCTGCGGCCACAGAGAGGGGTGAGTCCTCAGACCCCACAGGCCCTACAGCAGAGGCCCCCCCTGCCAAGCGACGAAGGGGCCGTCCCAAGAAATCCCTGGGAGTATCCTGTGGCAAAGCACCTGCCAGACATCAGTCACGGAGCCAGCCATGATGGCAACACTCTTCACCACTGCATTGACTTTTTGGACTGTCCTTCCCCACACTGCCTTGTGAATGGCATCTGTCTGTTGGACTGGGTCACCACATCAATGTGGTGACAACTCGATTCTCTCATTTACCATGACTGTCAACTCACTGCTTCACTAATCACCTCAATGTAAATGTTCACCCCCTCATATGTCACCATTGTAAATAAATACTCCTTACACACATGTTGTTGTTTCTGCTCCGTCTTTATTCCAGGATGTGCAGTCATCACCATGATTAAAATGTACCAGGAGTATGGAATGTATGTAGGCAAGGAGAGGCTGAAGGGACCTAGGAAAACACAACAGAACAAGATTCACTAGTCTGGGTGTGGCATCACAGACATCACACAACACATACCATAAAGCTAATACAACATGCACACATCACAATGAGCAACAAGTGCCAACATACACATCCTGTAGATGTTCAAAATTACCCTGTCCCATAAACATTGTCAGCCACCACTGAGTCAACAACCGGCTGCAGTCACAAAGCTCACATACACCTTCACAACAACAGCAACATCATCAGACAATGGGTCCGTTGTACATTGTCACTTACCTTCAAGTGAAGTAGCGGGTGATGAGCTGTTGACGCAGGTCAACACCATCCTCCTCTCCACTGTCCTCATCACTAGACACAGGTTGGTTTGCAGGTGGGGGCCTTGGCACCTCATCATCATCCAGGATCAGGGGGATATCCTTGCTAATGGCTAGGTTGTGGAGCATGCAGCATGCCACTACAATCTGACACACCTTACCGGGCGAGTACATGAGTGCACCTCCGGTCTTGTCCATGTAGCGAAATCGTGACTTGAGGAGACCAAAAGTACGCTCCACCACACGACGTGTCCTCCCATGGGCATCATTGTAGCGTACATCAGCTGGTGTCCTGGGATTCCGCAGTGGGCTCAGCAACCAAGGACGGTTGGGATATGCAGAGTCACCTAGGTGTGAGAAACACAGATAAACCTTGTAATAATACTGTGGCAAAGGACAGCATGTCACACACACAGCATGCTACTAGACTCTTCGTACTCACCCACAATCCATGCACGCTCAGGAAGCAGATTAGCCATCAGCTGTGGTACAATGCTGTTACGCATGATGTATGAGTCATGGGCTGAGCCTGGAAATTTGGCACACACGTGCGTGATGATCATATCCGCCTGGCACACCACTTGCACATTTATGGAGTGGAAATGTTTACGATTCCTATAGATGTGCTCCTGTGCCTGTGGTGGAACAAGCCCAACAAGAGTGCAATCATTGGCAACGACAACATGGGGGATGTGTCCAAGGGCATAAAAGTCTCCCTTCACAGCCGCCAATTCAGGCCCCCTGGGAAAATGGATATATCTGTCCTTGTATATCATCATAGCGGACAGGACATCACACAGCTCCATGCTGAACATAGGTTGCGACATCCCACCTGCGCTGGACACCGTGTGCTGGAATGATCCAGAGGCAAAAAAATGCAGGGCCGCCATCACCTTAGACGTTGGTGTGAAAGCTGTTGGATATGTTCTGCGAGGCTGCAGGTGGGGCTCCAACATAGCACATAGGTTTTGTAGGGTGGCTCTATCCAGACGGAATTTCCGGATGACCTCCTCATCCTCCATGTCTGCCAGCACTGTGAAGGGACGATGCAGATTTGGTCTCCTCCTAGTTGAGATGAAAGTGGACACATGTCAATTCAATACACCATGAGATGTGTACAACATCTTACGTTTTGACTGACACAACGCCAACAATGACTGTCATCACAATTGAGTTACAGAGCAGCTTACATGTAGGGACACCTTCAGCTACACTACTCGTACACTTGTCCCCTTTCACACAGCAAGTACATCCGAAACAACATCTGACTATGCGAATGCACGTAGGGATATGGCCACATTTAGCATGAGCAGGCCTGAGAGTATTTCATACAGCATATGTGTAAAACTGCAACACCACTGTCTCATACCTAGCTGCTGTACCTGACACACCTTCAGGCGTAAGTTGAACAGCGCACACATCAACAACACAATGACCACAGGCTGAGCGTAAACAACAAGTGTGTGCATGATCCAAGAAAACAAGACAGTCAAATCGGCACATACTACATTAAGACATACATCACTGTGATGTTCACAGCACTTTCACACATTGACATGTGTACACATTGGAGAGTCCATAACAACACTGTTCTGTGCACATGCCCATCAATATCACAAGTGACATGTGAGTGAGTACATGCCAATGTACTAAATCACATACACAAACATGGCATGTGTAGTCAGCAGTGTGTTAAATGTTACACTGGCATTGTGTGCACAATGATGTGCCATTAATCATGTGGCCACTGTGCACTGTTGATGACTGCCCATTGTCCATTGACACAGCATGATGTGTCCATAGGTGCTGAAAAAGTGCTCCGCCACCCAAATCACGGTCACAGGCACCAATGTATGGCACCGAAATCGCGGTAGCTACCGCCTGGCACCAGCGGTGTGTCACCACCAATCCCTAGAACACAATTGTGATAGTGAGACATATATATGTATTGCCAAATGGCGGTTGGCATGCTCCGCCACCCAAATCACGGTCACAGGCACCAATGTATGGCACCAAAATCGCGGTAGCCTAATGCAATTTTGAAAATTGCGGAAGGCGTGCTCCACCACCGCGGGGCCGGTCATTGGATGCAATTGAAAGATGAACCACCGCGGTAGCGCCCGCCTGGCCCCTGCGGTGTGTCACCGCCAATGCCCATGCCCTTGCAGCCAATGGGAACCGCAATCGCGGTAGCCTAATGCAATTTTGAAAATCGCGGAAGGCGTGCTCCGCCACCGCGGGGCCGGTCATTGGATGCATTTGAAAAAGGCTGACCTGGAACACCAATTGCAGCAGCTTGGAACCACTGAAACTGCCCCAGGGGGCTATATATGTGTGGGAGGGAGCCTCACATTTCCACAGCTTCCAGAGCCTGCTGCCTGAGACCCCTCACCTGCTGCTGCTGTCTCCAGGGACTGCTGCCTGCCACCCCTCAACACCACCTGCTGCTGCTGCTGTCTCCAGGGACTGCTGCCTGCCACCCCTCAACACCACCTGCTGCTGCTGCTGTCTCCAGGGACTGCTGCCTGCCACCCCTCAACACCAACTGCTGCTGCTGCTGTCACCTGGCCACAGTGATGGCGAGGACTGAGAAGATCCGGGCCAGTCCCTTCACCAGCGAGGAGCTGGAGGTCCTGGTGGACGAGGTGCTCACACAGTATCCAAGGCTATATGGTGCCCCAAATGTCGTGGTAAGTCTTCAACAGTGTGAGTGAGAGTGCAGGGGGGGCACACATGAAGTTGAGCTGCTGCAGTATGTGCCTCAGAGTGTGGGGTTATGTCATGCACTGCCTAGCATGCTTTCTCCAGGGGAAGGGGTGTGTAGCCTATTTCACACGTTTCCCTGCCTGCACATCAAGATTTGAGTGACATGTATTGTCTTGTCAGCCATACAGTGACGCAGCAAGTTGGTGATGCAGGAGTCAGGACAGTGATTGCTTGTGTGAATGGCTGTGTGGGTCCCTGTTGTCCTTCTCAGTGTGAGCCCACCTGGCCTGCACAGTCACCGCCCAAACTGACAAGGAAACATCACTGAATGTACAGAGTGTTACATGTGTCTTTTTTTCTTTACTCTCCATCAATGAGCCATCTCAGCCCTGTAGCTTGCACACGACAGGCCTTGTGAGAAGGTTGTGGGTTTGTGAGATCATGTCCCTCAATGTGACCTCCATGACACAGTAAGCCATTCACAGGGCAAGGACATTGAGGGCTGCGCAGTGTTGGACACAGTGAGTCTAACCCCCAACATATGTTGATATGTAATGTATGTCTTGCTCTACCTAACAATGGACAGTAGATGTGGGCAGACTAGACATGGCTTCATGTGCTGGCATCCTGCATGTGTATGAGATGGGCAGGTACTGTGTCCACCCTCACACCTGCATGCATTTACGTGTGGTTCTCCCATGCTGATGTACCATGTGAGATGCATTCTTGTCTCTGTTAGACATATCTGTGGATTTGGTATGAGTCAGTATCATGCTACTGTACTGAGAGATATTGGTACATAACACTGTGTCACTGATGTTTTCCCCCTCTTGTCTCCCATGCCTGCAGCTCAAAGTACACCAGCGTAAGGCCGTGTGGAGGGCCATTGCATGCAAGGTGCGGGCTGTGGGTGTCTCACAACGATGGCGCACCCACTGCCACAAGGGGTGGGATGACATCTGCCGGCTGAGCAAGAACGTGGCGGAGATGACGCTGGGTCTGCTCCCTCGGACTGGCAGGTTGGCGCAGCGCAGCATGACACCACTAATGGCCCGCATCTTGGCCGTGACACAGCCTGAGCTGGATGCACGTTTGAAGGAGCATCAGCAGCAAGCTAGGGGTGAGTATTCTGGGAAGGGTGACTTTGGCTGTGAGTGGCTGCATGTGTTCACAGCCTGGGACAGCACTGGGCTATGTGATGTTGGTAGTGTGATGCAGTGGCTTGTAAGTGGCCTGTGTGCTGGGTGCAGCTGTCATGCATTTGCCCTACCTGTACTTCCTAGTGTGATTTGAGTACTGGGCATTGACATTGCATTCTGGGTCGTGGGCTTCAGGTATCGTCTGCATTGGGGTAGTCTGGGGAATCACATGGAAGGGAACGGCAGTGTGCCTAATCTGAGTGTGCTTTCATCAATGCGTGCATTGCCTGACCTCAGATTTGTGAGGCTTAGACATCTGACGTAAATGTGCTACAGTAGTTGTGCCCCAAAGTACAACATGGTGGATGGCATGAGCTCATGGCCATTGTGGACTGTTCTGTTGGAGTCTGTATCTGTGTTGTCCCCTTCTGCTCCATCCAGATATGACAGTGGCAACATGTTGTGGGGTTCATCCTTGCCCACATCAGGGCCCTAGGTGTGCTCAGCTCTATTTGTGTGTCTGGTTGAACGGAGCCACCGGCAGGATATTTTGCTGTGTGGTCATCACATGGCTCACTTATGCCTGGTTTTCTTGTTTACACGCACTGTTCGAGTTCAGAATTGAGGGTGCACAATGTCATTGCACAGGGTGGTGTGCAACATGTAGATTTCTTCCTCTTCAGTGATGCTTTGCTTGCATATGTTTGTTCTGTTGATGCCAATGAACTGACCCTACATCTCTCTCTCATGCAGCATCTCCCATGGGCACGGAAGGACAGGGGATGGACACCAGTGGTGAGGCATCAAGCACAACAGCTGCACACGGGCACAGTAACACAGATGTGACCAGCACCTCGGAGGGGGACAGGAGTCTGCTGGAGGAATCACAGCCAGAGACGCAAAGCTCAACGTCATCTGACACCAGCGGTGACGCATCCATGTTGGCGGGCACAGGGAACGGGGACTCTGCCTCCTCTTCCACCACACAGCATACAGTGCCCACCCTCCCAGCTACTTCCACTGTTGCTGCCCGTGTTCGCACCAGTAAGCAGGGAAGAGTGTCCTTCACCCCAGGCACCACTGCCCCTGCCCCTGTCCCCCCGGCTGCCATCAGTGCTGAGTCTGTGGACCTTTTGCGCCAGCTGTGTGTGGGCCAGACAGCTCTCCTCAATGCCTTCATAGACCACGACAAAAAGTTGGCACAGGTGGTTGCTTTCATGGAGGGCATACATTCAGACGTGGGTGGGCTACACCGGACTGTCCAGTCTTTGTCCTCTGCAGTGACGGCAGCCCTTCAACTGGCACAATCTCGGAGTCCAGCTCCAGTCCCTTTGTCCACCCCCTTGCCAGTGGCCACATCTGACGATAGTGACCACGCACAACAGACCTCAAGGTCAAGATACAGCACACGCAGCACACAGCAGCAGCAGCCCAAGCAGTCCAGGGCGCAGACACCATCCCCACAGAAAACTAAAGCCACCCCAGAGCGCAAAGACATAATCCCGTCAGGCGACACCAAGAGCCACAAAGCCAAGAAGCAGACCTCAGGGTCACATGCCTCAGAGGCATCCCCAGCCAAGGACTCTCCTGTCCCAAAAGCGTCTCGCAAAGACAAGCAGACAGTTTCTGTGCCCGCTGAGAAGGTGGTGCCTGCTAAAAGTACACATAAGAAGAGCTCCAAGGCAGATTCACCCACAACCTCAACTCCCGTCCAAAGCCCTGTGACGCAGGGAAATGCGGGCACTATAGGGGGAAAACCTGGTAAATGGGATGGAGGGGCAAAGGCAAGGCCAGGCCAAGCGAAGAGCTGGATCCAGCATGTCCCCAGAGGGAGGGCCACCGTCTGCACCTGATGCAGCTTTGGTGATGAGTGTGCCTGTTGTGGTCGCCCCACCTCCCACTCCTACCAAGACCACACTTCCATATCGAATCCCCAAGAAGTGGAAAGGTACCCCTCAACATTCTCCCTCCCACACTGTGTCTCATGACAGCATGTCTCCGCCTCCACGGGCCACCACACCACCCGGTCCAAGCAGCCCTCCGGCTCCCAAAGCCACTGATGCCTCAAGCTCAGCTGGTCCGCTCTCTCCCAGGTCCAGTCCTCCAACTGGCTCCGACACTCATCCAGCTCCCAGTCAGACTGACAGACAAGTCTGAGGCTAAACCCCCCTCACACACCTGTCTCTCCCACAGCGGTGCCTGTACTGCCCATTGTTATCCCCCTAGCTGTGTTGCTGACCATGACTGTGTACAGACTCACACATTTCCTGTGCAGCTTCTCATGTACCTACTCTGCTGTTTGGACTGGCCACTGGCCTTGCTGTACATTGCTGTGTTTGCCCATTCCCTGTGCAGCTTCTTATGTACCTACTCTGCTGTTTGGACTGGCCACTGGCCTTGCTGTACATTGCTGTGTTTGCCCATTCCCTGTGCAGCTTCTCATGTACCTACTCTGCTGTTTGGACTGGCCACTGGCCTTGCTCTTGTCTACTTTTGATGCCTATCTGTGAAATTTGTAATAAAGACAGTTGCTCCTGTTGTCTGCTTTGTCAGTCTCCTTGCTAAATAAAGGGTTTTCTGTGTGGGTATGGTTTAATGTGACACATGATCTGTATGCCACTTTAACGTTGCCAGTTGCTAGTTCCACTATTTCAGAGTTTGGCTAAGGTGGGAGGCACGTCAGTTCTTCTTGACTCTGAGGCTTGGGGGTGCACTGATGGTTGTTTGTGATGATCTACTGTTATCCTAATGATTCTATGTTCAGGTTTGCTAAATTGTACACATGTCATGTTAGGATGCACTACCTGCACAGAGTGGGATTCTATCCACAGGATTGCAGGCAGGCTGGCCAGGGTCATCATGTATGTGTGATCTTACTTTATGTGTGCCCAGCAGTGTAGGTGTATAGTAATCTTGTGATGGTCAGTCATCCTAGTCACATGGGTTACTTTCAATGTGCGCACTTGGGTGGTCAGGAAGTGTGCAGTGTGAAGGGGGTGACTTTTTCGTGAGTGTTGATGTGTGTGTGCACCTGCAATGTCAACTACACACATGTGTCACCCAGGAGTAGATTGCCTGTTTGTGTAATTGTTCAGCCCTGTGATTGTGATTGTGTGCAGATGTGTGTGTTGTATGTTGTGCACTGTGCAGTGTGTTGGTGTGTCCTTGCAGTTCTGGCTGACTCCTACTTGTTGTTTTTGGCAATTGTGAGTATGCAGAGTATGTGACTGGCAAGTCAGTGTTGTATTTTGTTGATCATCCATGTGTCTTGATACTGTTTGTACTCACTGTGCATCCCTGCTCAGCCACACTGACATTGTGGGTGTGTTTTCTCATGCATTGCTGTCACATGGGGCTTTATTGCCTCCAGTATGGCATGTGGTGTGTGGTGTCATACCATCCCCTATCTGTGATCAGATGCCTACCCATTGTGAGTCTGCACTCCATCTATTTGTGTATGGTACACTCCTGCCATGTCCACTACTGACGTACACACCACTTCACTTTCATGTCAGCTGTCCCCTTGGGTTGCCTGTGTGTGTGCCTCCCCATCACTTCATTTGTAACACTGTGCTTTGTGGTGCAGATCTTTGCACAGGACCAATGTGCCACTCAGGACATTTTCCCAATTGGTTATATGTTATTTTGTTGTACTGTTTAGCAGTCATGGTTGCTCATATGCAGTTCATCTGTTTGTGCTACACAGTCCTCTGGTCAAGTTGTTTCCACTTTGATGTCCCAGACTTGTGCATCTGTGGGTGTTGGGTTAGGTGTTTGTGTGTTTGCTGAGGTACTGCTTCACTTCCTGAGTGTGATGTTTTCAGTGTGCTGTTTTGATTATTGTTGTGGGTGTTCATGGTGTGTCACTCATATCTGTGTGGGACCGGTATGTTTGGTGTGCACACACTGCTTGGTGTGCATGCAGTGATGTGGGTGTATGTTGCCTTGTCCTTGCCTGGTGTGCATCCCCTGATGTCCTGCTGTGTTTGCAATGTGATTTATTGGCATGTGCTTCTGTTGTGTGTTTGATGTGGCTGTGTGCAGTGTTTGGGCTGTGTTGTCTCTTGCAGATGACAGATGCTCTGTGTGTGGTGTTCTATTTGCATGTCAGTATGTGTGTTTTGTTGGTGTGGTGTGTTTCATTCAGATGTGTGTTGCCAGTGTGGTGTGCCTTACTTGTGTGTCTGTCACATGAACTTAGGTCTATTCTAGTTCCTGTGCTTGTGTTGGGTGCGTCCTTGTTGTTTTCTCCTCTCATATCTGAGCTGTCTCTTGTCATTCTTGTGCATGTGCAGGCATGTGGTACACTGTGACATCATGTTGACTTCATGGGTGGTGTGGTATGTCTATCTGTGTGTCATTGTAGGCCCATTTCTTCCAGTTTGTGTCCATGATTGTTTTGTGATGGTGCACTTCTTGTCTGTGTTGTGGTATGTTGTCTGTGCATTGTTCCTGACTGATGGCGTTGTGCACTCCTGTTCTGTCTGTGCTCCCATTGCCTTTCCACAGTTTGGCTGCACAGTTCATGTCTGGTCTTGTTGTGCTTCTGTGTGTGTTATTGTTGAGTTATGTGTTTGGCTGTTGTTTTTGTGCAGACATTGGTTCTGGCATCCCTGTGTGTGTGTGATGTTTGTGGGTGCCCCCAGGGAGTGTGATTGTTTGTCTGTGTATTGACTGGACTTTATTGACACCCTTCTGTGTGTCTGGCACTGGTGTTGTGTGCTGCAGGTGTGATGGGGGTATATGTGAAGATTCCTACTTGTGTTTGACAGTCATGGAGTGTGTCAATGGGCCCTGTGTGTTGTGCTGCTGACATGCTCCTGTCAAGTAGTTGGATACATATGTGTGGCTGTTCACTGTTTGACTTCAGGGCCTTCCTTTCATCCCTGTGCCTATCCATGGGTTGCCTTGCTGTGTCCCTGAGTTGTTGCACTGAGGTGACTGTGGTTTGACTTCACTCACTGTGCCAGCCATGTGTGATTTGATGGGCTGAGGGTGTTCTTATATGTTCCTTGTCTTGCATGTGATGTACACATGCTTGGTAGTTAGCTCCTTGGCCTTCCAATTGTGGGCACCTCACTTTAGCTTTCCTTTATGTTGTACTCCATTGCTGCTGGCTTGTTTTCTGTGTATGTGGCTGTGTGTCAGTGTGGGGTATGTCTGTGTGACTTGGCAGGCTGTGTGTCCAGTGGAGTGATTGTTCATTATCTGTGTGTGTGTTCATTTTCTGCTTGGACTCAGTTTTCTTGCCATGTGTGTGGTGTTGTTGTGGTGTGTGGGTTGCCCTGGCCCTGTGCTTCTGTGCTGTGTGTTCCTCTGCAGCCACTCCTACTGTGGCTGTCTCCCTAGTTGTTCGGTGTGTGGTGCAGCGTGTGGGTTAACCTGGCTAGTTGTTGTGCATGGGGGAGCACAGGAGGGGCACATGGCATGTCCCTTCATGGGGGAGGGCCTGGTGTGTGGAGGGTGGAGGTGTGGCCCTGTGGTCTTTGTGCACTACCCATGCCTGGCGCTGGCCCTGCCTTCTGCATTGTGCGCATGTTTTCCCGCGTCTTCACTGCTGCGGTGACGTGACCGGGACATTACTTCGTGATCGCGGTAGATGGGTGACCTGGATGCGGAGGGGTGATTTGGTGACAGGTAGGACATGTGTGGGTACACTTGTGGATGTGTTCCTGTCCCCACTATGGTGTCTGGTGTGGACAGGAACACTATATCAGCCCATGAGTTGTGTGTTGTGGTTGTGTGTGGAGTTGTGCTATTGCGTACCTGCGGCGTTGTCCGCGACGGGCCATGAGTTGCTGGTGATGTATCAGGTACAGCGCAGGGAAGACGTGTAGAGCTGGATCCATTGCGGTCAGGACCGGGTGGAAGGGACCGGGACTCTGGTTTTGCGCTCCGCTGTGATGCTTCCGCCGTCTCTGGTTGGGCGGTTTCTATGCTGCGGTGCGACTGGCTGTTTGGGGCATCCTGATTTGTACGGCGGTCGGGACGTCATTCCGCACGGCGGTGAGTCTCCTTTGGCTCCCACCACCGCAGTGGCGGGCACACTTTGATGGCGGTTAGCGTCGCGCCACGGCGGACGGGAAATGGGCTATGTTTGGCCATACTAATATGTCGGGCGTGAGGTCCGCTGCTGGCGTGCGGAAAAAAGCATTTTCGGCCACCACCAGCACCGCGGTGGTGCCTCCGACCGCCATCGTAATAGGCCCCAAAGTTATTGGAGATGAAGCTACCTCCTAGACCTGCACAGTATGAAGCTTTAAATCTATGGGAGAAGGTTGCTCGTGCTAGAGAGAAGGATAAATATCAGAGAAGGACAAAAAGAGCAGTGCGTTATTATGCAGATGCTCAATGGGATGAAGGACAGCATAGATGAAGGAAAGCTGTAATCGAGGGAACTAGAATGTATCCAGTCATCGCCGCAGAAGCTTTGGGGAAAGGAAATAAGAAGAAATCATTACGGAAAGAAAGAGATGGATGAAGAGACCAAAAGTGATTCGGGTGATAAGATTTTAGAAGAAATGTTAGCTACAAGACCTCCACCTTATGCAATATCCATTGAACAGGGAGAATCAAGTGCCTGTACAAGCAGAACAGTGGCTACAGCTCCGATTGAAGTACATACAGTACAGATTGAGAGACCTTTGAAGGTACTTCAGATAGTTCCATCAGTTGTGGCTCGACCACAAATAGCAGTTTCTACTGAGACCAATACACCGGTATTGTATAGTGCAATACCAGTGCCACCGGTAAATGTACAGACTCTACCAAGGCCAGTTCATCATGTACCGTAAAACATGGATTTATTACCAGATGCTCACGGAAGAATGGGAGGCACACCTGTAACAGGATTTGTCCCGACTTCACAGAATTCACAGATTGTTGAGTGGAGACCATTACATACAATACAAGCTCTTATAAATGGAGGGAGGCTGGTTTTCAGAGCTCCAGTGACCCCCCGGAGACAATAATTAAACTGGAGAGGGAATTACTTCAGCTTAGTTGAAGGAAGCGGCAGGAATTAGAAAGATGGATAGTGACTCTTTACAAGAGAACTTAGATGCTGAAAGGAAAAGACCTTTGAACATTTCTAAATTGAAAGTGGAATTAGGAAAGATAATAAGAGGATGCTTAGAGCTAGAACATCTAGAACAATATCAAAAGCAAAAAATAATTTCCCTCTGTAAGGAAATTACAAGACAAGCAGCTGTTGTACATGATAAGTTGACAGACTTAGCCCAGAAATATGAAACTGATCTCTCTAAAAATGTACATTTACAGAAAAGTGACAGGGTACAGTTGGACGATGCGACAATAGAGAACATATGTGCAACAGGAATGTGATTGCATATTATGGAATTAATAGAGTGCATTCGCAGATAGGGTGAAACTGACATGTTAGAAATTAAATGGTAAAAAAAGCATGAAAAGAAAAAGAAGGAAGCTGAAGCTATAGGGAAAAATTATGAGAATAATGAGGAAGAGACTTGCGAGAAATAGCAGGAGGAATGCATGTACATGTGCCTTGGAGCAGAGGTGATCTCGCTGCATTTACGAACAATTTTCCAAAATTGAGAGACAAACCAGTGCCATGGTATGCACAAGTAGAACGGTTTATAAAGATTTTGAAGGTGTTGTGGGCTGATTTGGATACGTTCTTTGACATTGTGGTGCTGTCTGATTTATGGGCAGAATGTAAGACTGCGGTACACTGGCCGAAAGGTGAACCAGTGAGAAATGCTAGGACTAATGCACCATCTCCTGTGGTTATGGAGAAAGATGAAGCGGTGATTGTCTTTCTGAAAGGCTGAATGCCTCCTTAGGATTTGGATTGGGTTAAGATTATTCAAATGACCCAACAGCCAAAGGAGTCTGTTCATGAATTCTATGAGAGGTTGTTGCAAGTGTTTCAGCAGCACAGTGGACAAGACTATCCCGGAGAAAAGGATATGGGTAATTTTGTGTCTCAGTTTGTTAGGACGGAGACCAGAGATCAGTCGCACATAACACAAAGCGTGATCTGTTGGCAGAATAAATCGCTTGAAAGAAGTATTAAGATATGCAAAGTACTGCAGTGATGAGTTCGAAATGAAGTAGAACATTTTGGCACAGACAAAGTTGGCTCACAAAGGTTCCTGGAATCCTTCTTTTACAGGAAGTCACGGAAATATGCAAGGTGTTGCAGTTCCGCAAGTTGGGTTTCAGGGTAATCAAGGAGGATTTAATGTGTCACAAGGTACACGTGTTCTGATGAATACAAATTCAGGGATGTTGCTGCTATGAAAAAGATTACTCTGTGTCACATCTGTCATACAGTTGGTCATTGAAAGAGGGAGTGTTGATATAATCCTGAGATTGTAAGCAGAAATGTGCAAATATGAAGAGGAATGCAGATGCAAAATGTGCCCGCACAGCAAATGCAAGTGCCCAATCAGGGACAGGTTCCAATGATGCTGGTTCCGCCAGCCCAAATGATCCCACAAAATATGGGGAATCCTATATTCAATTTAAATAAAATGCCTAAAATAAATGCAGATTCATTTCAGAATGCAATGCAGATAATTCCAAATTCAAATCAAAATGCTTTGCAACAATATCCATTTTTGGAAAATGATTATTCAAATTCAGATGCTTCCTAATGATAGTGCCTGAGAGGGGAGGCAGATTGCATGCTTGGCGCAGTCTTAGAGGTAGACCAGAGTGGACCATATGTTGATGCTGAAGTGTATGGCCATCATGTATCGTTTCTAATCGATACAGAAGCTACCAGATCTACTGTTAGAACAGTAGGAGTTCCAGACCTACCTCTCTCGGGGAAAAAAATCCAAGCTGTGGGAGTGACAAATAAACAGTTTACAAATCCAATTTCAGAGAATGTACCAGTAAAATGTTTTAATTTGATGAGAAACATCGATTTGTGGCGTGTGATTCAAGTCTAGTGAATCTGCTAGGGAGAGATTTATTGTGCAAGTTAAATTGTACAATATAATGCGCACCGGATGGTGTAGCATTTCAGACCCATGATGAGGATGTGGAATTCAAGATGATTCGACAACAGACAGTTACAGAAGTCTTTCCATTAATGACAGTTGAGGAATTACCTGCAGATTTTGAGGCACAGTAAATATAGCTGTTTGGGATTTTGCAGGAAAAGATATTGGACTAATCAAAGGAGTAGAACCAGTCTGAATTATAGTCAAGAGCAGTATATCCTAGAACCCTACCTTATCATTTGACTCCTGAAACAGTTGCAAGAATAACTCCTTTAACAGAGAATATGGTTTTAAGAGAACTTATCGGGAGTCCATGTTATTCTCAAATTATGGATTTACAGAAGCCAAATGGAAATTACAGAATAGTGCAGGATTTGAGGAAGATAAATTAAATTGTAGTTCCATGTTGTCCTGTGGCACCGAATACAGCTACAGTATTATTTCAGATTCCATGTACTGCAGAATGGTTTACAGTGATTGACCTATTTTAGGCTTTCTTCTCAGTGCCATTGCACGAAGATAGTCAGTTCTTGTTTTCCTTCCTGCCCCAGCAGAGGGTATTAGTATGGTATTGTGTCCCAAAGGGTATGCAGAAAGTCCATCAATCTTTAACTAGATTTTGAAGAAAAATCTGGAATCATTACAGATGCCTTATAAATCAGAACTTGTGCAATACATAGATGATTTATTAGTGGCGTCAGAGACTCAAGAAGCCTGTCAACAAGACACCATTGCTTTGTTGAACCATCTGGCTGAGAACAAACACAAAGGGCCCGATTCACAGAACTAACTTAAGACAAAATCCTAAACTTACTACCATTTTGGTATTCACAGAAGGCACTTACTCATTTTGGTATTCACAGAAGGCACTTACTCATTAATGAGTAAGTGCCTTCTGTGAATACCAAAATGAGTAAGTTACTCAAAATGAGTAAGTTACTCAAAATGAGTAAGTTACTCATTTTGGTATTCACAGAAGGCACTTACTCATCAATGAGTAAGTGCCTTCTGTGAACACCAAAATGAGTAAGTGCCATCTGTGAATACCAAAATGAGTAACAAAGATGGACCCTTGTTTGAGCCCTACCATGTTCTATTTGTAGACGGCTCATACATCAGAAGTAATGAAGGCACACTGAGAGCAGCATATGCCGCCTGAACCATAAATGATGCTGTCAAAGCTTCCTGGCTTCAAGGGGCTCCATCAGCACAGGTTGAAGAATTGATTGCCCGTACAAGAGCATGCAGTTTAACTTCAAACATAAGAGTGACTATTTTTACAGCTAGTCAGTACGGCTTTGGTCCTGTCTATAATTTTGGGCAGTTCTGGTCACAGCGAGGGTTTCTTACTTCATCAGGTACACAAATACGGAACGGAAGGCAGGTTAAAAATCTCTTGGAAGCTTTACAGTTGGCGGAAGAAATTGCAGTGGTTAAATGTGCAGCTCATCAGAGTGGCAATGGGTACATCGCCATTGGAAATGGCTACGCCAATTCAGCGGCACGGTATTGTGCTTTGTTGACCTGCACATTTAATGGAAATTTCACACGTGAATTGGAAGAGGAGACATCTTTTACAAAGTTGATGAAAGTAACAGATACTTGAGATGAATTGAAAAGAGTACAAGAACATTTTTCAGAAACAGAGCAAAATAGCTGGATAAAATCAGGTTGCGAGAAAAACTCCAACGACATTTGGATGTCAGCAGATGAGAGGCCAGTGCTACCCGACAATTTGCTGTTCTGAATGCTTAGGTACTATCATGGATATACACGTTTAGGCAGGGATGCTATGGTTCGTTTGTTCAGGTGGAATTGGTTTAATCCCAGATTCATAATGCTGGAAGAGGAAGTATGTCACAGATGTGTAATTTGTCAACCGATGAATGCAGGAAAAAAACACATGTTAAACTAAGTCACATCGGGAGATCAGGAGGTACTTTCAGTAGGATGCAGATGGATTTTATTGAGATGCCTGCTTACAACGGGCTGAGATATATCCTGGGGACAGTGTGTGTCTTTAAGAAATGACAGATTCACTGTAGGAAAACTGTGACTGAGAGAATGGATTCCACATAACGGAATGCCTGTTTCTCTTGACTCGGATAGAGGGACTCATTTTAATAATGAAGTCCTGAAGACGATTCGTACAGCATTACATATTGAGTAAAGATTAAATTGCAGTTATAGACCACAAACCTCTGGAATTGTGGAAAGAGTCAATTGAGCTCTTAAGTCGAAATTGGCAAAAATCTGGACTTCGACATCATTGAAATGGCCAGATGCACTTCCTTTGGTGTTGATGAGTATTTGAAGCATTCCAGATAGGAAAACAGGTTTATTGCCCCATGAAATATTGATGGGCAGGGCAATGCGACTCCCTGCTGTACCTTCAAATGTGCTTTTGAACATCACAGATGATATGATACACAATTACTGCAAAAGGCTGGCTGATGTGGTCCATTCTGTATCCAATCAGGTTACAGCTGCCACGAGAGATCTGCACGAAGAACAGTGCCATAATCTCAATCCAGGTGATTGGGTCGTGATCAAGAAGTACGTTTGGAAGACTTACTTGGAACTAAGATGGAAAGGCCCCTACCAGTTTATCCATGCTACAAACACTGCTGTTAAATGTGCTGGAGTTCCGAATTGGGTATATGCCTCTCACACCAAGAAAGTGAGAAATCCAGAAAAAGCTGTCGTGGTTTTTGATTCTCTGAGAACAGCATTGGTGACTGTATCACCAGTTGAGAGACCACCCAGACTAGTGGCTCTGCCACAAGAACAGCAAGAGGAAGAGAGGGGTGAAGATTTGCTGGTTGAAAAACATATTCAAGCGCCTGAAGTTATACAAAGTGGCATCAAAGTCTCAAACAAAAGAGAAGCAGAGACTGTTCATCAAAACGGAGTAATTACTGATAATCCATCAGTATCAATTGAAGATCCGGGTGAAGGAACAAGCACTGGAATAAGGAAGGTCACCCCAAAAGCTGAATGGCCACAATTATATGAACAAGGGAAACTGAGAAAAAGTATATTAATTGATCATATCCCAAAAATATGCCTGAAGAGTCAAGTAATGAATATGGTATAGAACAAAAAATCACTCAGAAGATCAAGAAGAGGAAGAGTGCCTTGTCGAAGGTATTTAGCACCTGAGTGGACGTATTTTGTTGATCAAGTACTAAACGTTTCGTTGGATGATCTGTGTGACGTGAGACCTGAACTGTGTGAGCCGCCCTGATTATGAGACTTAAACAGAGAAGTGAAAAAAGCTGAAATAAATAAAGAACTATTGAAAAGCAGAAAAAAGATAATAACTGATCAATGAAAGAGAGCTGTCCTGTTAGTCTTTTGTTATTTTAATTTCTTATTTTACAGAAGATCAACCTAGGCCTAAGTATGCGGTAGAAGAGTAGGGATACCATAATAGAAGAGCACGGAGTATGGTTACGGATTGTCTATTTAGAAACTGAAGAGTTTTGGAAAAAAGAGATAAACTACTATTGGAAATCTACTGAATTGCTAAAACAACTGAACTGCTGAATTATCAAGTTGCTGAAATTAAAAGAGAAATCTAGCTTGATTGGAGAGAAATGTGTTGCCTTAGAAACAACTGTAAATATATTATGTGCTCAATCTTTGAAATAACAGTTATAATAACTACTATAGTATTAATAGGATTCTGTTTGTCCCCAGAAACAGATCATAGACAATCTAATACAACAAAACCACATACATACCTTAGTGATGAAGATCAACTGAGAGCTTCTTATATTAGTTACAAAGAAGATGATTTTTCTTCAAATTTTTATTCTACGTTAGTACTAGAATACACTCATGCTATAGATGCAAAGGATTGCTATGTTTGCGCTTATTTGCCTACATATGCCTCAGAAGAAGTAATCTATTACCACATGCCTTGATCTTATGCCATTTCTTGTAGTATTTTACTTTCACTTGTATATAAACAACAACATTTTGAATATTTCTATTTTAAGTATGATTTAATCCTTTCAAGTGTGCCTTTGATAGAAAGCATGAATTGCACCTGCAAGCAAAAGAAATGGACATTGCTTGGTATTATTTCTTTCCTTAATGACTGTAGGAAAGTAGGATCTGCTTCATATGGGTACTCCCACTTTTTGCTTGATGTTACACTGTTTTTGACTAGTCTGACTGGGATCCTGCTAATCAGGACCCCAGTCTATCTGCTTTCTCCCTAAAATGTATTGAGATGTACTTTGGTACACTCCAGATTGGATACTGGGGTACCCTTGTCAGTCCCTAGTATATGGTACACATGTACCCAGGGCATAGGTACCCCAGAGGCCTCCCATGGGCTGAAGCATGTATTATGCCACCCATGAGAGGCCATGCAAAATGGAACTACAGGCCTGCCGTTGCAGCCTGTGTACGATGGTGCATGCACCAATTACGATAGATATAGGTTTACTATATCTATAGGTCACTACACTTAAAACTTATAAGTCACCCCTACAGCAGGCCTTAACAATCCCGAAGGCAGGGTACTGGGTTTTAGTGAGAGGATGCCCCTGCATAAGCAGAGCCCCTCTGCAGCCTTCGGAGACCATTCTCCCGGGTTGTATGTGACACAGCCAGACATATAGGTAGAGGTGCATTATAACCATGCGGTAAATGCTATCTCGAAAATGGCTGAAACAAAACATGTCGTGTTTGGTATCACACCTTGGAATCATACCTCCACACCGAGAACCGGTGTGGAGGTATGATTCCACCCCTGAGAAGCAAGCTTCGTGGGTCCCTGGTCTTCCCGGTACCAGCCTTCTCGACCTGGACAGCACAAAATGGATGCTGCCGACCAGAGACACATTTCTGCCCTCCTGCTGCTGAACCAAGCTCGAGCAGAGGAAGGCAGCACAATAGGCATCCTGTCACAGGGAGGTGTGACCACCTCCCAGACAGGATTTAGAGTATTGGAGCTGGGTGGGTGCATTGCCAAAGTGCCTGAAAGTCTGCACGAGGGGCACATTTGGTGTCCCTGTGGATAGTCCAGCTCAAACCAGTTCTGGGAGCCGTTGGCTCCTGCTCTGGCACAAAACTGGACAAAGGACATGGGTGTAACCACCCCTCTGTCCTGACCCTCCACTGGGAGGGTCCCCTGAATCTGTTCAACCCTCTTCCGTGTGTACAAAAGGGCTTACCTGGCTGTAGGACCCTAGGGTCGATGTGGACAAGATTCTGAACAAGAAACCACTGACCTTCGACCGTCTGGACACTCTGGACTTCGCTGGACATCGACTGGGCCCAACTTCGTCTCCCTCTCTGTCCAAAGCATTGTCTATGCCCGTGTACCATACAGGCTCTGTGCAGGACCTGTGGAGCATCAAAGACAACTGAAGTATCTCCCTTGGGGTAAAGGAGTCACTCCCCTGCATTCGCAGGCACCATAATGCAACTGACCAGTCTGCTGATCCTGAGCTCCTGCATACTCCGAAGGCTCCAGGAACACAGGAGGTGGGTTCCTGTGTTCCTTGAGGTCGAGCTGCCTTCTCACCAAGTTTGAGGCCAGTATCCCTCGTGGGGACTGCATAACCTGAACCCCTGTGCACTGCATACATTTGCAAGTGCATATGCTTGTTGGTGTTACCTAACTTCGTGCATTGGGCTGTCGATAGCCCCAACTTCTGTGCACATTTCATACTAAGGACTTTGGCCTCCTTGCACTCTGTGCCCTACAAGTTGTTGTTTGGTGAAACTGCTAGATGTCCCCTTGCGACTCCTGTGCCTTCGGCCTGTGGGTCCATTTGAGGGACAAGCCTGATTTTCTTGGGCTCCCCTGGTTGCTCCAGGCCCGCCCTGACTCCCCTTGCTGTGGTGAGTCCTCTGGTCCTTGCTGGGCCAGACCGTAACCTTTTTTTGACCTTCTTAATGGGTTGCCGTTGCCAAGGCTTGTTGGTGCTCCCGCCGGACACCGACCCCTCAGCACTCGACATCCTTTGTGGGACAGCTCGTATCTGGCTCCTGGTTGTCTTGGACATCTCCTGGTCCCTGCAGCTGTAGAGTCACGGTCTCCTTCTTCACACCTGAAGCACCCGACATCGGTGGGCATTCGTCTACCGAGCCCCTAGTCACTCCTGAGTGACCCAGACTCTGTCCTCTCTGCTTTCAGGTTCGTTCCATCAAGAATCCCCCTGTGGATTCCACCGGACACTTTTCTTCTTTTCATCAGTGGCATTTCCTTGAAGACTCCCATTGAGAACGATGGCGGTTTCTGACGCCACTTCAGACCTATGCACCTGGCTTCCCTGGGATAGGTAACTCTGGTACTTTGGTATCCACGGGTGGGGTGGATCTCCAACCTTCTATCTTCCAAAGGGTTTCCTCGTAATCCACTGGGAAGGGTCCTTTAACTTTAAAATTGCAACCACGACTCTCCCATTGAATTGTATGTAGCACGCAGTTGTGTTCTCACACTGCACCCGTCCTCCGTGGGGTCCCTACTTACTCACCTGGAGTGGTTCCTTGCGGTCCCAGCGATTCTACACATTCTAGACATTGTCTTGACTCGAGCCGTGGTTCTTATACCACTATTTTAGTATATGGTTTGGTCTCCCCGGGAGCCCACTGTGTATTAGTGCTGCTTACGATTGTTTCTGTGCTACAATATTGTGTGCTTTGTGTTTATCTGTGTGTAGCAGATACTGTGAGGTATTTAAGGTGTTATAATAATAAATATATATTCTTATAACTACTGTGTGGTTCTCCTTTCATTTAACCAATACAATAAGATTGCATTCTGGTAAAACAAGCTGCTTAACATTCCTTCAAGACTAAGACTGAAGGCTGCTCTCCACAGCTACCACTTGGATAGCTTTCTAAGGTTATCTTTGACCTCTTAAATCACCATAAGTGTTGTTTGGACTGGTGCAAGGTGCCCACTTTAATTAGTGGACATCATACACCAGGCCAGCTTCTCACAATGACCCATTGATAGTGTTAAGACTTACAAAAATAACTTGACCTGCTTGATGAAACCCGTAAAGAAAACTTACATTATGGCTTTAGAAGAAAGATACATGAACGATATAGTTTGGTAACCAATCCGATTGCGAGAGGTTCAATCCAGGATTTCCAGCTCACCGTGAAAGGCAGCGAGATAGCTAGGCAGCGGCAGTGGCAGCCGGAGCGGGAGCAGGGGCACAAACGCCGAGAACGCCGAGAGTGCCACAGGCGGCCTGGCTACCAGGAGGCGCCGTCTTGGGGAAGGTGTGTGTGGACGAGCTCGGAGCCCTTGGAGCAAATCAGGTGAGCGAAGAGCAGCCTGGCGTGTCCGAGGGAACACAGGTACGGACGTCAGCCAGTTGCCCCACCGCTCCTGTTGCCGGTTGCTCGCCTGTCCACCACGACTGCAGTAGTGAGAGGGCTTTCAGTGGCAAGCGCGGCCGCCTTTGAGCAGGCGGCCGCAGCGAGTGTGAGCCCCCGGCGGTATTGCGGAGGCAGCCTGATTAGTTCAGGTGCAGCCTGCGGTCCCGCCTCGAGTGCCCCGCTTGCCCCTCCTCTGCCCTTCCTCTGCTCCCCCTGTGCACCTGCCCCATGCCACCTCGCTCTTTTGTCACCTAATCAACTACCGATTGGATTTGCCATCACCCCAGCACTCAGCTCCGCCAACCCTGTCAACATCGACACCGCAGCACCGCGGTTGTCTTTGTGGCTGGAAGAAGCCTAGGCACAGGTCTTAAGTCGCCCTCCTGGCAAGCCAGCCCTCCTAGAACCACCGAAACCACCGTACCACCAAACCACAGAAAGCTTCGACGCCCAGCCAACACAATTCATCTGGCTTTCATAATCTACAGGCCCAACTGGGTCCCTCGGTCGGCTTTCAGATCAGCTTCTTGCCTTCAGATCTTACCAGATATCAACAGTAGGCCTGGGCGGTAAAATCCGCTCGCGGAATTTTGGCAATTCCGCGTTCCGCGGAGAACGCGGAATTGGCGAAAATTCCGCGATCCGCGGTGTAGCGGAATTTTTTCCTTGTTCGCGCTTTCAAAATGCGTGTTTGCACATGCGGTAGCGGACGAGTTTTTCTATCCAGCCGCGCGATCCCACGAGAGTGTGCGATCGCGAACTTCGTGATTCGGACGCGCCATCGGACATCCGCATTCGCGAACTGGAAACACGCATCGCGAACGGGCGGGACAAGTGAAACAAGATGGCCACGCCAATTGGCGACCGCATGGGCAAGTTCGCGAGATATTTCCCCCAAGCACGCAAACAGCGTCCCCGAACAGGAAAAACGCATCGCGAACGGGCGGAACAAGCAATTCCGCGTGCTTGCGGAGATTTTTTACATCTTCGCGGAACTTTGCGTAACGCGACTACGCAAATTCCGCCCACCCCTAATCGACGGCCTTCCGGCCTACCGACCATCTTAAATTGAATTTAAAAAAAACTGACTTTAGTCACCCTCAGCACTCAAGAGCTTATCAGTAGGAAAACGGCGGAATCAGCAGAAGCCCCCAAGTATGAGATCCGGGAGAGTGAGTAAAGTTTCAATAAAGCCCCTTAAAAAAAGCATCAAGATGAAGGCTGCCCCTGCATCCTCGGCCACAGCTCCAACGGCCCCCACGCAATCAACACCAATAGTAAAATTTAACTCAGGGCCCAGACTCAGGACACGAGCCCCAACTTTGGCAACCCTTGTCTCAAGTTCAACCTTCTCAAGGCCCCTCTTCACTCCATATCGCACGGGGGGCAGCAGCGGCCCAGGCAGATTTAACCATTGAAGAGCCGAAATTGGGCCTTCTATTGCCCACAACCCCCTTAACTCCCTCGACGAAAAAGATCTCATTGAGGGACTATTTTAGGAATCTTCCAAAAGTAACAGTCCCTATGCATAGCCCCAGTACCACCGACACACTCCTGGATCCTTCTTCAAACACTCCTGTGGCAGTCTCGCACCAAACACTAGTTCAGCCAATGATCCACGCAGTCGCTGGTGGGTCTGGCTGCTCGTCGTCATCAGGTCACTCAGTAATGGTAGTATCTCCATCCAAAGAAGTCTTCGGTGACAGCTGTGCACTCCTGGCCTCTGATCAGCAATCTTTAGACTCATCGGCTGCTCATGCTCTAGCTGCACCGGCCTCCCTCCAAATAACCACTTCAAATGAGGCCTTTATGTCAACTTTCCAGTCTGCTCAGAACCCAAGCCAGTTTTCCCCTATAGCATTAAAGCCCCCACTCTCAACCCCAATGGCCCGTTCTACAGGGAGCACTAAAGTCCTGACGCCACAAGTTATGCCCCCGGCAAGCACCCATTTCAGCAACTTCAAAACGTTGCCTCCAGCATGCCCAGTAAACATTGCTGACCAATGCCATCAGAAGGCCAATTCACCGGGGGCCCACGACAACAAAAATAACAACTTCTTAGATCTGTCTTTTTTCATCAATGAACCCAAAAGGCCCACCGTCCAGGAAAAACCGTCATCACTGGACCTAAATGATCTTTGGTCACAATTACTACAAACCCTACAAACTACGGCAACAGCACTGACTTATCACTCGGATAAAATGGACCTGCAGGTGGACCTTTTAAACACCCTTGTGGTGTACACAGCCGGGATTGACCAAAAACTTGAGGCGCTTAACTTATTGATAACAAAAGGCAAATCCCAAGTCCAACTCGTTCAATCTGTATGCTGCTGCTCTCCTATTATTGATTCTTTATCCTCCCTACCTCAATTCCTCTCCTCAGTATTATCAGAAATCAAGAAGCTTCCGTTCCCAGGGCCACCCGACCCTCAACCCCAGGAACTTAGCCTGGTCAAGGCCGTAGGGCCAACTCCCGCGTTAGTGCAAACCCGACTCCTCTCTCCGCAAAGTAAGGTGCCAGTAGACTCCAAAGCATCTTCCGACGCACCACCATCCCATCATAAAACTCATCGGTTGTCGAAGCGGGAAAAAAAAAGATTGCGGAAAAGTCGGAATAAACAAACAGCGGAAACTAAAAACACCATTACCAGCTATTTCCCAAAGGATAACTCAGAGACCTCACAGAAAACCCCCACAACGCTTGAACGCTTGAAGCCAACACCAGTTCGCCACCAGTAGCGCAACCTCTAACTCCTCAAAAAGCATTTTTACAATCGAATAGTTCACCAACAGCAGTCCCACCTCAAGCCCTAAGGCTCTCATTGCAGCCACTCACTCAAGTTACATCGGGATTCAATCAATTTCTACCTGCAGAGGTGTCAGCGACCGGCAAAGGGCCAGCCGGGACCGCAAATCCCCAAAAGTTATTATCTGACATCATCGCAGCTTGTCCACTTTCAGCGGGGGTTAATGGATCAGCCCTGCAAAGTGTAGTTAAAGTGTCCGATGGTCAGTACCCGCCAACCCTATCTAGTCATCAACAGCTGAAGGCAACGTGTAGTATACCCCCCGTTTTATTTCCAATCATTCATCGTCAAGAACTGACTTCCCCTCAGCCAATCACACGTATAATCAAGATTGCACCAGAGGTAACCTCTAAGCCAAACAAGCCCCCAACAGTAGAGGAAGCGCACAACCAAGCAATCAACAGCTCCAAGATCAAATTGCTGTTAACCCCAGAATATGTCTCCAGAGGCCCCCATGATATTTTAAATCGTGGGAACATTCTTAGACTTTTCAAATCGTTCCCGGACCTAAGTATCTTGCAATCAAAAGATATAATTGCTATTGAATTTATATCTAGTGAAGGTACTCAAGCAGGAGAAGCAACTCAAATTACACTAGCGTCCCCTGCTATCCGGGAACTGGTTCAGTTAAAAGCCGACCAATTTAAAAACTGGGGCATAATAATAACAATGCCCAGTGTCCCTCGTTATCCATCAATACTAGAAAACACACAGGTCCACGCTTCTAGCACAAGTCCGGCTCCTTTCTCAGTACTAAAGTCTGCTAGAAGTTGCTCGCCAGCCGCTGCCGCAGAGCAAACAACTATTCAGCTAGTCACCCAAAGTGCTGATTGGTCATGGCTACCAGGAGCTTTATCTCAGAGTCGGAAAGATTGAAACATCTCCAATTATGGCTTAACAATATGTTCCTGGAACGTCAACGGATTGGGATCGAAAAGTCAATCCGCAGCTACCCTTGGCTTTATAAAAAAACATGACATTATACTTCTCCAGGAAACCTGGGCAGTATCCAGTATCTCCATTGAAGACAGTGCAAGTTCGGCAGGCCGTGCGGTGGTCTTTCGATATATGCCTCTATGAAACTTTCTCAATGCATCAAACAGCTAAAATTCGAAGTAGATTGGGTCGCTGGAATCTTGGTGGGAACTCCAACCTCAGACAACCAGCTGCTCCTCCTCAACGTGTATATTTCTCCGCGCACCACTGAGAAAAAATCTAAAATGGACCAATTGATAGATATCATCTGTAACCTACTAAGCGACCACGGCAGTATACCCAGTATCATCTCAGGAGATTTCAATACAAACCTGTTCTGTAATGCTTCAGAGGACACCGGGATCGTTTCCCCAATGGTTTCTACTCACCTTGCCCCACAATCAATTCCCGTAGGACACAGACTCTCGAAACTGGGCGAGTACGCAGTCCTCCAGCTTAGCAGAGCAGGGTACACCGAACTGAATGGGCGCTTTTCTACGGACACCCCTCCAGCTTGGACACGTACCGACGGTCGTACTCATTCATTTCTGGACTTCACTTTAGGCAGTAGTGAAATACTCCCCCTGATTGAGAGTTACTATATCGCAGCGCAAGGTGAGAGTGACCATCGTCCTCAAATCATAACTCTATCCTCTAACATCTCATGCCATCAGGAACTTGCTCATACTCTCTCAGGCTGCCACACAGAGAACCTAAGGAGAATGAAATGGGCGGATAGCGCTGCCCTCTCCACGATGGATAGATGCAGAGCTCTTTTACACTTACCACCAGACAAAGACCTCTCTGTTATTTGCGGCTGGGCCAGCTTCGTAAATCAATTACTCAACGAATTTCCAACTTAGAGGAGCACCCGGCACCATGTAACGCAACCTCGCATCTCATTAGTAACAAACAAAACTTAAAGTTCAAAGAAATCAGGCCCTCCGTCTCTCCAGGAAAAATCCAGGAAACAAAACTTTATTTAACAATTATAAGCAAGCACAAAGAGCCTTCAAGTCCTCTATACATCGGGACAAACAAGCAGCTTCTGACGAATTTTGGCTTAAACTAGTTCATGAAAGCAAGAATCCCAACGCAAAGCAATTTTGGTGTCTCGTGAACAGGGGATTACACGGCGGAAGCGGCCATGGTAGCGCTAATATTAGCGCAGATGAATGGACCCAGTTTTTATCATCCCATTTTAACGATCACAGAAAGAGGGACGACTACCCCAATTTTCCTTCATCATCCAACCCCGAGTCATCACCCGTGGAAGTAAAGTGCCTAAGCCCGTCCAGCCTCATTACCCCAGTCAATAACATTACGGCTGAATTAACAAACGAGGGCCTTGAGAAGAATGATGACTCCTTTTTAATCTGTTTATCTCAGATCTATCCCTAATACTGGACAGTGTTAATAGCCACCCCCCCCCCCAATTAGACGGAACCCGCATCAGCAACCTGCTGTATGCCGATGACCTTGTGCTATTAAGTCACACAAAAGTAGGCCTACAGAGGCTACTTGCCGAGCTGCTCCCCTACACCACAAGAAACCTCCTTGAGCTGAACTTGTCTAAAACAAAAACTATATATTTTGGGAAGCAAAAGCGGCTGTGTGGTGGGTGGCTCTTTAACAACGCAAAGCTAGAATCAGTGCCTCTTTATAAGTACTTGGGAATTTTCCTTGACACCAGAAGTTCATTTTCTAAGCAAAAAGATGCATTAAGGGCCAAAGCTCTTACACTTGAGGTTGCCTCAGCAAAACTGTCGAAACAACTACTTGGCCCGAGTCTAACTCCAATGCTGAAGGTGATGAAGGCGAAGATAACCAACTCTCTGTCGTACGGACATGAGATCATGAAGGGCGCAATAAGTACTTTACTAAACAAACTAACCACTAAAAATTTTAAACGCGCCTTCCGTCTGCCAAGATCTGCTTCGCCAGCCCAAGTTAGACTCAAACTAGGCTTACTAGACCATCATGGTGTCGAGGCAGGTGCATTTATAAAGCTCTGTAATAGACTGCGCAATGCCCGGGAGGGCAGCCTGGAGGCCAGACTCTGGAATGAAATATCGAACAGCCACTTCAGCCACAAACCGCGGCATCACCTGGACTACTGCCTTCAACTACTTAGTGTCAAGGAATACCGGGGAACAAATCCCTCCCAGCCGGCGCTAAAGGCAGTCATTAAGAGAAGCGTCCGGCTGTGGTTTTTCCACTCAGATAGGGCAACACTGTCTAGAAGGAACCATGCCTGGGGAATAATTTCTGATTTTAAACCGGGGGTCGAACTATCTTATTTATCAAGCACGTTTGCACTTTTTTGGAAACTAAAGTTTATTGCCCTGAGGATGGGAGAATGGCCTTTTTTAAAGAACCTGCCTGAACAGCGCCGCCCCGGCACTAGTATCAAATGCAGGAAGTGTGGCTATCACTCCGAAGCTATAGAGCATATTGTTTGTGTTTTTCCCACTATGCTCACTGATAGACGGTCTCTGTTGCGGGACGAATGGAACAACTTTGGAATACGATCTTGTCGCCAAGTCATAATCGCCGCCCTAAACCCAGACAATACAAAGTTGAAAATTCGGTTCACCAAATTTGTTAACAGAGCTGCAAATTTCCATCAACCTGGCTGAGTTGCATCCTGCTCCACGTTCTACTAATGAACGTTTGATAGCTAACAATTGTTGATTGGAACATTGCCCTTTGCTAACATTAATAGTTTATACTCCCCAGTTGGATTTTGAAAATACTAGTTTTGCCGTTTTTATATATTAAAAAGAGAGGGGGAGACGTTTTGATAGTCCTGACACCTCAGTATTGGACTGCCACAGGTAATTAATTATTGTGAGGGTGTCTTTATCACACACCCCCATTTTTAGATAGTCTTAGTATTAACCTTAGTTTTTTAATGCCCTGTTTCTTGCATAGAAGAACTGTAAGAGTTTTTTTTTTTTTAAATGGAAAATTGTAATGGTTTTAAGTAATCAAACAATAAAGAATTATTATTATTATTATTATCATAACGTGCACTAAAGATAAACAAAGTGATGTTTAGGAGAATGTTTGGAAGAAAGAAGAAGATGAATTTAGAAAGAAAATGATATACCCAAAATTAAGATTAGACAGCCAACATAAATGGAAAGTTTGCGTATACAGAAGGAGAACACCAAAATGATCTAGACATGAAGGGATTAGTAGTTGTGAACACACCTTTGAATTGACAGGGGTACCTGGCAAATTTTACAGGGAGAAGAATCTGTTATTCCTGGCGTTTATTTTATTTGTGGAAAAAAATGCTTATTTCCTGTTAGCTGCTGATTAGGAGAGTATTTGCTAATTCCTAAAATGTACCATGTACAGAGCATTAATGACACCTGCACATAGACATAAAGGTAGTGCTGAAACTGGAGCTGAATTAGTGGGAGACATACTTGGTGCAATCCTTCCACCTGTAGGGGTTATACTAAATGGTGAAAAGATTAGAAAACTATCAACAGTTGTCGACAAAATGGCAACAAGGACATCTGGAGCTTTGCTAGTAATTAACATTGAATTAATTGCTACACGATCCATGGTACTTCAGGATCGTCTTGCTTTAGACATTTTACTTGTAGAGAAGGGCGGAGTCTGTAAGATGCTTACATTAACTCAGTGTTGTTCATATATTCCTGATGAAATTAAGGAGATTGAAGGTTTTCAAAGAACATATCTACTTAAAGCCTGATTAGAAGAACCGGAGACACCTGGCATTTTTGAAATTTTTGGAAAGGGAGTTCAAATGATTCAAAATTGGTTTACAACTGCAAGAAGAGGGATTCTAAAAGCTATGCAAATGTCAACAATAATAATAGGCTCTGTTTGCTGTTTGCTGTTTCTGTATACATTATTCTTGATTTTGAGATACTTTCTACGGAAAATAAGGGAAAAGGAACCACATAAGAGATTTGCAAAGGATTTGACCCTAAATGGCATATAAATGATTATTATATGAAATTACTAAAATACAGAGGTCAGAAGAGAAAATGACGAGATTTAACAGATGATGAGAGTGCTCTCTGAAAACAATTTAACATGTGAATACACAGGTTAATACAACCATCAGATGGGGGAATTGATAACACAGAAAATTGTGTATAAAATTATTCAATAATATCGTTAATTTGCTTTAGGTTTTAACATGAAATGCATTTAAAAATGTTACGCAGCAAATGGTGCAGAATGCATTAAGCTGACATTCCTATTGACAAGCTTCAAGACAGAGTCCTCCTTTCAATAAAATAGATGCTTTTAGGAAATTGCTGAACTCTGTCATAACTGCAGAATGTGCCGTGTTTACAACATTTATTATTTTTTTCATCTACATTTTCTTGATAAACTAGAACTGAATTTCCTTTTTCATCATGTGTTTATGTGATAGTGAATACAGAATTGTGTTTTAACAGTAAAGATATGGTCATAAGAGGTTGACTATCATTACCTAACAGGAGATCTGCAATGTATATGTTTCTGTCTTAGCGTAGTTCATTGTTCCTCAGTCAAGTATAATGAGTAGATAGAATGAACACTGCAAGATTCTTCCCTGGGAACCAAGACTAGCTTGCCACAGTTGTACAAACGTTAGCATAGAGGATACATTTCTGATAATGGACCGTGAGCTTCACATGTTTGTTATGGAAAAGAAGGAATGAGGACACTTACAAATGAAGGATGTCTTTCCATTGGATGAGACTGGGTGGGAAAAGAAACATTGCAATAGTGTGTTTTTATGTCTGTTTTTAATAGTGCATGTTTCTAGTTAGCTAGCAGTCATTCATGCCATTCTTTACCTGAGCACTTATTTGTGCTATCCCCTTCTGCATTTCTCTCTTGATCACTTGCTGTGAGCTACTGCTGACGGTGATTACTGTTGCCTGACATTTTGCCGGTGACAACTTCTTTCTTCTGCCCTGACGGGTACAGGTCATACTGTGTCTGTTTCCCTATTCCCAATTTTACTTGATTGAGATTTATTTGATCAGATGCCACTGAAACTAAATACTGATGCTATCTGGGGAGTTGAGACTCAGCTGAGTTTCAAGAACTACTCTTTATGGGGAGTTCAACTTAATTTAGACTTTGATTTTGATGCTCCTTTAAATCTTGCTCTTTTCCAAGAACTCTGTTAAGAAGCACTCTGGACACAGTTCACAGCTTGAGACTTTTATTCCACCAACATAGTACGCCCAGCCTAACTCAGGTCTTTTCCCTTCAACAGCAAAACCTCCATCTCCCCAGCTATGAGTGTCATAGCTTCATACTGCAGCAGGATACAACTTATCTCCCTCTTTAAAGGAGAGAAATACAACAATAATAACTGGCCAAAAACAAAGAACAGAAAATAGCATGTCACTTAAATAGCATGTAGCAAAGGAAAAGAACACAATAAGTCTAAGAAAAATGTTGACACTAGGTAAGAATTTAAATATATCATAGTGAAAAAGAACATTTCCATAATAGCATCATGCCAAACGATACAAACATCTACTGAAATACTATCTAAAATCACCCCATACCCCAGTGAAGCACAAAGGTCTCAAAATGCAACTTCACTGTTAACCAACTACACATAAACCCTGCAGGTGTTAAGGTTTCCTGTTAGGATGGTGACTGGGCCCTAACCCTTTACAAATAAGCCTTTAGGAGTAAAGGTTTCATGCTAGGACGGTGACTGTGCCGGAAACCACTTTGGCATGGTTTCCCTTCTTCTTCCCGTCAAAAATCTCATGCCAGTGACAACTTTGATGTTCATCATCATTTGCACTTTCATGTCCATTGTAACTTGCACTCACTCGCCCATCATCACTTACACCCTTAGCCGGACTAGACATACTCCATACCTCTCCATCATCCTCCACCACCATACTCTTCTTCACTTGGACAATGCGTTTTGGTCCCAGAAGTTTAGATTTGCCCTTTGGTGACCAAACAGGCTTCTTTATGAAACCACATCCCCTACCTTCCATTCACGCACTTGCACCTTATGCCTGTCATCAAACTGTCTCTTGTACTTTTGTTGGTGTTGCTTGATCACCTGGGGATCAACTGTATGTGCATGTTTCTTGAAGTCCAACCAAGTTGGATTAAGCTTACAACCAGCCAACCTTCCTTTCAGACACTGGAAAGGAGACATTTTGGTTACCAAATTGGGAATGTTCTCATGTGCACAGAGCCTCTCTTGGAGTACACCTCTCAGGGAAACTCCATTCTCCACTGCAGTTTGAGCACAGGCTTTTACCAAATAGTTCATGCTCTCCACCAAACCACTGGCTTTGGGAGAGTATAAAGTCATACAATAGTGTTTAATGGCAAGGTCATTCAAAAGCTCTCTCAATTCCAATTAGCCGAACTGTACACCATTGTCGGTTACGATGTTCTTGGGTACTCCCTCACATGCAAACACCTCACATAAAAACTCAATCACATGTCTGGTCATTAAAGAGCTAACACAGCTTGCTGTAACCCACTTCGAGGTATAATCCTCTAGGACCAACCAAACCATACCTTTCTGATGCGGGTAGAAAATCAAATGGTCCCACAGTATCCAACTATAACTTTTTCCAGGGTTCAGAGGGAACCTCAACAGGAGAGAAAGGGACAGTTCTAACAGGTCTCATTTTATCACTCCCAGCACACTGTAAGCAATCTTTAACTACCTCTTCCACTTGCCTGTCCACACCAGGCCCACAGTAACATTCAAGACTTAGTTAGGTTCCTAGCAAGATGTCCCTTATGTGTCAGATTAATAACTTTACTCTTCAGGCCTTCCAATGGAACCATGTGTTCACCTCAATATAATTCTCCATTGAGTATACACAACTCATCTCTATCACCCCAAAAGGGTTTGACTCCATCAAGATCATTTTTTAGTTCAGGCCATCCCACCACATCAAAATGCATTACCTATTTCCTCATTTGATCACTCTCCGCCTCCAACTCCCATTTCAACTTATTTATGGCTGTCTCCTTGACCCACATTATCTGCTGGCCAACAACATCTGGGCAAACTGCTCTCTCCATTGGTAGCCAGGACAAACAATCGGCCGGTACATTCCTAGCCCCCGACAAATACTCTACGCGATAGTTATACTTAATTAAACCTTACACCCACATCTTGATGCGCAGTGAGATATTGTCAATATTCCTGCATCCCAACAGTGGAATCAAAGTTTTATGGTCAGTTCTGAAGACAAAGGGTAAACCCCAAAGGAAGAATTTAAAATGGTGCACCACCCACACACAAGCTAAAGCCTCCTGTTCTATGAACGAATACCTTTCATCAGAAACCCTCAAAGAACGAGAAGCAAAAGCAACTACGCTTTCCTCTCCGTCCATCACCTGTGACAACACAGTACCTAAACCTCTCATACTCATTGGTTTTGAGATGTCTTCTTGGAGTTGTCGAAATGTCCGAAGGTAGGCATCTTGGCTATACCTACTTAACTACACAAAACGCCTTCCCACAATCTTCTGTCGAAACAAAAATACCCCCCCCTTAATCTGATGGGTTGTATCACATATGCAAAATTAGTAATGACCTTTACGTAAATTAGAGTAGGTGCTTCCAGAATAGATTCGACCAACTCCAACTTGGGTCTAATTTAATTCCCAGAAATCGTATGGCCCAAGTAGGAGACCGAACCAACGCCAAATTAAAAATGTTTCCCTCTTGAGGGTGGGACCACTATCTTTGAATCTTGCCAATACCTGCCTTAAAACTAGGTCATGACTGTGAGTGTCCTTCCCATAAACCAAGCTGTCATCTTGGAAGAACATCACTGAATCAATGCCCTTAAGAACCACCTTCATTAGGCACTGAAAACATTCAGCAGCTGAGGCCAGCTGAAAAGGCAGCCTCATAAATCTAAAAGACCATAGAGGTGTTACAAAAGATGTCAACGCCCTGGAGTCCTCATGCAGCTGAGCCTGATGGTATGCGTCAGACAAAACCATAAAACTAAACACACAAGTATCCTTGAGTAGAGCCAATGCTTCTGCTATGTTTGGCAGGGGCTGGCAATCCACCCAAATGTTTTGGTTGAGGTCCCTAAGGTCCATACACATTCTGACCTTATTGCCATTTTCCTTTGGTGCCAGAACAATTGGAGCCAACCACTCCGAGGACTCAGTCTCTTCAAATGATCAACAACTCATCTCATATGACCCTCAATCATCTCTTGAGTCCCCCTCTTCCCCCTCTCAAACCAAACCCCATCCTTAACCTGACCGACTCCCTGCTTGTTCTCCAAGACCAGCAAAATTCCCAAAACCTGAGGCCCCCCCCACTCTTTTCTGGACTCTCCATCCTACATTATGACCAAAAATGTCCAGGCTTACCTGGAATCTAGACTAGATGAGATCTTTCTGAACCTTAGTCACTTCAAGGCAGAATTACAAAGCCTCACAAGCATCACCACAGAGCTGGTGATCAATCAGTGGCCCAAAAGGTCTGCAATGAATTATAATTGTAACCACGCCCAATCTGCTAACCTCTGCTCTTGGCTGCCTACTCACCCCTCTTCCTCTCCTCTCCCACAATGGAAAAGCATACCCTCTCCTAATTCCCCCTCCTGGTCCATTAGACTGGCGGACAGACTAACTGACAGTGACATGCAAACTTTCCTACCTACCTATAACTATAACACAGTGGACTCGGACCCTGTGGGCCAAATACTCACTATTCTTGGCAAACCACACAGAGAACCCAGTCACAACGCCAGAACTATAAACATAGATGACCTTAAATACATTAACCTCACCCAGATTCCCTCGGCTGACACCGCTACTCATCTGAAATGCATGTTACTCAACTGCAGATCGGCTGCTAAACAAGCACCAGATATCTCCAACCTCATCCTTACACTTGAGCCCAACCTTGCTATCCTTATAGAAACATGCCTTAATGATGCTTCGCCCCTCTACTTGACTTACTAGTCCCCCCACTCACGATATCATTAGACTAGACAGAGCTAACAGACTGGGTGGGGGGATCGCCTGCAACTTCCGCAACAATCTCTCAGTGAAATAGTCTCATACCGCTGCCTTATCATCTTGCGAATACTTATACATTGACATTGCTATCAATAACATTCCCTAATGCAAACTTCATACGATCTACCATCCAGAGGGAGACCTATCATTCATTGAGCAAATCATGGAAGCCATCACAACCAATGCAGGACATCACATTATCCAGATCTTCCTTGGAGATGTTAACCTACACTGGAATGACCTGAATGACTCGACACTTAACAGCCTCAAAAACCTTTCTAGACAACCTTGACATGACCCAATTTTGTGACAGACATATGCTTAACGAGGGTGCGATCATGGTCCTTATCATTGCAAAGGTGGAGAACATCCAACTTGAATCCATAGTCCCTTGCGACTGGACAGACCACAACTGTATAACCTTTCTCATTACAAATACTGTGAGTACAAAAAAGGCTCAACTAAAAGGCTTAACTAAAGAAACCCGAAGTATGGAAAAGAAATATGAGGAACATAAACCTAAATGATCTTACTTCTCTCAGCAACAGCATCCTACCCCCCAAATAGACATGATAGACGTCCTTGCCTTACAGATCACTACAATAACTCCATACTAAGCATCCTTGACTCGATTGCAACCTTACAACTAAAAAGAATATCCACCAAAGACTGAAAACTATAGTTCACTGACAGTCTAATTGCAGAAAGACGTAACCTATGACTAGCGAAATGAGCATGGAGACGTTCACCGTCCATCGGACATCTAAAACACTTATGATCGGTGAGAAACACCAATATTAAATGCATCAGAAATATGAAAACAAACTTCTTTAGAACTCAGCTAGACCTAGCCAAAAACTGACCTAAAAAACTCTTTGAACTGGTCAAACATACGAATAATCAACCGAACCCAGCTATAAATGAGTCCTATTTACTGCTAAACTGTGAGGATTTTGCCACTTCTTCCTGGGAAAGACAGAAACAATCAAAATGCACCTGCAGACTGCAAGGGAGCTCCTTCCGGGTATACTGCCTTTCAGTCTCTCTCCCTCACATTTAGCTGAGCCACTTGGGCTTATAGAGCACACCCCCAAAAACAACGCCTCCTGTAATACATTCAAAACCCTCAGCAAAAATGTCATTCAAAACATCCTTACTGTGCTTATACCCTCAAACCATGTCAATGACCCGTTGCCATTGAATATCTTCAGGGAGATCAAATCCTCTTTACTTCCATTTTGGACCAAGATAGTAAATGCCTCACTTCAGCAAGGCAATATCACGGACTGCCTAAAAGTAGGACAGGTAAAGCCTATCCTAAAAAAAAACCTCCACAGTTTGCTGGGACCCAAACAACTTCCACCCTATTTCCAACATAGGCCATTGAAAAATGCGTTCAGGTCCAACTTTGAAACAAGTACTGTCAAGGGTATGCAGTTCCTAAGGAAGGGGACAGGTCCGGAGCACCTGAGGTGTCAGATGAGGGGATCTGATCCTCTAGGAACAAGAGCCCTCACACACCCCGAGGGGTGTCATGCTTCCTCATCGGGCAGCTCCTTGTTGGGCCGGAGCTGCAATGCCCAATGGGCCCTGCTGGGGGTCTCTTTGCCAGAGTTCTTTTCTGTTGCCGATGTGAAGAGTGAGGTGCAGTGTTGGTGTGATGAAGTGACTGCCGTGCAGTGAGTTAAAAATAACTAAAGCTCAGCCAAAAGTGAATTTAATGTCTGTATTGCTTTGTTATATTAAAAACAAGTAATGGCTAGGAGTGAATATAATGGTCTGTGTTGGCTCAAAAGATTAAGTGGAGGTCAACATGTTTCTTGCCTTTCTAATGTCCGTACTCATCACGGCAATTCTTCAGGACCAAACAAAGGCTAGACTACTCAGGGGTGGGTCGCTCAGTGTATGTGTTATATCAAGCACCGTACCCTACACCAATCACACAAAGAATGTAGTATACCTTTGAACAATCAGTAAATAAACCAACCTGGAAGAGAAAAGGGGAGAGGAAAAGCACAGACATCAAGCAGAAGGCTTGGATAGGTATATACATATATGCATGTCATACATGTGAGGCTCTGCATGCAGAGGTAATTACCTCCTAAGAGACCGGTTAACGTAAAATAGCCCGTGACTCGGCAAGCTACTAGGCAAAAGGTTAAAAAGGGCTTTTGAGGAGGTCACATGGCTGTATCTCAAATGTGACTTGCCATAATGCTACAACAATATTTTAACACTAATGCACAGTGTAAGGACAAGCCAGAGGCAACTGCCTCAACATAAGAAATCTTACCGCTGAGGAGATGTACTAAGCCCCGTAGTCGGTGGCTGAGTCGTGCTCATTGGCAACGGACTACCTGTTGGGAAAAGAAACACAAAGACAATCTGGTACCTCAAAGTCCCACTGCATGAAATCGGATGTGAGACTCCGGGCGCCAGAAGGTAATGAAAGTTGTACTTACAGTTGGTCGTGTACGCTGCTGGCGTGCGACCTACCCGTGACTTTGCTACCGCTGGTGTGGCCGGCAAACAGAGCGGGAGGTATAAAGGAAAAGGACGTGTTTCACATGACTTTGAAACCACATAGACCACTTCCAACTTCTAGACCAATTCCAATCGGGCTTCCATCAAGGCCTCAGCACTGAATCGGCCCTCACACACATAATGGATGACCTGCTAAAATTTTTGGACGAGAATGAATCCTGCCTTCTAATCCTCCTTGATATATCATCTGTTTTCGATATGGTTAAACATGCCACACTCCTAGATTTACTTGAAAGGAGAATGGGGCTTTCAGGATCTTTTTTAAATTGGTTCTTCACATTTCTGCACAGCAAAACTCTAAGGGGCATATTCACAAGGAGCTATCGCCGAATTAACGGCACTTTATCGCAGCCAAAGTCGTGATAAATGTACCCCCCCATTCACAAGCCAGTGTTAACAGCCCACAGCACCAGTTTACCCGCGATAGCAGCCGCAAAAAACATCGCCACAGAGGACCCTCGCTAATGAGATGCAGAGTAGGCGTTCCTGTGACAAAAGCAGAGACAACAGCACACCTCAACATTCACAACCACCAGCCACATCCGCGATAAAAACACAAAACAGGCGATAAGGCGCGTTAGCACAAGGAAATCTACACCTGCTCTGACCTGGTGTAAAGTCGGACAGCAGCCAGCACCACAAAAGGGAGCACAGCCCAGGGACACATCCCAAGGGCACCAGATGCCATGGAGCCACACATCATGCGGCCCGGACACCCAAGAGGGCCACAACACCCAACGCCACCACCCCAGGACCACCCCTCCCTGGCACCCCCCAGACCAAAGACATGCCACATCAGCCACACCTAAACATGCACAAAATATTCTGCCTGATGCCGCACAATCACAACTGGTGACATGGATTGGTCGTCACAGAAATGACCAGCACACATTCACTTTCGAAGCAACAAATTAAACTTTATTAAAATGAACAACGAAATGAAATGAAGACACATGGCCGCTCCCCTCCGGACAATACGTAGGTCACAGCCTGTAAGACAAAAAACATGTTGAGAAGGTGTGTCCTGCGCACATCAGAGGACAGAGAAAGAGCGAAGGAGAGAGAGAGGAAGAGAGGGAGAGAGAGAGAAGAGGAGAGAGAGAGGGAGAGAGAGAGAGAGAGAGGAAGAGAGGGAGAGAGAGAGAAAGAGAGGGAGAGAGAGAGAGAGGAAGAGAGAGAGAGAGCGAAGAGGAGAGAGAGAGAGAGAGAGAGAAGAGGAGAGAGGGAGAGAGAGGAAGGGAGGGAGAGAGAGAGAGAGAAGAGGAGAGAGAGAGGAAGAGAGGGAGAGAGAGAGAAGAGGAGAGAGGAAGAGAGAGGGAGAGAGAGAGAGGAAGAGAGGGAGAGAGAGAGTGCCGCCCCAGCGCACCCAGGCCACACTGCTCACCTGCTGCCACCGGTGTGTCTCCAACCACGTGCCGGTATGTGGGGCAGTTCACCAGGTCACACATCTCATTCAGAGCCGTCAGCTGAAACAGAGCCCAGATACATGACTGGCACAGTACACACACTTGCACAAGACAACATCGCCTGCCCGCCCATGCACACCCAGTCAGAGGCACCCCAACCCCTCCCGACGCCCATCGGAGCATGCCCGCCCATGCACACCCAGGCCTCAATGCTCACCTTCCGCCACCGGCGCGTAGACAGGAGGTCCCACCACGTGCCGCTGCAAGCCCGGGGCCCGCGGACATGGCACCCTCCACATCATGCAGCCACGCTCCGCAGGCCACCAGGTCTCACGTTTGGTGCTGGGTCTTGATCACTCCATGGCAGAGGACATACCAGTGCACCCGGCATCATCGCAGGCTGCACACCCACTCAGCCCAATGGGTGCCACCAACTCTGGCATCCCGGAAGCGACGCCATGGGGCAGTAGGCCCGCGCTGCCCGCTGGCTCTGGCCTACACTGCGGTCCAGCAGGGCACACAAGACCTGAGCTGTCCGGACTGCCGGGACGGGGCATCATCGCAGGCTGCACACCCGCTCAGCAGCTCAAGGTACCACTGACTCAGTGCACCCAAAGTCACCGTCCCGTGGCGGGGTGCCTGTGCCGTCCGCAAGGCCTCGGATGCCACTAACCCTGTGCAACCCCAATCTGCGCCACGTGGTGGTAGGTCCATGCCGAACTCCAGGCCTCGGATGCCACTAACCCTGTGCAACCCCAGTCTGCGCCACGTGGTGGTATGCCCGTGCTGTACTCCAGGCCTCGGATGCCACTAACCCTGTGCGCAGCAAGTCATGGGCCCTATATGAGTGCGAACCGTGGGGCGTCCGTCATCCAGTCACCACCGGAAGAGGGGAATGTGACGTCGTTGGTCCCTTATGTTGGCGGAGTCACATGCCCTGTGACGCTTGTGCCGGATGGGTGTGGTGTGTGTGAAAACCTGCCCTCAGGGAGTGGCCGTGACATGGTGACAACTAGACCAGTGACCCGCACACCACCAGCGAGTACGGCTGCGACGGGTAGCAATGAGGGCCCCCCTCAGTGCGTAAGCGGAGTGGACTGGCCTGCCGTACGCCGGACCAGCGCAGGGCCTGCCACAATGACTCGTGGGCTCTGGGCGTGGTCCAGTCCATGTCCGGACAAGGAAGTGACTGATGCGTGTGTCCCTGCTGCAGTGTTCACGGAACCCGCTACACAAGATGCAATGTCGCACCCCCTTACTGGCATACCACAGGATGAACATCATTGACGCAAGGGAAGGCACTGACCCCACATTCATCCACACATCCACACAGGAATGACGTAAGACATCACACAGCAGTGCGTCACTGGATGTTTATTTGCACATCCAGTGCAGTCATGCAGCTGGAGCGGTACAGGGCAATGCCGAGCACACCACACAATGTGGGCCTGTGGAGGGCCAGCCAGTGTCCATCCCGGGATGACCTGTACCGCGGAAGAGGAAGGGTACAGTCCGCAGTCTGTTGCCGTGTCATTGGTCATCAAACAGCATGTGGCAGTCCATGTCGCTGTCCAAGGTGAGTGCCTTGGAGTGTATCGGGGGTCAGTGGTAGGTCTTGAGGCCATGTGCGGCACCAAGCAGAAACAGGCAAGGTGCCGGTAATGGATGCTAGTGGCTGACCCTCCTGACCACACTCCCATCCACGTCCTCATCCCCGGGTGTGCGCCCTGCCCCACCTGTGGGTGTTGCAGTGCCGGCTGAGGCACTGTGTGCCACTGACTCATCAGGGGCCAGAGGAGGATTGTCGGCCTCACTGTGTGGCAGTGACACATCAGGTGCCGGAGTGGATACGCCTGCCGCACTGGGAGGCACTGACACACCAGGGGGCGGAGATGTGGATGGTGTGGGGGCAGCAGCATTCATCATCGCCACGCCTTGTGGCAGCAATGCCATGACGAGGACATGCAGGGCACGGTAAATCCCAGCTACATTACGCTGATGTGCACCGGAGGCTGCCATCCTTTCCGCCTCCATCCGCACCATGTCCTCCATGAGCCTCCGCATGTGTGCCAGCTCAAGGCTGGCATCGCTGGGGCCACTGTGAATGGACAGGTATTCTTCCCTCCGCGTCATGACTCCAGAGATGTCAGTCAGGGCTTGCTGGAGACCATGGGGCGGACATAGATACCCAAGGATGGCATCCAGTTTGGTAGCCATGAGCTCGAACCCCACCCGGACCTGCTCGGCCGTCTCCCTCTGGCCCTCCAGCACACGGCGTTGGAAGGCCATTTGTTGTTCCTGGGGGTCTTGGGAGGGTGCCGGGGCTGTGGGTGCCTCCTGCTGGGTGGTTTGGGTGGTGGGTGGGGTCTCATGGATGTAGCTGGGCTGCCCTGATCCTGGAGGTGAGTTGCGGAGGTGGTCAATGAGGTCTTGGATGGTTTGGATGTCGATGCTGGCATTGTCCTCGTCCTCTTCATCAGTGAAGAGTGGCTGTGACTGCTCTGCAGGAGGTGTTGAAGATGCCCCTGCGATGTGAAGGGGAGATGGTGTATTACAATGTGTCCGCATGTATGTAGCCGCATGGTACAGGTTGACATTCAGACTTCATGGCATTGTACATTGTGACAGTCTGTGGGTCTGGGCGAGGACCCAGAGTGATTGTGGGTGTGCACTGTGCCCTGCTTGCTTGTGCATGTGTGCCATTGTGGCCATCTCCCCCCGTCCCCCCAGTACCTGGTGGTCACTCACCCTGTTGCGGTTGTGTTGTGGCCTGTCGAGCAGTGTCCGGTCCCCCGACTCCGGCCACAGTCTCCACACTGATGACTGTTGACACCAGCTCCTCCATGTCATCCAGCTCCAGCTGTGGAGCTGGGCCCCCACCTTCGGTCTGCGTTGCTGCCTTCAGGTTGGCGGAGAGTTTATCCTTGGTCTTCCGCTTGATGTCATTCCATCGCCTCTTGACCTCGTCCATTGTCCGCTTGTGCTCTCCGACGGCATTCACCTTGTCGACGATGTCCCGCCATATTCCATTTTTGGTGCCCAATGACACGTTGGAGGTGACGAAGAGTTGTTGATGGTGTTCCATCACCTCCGTGACTATGAACCTGTTCGCCTGCGGACTGAACTTGGTCTTCCTGGTCTTCTTGTCCTTGCCCTTCCCTGTCCCCGAGGTCCCAGGCTGGTCGTCCGGGGTGCTTGTGGGTTGCGCTCGTCCTCTGCGCCTGCTCCGGCTGCCTCCATGGTGCTTGTGTGTTGGTCAGTTTGTGTGTGGGGTTTTTTCCCTGCTTTTATGGAGGTTTCTGACGCCTGCCAGGTGTGTGTTGCAGGCCTGGCGCTGCTTGTCGCTGGTTTCCTCATCGCGCTTTGGCCCATCGCGTGTTTTTTGGTGTTGTGGTTTGTGTTTTTATCTCCATCATGGTGGTTGTATCGCGGACTTTGTCCACGGGTTCGGCAGGCCATCGCATGATACCGCCTTGTTGTGAATTCCACGTTGACACGTGGATATTTTCCTGCGATGGGCTGCGATATTGAAAGTTGCGTTACGCTACTCTTGCGGTAGTTATCACACGTTCTTGTGAATATACCCCTAAGAATTAAGATTAACCAGTCCCTGTTCAATGCCACACCAGTTACGTTAGGGGTTCCACATGGGTCCTCTCTACCACCTATGCTCTTCAACCTTTTAATGGAGCCTCCAGCCGAAATTTTTAATTCCTCCAACACCCACTAACACATGTATGTGGATGACACTCAACTGTACTTGAAAATCCCTTCCCCAGAAGATATTAGCTCCCTCAACACAACCCTACTAGAAACCCAAAACAGGCTAACCCGCAACCACCTCAAACTCAATACCATCAAAACGGAATTCCTCCTAATAGTCCCATCCAATCACTATCCCGGGATTGATCATGGGTAAATCATCTAACCACTCTCAGCTACACACCACGCATTATAGACTTCACAAGATCTCTGGGAATAACACTTGACAAGAACCTAAACATGCAGGAACACATCAGTTCCACAGTCAAAGGTGGGAACTACCAAATGAACATTTTAAGTAAATGAAAATCCTTTCTCCCTCAAGACGACTTCAAATCAGTGGTTCAGGCCCTAGTCATTCCCAAATTGGACTATGGAGTTGCAACCCTCTGTGGTTTTCCTCGATCCAAATTGGCACTCTCTTATTGCTGTGGCCAGGCTCATCACAAGATCAAAAAGAAACAATCACATCTACCTGAAACTGAAAGCCCTAAATTGGCTCCCTTATGAGGCAAGGATACAGTTAAAATTGCCTGCATGACCCACAAAGCAATACATTACAACACCCCAAGGTACCTAGCACAAAAACTAGAATTAGCTGGTGGATACAGATCCTCTAGAAGCAACAGCATCTTGTTACTGAAATCACAGAAATTCCATAGAAAGAAAACCAGCAACAGAGCCTTCTCGGGTATTGCTCAGAGAATTTGGAATTCCCTACCACCTGAAATCAGACTGATCCCCTTAACTGCGTCTTTAAAAAAATAAAAGTGAAACTTCTACTTATGAACAAATTTCTGCCCTAGGTCATTCAATTCGACTCAAGTACTGTTCCCATGATGATTATCACTAGACTGTCTGACCATATCTATTGTCTCGTCGACTTGTTTAGAGACATTACCTTCTGCATTTTTTGAACTTACACAGTTGATGCCTCTCTTGATTATGTTGCATTTGCTTTCCTGTTTTGCTTCTTTCCGAGCATTTGTAAAGCGCTCTTATACCTTCACAGGTCATGTTCGCACTATATAAAACCTTATGAATAAATAAATCACCCCCAGATCCAACAGCTTATCAATCTCTTCTTGTAGATGTTTCAACATTAGGGTAGGCACCCTCCTCATTTTATGCACAACCGGCTTAGCTTTTTTTTTTTTATCTTGTACTGAAATCCTTCAGAAGTCCCAATTCATCCCTGAACACCTCTTGGAAATCCTGAATCACATTTGTACTAGCTGTGGGAGGTAAACTTCGCTCTGCTGGCAGAGTTCACTGAGTTTTGCCACTCTGCTTGGACTACAGAGTTCGGCAAAAACTCTGCCCACCACCGCATAGTGGAGTTTGCTGGCCCCAACCCATCAATCCTCCAATTCATGACCAATGTTCAAATGGAGTATATTTTCTCTGTGAAAAGTGTTATTCAATATATCGCCACGAGAGAGCAATCCTAGTAAAATGCTTTAATAAAAAACATTTCCCCTGAAAGTGTTCAGGTTTATTTAGCAGTAACTGTACTATTAACTGAAGATTATATTACGATTTAACAACAAAGACACTCCTATGCGTGATTTTGTTGATGCCCTCACAACCCATTATCTCTGATATGTTAAGGCATAAGCTTTCATTTGTTTGTAAACTCAAATAACTGATGTGCCATTACCATTGCTTTTACAGAAGTGGCCTTCACCATCACTGCTCATAAGACTATGTTGATTTGAGACTGCTTTTATTCTTTTAATGACTTGGAATTGTGCATGCATCTCAACTACTCATTTTTTAATGGCATTACTTTTGTTTTTTGTTTTATTTCCAGCAAATCCCCCTCTCTGCAGTTCATATTCGAAGACGCACTTATGTGCACTTGACTGAAACATATTTAGAAAATGAAAGTAAATCATTCGTCCAATGTCAACCTTTAGTTTTGCAATTAAAAGTATTGCATTTGTTAGATTCAATTACAAGTCATACAGTTGTGTTACCTTGTGATTTTTCATATGATATGATCAATTATGAAGGAAAACCATCTGCTCAACAACATGCTGGCGTTGAATTGCTTTGTTTTCTTGTCTGTGTTCTCAGTTCTTGAGTTCGAAAGACCTATATAGTTGCGAGAAGAACACGTGGGCCATTCCACACAACTTTGAAGGAGTAAAAAACTATGGCCTGATTTAGATCTTGGCGGATGGGGTACTCCGTTACAAACGTGACGGATATCCCGTCCGCCGTATTACAAGTCCATTATATTATATGACACTGTTAATAAGGAAAATGGGATAACTCTCAGATTTGTGATGGAGTAACCCGTCCGCCAAACTCTAAAACAGGCCCAATGTTTTCATAAAGCACAATCAATGAAACAACAATATATACCCTACTTTTCAAACAAAAAATAACACACACTATAACTGCATGAGAATTTCAATTGCTTATGTTTTTAAATAGAAAGTAATACGTCTCAAATATTTGCTAGCTTTCTCAGCCTATGAAATATGGATCTAGGTATGTATACATGTAATTAACGTATGTTGTGTACTTGGCGAGTCTGTGTTTAATTTTTCTACACATGATTTAAGCAATGTACACCCGCAAACAGACCCTGCCTTGTTGTAAAATGAATCACCCACACAAACAAACAGTGTTACTTAGTGCTTCATCCATAGGACTGCACCTCGGAGAGCAGTGGACAATCTCTGCCAAAGGGCTCAGCAACAGGACATGGGTCTGCAGGCTAAGAATAGAGGCCGGTGAGTGCGGATGGGCAGAGATAAGACCCACTTCCTCTCTGTGAGACACAAGCCAGGCAGTGGCGGTGGGCAGCTAGGCACTGTGCTAGTGGCTAGTTGGATGTCACTGGCCCTAGAGAATGGAATGCACTGTCCAGCCGATGCAACCACACTTAGTACTTTTACACCCGGGGCACAGTAGGGTCACAGGCAATCTTGACTGTGTGTGTCATGTGTATATATAGGCGCATGTCAGCAGTGAACATTTTACTTCCCACACCAAGTCCCTGACTAAGTACCCCCTGCGTCTACCCACAGCATACAGTGCAAGCACTGGGACAAATCTGTGCTTTACAGGAGGGTTCCTGTAGTGTTCACCTTGATGTGAAGTTACATTTCAGTTGTGATTGTAAAATAGCCACATGTTCTTTTGCGATGCAGCCTCTGTGCTTTACCATTGCAGATTCATTGTTGTCCCTCTGTTTTTTTGTAGATGTTGCACACATTGACTCAATATTACACAATGCATGCACTCTTCTGCCTTACTGTGTGTGACCCATGAGGATTGATGCTTGACTCCTGCATGCAAAAAAAGGGAATTCCATTTCCACTACACACTTCTATTGGCTCAAGTAAACATTGCCATCTAATGGCCAAAGGTATCATCATAGCAAACAATTTTGTCCCATTATCTAAAATATATTACTGCACTCCGCCTGCACGCTGACCACTGCGGAATCTCGCAGAGTTTTTCAGTAAGTCCGCGGAATTCCACAGAGTGAAACTCCACGAGCTCCACCCAGGCCTACTGTAAAGATCCACCGCAACGCAGTAAATGAAGATAGATATCTTTATTGGTAAGATGCAATGACAGGTACCTCCAGCTCTTCCTTCCAGCTTCTCAGCCCCAACTACTTCTTCCTTCAAAGACTAACATTCCACCCTGGCAACAAGCCTTACATTCCATTTTCATTGAGAAGACTCCTCCCATCTTCCCCCCTAAATACAGCAATAAAATTAACCCACAAAATTAACCCACTAAACAATGCAAAGAAGGGAACAATAAGATGGGAAAACCACAGAAACATTAGTCACAAAGAATTGGCTGAGGAGCATGACATCTACAAAGATTTCCAGCACTCCAAGCAGAACCATCAGTTAAAATAAGAATATTCTTCTTCACAGTTTTCACTTGCATAGGTTTAGAGAATTTGCTTTCACATTTGGTGACAATTCCCCCTCTTTTTACCACAACCCAGTCTCCTTCCTTTATATCAGGAACTTTAACACCTTTCCTGGCATTGTAGTAGTTTGTCGCAGCCAATTGCTGCTTCGCAACATCACTCTCCACAGCAGCACGATCACCCCATACACAATCCATATTTTTAAGCCAACCAGGGACTTCTTTCACACCAGGCCCTCGCCCCTTGAGAGAGACAAATGGCGACTCTCCAGTCACCGAATGGGGCGTCACCCTATATGACCACACTAATTTCTTGAGTTCCTCAAACCATGACAAACCATTTGACATTGAAAGTTGAATGTTATCCATTATTAAACGGTTGATTCTTTCAACCAAACCATTTGCTTGAGGTCTGAACATGGCAACCTTTTCATGTTTGACCCCCAACTTGTACAGAAATTCTTGCATTCTCTTCGATACCAATTGAACTCCATTATCAGATACAAGGGTCTTAGGGATGCCTTCGTTCATGAACACTCTTTCCATGAACCCAATCACCTTCTCAGTGTCAATGCAATCAGCTTGGAGTGGTAGTCTACTAAGACCATCAAAAACGTGCTACGCGAACCGAGTTTGGAGATAGGACCTAAGAAGTCAATCGCCACCCTCTCCCAAGGATGCTTGGGAAAAGCCACACATGTGAGGGGAGGTTGCCTTACAACTTTTTATCGCTTTTAGCACACGCATATCATTCCTTAACAACCTCCTCAACATCATTGTCCATGCCAGGCCACCAAAATGACTGACGTACACGTCTCTTTGTCATATTTCTGCCCAGATGCCCCTCATGCGCGATATTCATGATCTTATTCCTAAGACCTGCTGGTGGCACCAATTGACCCCTTCTCAACAATTTCCCTTCACTCACACTCAACTCAGCCTCCACATGGCGATAACTTTTGAAGCGAACATCCTGAGTAAGATCCTCCTTCCATCCTTCCGATATACATCTCATTACCTGTTGCAGCACCTCATCATTCAACATGGCATTAGTCCACTCCTCCTTATCAAAGGCCTGTTCCTCACTGCACCTGATCACCTCAACACCTTCTTCCATGTCCACCTCAACTTCATCCACCAGCATCCTAGATAAATAATCAGCTACCACATATTTCAGACCTCTCACATACTCCACCTCAAAGTTGTACTCAAGAACTGACAACATCCATCTGGAAATCCTGGAAGTCACACTACCTTCCAGACCCCTACCTCCCTTAAATAAATGAACAAGGGGCTTGTGGTCTGTGCGAACTTTAAAAGGTAACCCCCAGCCAAATATCTGAAATGCTTAATGCCCCAACAGCACGCCAGGGCCTCCTTTTCAATTACAGAATATGACACTTCTGCGCCTTGAAGCCACCTTGACGCAAATCCGATAATCTTCTCTTGTCCATCACACACTTGGGTCAGGACAGCACCAATACCCACAGCACTGGCATCAGTGGTAATGAAAGTTTTAGCTTTAACATCGAAATGACCAAGAGTGGGAGCATGGAGAATGCAGGACTTTTCCCTATTGAATGCATTGTCGCAAATATTATCCCATTCAAACACAACACCATTCTTCATTAGTAACCTCAATGGTTCCACAATTTCTGTAAAACCATTCACAAATTTGGAACAGTATTCTGCCAGGCCAAGAAAAGATTTTAGCTGTTCCTTGTTAAGAGGAGTAGGGGCATCCTTGACAGCAGACACAATACTCTTCTTGGGTCTAATCCCTGCATCGGATATCTCATGCCGCAAATACGCCACATAACTTTTCCTCAATTGGTATTTTTCTTTCTTTATAGTCAATCCGTGACTCTCCATTCGCTTCAGAACTTCGTTCATCACGTCATCATGGTGTGCATTGTCCTTTCCTACAATCAACACATCATCTTGAAAGCAGAGGACATCTTTCATACCGACAAATATCTGTTGCATGACTCTCTGAAACACCGCTGAGGCAGATGTTAAGCCAAATGGCATACTGCAGTAACGAAATGCACTCGGCGGTGTAACAAACGAAGTGAGATGCCTTGATTCTTCATTCAGGTCAATCTGGTGATATGCCGCAGACATGTCAATCACACTGAATATCATTCCCCCACCCATGGCTGTCAGCATCTCAGAAATATTGGGTAGCGGTTGCCTATCTACCCATATATTTCTGTTCAAATCATGCAAGTCGACACATAAACGAATCTGGCCCCTATCCTTGGGCGCGACCACGATAGGTGCCAACCATTCCGAGGCCTCAGTGGGTTCAATAATTCCTTGCTCTAACAACTTCTTGAGTTCTTCATGGAGAGGACCTCTCATTAAATGGGGTACATTTCTCACTTTGTGTACGACAGGCACCGCATTCTTCTTTAGAATAATCTTATGAGAAAAGTTCTTAAGTGTCCCCAAATTATTGGAGAAAACCTTAGGAAACTTCTCCATCACAGTTGTATCATAAGCGTCAACGATATGCACAACAGTAGACATGACTGGCTCAGTCGCATTTGGATTGAGCACAATCCCCAGATCCTTTTGATGGTGCCAACCCAGTAAATTTGAGCCTTGTCTTGTCAAGTATACACGACCATACACTTTTTTTCCATTAAAGGAAATCACCATACACTTTAGGCCCAAATTTTCAATGGTCTTTCCACCGTAACCTACAGCTTTGATATCAGACTTGTCACAAGACTCCATATTGCTCATACCCCCCCACACCTTGGAATACATTTCTTTGGATAGCAACGTATACAAACTTCCCGAATCGAATAGCATTCTAACATCATTCATATCCAAGCTTATGGTACAGTGAGGCTTTTCCAACTTATCTGTACTTCCTTTGACAATACTACAATCCAAAACAGCGCGGTTGCAGCATGATTCATAGGGAACACCGGAACCATCCACACACAACATCAATTCATGAATACTCTCGCATGTGTCATCCACTTCTAGTACAAATTGAGTTTTAGATCTACAAACTTTGGCAAGATGCCCTCTCTTGCCACACGCTCCACAAATTACATTCTTGCCCATACACTTGGTGCTAGAGGCAATGTGACCAGGGGCACCACACCAATAACACTTAATCACTCGTGCACTGGTCCCTGGGGCGGTAGTGGCAACACGAGGAACATCATTAGGTTTGTTAGGAGGCTTACTTTGCAATCTCACAGCATGCTTCACTGTTTTAGTCTCATCAACACATGCATGAACCTCAGACCCTTTAGAAGCCTGATCTTTTGACACCATCGAATTGCATTTGTCCATTTCCTTTATCCATAAATCTGTATGCTCAAGTCCTTTGGCTATCTGAATTGCCTCTTCTAACGTAGGATCCTTAATGAGTAACTTTTCACGCACCCTCTTATTATTGGTACACCTCACTATTTGATCACGTATGGGAGAATCCCCCAATCCTTCAAAACGACACGTTAAAGAAAGTCCTCTTAAGGCAGCAACATAAGTTGCAATATCCTCATCCATTTTTTGTGTGCGACAGAAACATGTATGCCTTTCTAAAACAACATTAACCTTGGTAATGGACCACATATCTAACATTTACATCGTCATGTCATAGACATTACTCGGCTGACCATCACACATTTATAAGGAGATCTCGGGAAGATCTTCGTACAAGCGACGCCCTTCAACACCTAAGTGGTGAAGCAGAATGGCTTGCCTGCGTACAGGACCATATTTATCCGCGCCAGTTGCTAAAACATAAGTTAAAAACAACTTTTTTCATTCTTTCCAAGGAATGGAAGGGTCCCCAGGTGTGGGAAGAAAAGAAGGAGGGGCAGATAAACCTTGGTCAGCCATGGTAATGACTACAGTACAATATGGTCTAAACCAGCAAGAATAATCACTGGTTAATTCTAGTCCCACCTGAAAGAGAATCAAATGTTAGGTCAAACAACAAACTAACACAATAAAATAAAATAAAAAAAACCTTAAAATAACAAACCAGAACGTCGTGTAGATAAAGTGGTGATGAAAATTGAGAAGATCCAAATAACGCGTGGTGAAGATCCAAAATGTCGCAGGAAACGTTGCTTTAATCAAGAAAAACTATGCTCCCACGAAGAAAAACGTCGTAGTTCCTTGTACATGTTTTCCCAACCTCTCAAAATGGCCACCGCAGTGCGTGCCATGCGTCCGTTTTCTCTAGGAAATTGGGTACACTTTGAGGAGTTTTCCCAACTTCTCAAAATGGCCACTGCCGTGCGTGCCGTGCGTCTGTTTTCGTTGGGAAGTAGAGCACACCGCGAGTCAGTATTGGAATGAGGAGTGCAGGCAATGGAGAGCGTTCCACAGTTCGACGAGGAGTCCAGGCAATGGGTAGCGTTCCACAGTTCGTTGGATAAGTGTTTACTTTTAATTAGTTTGCAGCATGAGCGCGAGCACAGCGCTTGCAAGTTCTGGTAAAATCCACTACCATCTGAAAATCGCAGGCACAGCGCTTCCCAAACTCGTCAACCAGCACAGAGGCTATTATTGATATAGCGCGAGGCACAGTGCGCGAGGCAGAGGCAAACTGGTCAATTAGCACAGAAGCAATTACTTGCGCAGTGCACAACATTAGTTCCCAAATTCACCAATTGACAGAGACACAACGCTTTGAGATCCTCCTCATTTTCAATTACTTTGCGGTATGAGCGCGTGCACAGCGCTTACAAGTTCTTGTAAAATCCACCAATTGGCACAGAAGCAGTCACAGGCACAGCGCTTTGAGATTCTCCTCACTTTCAATTACTTTGCAGCATGAGTAAAGCGCGAACACTGCGCTTACAAGTTTTTTGTAAAATTCACCAATTGGCACAGAAACAGTCACAGGCACAGCGCTTGCAGGATCAACTGTGGGAGTTACGTAGTATGGGCAAAGGAGATCCCCCAGCACACAGGTACAAAATTGATTTGGGTACTCACAGTTTGTTTAGCAGTATGTTAGAAGTATGTTAGTTCTTTTGATTTCTCCAGTAGTAGGTTAATCCAGGTTCCTTAGTTCCTTCAATAGTAAATGCATCCAGGGGTGGAGGTACTGTACTTGTTGTCTGCCCCCTGCGCAGACTGGGTTCAACTCGTCACCAATGTAAAGATCCACCCAACGCAGTAAGTGAAGATAGATATCTTTATTGGTAAGATGCAATGACTGGTACCTCCAGCTCTTCCTTCCAGCTTCTCAGCCCCAACTACTTCTTCCTTCAAAGAGTAACATTCCACCCTGGCAACAATCCTTACATTCCATTTTCATTGAGAAGACTCCACACCTACGTTGTGCATTCCCCCTCAAGAGCGACCAAAATAACCTGTTCCTTTGAGTTAGGATTGAGAATCATACCTAGATCTCTTTGGTGCCGCCACCACTAAAGCTTGTCTCCACGCTTGGCCACATAAACTTTGCCAGTTGTTTCCCTACCCTTAAAGTTGATGTTCATGATAGCATATCCTATTATATCAATACTTGCCTCCCTTAACCTTCTTGGTTAATATCAGAAAGCAATAACTTTATATCCTCATTTCTGTAGACTCTTTCCCAATTCTTGTCTCCCACTAGGGTAAATGGAGACCCCGAATCACAAGTCATACTAATTATTTACCATCAATGGTCATCTCACACTCAGGTATCCTGACTAGTCCCCCTGTCAACATCATCATCCACAATATTGACCCTTTGGGAGAAACAGACTCTACCGACATTCCCTTTGCCACCTCCTCGTCCACCATATTGACAGCTTGTGCAAGAAGAGACACTTATAAAATGACTTTTTGATCACCTTCTTGTGCTTCAAACACTGTGTTTTTTTTACATATGCAGACATAATGCCCCTTTATACCACAATTTCAACAGGTGGCACTTTGTGCAAAGCAATTGGGACTATTAGAAAGATGGTTAGAGCAATCACACTTAAAACACTTAATTTTAGTATCCTTCACCTGGACCAACCCCTTGACCCAACGAGGTTTCTGAAAAGATTTTCTACCATCTTCGTTCATCTCTCTCCCAGCACTGCTGCTTGTTACTCTCTCAACGCTGGTGGGAAGTGTGCTCTGCATCTCCTTCACGCAACCAGAAGTGTGCTCCATCCCTTCTACAATGTCTATTGCCTCTTTTAATGTAGGATTTTTAGCAAGCCTGGGCGTAGTTCACAGAGTTTTGCTTCGCGGAACTCCGCGAAGTTATAAAAAAACTCTGCAAAGTTCCGCGAGTGGCGGAGTGCAGTGCGAACTGCAGTTTGTGCTGGTATTCCTGCCGCTCGGGTAGAAATTCTACCCAAGCGGCAGCTCGCGAACTTACCGTTCTCGATCGCGAGCGGGGAAAAAACTCCGCTGCACATCGCGAAGCGGAGTTTTCTGCACTCCGGGAGCTCCACGGAGTGCGGAGTGCAGAAAACTCCGCAAACTCCGCAAATGGAGCGAAGTTCACCGCCCAGGCCTAATTTTTAGCCAAAAGTTTCTCTTGTACCCTGGGATTGTTGGTACAATGCACTAGTTGATCCCTTATGAGTGAATCAGATAGGTCACCAAAATCACAAGTACATACCAAACTTTTCAACAAGGCCACGTAATTTCCCACCTTTTCAGCTTTTGCTTGCACCCTAGAAAAAACGTATGCCACTCCATAGCGACATTAATGCATGGGCCAAAATGTTGTTCCAACATCCCAAGAGACATCTCTAGCTTGGTCCTCCTCATGCCCAACCCTGATCTCATCAATACTCTTGAATATATTATGGCCCTCTATACCAAGGTTATGCAACAAAATTCCCTGTTTCCTGGCCGCTGAGAATTTCTCACCCCCCTATAGCAATTAAGTATGAGTCAAAGAGTTTTGACCATTTGTTCCTAGGCAAAAGTAGTTCCCCACAATCAGATAACAATTGTGGAGGCTGAGACATGGTTGTCGCTGCCATCTTGACCTGCAAACAAAGGACAAATAACAAACCAAAACAATAAGGTAGAACAACAGGTCAAAGTAAAAATTAGCGCAATTAATAAACTAAAACAACAACTTCATAAATAACAGGCTAAAACAAGAATTTAGAACAATAACACAGGATCCTACCCGCGCTCCGAGGCAAACAAATCCAGATCCAAAAATATAATGCACTTCCTAAGACAATTGGCTGCCACGCTAATACACTTCCTATGACATTCATCAGTCTAGCTTCCCTCATAAGTCTGCCTGAATCTCACTGCCACAGGCTGACTCCTTTGCTGCCCTCCAATTGGCTGCCACCCTGAAGATATGCCTTCCTTTGCCACCACTCAATCAGAGTAGTGTGATGACGCAGACAGGCACCAAGAAGCAAAGGGGACTTATGGCCACACGAACAAACAACGCCACACACTCTTCATCAGCGTTGCCCAGCTGAACCACACATAAATAAAATGTACGGCCATGAGACGTGCCAGTTGACTAACATGCAGCACCTCCGGTTGAGCCTGGAATGCGGCTTCCTCACACGTGATCTCCCAGCACGAGGTACAACGAGCAAACGGTCTCTGCACAGCTCCTCACACATGGTGCCAGTTACTTACTCACGGTACCAATTCAGATAACACAATGCATGTCACACCAGCAAAGTGCCACAAACGAAGGAAGATTCTCGCGTTGAGGAGTGTTGGTGGAAATCCTGCCCTTCTCAGGAACTCATCAAAAATGTTAAGAAGCACTCTGGACATGGTTCAAAGCTTGAGTCTTCTTTTATTCCACCAACATAGTACATACAGGTCTTCTCCCTTCAACAGCCAACCTCAAACTCCCCACTTACAGTTCTGTAGTTACCATGGTAGCCACATGGTCTAACATGGAACCTATGAGTGTCATAGCTTTATACTGCAGCAGGTTACAACAAACTCTTTATGGGTTCTGTAAGGTTAGGTTCCTTTTAAATAGAATGGGGACTGATTCCTTTATGGAGCACGCTGTTATTTGCTATATTGATGACTCTACCCATATTTTTATGATTTCTGTAACCAGACAATTTGATTACTAATTAAATAAAAATACGAATTTTAGGAATTAACTAATCTCTTCATGAGAAATAAAGCTTTGAAAACTTTCACCAAACTCTCATCATTGACAGAACTTAAATGTAATTTCATGCTGAGGATTGTCCTGGTCTGAGCGTGTTTCCATTCATAAACTGTTGCAAAGATCTGTTACCTAGCAGGAAAAGAATTATAGCATGGAGTTGGAGTCCATTCCTGTAAGTAAAAGGTTGATATTTTACAGGAGAGTAAAGTTGAACTCTTTCTGCATTATCAATTATATACCCACATACACTTTTAGTCCTACTTCTATGTTTGGCCTGTTGACCTGACCCAGTTTTTGCTTTTCAAAATCTGGTCACTCTAGGCTCAGAGCTTATATAATAGAAAATGGTGCAATACAGTAATGCTCGATTGGCATGATTCATAGGTTTAGAAGTGTCAGCCCAGCTTTTGGGATTGCTAGGGTTCCCCAATTTCTACATAAGAATTTAGGGGCCACATGTGCAACACGCTTTAGTGGTTGCAAATGGAGAATTGGGCAGTTTGCAACCGCTAAAGAATTGTTTGGCAATTACTAATCCTATTTTGCGAGTCCGTAACGTATTACTGACTCGCAATATAGGGTTTGCAAATGAGTATTAGGAAGGGCGTGTCTTAGGCGTCCCTTCTTCATAGTGAGTCGCAGGAGGATGTAAGAATGTTTTGCGACTGGAATGCGATTGCAAAACATTTGCAGTTTAATGCCTACTTCAAGTAGGTGGTAAGCCAATTGCAAACAGGAAGTGGTCCTTCCCCTTTGTGAATGGCAGCGAAAACGTTTTTTAAGAGCAGGCAGTAGTCTCAAGGACCACTTCCTACTCTTAAAAAATGAAACTGAAATGTTTCCTCTTTCTTTTGAAACGCATCCCGTTTTCCTTTAAGGAAAACGGGTTGCATTTAAAAAAATCTTTGCTATATTTAGAAGCAAACACAGACATGTTAGTCTGATGTCCCCAGCAGGCCATCATACCTGTGTTTTTTATTGATTCCCAATGGGTCACAAATTGCAACCAACCTCATGAATATTAATGAAGTAGGTCATTTGAGACCTACTGGGAATCACAGACAGTGTTAAACACACTGTAGTACATAGCTGTTTGTGATTTCCTAATAGCAAATTGCAAAAATTCGCTATTAGGAAATCAAAATTCCAAAGCTACGCACATGTGGCCCTTAGTTTCTTACTGACTGAGTCACACGCTCACAGGTACTTTGTTGCCTTTTCTGGCTTTGTGGTACTTCCTCCAGCAGATGCAGATTATTTTGCTCTTCCCCAAGTCTTATTAAGAAACTGATCGTGTGAAAAAATTCCTCACAGTGGAGGTTCTGTATTATTTCGACGTCTGAGATAGTTATGAGGAAGTAGATCTCATTGTCCGCAGTGTTGACAAATGCGGTCTGGCTCTGCTTTCCAAATCTTTCTGTGGTGTTTTCTTTTAATTTACAGTCTTGGATCAGTCACTCTGCATGTGGATATTTTTTGCCTCTATTTGGGGACATGTATAATGACAGAGTAGTTTCTAACGAACGTTTTATAGCATTTCATTACATCCTTGCCCGCTTCCTCGTCCGAGTCTGCTTGCTTCAAAAGAGACATCGTCCAATACTTACTAATTCATTTAAAGAAAAAATGCATAGTATGTAACCTTCTCTCGATGTTTATGTTCACCCTTCATTCAATGTTTCACTGCTGCCCACTTGCTATTTTTCTCCTTTTGGGAAAAGAGGCACTGTTTAGAAAGTCCTACTGTATATTCCCTTATATATTTATAAAGATCTTTGTTTACCTGTCAGCATGCTTTAAGTCCTTGCTGCCTAGTTGCTTGGCAACTAAGCTCCAGTGAGGTGCAGGGTCGCGGGAGAGTAAGCAGCAGAGAAGCAGTCCTTCGGAACAGGAGAAGGGAACACGGTCCACTTTTAATGATGATCCATTTCCGGTGTAGTTGCTGAGCAACCCAGTTCTTAAAGAACTTTGAGCTCCTTTGGGCGTTTTACTTGCTGGGGTGTACTTCACAAAAACTAGCAGGAAAAAGAACCTTGAAATAAAGCAAAATGGAATTTAAGAAATGTGCTGATAGAAGGAAACATACTTCAAACTGATTAAGAGGTTAAGGCACAAGATTATAATAATGAAGATACTTTGTTCACAGTATCAAAAATTGGGCTTCAGAATATGATTGATGCGGTGGTTGCTGCTGCTCACAAGGATGACTATTACCCCCAGGTCCCTTATGTCCTCGTCCCATTCATTAACATAGTGGAGATAACCATCTCCCGACAGAAAAAAAGACCAAAGGCATGCTGGGACCCCAATACTGCCCCTCCCACCAGGAGTACATAAGCAGTACTTACCCAGCATCCCGTCTGTTCTTTTTTTCTGTCTGTCGACAGAATGGACGTGGTGTTGCTGGTGCTGCTCCTGCTGGGCTTGAGTGGCGTTCTTCTCTTCTCCCCCGCCCGGCTGCCTGGCTGTGCGGGCGCGGGGTTTTCCTGGGCTGTCCCCTGGCCTGCTGGGCTTGCTGGGTGTCATGCCTGTTCGTGGCCGGTGCACTGCCTGGCCGGCGGGCCCTTTGCGGCTGGTGTGTTTCCTCCCGGGTGCTTCCGGGTCGCGTGCGCGTCTTCCTGAGGCCGGGCCGGGTGAAGACGCGCCGCGTTTGCAGTGCTCCTGGCTTCACGCTGTTGGAGGGGGGCTTGCTGCTGGTGTTGTCCGGCCCCCTCTCCGGGTGAGTCCCGCGTAGCGGATTCTGTTCCTCTTCTTGTGGGTGTGCCTACTGCTGCTGTTCCTTGTCTCCACAGGTCTCCGGGGTTTGAGCCGACTTTGGTGCTGGTGTCCACGGTTCGTGCCTCATGCATGCGCTTTCCCCTCGAGACCGGAGCGGTCTCGGTGGCTTGCTGGACGTGCTGTGCTCCGGGGGCCTTCGTGTCAGCTCAATCTGGGCGCTACAGACCCCGAGCCCAGGCTGAGTCCCAGCTGCGGAGTGGTAAGTTTGGCTCCGATGGGTCTCTCGGATGTTGTTTCCTTTGCTGTGAGTCACCCCCTGAAACTCCCGGTGAGGCCGAGGCGTGAGCTCTGGGGGGAACAGAGTGAAGAACGCAGAGCAGCGGTGGGGCTCAGTCATTGTCAGTGCTTGGACCAGTCACCAAGACTAAAACTGGGTGCAGGTCTGTTTTGCTGACGGCGGTTTCTGTCTGTCGTCCTTTTGGAGCTCCATGTGCCCTTTCGTTGGCTCGCCCTTTGCTTCTGTAGGGTGGGCCTCTGCTGTGACAGTGGTGGTGCAGGGGGTGGCTCGTGGGGGAGTTCCCTTTCTGTGCTTTTTCCTTTGCGCGGCCCATGTGCGGCCGGGATGCGCCGGCGTGATAGTTGGCTTTGGCTGCTGTATCCCTACATTTCTGTGCCGTGTGCTTCGGCTACCCCGTACGTTCCATGGGGGATCTTGTTGCCGGACCGGCATGGTGGCATGTGGGGTGCTACCTACCTTTGTTGTGGTGTTCTTTCTTTGCGCTGTCGCTTGTCCAGCTGCCTCCTTCTTTCCCGGCTGGGGCCGCCGCCTTTGGGGCTGGTTCACCGGGCCCTGGAGCTGGGTCCTCGGTTCATGTCGCTGGGTCGCCTGTGTTTCTGGGTGGATCGCTTGTTCTCCCCGCTTCTTCCGGGCGCTTCGTTGTGTCCTGGTACGACGTAGCTGGTGCTTCTGTGCGGCTCTCCCGTTGCCTTTGGGTCGGGTTGGCGCTATGTTTCTCTGCCGGCCCCTGCGACTTGTGTTGTGGCACCGTGGCGTCATTCCACAGGTTGCGGCATGTACTGTGCTGGTGCGCTCCATCCTGGGGTGCTCTTGGGCTCTCTGTTGGCCTGGCTGCGGTTCTTCACCTGCTTGGTGGTGCTGCGGCGTTGTGGGCTGGTGGATGGCTGCGTGCTGCCCTGTGTGGGCTGTGTTTGCCGTGCCATGCTTCTGTTTCGAGCCTCCGGGGTCACCTACCACTTTTTGTTCTGTGGTTCGTGTGTGTTTGCTTTCCCGTTGCTGTTCCGTTTTCCCGGGACACTGTGCTTGGTTCGTTTTTTTCTGCATGTCACGAGAGTGTCGCGGAGTTCTTGGGTTGCCATGGATTTCTCTGCTGTGTTTTGCCTGTTGGCGTGTTGTCTTGATAGGCTTGCCTTGCTCGGACTCCGGTTCTCGGTGTTCTTCGCACTGGCTTCTGTCCTCTGGGCCCTTCTTTTTCTCCTGGTTCTTCCTCGTGGGCCGGTCTGGCTTCCTCTTCCTTCTGGATCTGGCCCGGTTCTACTGGGGCCGTGGATTTTGTCGAGGCTGGACTTCCTTGCCCGCTGGGGTGGTTGTTGCTCTCAGCTTGCCTGCCGGCCTTGGTGCTGGGGGGCATGGGTTCGTGCCTCCGGTTCTGTGCCTCCGGGAGGCTTCCGGGGGCTCTGTGGTTGCGTGTTCGCTCCCTGCTTTCCTGCTCCCGCTGGGTTGCGTTTTTTTCCGCACGGGGGTCATTCTGCTGCGTGCCCACGCCCCTTGGGGGGTCGTTGGGTTTTCCGCTCTGCTCGGCCTGCTTCCTTTGTGTGCGTGCTGTACGGCCTCTGTTTGGCTGAGAGGGCCCTTGGTCTTTGGCCCTTGCTTCTGCGGCTCTTGCTGTATCGCTATTGCCTGGTGGTTGGGTCTCTGCCTCTTGCTCGTGGTTGTGTGTTCGATGCCTGCGGCTCCCCCCTTATGCGCTCCTGTTCTCTGCCTCTTGCCTTGCTGCTCTGTTCCTGCGGTGGGCTGGTGTCCTGCTCTTCGCTCTGGAGGCTGGTCCTGGGGCCTGGGCGGTTTCATGGCCTCTGTCGCTGCCTGCTTCCCCTGCTCTGTCCTGGGCGCTGCTGTCTTGGTGGCCGTGTCTCTTCAGCTTTCTCTTGCGTTGTTTCTGGCTTCAGTGGTTTCCTTGGCATGGTCCTTGTGTTTCCCTGCTGTTGCTGCGTTCTGCAGCCGTGTCTCCCCGGCCGCCCCTGTCCTGGCTTGTTCAGTGCTCGGGCGGGTTGGGCCTGGTTCGTCCCTGCCTGGGTCTCGGCCTGTGCTTGCCGCGTGCTGTGTGTTTCCGCTTGGTCTTTCCTCCCGGCATTTGGTTGTCCTTGGTGGGTACTGTTCGTGCCCTTCTCCTTGGATTGGAGGTTTCCTCCTTTGCTGGGCGGCTGTCTCCAGGTTCCATCGGTGGTGTTGCTCGCTCTGGGGCTTCTCCTCCTGCAGCCCCTGTCTGCTGTTTGCTTCTGCCTCCTGCCTCTCTCCTCCTTTTCTCTGGCTGGTGTGGTTGGGCTCTGGCTCTTCCTTTGCTGGGCAGTGCGGTTGATTCTGCCTCTGGTTCTCCGGTGGTGGGGGCCTTGTTGCTCCGGCCCTCTCGCGGCCTGGCTGTTGGCTGTGGGTTGGGTTTTTTTCCCCGGTGTGCCTGGCGCCCGTGTTGATTGTCGTCCTGCCCTGGCGTGGGTCTTTGCCTTGGGCTGGGGTGCGTTCTGTGTGGCGGTTTGCTGCTTTGGTTCCCTTTCTGGTGGTCCCTGGGGATCCGGGGTTCGTGCCACGGCGGTTCTCCTTGTTTGGGGATTCGCCTGGGTTCCTGTTGCGGTTGCTCCCTGTGGGCTCCTGGTCTCCTCCCCGTCGTTTGGCGGCGTCTGGGTCTGCCTGGTGCCTGGGTGGGGGCTGCTTGGGCTCCCTGCCCATGTTGGTCGCCTTTTTCGGCCCTCTGTCCGGGCCTGTGCGCTGTGGGTCTCGGGGCGTGGCTCCCTGGTGGGGTCTGTCTTACCCTTGTGTGCCCTTCTGGGCCTGCTCCTGCCGGCTGTTCTCTTCCCGGGCTTGCTTCGCCTCCGGTTGGGTGTCCGCGTTTTTCTGCCTAGTTCGGTCGGATTTCCTTGGCTGCTGTTGGCCCCTCCCCCGTTGCCCTGGTGCTCCTCCTTTGTTGGCCCTTCTTGCAGCTGGTGGCTTTCCGGTTTGTTTGCCGCTGGGCTGCGTCTTGCCTTTTCCGGCCTGTGTGGGGTCCTTGTTTTTGGGCTTCGGGGTTGGCGTGTCCTGGTTGTCTCCAGTCGCTCCTGCTCTGCCGGCTTGCTGGCGTTTCGGGCGTGGCCTCCGGTTTCGCTTCCTGGGTCGCTCTGGCTGTGTTGTGTCTTCTGTACCGGCTCTGGGGTGTGCTTTGCCTGGTCTCCCCTGTCCTGGTGCTGTCGTCCTGCCCGCTCTTCTCTTCCCTGGCTCCCCCGGGTGCTGCTCCTGGAGGGTGTGTGGGGTTTGGCGGGCCCCGTTTCCCTCCCCCCTCTCCTGACGGGGTGCGGGCCGGTGGTGTTTGTCCTGCCTCTGTGGGGGTCTGCCCTCTTGGTTGCTGGTTACCCGGGGTTGGTGCTGCTTGTGCCTCTGGCTTCTCTGCTTCCTCCGGTTTCCGTTTGAGCGGTTGCCTCTGTTTGTTTTCTTCTGGCAAGCTTTGGGTCTCTGTCGGCCTCCCCCTGTGCTCTGCGTGTGCTTCTTCCGGGCGGGTTGGCTCCGGGTCGTGGGCTCTTTGCTCCCTGGGGTCTTTTCCACTGCTCCTGCTGTGGTTTGGTGTCCGGCCCTGGTTCGGTTTGCAGTGTTTTTTTCCTTGTTGGGGTTTGGTCCTGCTGGCTCTTTGGGCCTGGTGCGGCTTGCCTGCTCCTGGGCTCTCGCTGGGGCTTCTCCTTCTGGGCTGGGTGCTTGGTGGTTGTCCTTGGCGGCCCTGGTGGTGCTGTTCGTTCTTTCCTGGGGCCTGGTCTGTTTGCGGTTCTCTGGTTGGCTGTCTCCTTGTTGGGCTGTGGCCTTCTGTTCTCCTTGGCTCGGTTCCGGTCCTGGGTTTTGTCCCTTGCTGCCCGGTTGCCTCCTGCGGTTCCCCCCTTGCTTTTGCTACCTCGGGGTGCTTTCTTGGTGGGGTTTCCTGGGTGTGCTGGCTGGTTCGGAAGGCCGGCTTTTCTGCTTTGGTATTCTCCACTATGTTAATGAATGGGACGAGGACATAAGGGACCTGGGGGTAATGCTCTATTACTTACCGGTAATCTTCATTACTCCGGGTCCCGTTGTCCTCGTCCCATTCATACGCCCCTCCCTCCCGGGCGGCCGGCCTTCCTCTGTGGGCTTGGTTTTACAGATGGGATGCTGGGTAAGTACTGCTTATGTACTCCCGGTGGGAGGGGCAGTATTGGGGTCCCAGCATGCCTTTGGTCTTTTTTTCTGTCGGGAGATGGTTATCTCCACTATGTTAATGAATGGGACGAGGACAACGGGACCCGGAGTAATGAAGATTACCGGTAAGTAATAGAGCATGTACATGCACAACAGCACATTGTGATAGAAGGAGATGTAGAAGAGGTTACAGGCCCATTACCAAAGGGAAAATATGTGCAAGATTTGCAATTAATGGAAGTGGTTGCACATATAAGAAGCCAATTTTGCTTTGAAGAGACTTAAATAGTTTCAGTGGACCTACTTAGCCAGGATTACAAGTAAGCACGTAGACGGTCTTCCATTACAAATTCTCTCATGTCCAAAGAATGGAGGGCTTTCCCATGTTTCTTGAAAGAAGTATAATTTGGAAGGTTTTGATATAGAGATACCTTCTACCCTAAAGTCAATTTGTTATGTTATCACAGCTGGCTCTTTTTCCCTGTCACCAGAGAATGCCACTCTACAAACTCCATGAGGCTGTAAAAATTGTGGCTACCATTAAAAAAACGATCTCATCAAAACCTTTCTATGAGGACAGGGATGTTTACAAGGCAAATAAAGCTCACCCCCAGCTAAAAGATTTTCAATACCTTTAGGAAGCTGTGCAATAAGGAAAACAATGTATCGAACTAGAATCTATGGAGTAATTCAGATGGCTATCGGACAGGGAAGAGGTGTGGTGCAGAGGCCAGGGTGGCTGACTCCAGAACACAGGGGCTCACTGTTCGATCACCGGTGGTAGGTTAGCCCAGCAGATTGTGACTCTGGGCAATGGCTCGCTTAATCTTTCCGACGGCCCCCACCGCCAGGACTCCTCTCCGGAGGTAGCTGTGCGCTTTACAAATGCTGATATTTATTATTAGACTTTTAATGGCATCTGCTCAGTTGCAACTCCCTCAGGGGGTAGCAATTTTATCACATTCACATTTATGGAAGACACCTTGGAAGATGGAGTCATCACAAAAATTTCTTGTCACTCATCTTTGTATTTTGTTTGCTGTCCAAAGCTATTTAATTAAGAATTAAATTATCCACTTAGACAAACGGCGGTAAAAAAGGAAATGACTCATCCTTTAAAATTATTTAATCAAGGAAAGTACAGCAGGAGTTTCATCAACAAAAGCAGCCCTTTCATGGAAGGGGCCATTGCTATGTTGCCCCGTACACAACAAAACCAAGACCAAAGTGAGGTAGCAATATTTCGTCAAAAAGATTCTGAATGTTTGAAGAACTATACAGTGAAACGGCGTCTGGTTCTTTTCGAGAACTGGCTCCAAGTTTCACATATGTTGGGAATAGGAGTTATCTCAGTGGGTTATGCCATAGAATTTGACTCTCTCCCACCTGCAAGTTTCTTTATAACACCAATACTGAAAGAGTAGAAAAAAACAGAAACCCTCTAAATGGAAGTCTAAGACCTGCTAACAAAGATTCCAATCAAATATATTACAGAAAGAGCAACATTAAGGCTGCTATTCAATTCATTTTATGGTTCCATTAACACATCTGAAGTTTTAAAAAATTTGTGACAAAAAATCCTTCCAGATGATCTCAATCCAAACAGTTATTATTCTGACCCACAAAGAAGATTTTCTGTCCTCATTCACTTCACCTCAGGGATACATACTTTCTTATAAATATTCATCAAGACTTTTGAATACTCCTGCATTTTTTTCAGTGAGCAGAATCCACTGTCAATTTCGGGTACTGCCCTTTGGTCTATCAGCATCTCTGAAGGTGCTCACAGTTTACAGGTTACAGTTTATTTATTATGATTTGGAACTCCGAAGAGTTCCACATAAAAGTACATCTGAAAATCAACATTACACTCCGTAAAGATAGACAGTGGAGTACTGAATTCAACATAGCATATATAAAAACACAGAAAAACCTATACATGGGAACCATTCTATAACTTTCGAGTGCCAAGGGGATTGATCCATAATAAATTAGATTACCATAGATGGATACTTACGGATTTGTATGAAGATTATAATCTAATGCTATCATAAAACTTTCCAAAGTAAAACCTTATAATAAAATGCGGAATTTGACAATTCGCAATACAGTGCTAGATAACGAGCAGCATAACCATGTAGTAAAAAAAATGGGAATTTGTCACTTCACTATACAATAAAAGATAACCAACAGCATAATAGCAGTGCAAGAGTATTTAACACTTCACAGAGCAATTTTCAGCTAATAAGGTTGATAAAGTGCAAGTATTCAGATGTATACATAGTAAATCAGCATACAGTACTCGTAAACTAGCAGCGAAAAAAAGTTAGAAAAGTGCACGTGCTCAGATGCATACATAGTAACTCATCACCCTTTACTCCTTAGCTAGCAACAAAAACTATGATCCATAATAAATCAAATTACCATAAATGGATACTTGTAAACTTGTATGAAGAATATGATCCAATGCTATCATAAAACTTTCTAAAGTAAAACCTTATAATAAAATGCTGACTTTGACAATTCGCAATACAGTACTAGATAACAAGCAGCATAACCATGTAGTAAAGAACGGGGATTTGTCACTTCACTATACAGTACAAGATAACCAGCAGCATAATAGAAGTGCAACAATATTTAAAACTTCACAGAACAATTTTCAGCATACAGTACTTGATAGCTAGCAGCAGAAAGGATGGTAAAGTGCAAGTGCTCAAATGCATACATAGTAAATCAGCATACAGTACTCGTAAACTAGAAGCAAAAAGAGTTGGAAAAGTGCACGTGCTCGGATGCGTACATAGTAATTCAGCATCCTTTACTCCTTAACTAGCAGCAAAAAAAGAGGAAAAGTTGAAAAAGTGCAAGTGCTCAGGAACATACAAATTGTATCACTCAATACTACTCTAATATATATTTGAAAATTGTTTAAAAAAGCTAAAAAATGTAAAACACATAAGTTCAGATGGGGGCGCCAGCAGACAGTTGCGGGCCTCTTCTGCTGTGGTGATATTGTGCTTTAAAAAACAGTTCCTCAGGCATCTACGACGTACCGGTTGTAATGTGGGGCAGACAAATAGGACATGATTTAAGGTTAAGTCTTGAATACAGGAGTTACATAAATGACAAAGTCTTTCCTGTCTAGCGATGCCCTCCCAAGCTCCTGTTACAATTCTTAGAGGGAGTAAATTCAGCCTAAGCAACAGAATGACCCTACGTACTCCATGTTAAAGATTCCATAAAACATAAGGTTGGGTTTTTTTGCAAATACTGCTCCCCACAATACAATCATTATTTCTATTCTCTGCGCACATTTTAATGTCTCTTTCACGGGAAGCCCCATAGATTGTTTTCTTAATTCTAATTTTCAAAGCCCGTTTACATAGATCAGCCGCACTCTCCTTATCTAAGCCGAACATTGTTATGGCTTTTAAATAATTCCTAAAAAGATCACTTTTTTCTTTCATGTTAACAAAAATTTCCCCGTATAGTGCTGCCCGTAACAAATTCTCAGAGCTATTTAATAGTGCATTGCTCCATCTTAAGCACGCAGCCATAGATAGCACATAAGTGGAGAGTAAACCGAATTCAAGCCTAATCGCTGCAATAGGAGCAGCGCAATTCAAATTACATATTTGTGGCCAGATCTGCCCCTCCACTTTCTCTAATTTATCCCACTCCTGTGCGTCTATTGTTTCACAGGCATAGCTCAGTGCTTGAGATATCTTTATTTTATAGACTGATAAGATATGTGAGAAGTGTCTTTTCCTGCAGTGTGTGTACAAACGATTAATTGCAAAGGCCTGTGAAATTGCCTTGCCTTTACAGTGTTCCATATGATTGCTAGCGGAGCACCTGTTTGTAAAGATTTTTCCTAAATATGGATAAAACTTAACTACTTCCAGTTTCTCTTTTCCCAAGAACCAATGCAAATTTTTTCTGACTTTACATCCTTGATAACTAAAGATCATGACTTTACTCTTTAAAATATTTATTTTTAAATAATATTCTTCTGTGTACCTAATCAACTCAGCAAGGCCTCTTTGAAGTCCGATTGGGGTTAAATCCATTATTATGGCATCATCTGCATATAGCAGACAGCTCAGCTTTAAATTTCCTAATTTAGGGGAATCCCCTTTGCTGAACCCCACTCTTCTTGGCAAATCATTAATGTAAATAGAAAAAAGAAGAGGGGCCAGAAGGCACCCTTGCTTCAAGCCATTATTAGTTTCTATTTTTCTCGAAAGGCCCTGTGTTCCCCCTAATAAAACCTGCGTCCAGGTAAAGGTGTGGAGAGCAATAACCAATCATAATAAATTCCCTGGTATCCCCATGGTGACCAATTTTCTCCACAACGTCCCCCGATCTACCCGATCGAATGCCGTAGAGAAATCTATAAAAGCTGCATATAACGGCATTCCCCAACTCACTGGGTATTTTTCGGTTAAAGTTTGGAGGACGGTGATATTATCCAAGGTACCGCTATTCTTGCGAAATCCTGTTTGTTCTAAGGGTATAAGATTATTTCCTAATGCCCAATCTTGCAGATGGGTAAGGATGCTCTTCGCAAATAATTTCCCAGTTGCATCCAAGAGAGAGATCTGTCTAAAACTCGCAGTGGAGTTTTTTGGACCCTTTTTGTATAGTGGAACGATTATACTTCCCTTCCAGGATTGTGGGATATTACCATAGGTATAACAATGGACCAACAGTGGATGCAAAAATTTCGCCCATGCTTCACCGTCCTGTTTTATTATAGCTATTGGTACATCATCTGGGCCCATCGCACTAGAGTATCTTGCCCCTTTAATGTAACCCTCTATTACAGAGCAGGATGGTGCACCATATTCGCTCCCCGTGGACGGGGCAAGACTAAAATCTTGATTCCAACTAGCTGCAGAATTTAAAGCATACAGCTGGGAAATATACATAGACCATTCTGCTTCTGGAATCATAATAGGTTTTGACTTCTCTCTCCCATCGCAAAATTTTGCTATCAATGCCCAAAATTTCCTAGTGTCGCCAGATTTGGCAACCTCTCGAAGTTTAACCCAATTTGAGTCTTCAACCCTTCTACGTTCTGAAACCGTTTTCCTTTTCCATACTTGTTTCAATCTGTTAATTTCCTTTTGCCTTGGTATCGTAGACAGTCTAAATTGTTCTCTAATTAATGCATTAATTTCCCGATTCAATTTTTTAATTTCCCATGATATAGATACAAATGGTACAGAACTGCCAACTTGCTTTTTTCTTCCAAAAGTTCTTATTGCAACCAAGACTCTCTCAAACCTATCAATAGGGGTTTCTTGAGTACAAATAAAAGCAGTATTTTCAAAGACTCTCCTAAAATTTGGGAGCAGATTATTTGACCAGCAAGTGCGCCCGTTACTGCGATTATATAAAACCTTCTCATACCTATAATTCCAGAGTTCAGGCTTCTCAATTTCTATATCCACATTAACAGCCAAAATACTATGGTCACTCATACCTGTAGAAAATACCTTAAATTGTGTACATACACCAAACAGTTGGTAAGAAACCACTATGTAATCAATTAATGAGTGGCCATATACGCCCCGATGAGTATAAGAGGCTGGAGAATCCTCTGGAAATCTACCATTTAACATTACTAGGTCAAACATTCTCAAATTATGCAAAAGTAACAGGCCTCGTTTATCTGGTTTTATGTGATCGGGCGGTACAGAATCTGGAATGGACCATACTTCCTCCAATTCGAGGTTTGAAAAGGACGTGACTGCACCACTGGATATTTTGGCATTAAAGTCACCCACCATCATAATCCGTGAGCATTCTTCAATATTACTTAGTCTTTGCACATAAGTACAGATTGAATCAACCAATAAGTTCGATGCTCTCCCTGGGGGAACATACACATTTACCAGTAAAAGGAAAACTGCTTGCCCAGAGTTATCTTCACCAATCCTCAACTTCACCCCCATACAACACTTTGAAGGATGAATATAAATCACAGGATCCCATCTCATTGTACAGCTAAGTAAAATAGCTAAACCATCACTAGCATGCCCTTTTACAGATGTCTTTGCAGTGCAACAATACACATAAAATTTCTCAAAGTGAAAATCCCCACCCTTCCAGGTTTCCTGGAGGCAAATTATTTTGGGGTCATATTCCATTAACGATTTGAGCTTAATGTCAGTTTTTCCTACCCCCGCTAGATTCCAGGATAGGATTCTTCCCAATTGGCTACCCCCGCAATATGGGCTTTTTTGTTGGTACTTTTTACCCATTCAGGGCACTGGCCACCCAGCTCCAGTGGGCCATCTCATCCTCCACAATGGGACTACCGGGCCTTTGAACTTCAGGACCTATAATGTTAATTACTCTGTTTCCTAGAGTTCTCCCAACTGTTATTTCAATGTCTTTAGGGTTTATAGGAATTGTAGCACCCATGTCAGTGGAGAACCCGCTACCTTGCACCTGATGGGTCTTTGCTGAGCTTTCAGACGAAACTGGGCAAGGGTTCACACGAGCCAGCACATCTATACCTCTCTTCCTAAAGGAATCTACATTAGCTAATACTAACATTGAAACTACCCCTGACGTAAATGTGACTCTAGTACTTGGAGGGGCACTCCTCAGATCTAAGTAGACCAGCTCAAGATCTTTGCTTGTTATCGGCCCCAAGTCCTTTATTTCTGATAGCAACTGAAGAAGGGCACTTCTATTCAGTAACATTGAGTCAGTCTCGAACAGGGAAACAAAGAGCAAGGTCCTGTTCACCTGCCCGACACCCGGCCCTGTATGCCCTATGGACCTTTTACCAATCTGCCCCAAGACCAGTCCCCTCTCTGACATAACCCCCTTACTGCTGCAAACTGTGATTAAGTCAGCCTCCCCAACTTTCCCCTGGCCGGGATCAGACCGTACTGGGAAAGTATCCCGTCCACAAGGAAGAAGAGGGGCACCTCCGCTAACTAAGCCCTGGTCAAATACGGGGGCATGTGAGTTTGCCAATCCGTTTCCTGGTGTAGGGTCTCTACTTGTTTCATATTTAGCTAAATTAATATTGCGGGAAAGACTCTGATTCTTAATGTCACCCCTGTTGACTTTGGGACTCCCACTTTCTTCCTGACCCTCTTGGCTCTGTGGGTTAATCAGCACCGGGTTCGAGCAGGTCGGCTGATTACCATTATCTAACCCTGCTTTATGACCCCCATTCAATATAGATTGCCCCAGGATCCCGGGAACCTTTCTACTTGGTGGTGATTTTGTGCTATTTAACTCCTCTATTACGGAAGGGAACCGCAATTCTTTCTGTTTCCGTTTTGGGATACGTCGAATCCTGTTCTTCTTTCCCCTCCGACCGAGTCGGGTGTTACTTTCTCTTGGTGCGGGGGCCTCCCCTAAGGGTGCAGTGACTGAAATATTAGCAGATTCTTCAATTAGCTGTAATTTACTCGGGGGACCTGTCATGCGTGAGTTATTTGAGATACTGTTTTTAAAAATGGGATATAGCCGTGATGGGGGCGCAACCGAGGTTACTTTTAAATTTAAATTTCCCCTTTGACTAGTAGGCTGGGCACTTTCTATATGTTGCTTAACTGGGGATGAACTTACCAGGGGGGTACCTCTGGTCGGTGCAGCTATAAAGTCCTCCTTCGCTTCCTGATCCTCTATCTTCATTCCCCTTTTAGACACTCCGTTACATATCTGGCATGGGCGACAAGCTACATCAGGGACCTTTGCTAATTTATTTGTTGCTTGGTTAACCTGATAAAGTTCTTGAATCCCCTTTAATATAGGAGAGAGAACTTCCAATATATGATCAGAATTTACCATGCTTTTTTCTAACAAAGATAAAATTGAAGAGAGAATTCTCTCCAATGCATAAAAAATCTCTAAGGTACCCCCTCCCCATATATTCTCGACTGAGTTCAGGATGTTATCTGCCCCCTTATCCAGAAATACTGCTGCTGTCCCTACATCGGACAATTCTAGTGAATGAACATGTGAAAAATTAGTGGGGGTACTGCTATACAGGGCGGGCATATGCGATTGACCAGCTAATAAAACCGGTGACACTCCCAATTACAGGTCCAAATCCTTGGTGCTTGTTTTTCTCAAGTGCGCCTTCAGTTCTTTGTTTTTTTCCAATGGTATAGCAATATCCGGTAGAGTATAGTCCTCAGTTTTTGCCAGTGCTGCGCTACGATCTATAAACTGTGGCACCTGTTGCGCCGGCTCACACAAGTTCAACAGAGGGGGACCTGATTTACATCCGATAGTACTTCTTGGAGTTACTTGGGGATTATCAAACAGGGATACCAACCCTGCCAATAGAGATAATGATGATAATTCCTTTCTGTTCGAGTTCTCATTCGGAAGGACTTCTACTTTGCCCTCAGCTAGATCCGTTTCCATCTTACTGTCCTCCCCTCCTGTTTGTAAAACAATTCCACCGGGAGGCTGTGTAAATGTCGACAACTGAATGTTCACGCCTTTGTTCTGATGGTTGATAATTACGGCGGGGAAAAGGGCCGCTTTAAACTCTGGGGGAGCGAACTGAACGCCCTCCACATCCTTCACATCCACCGAAGGTGCTCACGAAGGTATTAGTACCAATTGTTGCCTCTTTTCACAAAGAAGGATTTCGTTTTTTTCCCATTTTTAGATGATTGGCTCATTTTTGCATTTTCTCTCTTTTAAGGTGGCCAAGGACACAACAAACATTTGCAAAGTATTGCCAACTTTTTGTGGATCTTGAACTGGTAAAAGTCAAATCTATGTTCATTTCAGAACTTGCAGTTCCTAGGGGCCAGATTTCAAACCCTACTGAGAACAGTTTCTCTTCATCTGGACAGTGCAAAGACATTACATAAAGTTATTCACAATACCTTTTAGCTGCAAGCAAATATCTAACACTTTTTTGGGTGGATAGTATAGTTGTGGTAGCATTGGCAAAGCTACATTTAAAACCTTGGGTGCGTTCAATAAGAAAAGTATTTCAGAGCAATTGTTCAGATAACTCAAAATGATGGCTCAGTGGTTCAAAGACAAGAAAGTTTTATCAGAATTTCTCTTAGATAACCCCAATCCTGCTGTAAAATTGACCGATTCAAGTTTGATGAGTTGGGGCAGTCTTAAACAATCATTTGATTCCGGGAACATGCTCAGAAGAGGAAGCTCATCAGTCTTCCAACTGGAGAGATTGATGGCAATCCAAAAAGCACATCAGAGGTTTGCAGATGAATTATCAGGTCAGGAAGTTCTGATTAAAATGAATAAATATGTGGTTCAAACCTTCATAAGTTTGTAGGGAAGAGCAAGATATTTCCAATTGTCCAAAATAGTGCAGGAAATTAATTTGATTTTCTGCAAGCCGAGTGTATTCTGGGGAAAATGAATCAAAACGGAGATCAGCCAGGTTGAGTTATTTCTTCATCAATATGTTTCAGTCTACATCTGAAAGCATTCCGAATGAAATGCTGGGCATGAAGTCAGGATTAAATAAAGACTCATATATGAAAAGATGAGCTGTTTTATATAAGTTTTGAGTGAAGCTCATTTCAGCGACCTCATTCAGCTGATCTCCCCAACTTCTGTTTTTCTCAGTCATTCTTTAATCTCTGCTCATTCAAAATTCCCACTCGCACGGCAATCATGACATCAACTGGATGCCACACATGTTCACCTCAATAATAATAACAAACAATTAACTTTGGATTACATAACAATACAACATTTAATTATGTGCAAGACATGAAACCATTATCAGTTCATTATGTACAAGACATGACACTCATTTGTTCATAATCTTCTAAAAAAAGGTCTCATTATAGTAAGGAGACTTTTCCTTACACCGTTGTCACTTCCTCCTCGTGACAACAAAGGATCAGATGAGAGCAAAAACCTATTGCCCAAATCCATACATGGAGCAGCATATCTTACCACTCTATTTAGATTCCAAATTTTATTATCTTCTATTTTAACAGTATTTTGGAACAATTTAATTTCTTTCAAAGATTGGCTAAACGTGGAGTCATTCCTACTTGTACTCAATTTTGGCAGCCTTATTTTGACCCAATGACCCCCACACACATCTGTTTTCTTAACCTTTTTGAGATCATCATATTATGTTTTCTCTCCATCATCTTGATTTTCTCCCTTTCTTCATCATCCATATTTCCCAATATTTATTTTCTAGTGCAACCTCTTCTTAAGTTTACCCAACTTGGACACACCAAAGAACTGGGTTTTCTATCCTTAGAGAGTTCAAAAGGTGACTTTCCAGCCCTGGAATGAAGTGACAATCTATACACCCTCACTTTTTCTTTGAATTTTTTCATCCAGCTCTTGCCCCACACTACAGCGCATTGGATTATTTCCTTTAAAACTTTGTTTAGTCTCTAAATCATCTCATTAATTTAAGGATGATAAAGCACTGTTTTCTTGTGACCTATACCTCTTGATAACAAATATTCCTCCATCATCGTTGAAGTAAATTGGACCCCACTATCTGTTAGCAAGGAAGTAGGATAAGCTTCCCTACTGAATAATTCATGCAGGAAATGTATAATGTCAATTATTTCAATTGAATTGACCATTTTTGCCAAATGCCATCTTGAGTATGCATCAATACAAGTCAAAACATACCTATCTACACCAGATATTTTTATTGGGGCTACAATGTCCAAGGCTAACTTCTTCCAGGTACCAGCAGGCAGCTTGTGTAGATACATAGGTTAGGAGCAACATTTCAAGATCCTGTCATTACACATACATTCCCAGCAAACTCTTACTTCCCCTTAACCATTAAGTTCATTCCAGGCCACCAATAGTTCCGCTCTTAGTCTTACAAATTCCCATGTGACTTTCATGAGCCCTGTTGATGATCTGTTCCCTCAAGGCTGTGGGAGGAATTAACCTACTACCTCATATTAACAAACCATCCACCTAGCAAAGTTCATCCTTAATATCCAAAAATGACTTTACATCAAGATCGCATTCAGCATTGGAAAACTAATCATTACGTACCATCACCGCTACTTTTTGAAATGTTTGATCAAACTGTGCCTCCCTTAACCAATCCTCTTCTTTAAATGATTGCACTAGTAACTTCACAAACTTTCCATTCATCAACATCAACATAATCGTCAGAAATATTTGCCTCATTGCTTATTGTTTCATCATTATATTGTCTAGAAAGACAGTCCGCAATGGAATTTCTATCCCCAGGAACATACGCCATTGTAAAATCAAACTCTTGCAGGGCCACTACTAGGCCTGGGCAGAACTCCTCAAAGTGACCAATAAGCTCAGCTGCGCTACGCAGAGTTCCGCAAGCAGCGGAGTGCATAAGGCAGCGCTGTTCGCACTGATTTTTAGTGCCGGGTGTTTGTCCTGCGCTGGAGAATCAACGCGAATGGCACCATGCACAGCGTAAGAGGGTGATGCTTCTTTCTCCCACTCGAGTAGATGTTTCTTCTTGAGCAGCAGCTTACTCAACACCAAAGGAAGGCTTCTCGACCGCCCGCATTGAGAAATCTCACTGGGAGGTGGTCTAGCATTGGAATTTTCTTGCTCGCCAGCAAGGAAAAAATTCCGCTTCGTGAACGTGCTCCACGAAGTGCAGAAAACTCAATAAACTCTCGATCGGAGCAGAGTTTACCACCCAGGCCTAGCCGCTACACACATACAAATCCTGGTAGAGACACAATCAATGTATTTTGTGGTAAACAGTTCCTCTAGAGGCTTGTGGTTAGTTTTAATCTCAAAAACATTTTCCCACAAGAACCTTCGTAACTTCCTTACTGCCCAATGTACAGCTAGCACTTCCTTCTCAATCATGGAGTAGTTCAACTCCACCCATCTCAGAGCACTAGATTCAAACCTCCTTAAGATTTCACACACTCTTTCATCATGCTCCTAAAAAGCGGTCCATTATATCAGAACATCGTCCTGGTATTTTTTTTATAGTTATGAATGATGTTAAATCACAAGTGATGAAGTTTGATTTTGTGGTATGCCAAAGTAAGATGGAGGGAGGCGAAGTATTTTGCATGACCCAGGGAACACAACATGTCATTAATGTTAGGTAGTGGATAACGATCTACAATAACATGCTATTTAATTCCCTGAGGTCAACACACAACCTAACCTCTCCATTTACTTTCCGTGCCATCACTACCAGAGCCAGTTATTCAGATGCCACTTTGATTATAACGCTACTATTCAATTTTTAAATTTCCTTTGCCTTATCATCTCTGAACGTCAAAGGTACATTTCTGACCTTATATACTTTAGGTATTGAATTGGGCTTCAGAGGTTTGCAGAGGGATCATCAGGTCAGTAAGTACTGATGAAAAATGGATAAAGTGGTGGTGCAGGCTTACATAAGTCGGCAGGGAAGAGCAAGATATTTCCAATTGTCCAAGATAGTGCAGGAAATGAATCTGATTCTCTGCAATCAAGTGTATTGTAGGGACAATGAATCAAAAAGGAGAACAGCCAAGTATACTTATTTCTGATTCAATGAGTTTCAGACTCGATCTGAAAGTAATCCGAATGAAATGCTGGGATGGTGGTTATCCAATAATGGATCTAATTGCATACAAAGTCGACACCCTGCTTCGCCTGCATTGTTCAATTCAACAGGGATAAGGGGAATGGGCAAGGGATACTCTATCAGTCACATGGCTGCAGGGCATCATGGTGTATGCTTTTTTCTTGATTCCTCTCCTCCCGAGGGTAATGAGGAAGATTTAGAAGACACAGTGGCAGTAATTTTAAAAGCCCCACAATAGCCCAGAAGAGCTTGGTATCCTCACCTTCTCAGATTATCAATGGGCTTCCCACTAAGACTTCCTCTGCCTTGTCTCCCTTGCTGACCATGTTTACTTCAAGTGAACTCTCTGAGGAAATCGAGGTTTGTGGCCTGGAAATTGAAAGAAAGGAGTTACAACTGTTTTATTTTTCACAGGCAACATCACAAGATCTCCAGGCCTGTAGAAAGTATCTACTTTATTTAGTTAAAACAGACATTGGAAACTTTTTCATGGCTTATATTTAAAGTGTAATTCTTCTGCTTTATCATGTCATCCATAGTTATTATGAATTTCCCATGAGAAGATTTTCTTGAAGGTTTGACCTCCTCAAGAATAAACTGTTAATGGAAAGCAATCAAAGCATGAAATGTTTGCTGGGGGCCCATTAATAAAACAATGACTTTGATAGCCAGATTTCTTAACAGTTTTAAAATTCATACCCCTTTCTGTGGTCCTCCATTAGCTTCTTCAGCTGTTCCCTTGTCTGCCCTTTCTCTAGTCTTAAGAGTGTCGCAGTGAGCATCATTTGAGCCTTTATCTGAAATTTTGATTCCACTTCGTACATATAATTTTATTTTTTTAAGAATATCCTAATAATTACAGAATAAAAATATCACCAACCGCTGGATTGTTTTAACAATTTAAAGAGATTAAACGAATACTCTATGAAAATTATATGGTCCTCCTGTTCTAGTAAAAGTTTTATGCTGGATTATTATTGCACTGCATAACTATTTTAACCTATAAACTCTAAATAAAAACAAAAACTATGTGAAGATTTTCCAAAAGGAGCCTGATGTAAAAATCAAATGTGATCTGTTCAAGATACACAAGAGAAGTATTTTACACATAGGCAATTACACCTACTTGGAACTGTTGGGTACTGGATGGCTGATTGTGAGGATTTGAGTGTGTTGTATGGTACGGCTGTGCAGCCTTACCATGGAATACATTCACAAAAATGGTCTTGGGTCCAGTAAGGCTCATCTGTACAACCTTAAGCTCAACTCTGGGTCGCTATGGCTTTGAGCAGCAAGGCTGAAACAAAGGAACTAGTGTAAATCATTCAACAGCACTAAACAACAAAGCAAGACAGCCACGCAACATGAAAGAAAAACGACACCAATTTATAAGAATGGATTATATTTTTGTGAATTTTAGAGCTCAAGATGAGCAAAATCCACTGGAGGGATCCGGAGATACATATTTTTAAACAAATCTTAATTTTTAATCCAATCACAAACAAGCATTGGCAACCATAAGTTTATGAACGTTAGTTTGGCTACTCTGGCCCGGCTGGAATGACCAAATCCGACAGGGAGAAGGTCCTAGGGGCCAATGGGTTACATTTGGACAGTTACCTGGCTACCAGTGTGTTTTCCAGTACCAAACTTTATAGCAGAATCACCATAGAGTTCAATGGGGTGGTCCTGATGCTGCGGATGCAGGAGATGAAGATGCTCAAGGATGTTCTGGGTGCGGTCGACAGGTGTGCCTTTGTGGTTATTCCTCGGTCATGGCTCAGAGAGGTCGGGGTCCCCGCATAGTCATCTTTGAGACCTCAGAAGGCCAACTGCACCTGGGCTTCCGGTCTCGGCGTACAGTGGTCCCAGCGATATCCTCTAGTAGTGACTGGTGTCCCACTTGGGTGACCAATCTGGACTCAGATGGTACTTCCGGGTCTGGCTGCCTCAGGTGCAACTTTTGGCTGTTGAGGATCAATGTCATGGGATGCTCAGCAGCAGCAGGTAGCAAATCTTCCTTAGCAGCTACCAACTTGCTGATGTGGGCTACTTCTGTTGTTCTGAACCTGGTGCGGATTCCAGGGGGTCAGTGTACTGTTCTCTTGAGTCACTCCTTTGGTCTGGGGCTTGACTTTTCCCCAAGCCAGGAGCCACAGGTGCAATCCTCTCTTCGCTAGCCCATGTTGCAGCAGGTGCAGTCCAGCAGATGGTGCAGCCTCTCTTTGTGCAGTCCTGGGGGCAGCAGTTACAGTCCTTCTTCGGTCCTTGTTCCAGTTCCAATGTGATCTGAGGGCCAGGGGTGCCATACTTATCAAGGGGTGCCATATGTATCCCCAGAAAGTGCCCTGGGGGGATGATGTAGTCACTATCCAATAAGCTATCAGGTCTCCTTCCTCTTGGTTACAGCTTTCCAGCTATGTGTGGCATCTAGCAATCCCAAAGTGCACTATTTTGTCCCCTCTCTAGATGTCGGGACCCGTAATTGGATGTCAGGAGTTTGGTAGCTCACCCTAGAGGTGTGGCTACCTGTGGTCTCAATGGTCAAGGGAAAAATGGTTTGTGCACTGGTCTCCCCTCTCTGTCCCTGTCTCCAACCTCTTTACCTGAACAAAGGGCAGCCCCTCAGGAGTGTGAATGCCATTTGCCCACCAAAGACGGCGTCACCTTTGAAGCTCACCTATTGGGCTAACAACCTTAGTGGCTTCCTGCGAAGGGGAGATAACAGCAGGCTGCTATTGAAATACTCCCCAGGCGGGCAGAATGATGTCTGCTGGCCAGTACCCAGCTAGGTAGTCCCATTAAGCAGTTAGCCGGGCTGAGGTATCAGCCGGTATCCTGTGTTAGCTAATGTGGCTACTAGCCCTTCCACAGAAAAACAAAAAATTTAAAGCGTTGATGTTAAGACATATATTAAAATAGATGTCCTACTTAACAATATACAGCTCCCTGCCTTAGGGCTCTATAGCCCTTCCGTAGGGAAGACTTACATATATTGCTAAGGGAAGTGGGGGCCTTTGCCATTAGTTTAAATGGCAAAATCGAATTGGCAGTGTTAGCGCTGCCTTTCCAGTCTGAAATGGCAGGCTTGGAACCATGTTTGTACATTGTCACACAGAGGGTGCACAAGCAATGCTGGGGCCCTGAGTGGACACTCTGCTTTACATGCCCTAGGTACCCCGGGTCCCACACACCAGGGACTCCTTGCCAATTGGAGACAGCCAATTTGACATACACTTTGTAATGGGTTAGAACACTGGCACAGAGGTCTGATTAGCAGGCCTCATTGCACTCTCAATAAACCAGTAGCATCAGTCAAAAAATGTGGGGAAGAACTCTTACGCCCAATTCAGAACACTTCTTAAGACCCTTCTGTTCTCTCAGGCATATGAGGAAAGCTTCTGTTATCGTACCACTGTCGCCCTCCCGCTCTCAGCGCCATGAAACCACTTGGTGTAAGTGCGCTTAACAAATATTTTTAACATAACATAACAAGAACATGCAAAGAGAGGCAGATCCTTACACTGATGCAAAGTTGTGTCTCACATAGGCCTGCCTATGGAATATTAGATTAGGGAGGGCCATGAGAAAGCATGGATGATCCATGAAGAGGCATGGTGGGTGACACACATCAGAAAATATGATACTTTAGGCACTGAGAAAATACTTCCAATTTTGAGCATCTTCAGAAATAAAATCAACATACCTTCCTTTTGTGCCATGCAGTTTCAGTGCTGTGAGGGGACATTGGGTGAGGGTATTGCCTTGTTTCATTGCGTGTGTCCCATTGTACCCGACCATGGTTACAGGATTTACATTTTGTTCATGCAGATCATTAGACTCTTTTTATCGAGACAGACTGGTCCTTGTGACACACAAAAAACATGTTAAGGCATGCAGTGGCTGCAGAAAACCTTTTATTTTTAATTGCCAGCTTGCTGAGTTCCGGCTACTGTTCAGTTTTCCATTTCCAATACAACAGTGGTTCATGATCAACTGGAAATCTAGCCTGGTCATCCATGTACTCCTGAAAATATCGTCTCTATTGTCATCATAGACAATTGCTGCACTGCAACTGCGAGCTTATTCTAAGTACTGTAACATTTAAAAATCAGCCTAACAGAAAGGTTGTTTATACCAGAAGGTAGGTGCTTTTACCAATGACAGTTGCTGTTGTGATGTCATTTTGAGGCTGCTAAAGCCACCACTGTGCTCTGTAAAGGTGTGTGAAGAGAGCTCTCCAGTTCTTCATTGTCCTAGATGTTACTGTCTTTCATCTTAAAGTTTAGGCACTCTCTTGATTATCCCACTCTTCTAATTAGAGACATCTTTGCAGGAAAGGGAATAAGCATAGAAAGAACAGAATGTCGATCCAGTACAGTGGCACTGCTGTTCTATTTGGAGTATATTAGATCTTGTTGCCACAAGATATCTGGTTACAGAAATATTTGTAAAAGCCAGCAGCTTTATTATTGCTGGGTAACCTTTAAGAAATGCTTTTTCCACCTTTTGCAAGTTGGTATACAGCAATTTCAGAAATTGTATGGCTTGGCTCAATCTTCTGCCTTAAAACCATAATGGGTACAAGGATTTTGATGATGCACTCTTTTAGCACCATCACATTACATGGCCTGTTTAGCAAACTTTGGCAGAAGTGTTGTCCCATTTATATCACGTAGTCGTTCGTATATGTGTACTGCTCAAGCAAATATTACAGTATGTACAATGCATAGTTGTAAATGAGACAGAGCATCCTAGAAGAAGGCTTTAATGGTATCAGGTTGCGAACCCATCTCTCATTTACTTGCAAAATGCACGCCAACGCTTGGATAGTTTTGTTTCTACTGGACTTTGGTGCTCCCCATTAAACTCGTCTCTACTTGATAGGTTTCATGAATTAAAATTAAACTGTAAGCATTTCCAATAAGAATGACAGACAAGGACCATAGTTTATAGGTTTACTCAAAGAATAATAATACAGAAATGCATAAGCTGGACCATCAATCCAGTTGTAAATAAGCAAATCTCATAATATACAGGAAGAACTTTATAAAGCTCTACTGTAAATCCAGCATAGATTTACCTTCTAAGAAAGGGAAAAGGTGAGCTCCTAACGTAGAGAAATTGTGTCCTTTTATAGGACTTTAGGCATTGGCTTTAGAGATTCAGACATTTACTACACAGAAACATAGTTCACAGGATATGCACCAATGGGGAACAAGCAAGAGGAAACATTTTACCACAGAATACATTCAAGATAGATTCTCTCACCATTTTACTACATTAGATTTGGTCCTTCCCAGAGTCTATTCGGATTGTCCTTGAATAGGTACATTTTGTTCATATTGATTGGGTACAACTTAGGGGCTTAATAGGATCTTGGCAGATGGGATACTCTGTGACAAATGTGATGGATATCCCATCCGCCGAATTACAAGTTCCATTATATCCATAGGATATAATGGAACTTGTAATTCAGGGGGCAGGATATCCATCACATTTGTATCGGAGTATGCCACCCGCCAAGATCGTAATCTGGCCCCTAGTCTTTCATTACAAACCTATTAAGTCCTTATTGCAGTGAAAATAACAGCAACAGTGATTATGTGAAATGCTATGATGTCATATCCAAGATTAAAGAAAAGCCAAAACTTTCTTAAACTAGCATAAGCTCAATTTCCCATATGTTAAACACTGCAAATCAAGAAAAATAGATCCCACAGTGGTCGCTCTGTTATCTCTGTGAAGGACTGCCAAATGCTTTCAGGATTTAAACTAATGGCTGTGGTGCGGGCAAATCCTGAGACAGATGACCAGTATTTCATGGACTACTTTGTCCTTTTTGAGGACGTCTTGAACAATCAGGTTGACACTATATGCAAAACAGAGCACTTTTAAGTTTCTGCCATTTGATGTGGGTTTGACAATGTTACTGCCATTGTTCGTTGCAACAAATTCCATCCTGATACCCTTGAGTTCAAGCTATTTGTAGACTTTGTAATTGAACTCATCCAGGATATTGGCAGCTGTGTGTGATGTCTCTTTGATGAACTTTGCAATTATCTCATGTTGCAAACAATTTATAAAGTAGTACTGTTAATGGTTGTCCTAGTTAATCCTCTTGAACGCTACGTAGTTGTCAGTGATGCACATATGGCCTGTAGCTTGACCAGTTACAGATGTCTTTTGTGAGATGGATTGTGTGCACAATGTTCTCCTTTAGTGCATCTGCAAACAATCATAACCTGTTGTTGCTGGGCACAGCAATAGTTGAAAGTCTTAGAACCTTCCATTTTGAACAAATGGCCACCACAAAGTCTAGGAGCTTCCTCCAAAGAAAATAGGAGGGGGTAAATTGCTGACATTTTGGTCAATATCCAATTATTTAAGCAGATCAGTTTATAGTTTTGGTGGATAAGTGCTTCCCTGATGCACAGAGATGTGATAGAACGTAGCACTTTTTGATGGTTCTACCTAAAGTGACAGCAGTGAAGGTATGGTGCTTGGGCACTTTGGTATTACTGTGATTTTCTTTCCTTTGTCCCAGCTAGAGGTGTGTGAGGAAAGGGAGGACAGAATGGAGCCAGAAGAGGAGGAACCCTACTTACATGTCACTCCCTCGCTTGCTCGCACCGCGTCCCACACAACGCCATCTGGAATCAGAACAGACAAAGGAAGGGCATTAAAACAACAAAGAAGGGCAAACGAAAGAAAAAAAACACAGAAACAGACAAAGGACTTGCTTCATTTTTACAGACTGCACAGCAGGAAGAAAGGGGGCAAAAGTAAGGGGGGAGAGATAGAAGACGGACATAGAGAGAAAGGGGAAGTACCAGAGGAGTCAAGAGAGGGCATGACAGAGCAAGAATGAGGAGGGAAGATGATGAGTAGCTGGTGATAGACCACAGAAGGAGAAGGGACAGTGGGACGAGTCGAGGAGATCCTGGAGAGAACAGGGAGGTAGCTACTTTTGCCGCCATACCTTCCAGACTCCAAGGCGACTGGAATGGCAACCGGCCCCAGCCACGCTCACAGAGGAGCGAGGCTTGACCAGGTTAGTTTCAGGATACTGGAATTCAGGGGTCGATTATGGAAGAAGGGAGTAGGGAACCGCACCTAGGAAAGGGCTTTCTCAGGCAAGGAGTTGCGGAATGGGAAACCCACGAAAGTAGGATAATGTTACGCTGATTAACCAATTTGTGCAGGGTTTATTTTTTAATACTATGCCTAAGGAGAATGAAGAATTAGGAAAGCACAACAGGAAGGAGTATTTCCGTTTGTTGAAAGAGGAGGTTTTTATATTGTTTTTGGTTTCCCCGCCATATTATGTTTTTTTTTTGTAGTGATCGATCCATAGAACAAAGAAAAATAGAAGGAACTGACACTTTAAAAGGATTTATTCCAAATTTAACCCAGATCAGAAAAATAGGGTAAGGAAACTGTGGTAGTATGGGGGAACAATCACCGCAGTGGCAAATGTGTGGTTGAAGAGCTTTATTTGCCACAGCCCAAGCAGCATCAGGAACAAACTGCTACTGTTCCGAATCCCCAGCAAACACTCCAACATTCCACACATAAGAAAACAAAGAATATGGAAACTTAAATGATGTTAGTGGTACACCACTAAAGCATCGTCCCTTGCCTGAATAGACCCAAATGAACAACAGCACCAAAGACAGCATAAAAAATAAAAGAGTAAAATCATACATGGGTGAAATTAATACAGGTTTCTTAATAACTCTCTTGCTTCTAAGTTTTAGCACATAATTGTAATTCTCAAAACTTCACTGAGCCATGTGACCACTGTGATCAAAAGATACAGCACGATACCCATGATTCTCCTCAATAAGTCTCATCACCCTCCCATGCTCCACCATTCATGTCCATTTGTGCAGACAGCATTGATAGACATCACCTCCACCCTTACTGGAGACCTAACTTTTGACATTCATTTCATCACATGGACCGGTTCTTTGATGCACAGCCAATCCCCCACTTTTATCTTACTTGTAACTTCCTTTACCTTATGTCTTGCATCAAAATCACATTTCATTTTGACTTGAGACTTTAACCTTTGGTCGAATGACGAAGTCTATTAGCCGAGTATGATCAGACTTAGGCTGGAATTTCCTCAACAACGCAGGGCACAACTTGCATGCTGGCACTCGTCCTCTCATTACTTCAAATGGACTCATGCCCGTGATACCATTCGGACAAGAATAACGAGACCATAACATACTTTCTACCCCTTCTAACAAATCAACTTCATTCTGAACCACTCATTGAACACATTCCACCAGTGTGCGATTCATTTTCTCGACTAGTCCATTAAGCTATGAGTGACACAGAGCAATTGTTCTATGTGTAATAGAGATTTTCTCTAAAAACTCCCTCATTTCTTTTGAAACAACTGAACACCGTTCAACGTCATGCCAAACAAGCCTTGATGATACCAAAGAAGAATATTTAAGCCTTTCTTCCCCACATACACTTTGCCAAAAATTTCTCTCCCTTTGAAATTCATATGGGTCTCAAAATAACCTGCCAATTCGATTTTTCTCCCATCATATGACACAGGGTTTCTATCCGGTAGACACAATTGCTCATCAACCCATTTTTACGAAATAGCTAATCTGTTATCATTGTCATCCTTGCTCCTGAATTGATTAAAAGATTCAATACTTTCCCACCAACAACAATATCCTCGTAAGGGTCAACAGAATTTGATTCACCTCCCTGAACTACTAACTCTACCTCTCTGTCATTATCTTTCTCATCCTCAGACCCCTACTGATCTCCGTCTCCAGTACAGAACTGGCTTTATCCTTGGTGGCTTGACACACCTTGGTGAAGTGCCCTATTTTACCACAGTTCCTGCAACTTATATTCTTTGCAGGACAAGTACCACATATGCATATGTTTTGGATACCCACATCTGAAACAAGCATTGCCCTGTTTATAAAAACACTTTTTGCATCTTTCCTCGCAGCTTTTTTCTTATTTTGCCCCCCTTGTTTGTAATTCCAACTATCTTTCACAGAAGCAACCACACTTTGCTCCCTATTTGTCAATTCCTTACAGGATTTTTGTCATAGTTCTATACTCTACAATCTCTATTGTCTCGGTTAGGGTTGGATTCTTCAACATGAGTAATTTTTCCGGCACTTTCTTGTCCCAACAGTTAACTACAAGCTGGTCATGAATTGAGTTCTGAAGTTCTCCAACTCGCAGTCAGCTGCAAGAATACGCAATTCTGCCACATAACAATCAATCGACTCATCCTGGTGCTGTTCTCCAGTGAAAGATTTGCGTCTATTAACAATTAAACTCGGATGGACATCAAACAGTTTTTCTAACTTCTTTACAGCTAATTGATACTCATCTATGTGTTCTTCATCCTCCACGAATTCATATGGTGGAAAGTGTTCATGTATGGATTGTGTTCTAAAAGGAAACCTTTCCTATCAGTCAATATCTAGTCACACCAATAGCACCAATTTACTTGGCAAATGCCCTAAACCAAGATTTACACAGTATGGGTGCATCCCCTGGCATCTGAAGAAATAGGGGGGGTGCATTAACACTCTGCATGACTTACTGATCAATCTGCACAAACACTTTACTGACAAAGCAACCCAAAAAGTAAGTTTTGCTGTAAGGTTGCATGTAATATACATTTTAAATGCTGTTGATTTGTGTATGTATCATAGTATAGTTCTTGACACGCTGACCTAAAATGTGTGCGCATCACAGTATACAGTTAGGCAGATGCAAGGCAACTGATGGATACATTGACTCGTAATTACTGAACTGTGTATGTATCACAGTGTAAATCTTAACACAGAGAGTAACTATCTTCCAAATGTCACCAAGCAACAATGCCTTAACATGGAGGTGTGTATATAATGGATAGAGTGCCCAAACTAAAATGGCTGAAGTCGAACTGAACCACCAAACTGAACAACCGGTCTGTGAGCGAATCCCTTGACACTTGAATCGGGCAAGATCCCAAATCAGGATGGCTGCCAGGGCAGGAGGCATGACGATGCATGACCGCACGGGTGACTCTGCATCCAGAGGCAGGGAGCTCATCACAATGCTGCGTCGCACGGAGCCAAAGAGGTCCAGTTGACTCACTGCCTGATGTGCCGCGCAGGAGCAGCATGGTACTGCTGCCTAGGCAACCAACGCTAGAGCGAGTATTGCGCTCGTAATCGTGGTGTGAAAATGGCAGAGTTTCGGAAACAAAATGCCAAACTAAGCGGTTAGCAAAAGTTGCATCAGACAACTGTTTAAATATCCTGCATAAACTGGCCTGACCAACTGCAGTACACCAATGGAGAATATCTTAAATCTTCAACTCTGTTCTTGACACTAATTCACACTTCGTAGGTGGCTTCAAAATCATATGGGTCCTAGGCTGTAACCAACTCAATTAAACGCTGATAAATCTGCACACTGATACATGGGTTCAGATAAAGCTGGACGATGGGTCACTCCTGTCGAGACGTATAATTACGGAAAAAGGGCTTAAACAAGGATGTGTTTTAGCTCCCACACTTTTTAACCTATTTATAGCTAACCTCGTCCCGTTACTAAATACTTGTGACTCACACGCCCCAAAATTAGGAGACATATTACTGCCATGTCTCCTATATGCGGACGACATAGTCCTGATTAGCCAAATGCAAGGAGGCTTACAACACCTTTTAAATGCTACACAGGACTTTTCTAAAGCAAATGGTTTAACGATAAATCTGGACAAAACAAGAACCATGACGGTCAGCAAAAAAAGGAAAAAATCAGCAGCTTGGTTCTGGGGAGAGACCCGAATTGAGGACGCGTTGGAATACAAATATTTGGGTGTGAAACTAGACAAAGGTGGCCCATTTTTGGCACAGAAAAACAGCATCAGGCATAAAGGCCTTGCCCTGGCAACTTCTCTAAAAACATTAAACATCAAATTAAACGGACCATCAATTTTGCCCTTGGTAAAGGTGGTTCGTGCTAAGCTACTGCCAATAGTTACCTATGGCAGTGAGGCGCAGAAAGGAAGAGATGCTAAAATACTTGACACTACAGTAACAGCTTCATACAGGGTCATTTTCGGGCTGCCCAAATACACCTCGCCTGCGCAATCAGGCTTGAGTTTGGTATACAGAAACAATCTCTTGCAAGACAAGGGGCATACATCATCACCTGGGACAAAGTGCGAAAATCCCCTCAGGGAACTCTAAATGAACAGCTATGGAAGGAGCTACAACAACATACTGCTCTACCTGCTGCAAATTATCTCAAAAGCAGCTTACATAACTTGGGGCTGAATCAGCTTTGAGAAACACCAACAACTACCACCACGTTCAAAAAACTTGTTTGGAAGATGGTCAAACATCTCTCGTGGGTGGAGGACAAGGCATCTCTCTCAGAAAGGGCCCACGGATGGATGACTCTGAATACCTATACGGAGCCAGCCGCTCAAAATTACTTTAACCTGGGCTATGCTAAAACTATAAAAATCAGTTTCTTGAAGTATAGACTTGGTCTGATACCCTGCATACAGCATCTTCCACCCTGGCAAAAGGAGAAAGCGGGTTCTACCTGCCGCTTATGCAGCTCAGCGCCAGAAGATCTGCTGCATCTACTATGTTCTTGTAAAGAACTTTTACAAGAACGGAAACAACTGTTAAAACGCCAATTTAATCAGCGAGGGGTACGTACCACGACCCACAATTGAACTGCTGTTTAGTAAAGTTCCTGAGGCTACGTGAAAAGAAAATGCCAGCAACGCAGTTACTAATCAACCTAATCGTATGGAACAAATGCAAGATCATGAAGAGGCTCGAAGAGGTCCTTTTCATATACTTTCTTCTCCTGGCACTAAAGTACCTTTTCAAAGTTTAAAAACACTTCTAATGGATCATGGGCATAACTAGGGAAGGGAAGAAAGGACTGGAATTAAGTATTTTCTGCTCCTAATAAACTACAACTGAGCTGTTGTTTAGTAAAGTTCTGAGGTTATGCCAAAAGGAAGTGCCAGTACTATAGCTGATAATGATTTCAGTTGTGTATAAATAGTTGCAACCCTAAACATGAAGTCTTGAAGAGGATACTCCCTGGTTGGCACTAATGCACTTTAACCAAGCCGAAAGTAATTCTTTATACTTTATAGTACTCTGGTACAGTCAGTGAAGAGAAGTACGCTCTGGAATTAAGCACCTTAACCTATAAATGATATGTGCAAAGTCAAAAATTAATGTGGCTAGGAAATTTGTCTCCTCACTTGTTTGATTATAGCGCAGATTTTAGAAAGAATTAGACATATAAGATATATGAAGTACGGAGTTTTATATGTATATTTGATTTTAAATTAAGTTATTTTTGTATTGCAACGGTTTTAATTAACTATGCAAATAAAATAAACTGAAACTGAAACTCGTCACAGACCAAGCAGCATCAGGAACAAACTGCCAATGTTCAGAATCCCCAGACAAATCCCTAACATTGCACGCATAAGAGAGAACTAAGAACACGGATGTTAACGGTACTTCACCACAGAAACAGTAAGAAACAGCGAGAAAAGGACAAACGAAATGAAGATAAGACTGGGAAATCTTTAGAGAAAGACAGAGAAGTATATAAGGGAGAGAAAGAAGAAACGCAGCAAGGGAAATATTAAATGGAAAAGTAAAGGAGTACAGAAACTTACCTGTCACCTTCAGTTCTGTCCGAGGTATCTTGTCCTCCTGAGGGAAGGAGCTAGAGGGAAAAGAGAAGAGACTATCAAGAGCAAAGACAAAGTAGACAAGAAAGACTAATATACTTATGTACTATAAAAAGTATTGGAACCTCTAAAAATAAAAAAACAGATCCCTCTAGCACTGAGTGTTCTTTTTACCCACCTACACCCTTACTGCTGAAGGCAGGCTATTGTGTCATGGCTTGGTGTCCTTTCATTCAGAACTTGGGAGCTTCTTGCACAAATATAATCGTCATCTATTTCAGGCACTGGAGCTACATCAAACCCATTTTAGATGCTCTGCCCTTATGACTGCATGTTTGTTTATTCAAATGGGCCATTGGGCTCCAGTAGTAGGACTGCATATGGCACAATGTGTAAAGTATTACTCGTTTTTCTTAACTGTGAAGTAATGCTTGACCAGGGATGAGGTCTATTTTTCATAGTACTAAACCCATATGCCCTTCTGGAGCCAGGCTGGTTTGTTTGGGGCTTGCATAGGTGATTTGCACTCTCTAAGTCACCAACAACCTCTGATTTATCTCTGTCGTAGTGTTCACAGCTTTCAGCGCTTTCTAGAAACTTCCTCATTCTTTTTGTTCCATGGCGGTGCACAGTGGTCCAGTCCTTGTCACCTACATGTGAAGTAGTGTTTGGAGAAGTTGAGATTGACCCTCTTTTTCTTGCCAGTAGGATGCTAAAGAAGAAGAGCATACAGATGATGGAGGAGCAAGCACAGGTGCATTGGATTCTTGTCCCTCTTCTATTTGCTGGGACGATTCAAACGCTGACATTTTCTCATTCACGACTACAATAACATAGGAATGAGGTAAATGGTCTTTGATTTTGGTAGTGGTGCCTTGGATACAGGAGTGCTTTCAAAGTCTTAGTGCCCAGAAGAGGGTGCAGCAAGCACCCCATGCTGAGCAGTTTTGCACAAAGGAGGCTTTGATTCCTGGTTGGGCAGTGTCAATCCCATTTTCAGAGCTGTCAGACTCCCCATTGGGCCTTTCGGGGCAGAGACCAGTTTCTTGGGCGCCCTCTTCACTTTAACTTCAGTCAGGAAATTCACTATGATGGAAGGAAAGGAGTATCTTTAAGCCAAGCATCATCTATGCGCAGGCAAAAGGAGGCAAGCAGGCAGACTGTCAGACTGGGCCTGTCCAGTCAAAACACTACAAGACATAGGAACACATAATAGTAATACCATGTATAAACTAGCAGTTACATGAGGCCCTAAGGTAGATACAAACTCTCATGAAAACGTGATATTACAGAAATATTCACAAATTAAAAACTCCTTTGGTTGTTTATAACTAATGGGTCTGACAGAGCATGTGGCAGAGAGAGAGAGCTGAGCTAGCCAGGCAGTAATGTTAGGAAAGTATGAACATAAATATCAAACTAAGTGGGATATTCACAAGAACGTGCGCTAAACATCTCCAAAAAACGTTAACGCAACTTTACACATCGCAGTCTATCGCTGGAAAATAACCCTGTGTTAACGTGGAATTCACAACAAGGCGGTACCATGCGATAGTTTGCCGAAAACGCGGCCAATGTCCGCGAAACAACCACCGCGACGGAGATAAAAACACAAACCCCAACACCATAAAACTTGCGATGAGCCCATTCGGGATGAGGAAAGCAGCGATAAGCAGCGCCAGGCCCGCGACACACACACGGCAGGCGGGAATAAGCACAACAAACCAGGAAAAAGGAAGACAAACCAAACAGAAAACAACAGCGAAGCACAACGGAGGCAGCCGGAGCTAGTACACAACCCCACAAGCCCCATTGGCAACAAAACATTGTACATGGCAGTCCATCGTGGACAAGGTGAATGCAGCCGGAGAGCGGAGGAGGACAATGGAAGAAAACCAGAACAGCTGGAATGATGCGAAACGCACAAACAAGCAGAAACACGCCAACAACCAGAAGGAAGCAATGCACACCGGAGGTGGGAGTCCAGCGTCACACCAGGAGCTGGATGACATGGAGGAAATGGTGTCCATCACATCAGTCTGGAGATGGTGGCAGGAGGCGGGGACCGGAAACTGCTCAAAATCAACAGACACAACAGCAACAGGGAGAGGAACGACCAGGGACTCGGGGGATGGGGGGAGATGGGCACAATGGCACACATGCACAATTAAGCACAGCACAACTGCAGACAAACCATGCCCAAGAGTAACAACACCAACCAAGAGCACAAGTCACACAACTCGGCAATATCACACCACTGAACAAGCACAGAAGTGAAAACCACACAGCCTGAAAGGGAGAAGGGTGAGCCAATTCAGAGCTGAAGGGACATCTCACACACAATGCAGCACACACACATAGGAAGCAGAGCACCCCAACATCGAATACAATGTGGTACAAACAGCAACATTTGCACAACCGAACACAGGACACAAGTGCACCCGCTTGTGGCCGGTAAATGGCCATAAGCATCTGGCAAAGCACGAAACAGGGACATGATAATGCACAAGTACAAATCCACAGCCCTGATGGGGTAGCAATGCATGTATGGCAGGGACCCATTTAGGCCGTGACACACACATTGGCATACAAATCAACACTCATCACAGTTGGAGACAAGTGAAGGATGCGGAAACTTTATCAACAATTGCGTGTCAGTACGGCCAAGAGAAGTGCCACAACATGCAGACCAATGCAGCAGCATGTCTGAATGAGGAACATTGGGAAGCGCCCATGTCCACCCCGGGGGGGTTCATCACCCACACAAGTCAGTGCCAACCTGCGTTGGTTGTCCGCGCATGGATCCGGAGTCCAGGCCAATGCAGCCATGTCCACTGTCGTCTTGGGACATGTGACCAGATCCCCAACATGCAACCAGGCGTCGGGACACGTTCACATTCAGTTGTGGCTGCAGGTACGTTGTCACTCGTCCATGAACGCGAGTGCAGCAGCGTAGGCCAACATTTAACTGGGGTGGCGTAGTGGGCAAAAGAACGATGGATTTAACCCAGATCTTTTGACTGGGGCAGAATGTTTGCATTGTCAGCATTCCGTCCATCATTTGTTTGCTGTAACATTTACAATGAGAGCTCTTTGTCGACTAGATCTAACATGTCGGCGACGTAACCCATCAGCTGTCCCGGACAGATGTGCTGACTCCAACCCCTGGCCGCAATTGGCACTAAAGCCCAATAGGGGTGCAGCTCAATGTGGTCACTGCACACGACGACTCGTGCAATCTCCCAGGTCCAGTTGCCAGCATGCATGCCAATCATCCAGGCATTAAAAGTCTATAAACCAACAGCAGTGATGCACTCGAATTTCTATAGTAAACCTAGTCTACCAAAGATTCATGAACTTGTTGAAAAATTAGCGTGCGTTTCTGAGGCGGTTCCACCCTACCACCTGTTCAATATTGAAAAATTATTCCCGGACGCTAGTCACGGACAGAAAGCTCACTGCTTAATGAACTCAAAATGAGTGTTTTAACTCGAAATTATTCGACTGTATTGAAGTCAATAAATACAAGATTAACAAAATTATCTATGCGAACACAAATTTACAAAAACTCTTAATAACAAATACTATAGAATTGTGATGATTCGACTGTGTGTCTTCAACTTGTTTTATTCACAACTGAAGCCTTCAATAATGTTCTTATTCAGTCTTGAAAACTGTAATACATTCAAACGTGGATAATCATCGATCCCAATGCATTTCGGGTGAGTAATCACCCTTCGTCAGGGGAAATCTACAAATCAATATGTGTTCATGAAACATCATTATAATTGGAACATAAAAAATGTATTTTAACATAAAAGCGCCTAAACATTCAAGGAGGTTATAGTGATTACGACACATGATATCAGTGACTGTTAATATAAAGAACACCGACTATGTGCTCTGAACGATCACAACGGGCTTAGATACCAAAAGAAGATAATAGCAATAGAGACATGAAAGCCAATAACCCGAAAGAAGACCCAAAATCCACATACCCGATAGAACAACTAAGAATGATGTACAAGACACCCGTGAATCTACTATGATCCTTGTGTAAGACTATGTAAAAGCAATACCTCCACAATTGTGCATGATGTGCATCTAATCGGGTCCACTGCCCAAATCTATGAACATCTCACGACCACCATGTGATTCAAAACCCTGTCCAAGACATAATAAAATACAATAAGGATAATGCTAGATTGACTCCCAAATGGTAACAGCGTGAAGTCAACAAAAACGATCAACCGCTTACCAGCGCAAATTATCTGAAATACACGGGAGTACACACGTGACCAAACACGAGTGCTAATGACTGTTTTTCTTTATCGTTAATCGTTGTGCTGAAGAAGAAATAAGAACGCTTGTAAATACTTGATATGTGAGTAAAAAACTGCCTGTTGCCTGTGTATGACTTAACTGAAAAGCTTACCGATAACTGAGTCTCCCTCACAGCAACGCTGTAGCTCGCTGCTTTCTCTCTTACGGTCGCGTTGCTAACTGAAAATAAAAGGAAGCACCCATGTAACCCAAGGCCTGTACTGACTCAAGTCCTGTACTGTCATTTACTGACTATAACTCACCCGAATAATGTGTAAAACGAGGCTCCAACGGCTTGCTAGATCCCGAGTAGTAAGCGTGAACCTCTACCCAATGTTTAAAAACTAGCTGTGCGTTTCTAACCAATCACAATAGAGCATACTACGTGAGAGAAATAAGAATAGAAATAGGACAGTGTCAACTGAGTGAAGTAAGAAATGCGGCCATCTTAACATGAAGCTATTCATAAACATTAATGCTTAGTGAAAACGCTCTACCTACACACATTAGAGTATAAATTTTACACTATAATAAGATACATCGGTAAACATTTATAATCATTATTATCTTGTAAAATTCATTATCATAATGGAATTAATCAAATTAACAATAGTTGATCATCTGAATCTCTGAATAACGATGCAACAGTACAAACACTACATTTGACACCTCTGAGTGAATGATAATAAATCAAGCGTTTTAACAACATAAAGGAATGACATGACACGAGGCAACATAGTAACATGTAATCGATGAAAACAGCTTAGAGTAGACAACTTTAAATATGATGCAACCATCAGTGCTAGATGATGCCGGCTCCTTAACATGAAACTGAATACACTGCTTATTACTTGGTATGTAATAAAAGCACTCAGCCTACAATCATGAAGGTACCTAGATTAACAAATTCAAATACTGTCAACTAGTACAATCACGACTATTGTGCTCAATTCCCTAAAGTATTGAACGATCGTTATTGCTTGCAGAGACGCTGTAATTGACAATGTTCAACTGTCTAAGTTATATTAGAGTTATACACATATGCAACAACAAAATATAATGTCCTGGTTTAAATGCCAATCAAACGTTCTGTCCAAATGTAAACAAATGTTCCAAAGAGTAGTATGACGTAAATACATTTATGTCCTAATAATCATGAATGAAAAACATCAAAACTGCAAATAACTGAATGAAAAAAATAATGAACAACGTAATCTGTGTCCCAAAGTCTCACAAAGACTATGGCCCATAGATTAGATAGCTATACTAACCGAACCATCTACGTGAAAAATAAATGCCTCTATCATGGTGAATCTAAACCCTGTCACTGAAAAGTCGCTACATGTAACTGTTACAGGAAACACGAGAGTTCCAATTTGTCATTGAGACCCTTTGGGCTCAAAGTATCCAAATACTTTATCCAAAACGTCTCACGCTGAGTGATGAATCGGGTCATGTTCTTGTCTGGACCGCTCTTAACGATCTCTAACACTGTGAATCTTAATTGAGCTATTGTGTGACGAAACTCAATCCAATGGCTAGCTAACGGAGAAGTCAAAACTCTTGTTCTTATCCTGCTTTTGTGCTCTGTAATGCGTGTGCGCAAGGATCTCTCTGTCTTGCCTATGTAATATAATCCACACGGACATCGTATGGCGTATATTACATTCTGTGTATTGCAGTTTGCTGTGAGCAACAATTTCACTGGTTTACCCGACCATGGGTGAGAGATGGATGTTCCCAATAGTACATTGTTACAATGTGAGCAATTATAAAATTTCTGCATACCTTTAAATTCACCCTGATTGACAACCCTCCTTCTTTTAAGGATCTCTTTAATGTTGTTAGACCTTTTGTAGGCAAAAATAGGAGGTTCTTGGTAAAGGGTACCAAAATCTGGTTCTGTTTGTAGTAACTCCCAACGATTAAGAATTACTCTCTTAATGGCTGTCGACTGAGTGGAAAATGTAGAAACAAACACGTCACGTCTACCCTTATTTCTAACTTTCTTGGTCAACAGATCAGATCTTGGAATATCATCAACCCGCCTAGCCGCAGCTTCAACAATCTCATTAGGGTAACCCCTGTCTAAAAAAGCATCTTTAAAACTTTGTAATGTCTTCTTATATTGTAAGTTGTTAGAAGTAATGCGCTTAATGCGCAAAAATTGGGAAAATGGAAGATGCTTTTTAAGAGACTCCGGATGAAAACTGGTGTATAATAATGAATTGTTGCGGTCGGTCGGTTTAGAAGAAACCTTAGTGATAATCTCTGGACCATCCAATTCAATTCTTACATATAAATAAGAGATGGTATGTCTGTCCATTGTGTGCGTGAATTGTATTCTCGGATTCTTGTTATTCAACAGATTTAATTTCTGTTTCAATGATTCTGACGAACCCTGCCACATGATGAATATATCGTCGATATATCGGCGATAGAAAATTAGATGTTCTGTCCAGTCTGAGTCACTCAAAATATGCTCTCGTTCAAACTTCATCATGTAAATATTAGCATAACTCGGTGCCCCGGAAAAACCCATAGAGGTTCCTGTGGTCTGTAAAAAATACCTTTCTTTCCATTTGAAGTAGCTGTGAAATAAACAAAATTGCAAGAGTTCCAAAAGAAATACTTTGTCAGCCTGTATGTCCTCTCTTTGAAGAAGGGCCCACTCAACAGCCTCTATCCCCTCTGTGTCATCCAGGCATGCCATAAACGGGCATCACGGTGACACTCCTGGTCATGGGCCAACAGGGGGCGCACACACACGTCGAAATCCAGGTCAGCTACCGTTACCTTGGAGAATCAGACATCCATGGTCCACTCGAATATGCACGAGCGACAATGCAACACAGGCTGATTGCAGGTGATGTTGGCAAGACGGAAGCTTAGACGGTAACTGATCCGCAGCACTGCCAATGGCAGTGCCCCCAGTACATGCAGCAGACGTGCACGGTACCGGTCCACGTGACTGGAGTCGTGCAATTGTCCGGGATGTCCTGCCATTGCGTCAGTTGCTCTGCTTGAAGCAGCACTGTGCTGACCCGCGCCAGTCCTGTGGATGAAATGCCACAGCTCGGATCAATGAGCAGTGTCTGTGTGCAACGGGTGCAGGCCTGGGGTGGGGTGGGAGTACGTGTGAAGGCCATTTCACGCACGCTAACTACGACCAAGGACTTCTGCGTGTGGGATGTGTACACGTTGGTCTCACGTCGGGCAGTGCGTAGTGTGGGAGTCGCCAGCAAATGCTATCGTATCTGTCAGGGGGTGCTGGGCACATGCAAGTCCCAGCTCGGAGCTGCAGATGTGCTTCTGCCTGATAGTTCAGGCAAAGGACCTTTCATCCCTACAGTAACCCTACCATCTGCTTGCATACAGGAGATGTACAGAGGCCTGTCGTGTGTGGGGTGGGATGTCTGCGACCCAGGGAATCATGGATGATATGCCGAGCACGTGGCACATGAGCGGCCACACTGGGTGTCACATTGCCTCACAGCTGCTCCTCCCTCCCACGAGCCCCCACACTTGTGTGCACTGCGCGGTTGTATCACGTGCACTCCTACCGCACCCCATTGTCATGCCTGTCTGTGCATGTCCAGCGGCATGCCAACAACACGTGAAGCTGGCCGTTGAGGCTGTGCGGCCACGTGAGTGTAGGCCAATGGTCTGGACAGGGCGGACACAGGTGTACAGTCCATGGCTGGCTGTGATCGCGCTGCGAATGAGGCTAGGCATCTGACTTATGCAGCTGCAGGACTGACACACATAACACTTGGCATGTATGAGCCAAGACCCCGAGCGGTCTTGTGCTCCTACATTTCCCCATACGTGCGGGCCCGCCCTCCGGGTGCATACTACATTGCAATATCGACTACTGTGGTCCCGGTGGCGACAACACTCCAACACAGAGACACGCTTACCACACTTCCTGCTCAAGGCCAGACCAGAGACATGCCCTGATCCCCCTGCCGAATCAGCACACCCCTGCACTGACCTGATGTACGCCGGACCAGCACACGCCGCTTGTGCATGCAGGGGGGGGCGGACGAAGCTACATGTCCAAGGTCTCAGCCACTGCTGAGGTGACATGGTATCATCCTCTGAAGACAGCACACTGTGATTTTGCAGGGCTCGGGCCCATCATGGTGACATAATGACCACACGGACACACTTGCTTAGATGGTGTGAATGGCTACGGGCACGTGCGCCCGGCCACTTTTATTAGCAGGCTCACATGTCGAGTGACACCTGTGTTGGATGTGTGTGGGGTGTGTGTACACCAGCCATCATGGAATGCCTGGTGCAGTCAAAAAACGATAACAGTGTACATCGGTAAGGACACAACCATTCAACCATAAAGGCCCCATGACTTGAGCTGCACAGAGTTAGTGGCCCGGGATGCACAGCGTCCTGCACGGGCCTACTGCCACGGGCCGCTGACTTGCGGTGCACTGGGGCAGGGTCACGAGAGCAGAGCAGGTTCTCGTAGATGACAAAGGGGGTTGTCGCGGAGTGTCTCGGTGGACAGTGGAAGGTGTACCCCCAGGGCATGATGCAGAGTGCAGAACCACGCAGAAACAGTCACTATGGTGGAGATGAATGGAACAGACACATGTCGAACACCCAGTCCGGCCCTGCCAGATGATGATGCAGACAACCCCCAGGCCATGGACTCAGACGCTACCAAAGTCCAACCAGAAAGTGCCCATGACTCATTGCGCACAGAGTTAGTGGCATCAGTGCTGATAGGGGATGCCGCCTGCGATGAGGCATGTCCAATGGTGTGGACTCCTCCATATCTTACCCAAGACACAGTTCCACATGTGTGACCTACTGGACCGCAGTGTAGGCCTGAGGCAGCGGTCAGCAGGGGCCATTCACCGAGTGTCGCCGGCTTATGTTGGATGGTCCCACCGGCCTGCGTAGTTCAGGTTCAGTGGCACCACGGGACACGGACTTGCGGTGAACAGGGTTGGTGGCACCAGGTCAGTTGTTGCTAGTGTCCGGTCACCTCCGTGACGAGGATCCGGCTTTCATCCGGACTGAGCCGCATCTTCCTCTTACTCCTCTCCGTGCGTTCACTGGTATGGACTCTGCCATTCATGAATCACGACTAAGTGCTGGATGTGGGACCTACTGGACTGCAGTGTAGGCCGGGGACAGCGGTCAGCACGGGCCCACAGACACGTGTTGTGTGCTTGCGATGCAGACTTTGACTTCACTGATCGGAGGGAGTATAGTGATGTGGACGCTGCCACGGACTTGGGGTCACTGCCATTCAAGACTCACGGCACAGTTCCACATGTGGGACCTACTGGGCCGCAGTGTAGGCCTCGACCCTCATCCAAGTGTCTCCGGCTTGCATTGAACAGGGTTAGTGGCACCACGTGTCGCCGGCTTGTGTTGAACAGGGTTAGTGGCACCACATGTCGCAGGCTTGCGATGCAGACTTTGGCCTCACTGATCGGAGGGAGTTCAGTGATGTGGACGCTGCCACAGACTTGGGGTCACTGCCACTCTTAACTCACGACTCAGTACAACATGTGCCAAAAACTGGGCCGAAGAGTACGCCGGTGGAGTATGTCAATGAGAAAGGAGTACTGTGGGCCAGCGTCGTGGAGGCCAGCGATGGTCTGCGGAGGCTGCAATGGTCGCTGGACTGGGGCTTGGAGCTTGCACCGGCACGTGGTGGGCCCTCTTTGACACACGCCGGTGTCGGCAGGTGAGCGGACCCTCCTTGGTGCGCTGGGGCAGGCATGACAGGTCTGGGGACCAGCGGCCGGGGGTGCAGCAGGCGCACAGGGACGCAGGCCCCACCGCGCACTGCGCCGGCCTCGTGGCGGGCTGAGAGGCGCCACCCTGGCAGACACGTTGGCCATTCCGGAAGAGAACCATGCCCAGTGCGACTGGGTTTTTATTCACACCCCTACGCAGGCCTGGCATACGCAGGGCCAACCCACTCCGCCCGCACATACAGGGGGGGACGTAACGTGCGACATTTCTGCGTTCTGCCCCATAGCCTGTGGGGACATGGTAGCGTCCACTGGCTGCTACACTCCATGCACCAGCAGTTAATTTTCACATAGCCATTTCCGTTGTTTGCACATTGGAGTCTGTCCGGCACCTCCACGCCACACCTGGCATTGGGTAGGTTCTCATTCATTAGTCACCTGCTGCTCTCGCACATGCCTGCTCCAAGCCTCTCCTCACATTCTGCTATTGTGTGGCTGTGGTGCCATGCCGTGGCTGGGTTGTGTGCATGGCAAGCCAAGGTTCCAAATGGAGTCGTGTTGTCGTGTCTGGTCGGTTGGCATGTTGTGTGGCATGTTGCATGTAGTTCTGCTGTGTGCCCATTGCCAGTGTCGCGAGTTGCATGTCTGTGGGGTGGAGGTGTGTGGTGTGTTCATTTGGTACTTACCAACGAGCACTGCATTTCCATAGGTGCCATCCTGGGAGCGCTGGTTGATGATGGACTGTCGGGCGATGTAGGAATCATGCACTCTGCCTGGGGAGTTGGCCACGACATTGTTGAGGAGTTGTCCTTTTGGGCCTGGAGTGGGCAATGTCCTCCTCTGGTGTTCGGTCTGTGCGGCTGGTGCATTTAAGGTGGGTCCGCTGTCTTTGTGTACGCTGCCTCTGTGGTGGTCCGGGGGAGGCGGGACGGGTCCTGGGGGTGGTGGCGGGCCTGGGGGTGGTGGCGGTGGGTGTTGTGGCCCTCATGGGTCTCGGAGCTGCATGATCATTGTCTCCATGGCATCTGTGGGTCTCCAGATGTGGCTCTTGGCTGGGCTCCCTTTCATGCTGCAGGTAGTCGTCCTGCTTAACACCAGCAAAAGGCAGGTGTTAATTCCCTGCTGCTACCGCAGCTTATCGCCTGTTTTTGGTTCGCATCGCAGATCTGGCAGTTCGTTGTGAAAGTGGTGTAGTGGTGTTTTCGTGAGTTTTTGCACGGGAACGCCTACTCTGCATCTCATTAGGGTTAGTTGGTGGTGTCACCCGTGGAGATAAATTTTGCGGCAGTTATCGCGGGAATACTGGCGATGTCTGCAGTTTGCACCCGCTTGTGAATGGGGCGTTAAATCTGTCTCCAATTTTGATGCGTTAAGGTGGCGATAACTCAGCGATAAGTCCTTGTGAATATGCCCCTAAGACTTTTGAGCCTTTTCAAAATGGAGTCCTTTTCTGGAGCACGGAAGAGTAAACACAGGCAGCTTAGAGGCATGCATTCTTCATGAAAAACTGAGCAGTAATATCTGGGAGCCTGCCAGGACTGCTGGTGCTCTTAGGAGAGCAACAGAGAGACAAGCAAAATGTAAAAATACCAACCTTCGCTTGCAGGCTATCACGAAGCTCCGAGCACAACAGCAGACAATTTCTGCCAAATAATCAGTAAAGTGAGTAGGTGTATTATTCAGGACCCAAAAGAGCCCGTCTGCGAGCATTAGGGAGGCTGGTTGAAACTGATTAAAATTGGACATAATAACCAAGGATTGCTGACCACAACCAAGCCCCAAATACAGTAGTGGAAAATCTTGAAAACTTTGAGTAAAATCACTTCCAGGGGATATCTGGGATGGTAATTGAGACTAGAAAAAATAGTTAAAATTACTAAATAATTAACATGTCCTGCAGATTCCCACTAGGCCCCAAAGTAGTAGAAAATGAAAATGTTTGCTAACACCTATCTCCCCACCAGACTCTCCCCCAATAAATACATGTAGAAAAAGAATTGCACAAAATATGAGACATTTGGCATGAAATCTAGGCCCATTAACAATGCATAGATTCCTCATCACACCAGCAGTGAGAATATGAAAAATCAATTAACACGGCAAAAACATCTGTGGTGTACTGTCTACAACAGACTAGTACACTAGGCCCAAAACAGTAAAACACCCCAGGGCAATCATTAAATCTGAATTAAAAAAAACAGGCATATGTAGAACTATATCCCCAGGCTTCACCACCCCTAAATTCCCATTGCTCTTATGGTGCACCAGTCACTCTTGCCCCTTCGTCCCAACACAAGTCTTCCCTGTACGTGCATTTCAAGCCTTTTTCCAAGTCATTCAGCTGCATGCAACAAAAATACATTCAAAAGGACGTAACACAAATAATTGTTGTTTTTGTTCCAGAGCCTTCAAACTATAAAAAAGAAATATTTTACCAAGTACTGTACTTAATTTTACTAAAAAAAAGCAAGGGATGAAGAAGAGGTTGCAGCCCTGGACCGAATGTTGAGAGCAGCCAACCTCTGCTCTGCAAAGCCTCTGGTCATTGGTTGCAGTTCTTTGATGAAGGGCTAGAAACTCACCTGCCATGCTGTCAGTCCAGTTGCGCAGCAAGAGGTTTGTCTGTAGGGCTCACAGTAAATCCGCTGTATGGCTTTCCACCATGTACCATGCACAGGCATGGTCTGGCCTGCAACTGGGTTCTGAATCCAACCTCCAGTGTGGCCACCGCTATGGACTCTCTTTTGGCGTGGGCCAAAGAAAGGCCTGGTCTGCAGCTGGGTGCTACAGAATATGGAGTTTTCTGGTCTCTCAGTATGACAAACTCGATTGTCAGACTACAACCATCAGATGGCAGATCATGAGTAGAGCATTAAAGGCGATTTATGGTTCACCATATCTGCCAAACGCCAGTGGTTAGTCACCTGAACATTGTAATCATGACATTACTTTGTGTTTTTTTAGTGACGTGGTTTAAACAAATATTGATGTCTTATGAATAACATTAACCATAACTTATCTTCAACAAAGGTGTTTCAATTATTTCTTTTAGTGTTATAGGGTACCCAGCTTCTATGTTGATATAATGTACCGGGAATACCCTTCAGCCTTGCAGCAGCCCTGTGTTAACAAACCGCCTACGCATGGTTTTTAGCCTTTCACTGTGCACAGGGGACTCTGGACACACAGACTACAGTTCCCTGGAGCCTTTGAATAGCATGTGCATAGCCTTCTGCCATGCACTGTGGGCTCTGGACACATGGACTGGCCTTCAGGTTGCATGATGGGAGGTACTGCAGAGTCTGCCCTGTGACCAGGCCTGCACCCACTGCAGTACCTCCGAAACTGCTGCACTTGGCCTTCAGCTTTACACAGTGATCTCAGCACAGGGTCTGTGCTACCTCTATGTTACTGAACCAGCTGCACAAAGCCTTCCACTGTGCTCTCTGGTCTCAACGCAGGGGCTAGATTGTGCCCAGATGCTCTCCGAGCACCATTCCACATATGCTGAAACACATGACCTTCAGCCATACTCAGCAGGTTGTATGCGCAGAGCCTGTCTACGGCGTAACTTATGCACACTTGGGTGCCTCTTGTGGTGGTTGGGAAATCCCAAGCAAATCTGTTGCACACCCACTCAGGTATTTCTTTTTGAATATTGACCAACATATCTAAGCGCACTTCCCTCACTTATGTGCATTCTTAGGTTGCAGCTTTTATTGAGAGAACGAATGAGTTAGTCAGTAAATCAATGTGATATTACCGCCTAGAGCATGCAGCATCCTGCCAGAATCATCTTGGCACTTGGGATTTTGGAAACCAAGGTACTGTGGGAGGTTGGCAGTTTTGAGCAAACAGCCCAGATTTCCAGTCTTATGAACAGCCAAAGGGTTAGACACCATACTCATTTCTAGAACATGTGATGTACAAGATTTTGCAGCTGTATAAGCAAAGAATATGTCCATGTTCTACGGAGATGGATCTGATGAGTTTATTCAAGGTGGGCCCGCGCTGATCTAAAATGATGGCGCAGAGAATTCCAGGCTAAAAGGGTTCGAAAGCAAGCATACTTTAAGCAGGTCTCAATGACGGGTACATACAATTTTAAAAATCACTTGTTTATAGATCCAGTGCCAACGGAGCTTAGATAGGTGTCTTGCAATGTAGTCGCTCCTGGGGTTCCCCAAAGTCAGGCTGGCCACAGAATGTTGTAAAAGTTGCAGCCTCTAGCATGGATAGTTGGGAAGTCTTAGGTAGATGGCATTGCCGTAATCTAGGAACACGTCACTGCTTCAGCAACGGATTTCCATGTTGGAACGGGAAAAAGAGGATTAATATTAAGATACTTAGGCAAAGAAAGCGTGATAATGAGAGTTTTGGTTTCTGAGGTTGGAAATAAAGTTCTTCATAATAGTCCTGAGATTTATGACCTGGTATACTGGGTAGAGTAGACACCCCTTAAACTTTGGCTCTCTGGTAAGGAACTAAGTGGTGGAAATACCACCAGTGAATATGATCTCAGTTTTATCTCGACATATTTTACTCTAATCCAATTTGCTATCACAGGGATACAATGTGGAAACCTTTGTTTGGTGGAGGCAATGTGCTATTGAATTTTTATATTTATCTGCGTTTCATCTCCGCAGTAAAAAAAAAGTGGAAACCATGTCAATTTATCAATTTGGACACAGGGTTTATATGAATTTGTTATTAGGTTGCACTGACTGCTGAGCCCCACTGGACCCCTCAAGAAATTTGCAAAATCATAGAAAAGGCAAAAAGACCTCCAAAAAGAGCAAAAAGACACTCTCTTTCTGTAAGATAGTAGCTCAGCAACCCAAAGACCGACTCATTCCACAATTCTTCAGACAAAAGAGTAGGATAGAGTGGTAGATGGCATCAAGAGCCAGAGACATATTGAAGAGGATCACAATAGACGGATCCACATGTATCAAAAGTCAATTGTATTTGATCAAGAGCAGCAACTGGCAGGCAGAATCCTGCAAATGCAGGATCCACAAGATTATAATGTTCTAAATATGATAACGGCACTCGAACTGTCGCTTGAACAACTTTAGATAGAAACATCAGCAATGAGGAAAACACAGTTTGATTTGCCACATGTTTCTTTAAGAATGACATAACAAGGGCTAATTTTTCAGTCTTAAAAGGTAGAGCTATTTACTTGATCACCAAAAAAGTATGCTTCAGTGGGCAGGGGTCTGTTCAAAGATCCTTATTTGAATTTAGGTAATAATTCAACTCATAACACAAACGCACAAAAAAAGGAAAGGTATATTGAATCAAGTAAAATCTTGATAGCTCATTAGCCAATTATGGTTTGATATAAATATAACAATGGTTAATATCAGCAAAAATAAGTATGAGGCAGAACTAAAAAAAAAGAATAAAGATAGACAAACTGAGCTACAAGCAAAATAGTAGTATCATAAGAACAAAAGATACATTTTTTTTTTTTAAACTTTATTTTTCATTTTTACAACCGCAATTACAGTTACATTCAGATCCCTTGTAGAATCACTTTTGGAATATAAATACAGTATATATCCAACTTATGGTAATATCCATTTCCCTTGTCGTCTTGTGTCCCCCTGCAATCATAGAAAGAGACCAAGCATTGTTGTCAGAACACCAGAGAGGGAAAAAAGCAAACACAACAATAGCGACATAAGGAATGCGGAAATCCCCACTAGTACAGAGTCCACAGACCCCTATTAATTCCCAAATCGGCAGACTCCCCACAGGACTATAAGCCATCTGATCGATACAACATAGAGATGTTTAATAACAAACAATTTGTTCTGTAGCAATTCACCCCACTCCAGTTCTATCCAACTCATCATGTGGATCTGCGGTCTCAGCTTTATTCAACAAATATTGTCTGTATGGGCCCCATATGTCCCTAGGTGCACATCGCGCAGGCATGAGTGTATTATAAGTATCAGACTGAGTAGAGCAATATGCCAAATCTTTTTCCCAATCGACGATTGTTGGCAGAGGGCCCCTCATCCATCTCATGGCAACCCTTCTCTTTGCTAGTAATAAGCTAATTTCTGCGAGTTTTCGTACCCCCTTTGGGATCCCCCGCACATACCCCAACAGAGCTACTAGAGGCACCTCAGGGAGCTCTACCGACAACATTTCCGAAAGGATCTGGTATACCTTGCGCCAAAAGGTACTTATACCCGGACAAGTCCACGCAAGATGTAGAAAAGTAGCGCGGCTAGCGGAGCATCTTGGGCAGGCGTCATCTTCACGGAGCCCGTATTTATGCAACCTAACTGGTGTGTAATATGTTCTGTGTATATATTTGAATTGTATTAGCCGGTGTCTACCGTTCAGAGAAATGGACCTCACAGAGGCAAAACACCATGCCCACTGTTCCTCAGTTATTGTAGTATTCAGCTCCGCTTCCCAGTCAGCTTGAAATTTTAATTTGGGGTACTCGCAAGACGTGTGAAATGATGTATACAGTCTGGTTATACCATGTTGTGTAGTAGGGGTTTGTAACAAGTACGTTAATGAGGGCATCTCTGCCGGTTCTGCCATGCCATCCATCAACAACCCACGTAGAGCGCAGCGGAGTCTATGGTATTGGAACATATCTAAGGTCGTGACACCCGCCACTTGACTTGACACCTGCTCCCAGGTTTTGACCCCTCCTTCGTGAAACAGATCACCCAAATAATGTATATTCAACTTCGCTAGTATACCCATTAATGCTTTGTCCTCCCTATGTGGGAGCCAACTGCACCAGGGGATGGGCAGTTTGGAGGAGTATATGAGAGGGAGATGTTGCTGTTTTGCAGTCTTGGAAAACTGCGTGCCGGTACAGTTCACTGGATCTATCCTACCACGTGTAATGCGTGCTGCTCCTGTCGCCAACCCAGGTAGCGAGGAAGGGGACACAACATTTCGCTCAAGAAGATATTGTGGCATATTCGGGGGGCCGTGAAACCAGATGTGTGCATGCAAGGCTTGTGCAGCCCTGTAATACTTTTCCATGTCAGGTGCATTTAGCCCTCCCTTAGCGTAGGGGCGTGTGAGTACTTCCCATCTGACCCGTAGTTGCTTCCCAGCCCATACTAAGCGACTTAGTGAGCTGCGAAGTGTATTATAAAACAATTGAGGTAGACCTATGGGAATATTGGCGAACAGGAACAGAAATCGCGGGAGCACCACCATTTTCACCAGCGCTATTCTGCCCATCAGCGACAGTGGTAGTTTAATCCACTTGTCTACTGATTCGGATAGTTTCTGTAGGGCTCGACCATAATTTTCGGACAAGACTAGATCAGCATCCGTGTGTATCTTGATACCCAAATACCTTACTGGGTCCGTGGTCCATTCTAATGGGTACGTAGTATTGACTTGCACTGTGTCAGAGGTAAGTGGGAATATAAGTGATTTCTGCCAATTGATATGGAGTCCTGAGTGTTGGCTGAATCTCTCTACTTCTTGTAGCATGGGTGGCAAATTTTGCTCCGGGTTGCGGACATAGAGTAGAGTATCATCGGCATAGGCCGCAATCACAGTATTGTAATATGGGGAACGTATGCCTCTATAAGCGTGGTATTCTCGCATTGCGCACATTAGGGGTTCGGCCACTAGCGCGTATAACAGAGGGGAGAGGGGGCATCCCTGCCTCGTCCCTCTGGTGATTGTTATCGCTCGAGAAAGTGCACCATTGATTTTTACCTTCGCTATCGGATCCACGTATAACACCTGAATCAGCTGCACAAAAATGTCCCCAACCCCCACCTTCCTGAGTACTGCATACTAAAATCGCCATTCCACCGAGTCAAAAGCTTTCTCGATATCAATAAATAGTGCCGCTGCCTTGATCTTAGGTTGAATACACGCTATGGTTCCGAACAGCGTACGGAGATTATTAGAGAGAGATCGGCCCGGGACAAAACCAGTCTGCTCCGGGCCTACCAATTTGGGCAACAAGGGGGCCAGTCTATTGGCTAACACCTTTGCAAACAGCTTTGTGTCAGTATTTAACAATGAAAGCGGCCTATATGAAGAGCAGAGTTCTGGAGACTTCCCTGGCTTGAGTAATGTAACTATAGTTGCTTCCCTCATAGATGGTGGCATAGCGCCTGTCTTGACCATTTCCTCAAACAAATTGACCAAATGAGGAAGCAGTTTGTCAAGGAAGGCTTTGTAAAACGCCACGGTTAGGCCATCAGACCCTGGGGTCTTTTCGCTAGGCATGCTTTTTAATGCAGCTGAGATTTCTGTGGGTCTCAGTGGTCCTATCAACCGTTCTCTGTCACTATTAGTCAGCCAGGTCATGTTAAGATACTCTAAGTATTCCTCATCCGTCTCAGGAGACCTGTTAGGCCGTGAGGTATAGAGCCCTGTATAGTAATCTGCAAAAGCATCTATGATGGCCGGCGTATCGTGTACCATAGTCTGCTCCGTATTATATATCTGCGAAATGTAGTTGTCCCCCCTAGGAGGTCTCACCTGAGCTGCCAGAGTGGCACTTAGTCTATCCTTTTCCGCATATGATCTGGCCACAGCATATTTTCCCAGATGCTTTACCTCATCCTCCGCTAGGGTCTGGAATTTATGTATTTGTGTACGGATCTGAGCCAGCACTTGCGGATCACCTGTCTCTAAATGGACACCTTCCAACCTTCTCAGCGTATCTTCCGTGTATGCCAACTGTGCACGAATAGACCTCAAAACTCCAGCGTGTTTGGAGATGGCTATCCCTCTTATATACAATTTAAATGCTTCCCACAACGCCCCCATGGAGTCTACACTCCCTAGATTTGTTGAAAAGTATTCGTCAATGGCAGTACCCAGCTCTGCACTAAAGACCGAATCCAATAGAGAATACTGTGGGAACCGCCACGATCTGTATTGAGAGCTCTTGACTGGCAACTCCAATGTGAGGCAAAGTGGGGCATGGTCCGATAAAGTCCTGGACATATGTATGCAATCTTTAACTGAAGTGAACAGTGCCAGCGAGGCAAACCAATAATCTATACGTGTATGAGTGTCATGCGCTGCCGAATAATGCGTGTATTCCCTCCCCGAGGGATTCCGCTGGCGCCACACATCACACAAGCCCTCGGCCCGCCCAATGGAAGCTATAGCACAGGCCGCACGTGAGAGTGGTCTAGAGGCCCCCCTTGACCAGTCCAGTTCCAAATCTTGTATACAGTTAAAGTCCCCTCCCCACAATATGGGCATATGTGCATATTTTGAAATCTTGGCATGCAGGATGTGATAGAACTGTGGATCATCGTGGTTGGGACCATATACCCCTACTAGCAACAACGTGAAATGTTCCCTGCGGCATTTCGCTATTACATATCTACCATTGGGGTCAAAATCGACAGGCTGAACCTGTATGCCAGAGTTCTTGCGTGTCCACACGAGTACACCTCTAGCGTGTGATGTGAACCCAGCGGTTATACACTGCCCCTTCATTCTCCGTTGTGTTAGTAGACTTGTATTAGGGGGAAGATGGGTCTCCTGTAGTACCGCCACATCAACCAGGTGCCTATGCAAATACGCGACCACCTTGCGTATTTTGCGTTGTTCATTTAGGCCTCGGACGTTCCATGAAAGGAAACGTATCATTACGGGAAGAGTGCTAGTGCCTGGGAAATCTGCAGCCATCTGGACCCGGGGGTACCTTCACTGTGTATCTGAATGCAATTAGCGAATAGTGACTATGCCAGTAAAACGGTTGTATCTTTTTAACCTCCCCAACTCCCACCTCCCCAACCCCCCACCCACACCATATCAAAATAAGTAGATATAGCATTCCCATGACCCTCCCACCCCGGTTCCAATTGTGTTTCGTACCTGCCAACTGGGCAGCAAACCCCAACTCTATACCTTTGTGAAATACACTCGGTGGCGATGGCCGCCGGCCCCCAACAAGTGATAGAGCAGGCCAGCACCGCCCGCAGTATACACAAACCTCCGAGACATATTCACTGTTGAAAAATCTACATGCAAGCCAAAATCAGTGACATTGTGTTACTACTAGTGTCAATTTGTGAGGCACATCCCCATAGACACCACAACAGACAGCGGCCAATGCGAGGACCATTCAGGACGGTGAGGGAGATGAGGAGGCAGCACCAGGGTCCCCGGTATTATCTGCAGGTGTACTGTCGTCCTCCACTGACACAGGTAGGGTGGGACCCCCTCTCGCCTTTTCCATACCATATTTCTTGAGGTCTTTTTGTAGAGCACTGGGGTCGGTATATAGTCTTGTTTTACCATCGAAGGAGACCTTTAGGCGAGCAGGATAGAGCATCGCATAGTCCAATTGAAGCTCTCTAAGTTTACGTTTGACTGGTCCAAACTTCTTCCGAGCCTCTTGGACCGTGGGGGTGAAATCCGGGAAGAGGGACAGTTCTGTTCCTTCATATGGGAGCGATTTTAGCTCTCTTGCGCGCCTTAAAGCAGCATCCCTGTCTCTATAATTCAAAAGGCGAATGAGTACCGATCTTGGAGGGGCTCCCGGTGGTGGACGTGGGCCCAGCGAGCGGTGCGCCCGCTCCACAATGAACACCTCGGAGAACGTATCACGTCCCAACAACTGTACTAACAGTGTCTCAATAAACTGCTCCATGGGACCCATAGCAGTCGATTCCGCCAGGCCCAACAGGCGCACATTGTTCCTGCGCGAGCGCGCCTCCAAATCCTCAGCCTTATCCTTCAGAGTTGTTACCAACTTCTCCATTTGACGCTGAGTGGCCCACATTTCGGTCTGCGCGTCCTCAGCATCAGAGATCCTGCGCTCTGCCTGATCAATTCGCTCGGCATGCTTGTCCACTCTTTCGGACATCCTGTCGAGTCGATATGCCAAGGAGTCTATTTTAGCATCTATGGAGGTTAAGCTACGCTGCATTGCCCCAAAAATCTGACGGATATCTCATTCTGGTGCCGTGGCTTCATCAGACCCAGCGGAATTACTCTGGTCCTGCTCATCTTCCCGGAGTCTCGTGGACTTTCGGTGTTCGAAAGAAATTTTAGGCTGCGTTTTATCTGTGCGTCCCATAGCTGCTGCAAATGTCAGGTGTGCAGTTGTGTCCCTATATTGTGCTGTGGCTCCCAATACTGCAGCGCGATATGGCCACCGCCTCCAGCGGCTGTAATCACATGAGGGATGTTCCACCAGGTAGGCCCCACGGTCGATATAGGCTGTGCCATTACTGTAGATATGCGGGACTACGCAGCACCCAGCAACCGCCATAACCCGTGCCCCGCTACCAGGCTGTCAGAGTCTCTCATGGGCCCCACGCAGTCTCAGGCGATACACAGTCTACAAATACGGCGTTGTCGATATTCTCAGGCACCCCCAACTGGTCGTAATTGTTCCTGGGGCCCCCTGATGGCAGGGTACACCCGCAGCGTTCACCGGGCCCTCCTACGCCACCCACAGCACGGCCTCACCTCCCCGCATTGGCAGCGTCCTTACCGGAGAGGGTCAAGGCAGCCAGGAAAACACCCGCGTAATCGCTGGTCCGCTCTGCCGCAACCTGGTGTGCCGTCACGCCCCAGGCCTCTGCTCCGCACAACGCCCACAGCTGCCGGATCACTCAGGACACCTCGCCGCCATCCGCAGCCGCCGTCACCAAAGCGTGTGCACACCGCTCCTCGCGGCCGCCACCTCAACCACTGCTCACGCGGCAGGAGAACTGCCGCCCACAGCAGCGCCGGCCGGCGCGAGTGATGATTACTTTAGGCCACGGATCGGCGGTTGCAGGCCCAGTCACGGCCGAAGGCCGATCTCCACACAGCGTGCACGGCGCCGGTTCAAATCACCGTAGGAGATGCCGCAGGCAACCAGTCGTCGTTTTCGGCGTTAATTACCACCTGTGTTGTCTCGGTGGCGCGAATATTGAAAGGATTATGCGGGCGGCTGCCGCAGCACGCTCAGGCTGCGGCCATCTTCGAGCCTGGCAGACCACGCCCCCCCAAGAACAAGAGATAATTATAACAATTATTTGCAGAAAATAAAATGATAAAAATATTAGAAACAAACACATGAGACATAATGATCGAGTAGTTTCCAGAAAATGTTATGTTTACTTACATAGGGGCATATTATCAACGGCCAGCGATAATTATCGCTGGCCGTACATAGCGATAGAAATATTATCGCTGGCTATCGCTGAATTTTATCGCCATGATAACGCTATATTTACAACGCATAGCGCTATGGCGATAATATTTCAGCGATAGCGGTAGTTTCAATGGAACATCACTGGTTTTCCAGCGATGTTCCATTGAAAGCTGCGATAACTATTGCTGATACGACCCTGTGGTCGTATCAGCATAATCCATCTCCCATTATAAGTATGCCTTAGTCAGGAATTTAACAGACGTTAAATTCCTGAGTTAAAGCTGAGGTATGCGATTTTTTTATCGCTGCACCTCCTTGTTAATATCGCGAAGCTGCCTTCACGATATTAACATGTGTTGTTTTCACAGCCACGCCTTCTTTGCATCTCATTAGCGATGCGAGGCGAGGCTGTGAAAAACGAGCTCTACATCAAGGAAACACGCGCTAGCGTGTCCTTGATGATATTGCGATATAATTATCGCCACTTTTCGCCCAAAAACGGACGCTAAAGCGGCGATAATTATATCGCCAGCCCTTGCTAATATGCCCCTAAATTAGTGTGCTTGAGAGATGATAATTTATCACCTTGCTTAGTAAGAGTAATCCATGACCACCATTTATGAATACATGGCATTTTAGCATCCTTCCAGTTTGATGTTATGGATTTAATTGTTGAAGAAATTAAAATGTCAAATTATTTCTTATATGCAGGAGATAAATTAAAAGAAAGTGCAAACAATTTGCAAATAACAGAATATGATAAATAGTCCATAACATTAATTATTTTACATATTATATTCCAAACTTCAGAAGAAAATGTTAATATCATAGAACATTCATTCAATAAATGTTTCAGTGAACCTTCGTTAACATTGCAATGCCAGCATGTAGAACTATGAATCAATTTAGCCTTAAAAAACTTATCAGGGCCCAAGAGCAGTTGTATAGAACACACATATAAAGAGAGACAGGTAAACATCCAGATATGTTACATAACCATATTTATTGCCAGTCTTTTAGTAAGAAATTAACATTCAATTATAAATTACAATATTTTTTATTTATTTGCCAATTGAATATATTCTTTGCAGAAAATTGCTTATGAACCTTAGATGGCATATGACCAGATTTATTAAAACTGTTTAAACACAATTCTGTTTCAGGATTTTTTTGCAATAGGTAATGCATTAGGAAATGAGTTGAGCACACAGTTGCATAGATTTTTATATTCACTGAAGTAAGATGTAGATAACTGAAGCTTACAGTGCAAATCAGTGAACGCAGGAAGGTATCTCCTTGGCAGATATCTGATAAATAAAATATTCCATCATCAATCTAAGATTTTCAATATCAGAGTTTATGATTTAATTAATGTGATGGATTCAACCATAATAAAGTTCTTTTGGAGTATTTAATACCTACATGGCATATCATAATTCAAAAGTGCATTTTTTGTACCTTGTGGGAATTGGCGACTTTTAAGCCACCATTTTCAATAGTGCATTGCAGTTTGTGAAAACTAATTCTGGGAGATTTATGATTCCAAATATTGTTAGATACAATAATTTGTAGATTTTTGCAAAACGAGTAGGAGAAAAATACTAGTAACATTTATAAGAAATATTAAATTTGGGGAAATATGAACATTTAAATGATTGCACTCTACCCCACTAACTTAGATAAAGATATTTCCATTTCTCAATTTAGTTTTTGACATTATTAATAATATAATCACTACTAATATTTAAAATGGGTTGTGTAATGCAGCCCAATAAATATTCTGAGGTATTTACTTTTATGTTGGCCCCAAATAATATTATATTGGTTAATCATAGCTGGTGTACAAGGTGAAATGAAAATGAAAATGCTGTCTTATTTAAATTTTATGAATAGCCAGATATTACGGAATAATTAATAATAATATCTAAAGTAGCTGGTACAGAAACAATCAGTTCATATTCAAATAATAAAACATCATTTGCATAAGCAGATACTTTAATGTTATTTTTTTGATTCAGGGCTAAACAATGTTTATTGGGTTTTTATCAATTATAGCCATTAGCAGTTGTAGCAGGATGAGAACAACAATGGGTGGCATTCTTATTTAGACATTAGGAATTGTAGCACCATAAGAACAAAAAAAAAGGAAGCAATCTTTAGATATATTTATATTTCAGTGCATAAAAGAAACCAAGGTTCAGTTCATGCACAAACAATAGGTTAGGAGTGAATTGCACTGGCTCATAATGAAGTAAATTGTCTCCCTATGTATCCTAAAGGGATGAAGGGGACCCAATGAATAGAAGGGATGGGTTGCAGAACTTAGAAAAGGAAACCAGGGGGAGTACGAGCGATAATGGTGTAATACTGTGATATAGAATTTGGGGGGTCTGCAGAGCAGGTGTGAAATCTAGCATATTGTGATGGGAGGGGGAGGGTAGCCGGGGACCTGAGGCCTTTAAATTGAACACTGTGAGGGAGGTCCTCTTCAGACAATTCCTTATACTGTATAAGCATAGTATCGCAGGCAGTGGCTATAGGGCACCGGTGTATACAATGGGCCTCCTCCCATTGCAGTTCAGAGCTTTCTTCCTCTCCCCATCAAAGTAATGCCGTACACCATTGAGAGAGAGCTCGGGGGTGTTAGGCCCTCCAGTGCATGGTTAGTAGATTATTGGCCAACAGGAGGGCGAGATTGTTGAAGTTCACCCGTACTCTGTGATGTTTTTGTCTGTGGAAAATACCTAAGGCAGTAGCCTCCTATGAATTTAATGCTGTGAGTTCTGTGACCGTGGTCAATGAAGCATGTACTGCGTGCCAAAAACTTGCTATGCTGTGGCAGGACCAGAGCATGTGCCGGAGGTTGGCAACCTGGGTGAGACATCTAGGACAAGTGAAATTGGCTGCAGGGAACATACAATTTAGTCAAGAGGGTGTAAGATAAGCCCTGCGAAGGATCGTATATTGGATGTTTTCAAAACGAGCATTTCTCAAAACAATCTTAGGGGACTCCAGGGCTCTAGACCACTCGGTGTTGTGAAGAGGTCTTGTTAAGTCTTCCTCCCAGAGGCATCAAAAGTGAACTAGAGAGATGCTTTGTATAGCCATGTGATGAGAAGTTGACCTCTCCCCATGAGGTATAGACCATGTATCAACGCATGGGTAGCCTGTTCTTCATCCAGTGCTCCCCATAGTGATCGGAGTGCCACCAGCAATTGCCCGTATGTTGGTAACTGTCCCCGGGGAATATTATAGTCCTGACAAATTTGTTCAAATGTAAAGATCTGGGCATCTTGGGAGAGGTCCACCACCGTTTCTAAGGAGCGTGCATGCCATTCCGGCAGCTGCTCATTCATAAACGGACCTAAGGGTCCCGTTAGGCCCTTGAGGGGTATTTTGGGGAGTATGGGGTGATTTTACTCGTGAGCTGTAGACCCTAGATAGACATTTTCAGATGAGCCACCTGTGTAGGAACCAGGAGCAATGTATCTTGATAGTGGGGAGAAAGAGCTGGCGTATTGTGTAGGAGGGGAGAGGACCATCTCCTGTGCTTGTCTCATAGAGGCTTGTTCCTGCCACCCAACGGAATGCCCATTTGAACTGTGCTGTAGTTAATACGTTTCAAAGGATGGTACCCAAGGCCACCTTGACCCATCGGCAGCTAAAGTTTTTGAAGAGCCACACCTCACTCCCCATCGTGCCACAACAGGTCCCCCAACAACTGATCCAAATCATGGAAAAAGTGACGTTGTGTATACACCAGAACATTTTAAAAATGGTATAGGAGGTGGGGAGGATGATCATTTTAGAAAGTGCTATACTGCCTGTGAGTGCAAATGGGAGCCATTGCCAGAAGTGGATTTGGGATCTAAGGGTTATGCAGGCATGCTTCAGGTTACCTTCAAACAGGTCTTTTTGGGAGTGATATAGACAAACCACTAGATAATGGACTGCAGCTGCCCTCCAGACTAGCGGAGTGTCACCCATTTGAATTACCTTTGAGTGGGCATAGTTGCGAAATGGAAAGGCGCATGATTTCCCCAGTTCACTCAGAGGCCAGCTGCTTTCTCATGGAAAGTAGACGATATTGAGGACATGTCTGCTGAAGCGTCTTGGATATATAATTATTAGTCATCTGCCTAGAGCGACACAGCATGTGTGGTTCCATCTGGAGGCATCCCTCACTGCTGGCCCTCCAAGTGAAAGCGATGAGCCAGCGGCTCCATGGCGATTGTAAATAGGATAGGGGAGAGAGGGCAGCCCTGACGTGTGCCACGACCTATTGGGAAAAGGGGGTGAAATCAAGCAACCAATTTGCACCCTGAATGGCAGATTTGTGTACAGTGGCTTTGTGTAGGTCAGCAGGCATTGGCCCAGGCCTGCTGCCCGTAGAAAAGTACTCCCAAGATAAAGAATCAAAGGCCTTCTTGAGGTCCAATATGAGGCATGCTGCATGTGGGTATCGCAGTAAGGCCTGACATATCACATGGAAGAGTCGTCTAATATTATTAGATGTGTTGCGTCCTGGAACAAAACATTTTGGTCGGGGTGAATGAGGGCAGGAAGTACACTCAAATACCTTAACCGCTAGCACTTTGCAGAGTATTTTATAGTCGGCGCCCAATATTACCACCAGGCAATAGGAGGAGAGGCAGTGATAAGGACTTCATTGTACACCTCAGCTAAACATGGAGCCAGGCTGACTGAGAGCCGATCATAGTATACAGTTGGAAACACATCTAACTCTGGGGCCTTATTGTGAGGTAGGTCATGTATTGCTTTCTTTACCTCAGCTACAGTAATGAGTTTGTCTAACTCCTCTTGTAGCAAAGGATTGATGGTGGGCAGGGGATAGGTGTTAGGAAATGTCTGATTGTGTCAGGGGGTGGGGCGGGAGGCACCTTTTACATCTCGGCATAGTATAAACTAAATGCTTGTAGTTTAGCTGATTGGAATTTCAAAATTGAGCCCGCATCAGGGGCGATTTCCATGCTTGAGGAAGTATGTGTTTCCTGTCGAGCCAACCATGCCAGTAGATGACCAGGTTTGTCTCAGGGAGTGTGAATGCGGTCTGTGTATTCTGTGAAGGCATCCTATTAAGGCGGCTTCTTGTTTCTTGGTGTCGATCAGGGTGTGGCGCATTGTGTCATCAAGAAGGTAGTGGTTAGCCAATGCAGTCACTGCCTCCTCTACGTCTCGGAGGACTTTTGCCCTGTGAACCCCAGCTATATTTTGGATGCAGAAGCCCCTAGTGACCACTTTAAAGGAACCCCATTAACTGCATGGCTGGTGGCTGTGCCATGATTTTCTTCAAAGTACTGGGCTATGTGGATTTAACTGGTATCGCAAAATACCGGGTCATCTAGTGTATCTTTAGATAACCTCCAGGTAGGAACCGGTAGGTGAGGAATACCCCACTCGATGTCTAATATATGTACAGCATGGTCTGATATCACATGGCCCAGGTAATCTGAGTGGAGAAGACGTGGGACTAAGTCCTGAGAACACATAAACCGGTCTAAGTGGATGTAAAGATTGTGTGGGGTCGAGTTATGAGACTAAAGGTGTAGGTGTGCATCATGGACTCTCCACGCATCAAGAAGAGACCACTGTTGATTCTATTCAGAGAACTGCCTGGAGTGTTGGTGAGCTGGGGCTTGAAGGAGTGGGGGGTGTGAACAGTCAAGAGAAACATCCAATATGTTGTTATAATTGCCACCTACTATCCATGGGATACCTACCCATTTAGCTAGGATAGAACTCTTGATAGAGTCGTTCAGAAAGTCATTTACTCTGATTTGATGCTTAGATACAACCTAAAAGGACTGGCTCACCATCTAACCGGCCCTCCACAAAAACATATCTGCCTCCTTATCAATGACTATGTTTTGGATATGAAAGGGAGTACCTGGGCATATCCAGAGCAGTGCACCCCGGGGGTATGCAGAATATGTCATACTGTGAACCATACCTCTCCATCGCCTGCTCAGGTGCTGGAGTTCATTGCTAGTGAGATGTGTTTCCTGTAGGAAAATAATGTGTGCCCTCTGTCTTTTGATGTAAGCATATACTGTGTAACGGCGGTGTGCTGAATGTATCCCCCATAAATTTAGTGTGAGAAGTCATAAGTTGAGTTTAGTAGCCATAGGAAAATGACAGATATGTGCGGGAAGGGAAAGGGGCATAGTAGGGTACCCTTACCATTTATCTGTTCTGGCCTGCAAAAAGGCGGATCATGTGCAATAGGATTAAAAACAACAGGCAGCAAACAACAAAACCTTTAAAACAATACAACCAGAGGTGCACCACATTCAAAATATATTCAATGATTGCAAGAAATGTTTTTCAAAAAGCAATTATCCAATCAGAGTTTTATAAATTCATAAGTGATCTTCATTTACTGATGCTTCTTAAATACACTTCAAAAGCCAGCCAAAGTGTTTCGTCAAACAACAATGGACTTCTTCAGGGCATTAATATGGTAAAAGCGATGTGTATCATTTGATCAAATTGCTTATGATGCATGTAAATCCGCCCGATAATGTATGTGGAAAAGTTCCCACTGTAGAAAGTCCAATGATAAAGAACAGGAAGTCATGAAATCGATGACATTCTGCCCCAATTAGGATGATGTGTTCTGAGTGTGCATTAGACAAAAGGCTTTTCAGCCCCACAACAAGCACTTCAATTGGTACAGTAGTACGAGAAACGGAGTATTCTTCCCAATTTCGAGCGTACATTATCGGGAGGATTTACAGGCATCATATGCAATTTGATCATATGACACACATCGCTTTTACCATATTAATGCTCTGAAGAAGTCCAGAAATCAACCATCGTTCGGGATCCCTCCGCATCCTCTGGGACACCTACTACTCAGATGTTGTTTCGCTGGGCCCTACCCGTGGCATCCTCTATGCCATATTCCAGTCTTTACATTAGTTCTCAGAGATCCTGCATGGACTTGTCATAATCTGCCAAACACGGCGTCATCACCGAGAGACGATGCTCAGCATCAGTGACCCTTAAGGCTAATTTCTGCTGGTCTTCATGGAGGAGTTCGAACTCCACACAGATTTCCTCTATACGGGACTCAACAGACATGCTTGAGGTCTCGATGGCATGGAATATAGTGTCCAACTTATTTTTGGGTTGTGAAGGTACTAGGTCACCACATTCCAACCGATTCAATATTCGAGGTGCTGGTGAGGGTGGGCAGTATTGACTCCTGATACTCTTTTGTCTGGTTTTACTGCCCGTATCCAGAAGGCCTCAGGTAATGTCCCTGACAAACTGGGGTATTAGACAGTTGGAGGGTACACTTCAGGCACTTCAATCCAGGTGGGCAACCTGTGAGCCACCTCAAACCAGGCCGGAGTCCCTGTCATATTAGGATGCATACAGCAGCAGAGTGGAGGAAAGGCAGTGTCCCCAATGAACTCCTAATTGAAGAATGCCACACTACAAGCCATTCTGTCCAGAAACGGAGCCATGCACAGTCTGTATTAACATGGTAGGAGCCATGTGGAGTATGAGTTAACGTAGTAGGTTAGGGTCCCAGTTGCATCCTTTTATTTTTGTAGGGCTATACACGTGGTAATGGTGAGTGTTCTCCAGGCAAAGCAGCCATGTGCCACATAATTTAGGAGCCAAACTGCTTGAGGGCTGGGCAATGGTAAGTAGTCTTCAGGCCAGGCAGCCTTGCACAGCATAAATTTGGAGCCATGTTACTTGAGGGCTGGGCAAGTATTATGCCTGCTAAGTTACCGCTGGCCCAGCAATGTTATAGTGATGAAATTAATATTGGAGCTGCTGGAACTTCGACTGTCAAGGTATTTTTATTTTTATTGGTTGCATGTTGATCCTGGCAGCATTTTTGTACCTTCTATCTTGCTGATTTACTTGTTATGAGGGGCCATTCCCACCGGCACATAGTGTCATTTTGAGCAGCCAGCCTCACATGCAGCACCGGCATTGCTCTACATATGCTGATCACGTTGTTCCCGAACCAAGTGGGACCACAGCATGGCAAAAACAGCAGAAACAAGGTGCCCGGTGCTGCCCAGGTGAGCACACACCATGTCAACCACAGGCGCGTCCCAGGCGCAGTGCCAAAAATTAATATGAGCCATGAAGGCCTCGACTCATGCTAGCCATTATGTCTGGCCTCGGAGTCCCGGGCCCATCCGATGCAGGCTGCCTTAGTAAAGGGTTCCAGTGACCCCTGCCGTCTGTCCCGCTCACTGCTGCAAGGATGACTGCCCCCAGCCGCTCGCCACACCCGCCGTCCCGGTTTGGTGCAGGGCTATGAGCAAATGCCCTGTCCGGGCGTCGGAGCTCCTCTGTCAGGTGTCCGCCACCAACAGCTGTAGAACGTCGTGTCACGTGGTCAGGATAGGCCCAGTAAGAAATACGCAAAAACAACAATTGATGGACAGAATGCAGAACAATGTCATACATTCACCCCAGTACAGAGATCTGGGCCTAAATCCATCGTTTTTTTGCTCACCATGTCATTCCAGTTTGAACCCAGCCATATGCAAATCAGTCTTGACCCTGTGCCCAATGGGAACAGTCCAGCCCGAACTGCCAGGCCAGGTCCTCCCTGGACTGGAAACAAGCATCCTAGGACCGGTTTCGGGGTTTCACCCCTCTTCAGCCAGGATAGCTTGACTCCAGTGGCATGGAGAGCATGGGACCCACGTCTGGGCATACCCGTCCCACTCGGGGTGACAAATGCAAAAACAACAGTTGATGGACAGAATGTAGAACAATGTCATACATTCACCCCAGTACAGAGATCTGGGCCTAAATCCATCGTTTTTTTGCTCACCATGTCATTCCAGTTTGAACCCAGCCATATGCAAATCAGTCTTGACCCTGTGCCCAATGGGAACAGTCCAGCCCGAACTGCCAGGCCAGGTCCTCCCTGGACTGGAAACAAGCATCCTAGGATCGGTTTCGGGGTTTCACCCCTCTTCAGCCAGGATAGCTTGACTCCAGTGGCATGGAGAGCACGGGACCCTGCTATGATGCGGAGATGCATCAGTTTCTTGTAAATCTGCCCCACAGTATCAAGTCCCTACACAGCTTATGAAGCTCTAGAAGTACCATTAACTTACCAAGAACATCAAAATTGGTTTGAATGTGCCCTACCACATACATATAACAATGTTAGACCAGGTCCCCTTAGCAATGAGGGAGCAACATGGCCAGTCTTAGCCGGTTATACACCATATCAAGATATAGATAATCTGAGAGCCCCAGAGTTGCATACATTATACACATATCTGGTCAAAACATATACAGGCACATGCATCAAAAGAAAAACCGGTCGCAAACGGGCAGATTCTCAGAATCTGCCCCTTTGCGACCGGTATTTTTGCATTTGGGATGCATCATCCCAAATGCAAAAATCGCAATTTAAGTAATCTCTAAATTGCGATTACTTAAATTGCGATTGCATTTAAGGAATCGCAAATTGAGATTCCTTAAATGCAATGCAACAAAGTAAAACAATTAGCGATTTCGCTACTAGGGCGCAATTTACCATGAAGTTGAACTTCATGGTAAATTGCAAAACTCTGAGAAATGCACTAAAGTGCATATTTCAAAGTTGAAGGTTACACACACACATGTCCTTGGGACATGTGTGTGCGCTAACATATGTGCACGGATCGATTTCAGGGGTGCAACAGGGTGTCCTTTTACACCCCTGCACCCTTGAAATTGCATGCGCAATTTGCGAGTGCCTATTGGTACTCGCAAATAGCGCTTTACATTTCCATTCATTCCTATGGGCCTGTAGGCCCATAGGAATGAATGGGAAGCCATTCCTTATTTGCGACTCGCAATTTGCGAGTCGCAAATAAGGAATGTGAAGGAATCGCTATTATTATAGCGATTCCTACATGCATAGGATTTTGCGAATCCTTAATTGCGAATCCTTAATATTCGCTATTAAGGACTCGCAAAATCCTAGCTTGATGCATGTGCCAGATAGATGTTAACACAGATTGTCATGCAAACAATAACAATAAATCCTGCGAGGCTACAATCGGCATAAGCCCGCAAACAACAAATGCAGTCATGGGTAAGATACCTGTCAGGTGGGAGAAAGTCCTGTTCTGGATAGCAGAAGAAACAAACCAGCTTTAAGCAGTGCTTCTCCATATGGGACCCCTGGAAAAACAGAATTCTTATATATACTAGCCAATGTTGAAGGCGACCCCAGTGGAGGACTGCGCCACATGAGGTACAGTCTTTGCTGCAGTATATACCAGAACTCATGGTACACCCTCATTAGCTGTTTTGCCAGCGATGCTTAAACAGATCCAAAATGAATACGGGGCAGCCCCTGCCCTGGATTGGGGTTGATACTGATGGGCAATTTTGCCCCAGTGTCCGTCATTATATTAAGCAGCATTAAAGGGAAAGCAGCAGCATCGGTGGTACGCCAAACTCTCACTAACTTGGCTCCGAGAGAGCAGGAGTGAGATTTACCTAAAATTATTGAGGAAACCTATGCATCCATAGGCAGAGATAATTTGGGGGCCTGACCTACTAAACCACAAATTAATAGTTTGTCTAAAAAGTATAACTCTAAGCAAGCACCCGACTCTTCTAAGAAAGAGTGGGATAATAAAGAAAAGACTAAAATCTCCTCAGCAGGAGGACAATAAAAAAAGTTACAATCTGCGTAACCGTGATAATATTAAAACACCTGACAGGTATCAGGATACTGATACATGTTCATCTCATTCCTTTCAGGAGTCATCCAAGAAATGATCAGAGAGAGGTAGACAGTCAGTGTGCAGATCAGAGGAGTACGTCAAATCGAAGAAGGACTCACAAAGCTCATCTGACTACATAATAAAAAAGGAAGAGAAACCTAAAAAGTCAAAGCCTAATTTAAAAAAGAAATAGGTAGCCGGACTGAAAGTCAAGCATGCTACTGATATTGAGGACACTGCTTCTGAGCAGGCTATAACCATGCTGGACATTGTCATGATAGTCATGATAGTTCACCGAAACCTGATGGATTGTCTGGTGGCAGTAGCATTGAGTGACTATATCCAGGTGAAAACACAAGATACTAGGGTGAGCGTCCTGCATCGTTTACACGAGTTGCAAATCCAATTGGAGGGGGACATACCAAGATATATATCAATCAATCAATCAATCAATCAAAAACCTTTATTCGGCTGCTGTGCAACCATGAAAGTACAGATTTAACAATAATACATATAAAAACCAAAGGCCAATCGTAAACATTTCGAAGACACCCACGGTTATAATGATCATATACAACTTAGTAGGAAGTAAAAACATATGTATAAAAGAGCCTACTTAAAGTGCTAAATGCTACGAGACACTGCTACAGTACATTTTTCTGAGCTTACTCCCATGCAAATAGAAAACAGCAGCTCAATCAAGATGCAGTGAGGGTCTAGAGTGTACGACAGCCCAAAAAAACAAGCTTACAATGAATCATGTTTCGCCGTCATGAAGTTGTTTTAAAAAAAGTTATGACTGAGTGCAATGCATCAGATTTCTGGACCAGATAAAAGGCATTAAAAACATTTTAGCATTTTTCCGATAAAAACCACAAAAAAGGCAAATGTAACATCTACTGTTTAAAAGTGTAACTACATGGACAAACCCTGATGGGAAGCAAAGTAGATATTTTAGTGTGTCTGCCCGAAAGCGGAACTATAAAGAGCATTCCCATCTGCCTCTTCCAGTGCATAATGACTGAGGATGCTACTTATAACAGATAGGTCGAAATGGAAGTTTTTCACATTTCTGTGCTTAACCTTATTTCATGGGCATAAATTAACAGTGAAGTTTGAACTTGCTTCCTGCCCACTGTAGCACATGTTTCAATGTTAGTGAAAGCCTGGAGAAGACCAATAACATCAAATGATTTTTAAACAAAACGCTAACCACGGGATATCAAGGGATATCAAGCCCTTTGTCACACGCTAAACAATGTTTTGTTATATCTCTTGTTAGTGACGCCTTATAATTTTTCTAAATCAAAAGCCATAGCAACAGGGGGCAAATTTGAACTCGGTCACATTTATAGCTAAGCCCCAACTCATTATGGCAAATGAAGTGTGAGGTGGAAAGAGGAGCGGATAAAAGCGTTTGATAGAAGTGGTTTTTCTCTGTTTACATCACTGATGGGTCCCTAATGAGCCAGGCTCCTGCTCCATAGGTAGCAACCGATACACATTGCATGGAGTAAATTTGGACCATAGGAGCGAATGCATGACCCCCGGGAGGGGACAGCAACCTAAAAAGCGAACCAACCGCCCTAGATAGCTTGGTTCTCCGCTCAACTATGTTAGGTATCCATGAGCCAGTGGAACTAAAACCACCCCCAAATAAGAGAATGTGTTAATGCTAGATAGGCAGTTTGTTCCTACCAACATACTCGAGAGTGGAATGCTCTTCGGGTGACCATCATCTAACAGGATGCCTAAAATTAAATCTAAATTCCTCTGAATGATCTTGACCAATGTTTGTGTGGGGTTTGGAAGTGTCCAGCAGACTCTTCAATTGTCCATGGATACCTGCAGGATACAAAGTTCTGGTTGACTTTTAGGACCACCTCTCTCTGTGTCATAATCAAATCGATTTCAATGGGGTTATGGTTGCTGAATTCCGTTTGGACAACTGACTGTGACACCAACTGATCGGATACATTTGTGGGTATGAAAATATATTCAATAATGGAAGAACAATTCCTGCCCCTAAACGTTGGAAAGCCAACTCCACCCTCCCCCACCACCTCAAGTTCTTTGTGTAGGTCCAGAGATGCTAAAAAAGTCTCTGGTTCTTTACCACTCTGGTCGGACCCCTCAGTGATCAACATCCCGTTGCTTCGCCCAGGGCACACCAGTTTAGCAATAACGTCTCTTGCTAAACACAAATAAACTGGTCACCCCTCGCCCCTTATTAACACCATAATCAAGTCAATGAAACTGAACAGTTCAGGGAACCTGCGGTTTGGACTGTTTGAAAAGTCGTTATTGTAATGATTTACAAAATGCAACGTAGGATTCCCCTTGTAAAACACAGCCTGATAGTTGCTTCCTATAGTATCTAAAGTTTCAGTGTTACCTCCTAAGGAAAGATTTATCCAGGTAGTTAAACTCCCTGAAGCAAGACCCGAGCAGGATGGAATGCCGGTGTATTAAAGCATGAGTACCCATCAAGCCTAATAGGGCAGTTGGCCCAGGTTTCCTGCAGAATAATGATGTTGTAGCCACTTATGAAGGATTGCCAGTCTGGGATGAGAATAGTGTATTGTAAACCTACGATATTCCAGCTCAATACTTTCATTATGTGCCCCTTGTCTCTGCTTATAGAGCTGGAAAAGATGGTATGCTGTGGAGCTGGCAAGATTGCAGGGTCTTCCTGTGGTGCATCGAGGGGCAATTGCTTTGTACCAAGATATTAATGTTCTCTTTTGGGAGAACTTGTTATTCGGCTTCGACATTCTCCTGGCCGAAAAGTATTGACCACCTGAATTTGTGATGGATTGTCCAGAGGGAGGAACTGTAATTTTACCTGCTTTTTCCAACCTCGTTCCAGAGCAGTTAAACATTCATACACTAGCGCTAGCTCCTGCATTACACCGCAACCCTGTGGGGTGAGATGATAGTTTCATTTATCATGTAATACCAGTGAGGTCAGCCTCACAACCTCAAAGACAATACCCCATTAAAAATTATGCTAAAAAATAAGTTAGAGAGATTCTCACATAACTTGAAAGCCAAGTGTGATCGAAAGTGATAGAAGGTTGCACCTCTCCTGTGAATAATCCCTTGTTTTCAGTTATGAAACCAGACCATTCATATAGTCTAGTATTAGATTACAGACATCTAAACACAGCTGCATGTACATTTGCAGTAGAAAACGCACACAGTGCAGCACTAATGAACAATATAGTGCGGTAAAAAATACAAAACAACACTAGATATCTCTAATTGATTTTTCTGTCAAAATATAGCACCTGAAAGCAGGTACTTGACCGCATTTTGCATGCTCAGTTCTCAAAAACAATTCTGTTGTTTGCCCCAGTGGTATAAGAATAGCCCCGGGCTGTTATCAGCACGGGTCACAGAACTTCTACAAGAATTTGATGATCAGGTGTTGTCCGATGTCAAAATGACATTTATTTGATGGATGATGACAATTCTACACACTTGACAAGAGTAGATCGCATAGTTCTGAGATTTGCTCACATGGGCTACGAATTCAGCTTTAAAAAAATCAAAATTTGCCCATCTCAATGTCCTGTTTCTGGGATACTAGCTGTCAAGTGAAAGCAAAAGCCTTGTGACACACTTTGCGCTTTTACAACCACCAAACACATTGAAGAAACTTCAAACCATATTGGGATTCCTAAATTTTGGTAGAACATACATTCCAGATTACGCAGAACAGGTTAAACCATTCTATGACTTGATTTGTCCAGACTTCTCAAGCACACATTGGGCAATTGAACACACACAGATTTTACGTTCAGTATAAGCTGATATGCTAGCTTCAAAACACTTACACACATGTGTAAACACCATAAAGCTAGTGATCTGTATCATAGCAGGATCATCAGGATATATCTATGTTACATTAAACAAGAGAGACACTGTGCCAATTGCATATAAATCGCATTTATACACCAATGCTGAGATGCTTTTTGCACCAACAGAAAAGATTCTGACGGTGGTACAGACTGCTGTGGTGAGAGTAATAGCAAAAAGGGGTTTGGCCCTAGGCGGCTGGACAGGGCCTTATTAAACTAAGAGCAAGAAGTGTCCTAGCCTTCACCTTTCAAATGCTGCTACATTAATTTAACAGACTATGAACCAACAATTCAATTGATATTGGCTTGAGGCATTTATTTGCTGCTCATTTCTATGTACTTTACTCCACATTTGAATCATTGGTCAGAGAAGTTAGATACGTTTCAGTCTAGAACAAATTACACTTATTTATGCCACAGATCAAACAAAAACATACAAACTTCGTAGTGAAGTAGTGTGATGTAAAAAACAATACATGAACAAGTGATACAAAACAATAGATTATACAAACATTATGTCACCAGTCTTAATTCACAAACAAAGCAGCTACTTGGATATCCTTTAACATTCACATTGTATAACTGAGTTAAGTAGCTGCTATCACAGGGAACAAAAGAATCAAACCCAGTAGTGAGACAATTCAAAAAGCATTTCCACTGGGCGGAAAAATTTAATCAAATACAACAGTCCCCGTGTTGTGTAATGCCGACACGTTTCGATTCCCAGGGTGGCATATGGGATTCTCTTCAGGGCGTTTATCTAAAAACCAAAGGGGGCATAAGTTGAACCTGTGAAGGGGCTCTACACTTCCAATTTACTCAAACTACAAAATAATGTTTTATAAGTACCTGATCGATTTGAGTAAGCAATTCGCGTGTTGCAGGCGAAAAGATGCAAGTTAAAATGTAAGTATCATGACCTAAAATAAGAAGGGATCTACCATCAGTCACATGTTGGGTTTTAGTGGTTTTCATTATTTTATGGCTGGAAGGAAAAAAGAAGGGGCACTTCCTTGCGCCAATCGGGTGATACTTCTACCAATGCAGTAGTTATGCTTGTTGGCGGTAAATGGAAGCTTAGTTGAGCTTTCATGGGGCGATCTATGAATGGAAATGAGTGCCACGTCATTGAATTGCAAATACAGTAATATGGCACATTGTTGCTTTATAAGTTACAAGCAACACTTACTTTTGCCATGCCGGCGATGTCGGATATTTTGTTTGAGGCCGTTCCGCAGCTTGTTTTGTCAGCAATGGCTCAGATTGCTTTAAAGTTCACAAAAAAACGGACCGCATCGTGTCTCTCTGTTCACAACAAAAAACGAGATATCTGCTTGTGTCTTGTTCTATGTGGGAGTTTTTAAATGTTCCTAAGTTTCAAAAAATATACGTGGACTTACTTGTATTCAGCTAAGCGAGTCTTCTAGTGGTGCCTCATTCCCAGTTTCAATCACTAAAATCACTTCCTGGTCACTGAACTTTTTTTAAATAAAAGGGAGGTGACATACTCACATTGCATTATGGTTAAGTGAGTTTATAATGTATAAGGGAGGTACAACATGTAAACGGAGGGGAGAAACCCTACTAGTCTCTATCAGAATTTTATGTATGCCTTGGTATTAAGATCTATCTTTTGATTTCCTATGAATGTATGGATCATGGTGCACATTGGAAATACAAAACCTGGACCGGAACGGTTTTAGCATCTACCCATTTCAGAAATTTTGTTCAGTCCTTTGGTGATACTATTGAAACAGGCTATCAGATAAGCTTCTTTTCTTAATAGTGAAGCCTCAGTGTTACCCCCTCTTGGTAGTGGTTTTGTGATCGTTAGCACGGTCCATTTGAACTCAAGTTCGTGGTGGTTGGAGTCAATAAAGTGGTTTACCATAGGTGCTGTTACCACTTTATTTTTTATCCTTGAACGATGCTGCGCTACGCGTTGACGAATCTCTTGCGTAGTTTTACCAATGTAAATCTTTGGGCAGGGAAACAAAATTGCATAAATGACGTTTTTTGTTTTACAGTTAGAGAACTGTTTCCTTGTCCACTTAATGCCATCGTGTGTGAAGTCAGTACATGCAATCGTACTGCTACAGTTTGTGCAGGTGCCACATTTATGGTGGCCTGTCAATGGCCTAGAGAAGTGATTTCCCAATCGCACACCTGATAAATGTTGTGTTACAATGTTCAAACCAAACACTTCGATATCAAAAACGGGGTTACCCGCCCAACATATTAGAACATGCCAAAATGGTGGTTTCGCGCAAGACACGTGAAGATTTACTTTCTCATGTACCCAAGACTACCACCAAACGTGAGGTTTTTGTTTTAAAACATTCCGCTCAAGCAGTAAAAATAAAACAAATTCTCAGGAAGAGATTGGAGATTTTGGAACAGGAAACAGATTTTGCCAATGTATTTTTGGATAAACCTTTGTTTGCGCATACCAGATCCAAAAACTTGAAAGAATTGTTGAAGTCACCAATTACACCAGTGGGCACAATACATAAAGGCATGAAGAAATGTTTTAATTGTGGACAATGTGGTAATGTAATCACAGGGAACATATTCCATCATCCACATACAGGCAAACCCATCAAGTTAAAACATACTTCGGATTGCAATACAGAGGGGGTTATATACGCCATACGCTGTCCATGTGGTCTTACTTACGTAGGCAGAACTTCACGTAAGATTAAGACTAGAATCATTGAACATAAGAGTATGATACGCACTCGCAATTCTAATTCATGTCTAGCAGCTCATTGGTTAGACACACCTCACACGATTCCACAACTCAGGTTTACCATCATTGACCGTATAAATGCTCGAGCTGGCATAGAATACAATACATTATTAGCTCAGCGTGAAACTTTTTGGATAGATTATCTGGGGACCTTGACACCCAAAGGTTTAAATGATCATTATGAATTATCATGTTTTCTATAAATATGTAACGTTGATTTACATTCTCCAACAGTATGTATCATGGCATGTACCTCTGTGCTTGTTCTCACTGTAACCATTGAACACTCATTTAATTCTTCGGAATTACTTGCATGCATGCATCACATCCCAGTAGATTCGGTGGTGTTGTTAATTGTTCAAACACGTTTTTTGGTTTTCCAGGGTTTTTAAGTTACACTATACTCCACCGAAATCTTAGGATTACACGCATTTTTACTATCATTGTAAATAAACCGTAGGATTCTTCATTGGTATAGCATTGAGACACATATTTGAGTTGTGTTACATTGTCATTGTGCTTACTTTCAATAAAGTTTGAACACAATTGACCGCTGAAACACGTTGTGATTTTGGTATTATAACGATTAAGTTCCGCTTCTTAGACACGATCTTTCTGGCAATTGCGACACACATTTTAGCTTAAAACGTTCAGTGTGTTCATTCTGGTAATATTGTTGAATTTAATAGACCTTGGAATCCATAGCGGGTCTGGTATATAAAGAGTTAAAGGTTATGTCTCTCAGACACGCCTTGTTGCAGTCAGGTGAACCGGATATTGTACATACGTCAGACGCTGGTGAGTTGGTCTTGCGGTTACCGCGTATGGAGCGGGGGAACTTTGACACGGACACGATTTTGACTACGTGTAATTTTGGGATTCTTTTGTTTTGTAGATTTTTCTGTCAACGTGAACAGGGAGCCGTAATGTAAAGGTAAAGCTCTTTGTCGAGCCATCATTTGGCATTGCAACGCGCTTTAATAATTTGTGTCAATAGTTATCAACACGCTAATGTTTCTGTGCATTGATGTTCCATGCAGTTTCTTTAAATCAGCGGATGTTGCACGTCGGTAAGCTTGGCAGCATATTTCTAGTTGTTTTAATGCACATTTTTCCTTAGTATTCACTGAATTGTTTGTAGTTGTCACACGGCTAATTGCAGGAATATAAAATGACATGTTTTGTGGTAATCATTGTGAATTTTATGCACATTACTGCGTTGGTAATTTATATTGGATTCAGTGAATAGTCACATTTATAGGTTTTGATGAGTATCATGCTCGCGGTAAAAATTTATTTCGTGCGGTAAAAATTCATTTCATGCACACAGGTGATTTGTACACGGTTATTGGTGTATCACCCACATATTTGATGCAAGTTACGCTTGGTTTACAGAGGGCACAAGCACAGACTTTCGTTTTTTATGATGTATTATGAGATGCATTCTAAAGTTCTTGTCCTTTTCTTTTCCTTTCGTTTTTGACTGTTCCGGCAGGTGAATATCTGTGTATTTTATCATTTGAATATTCTCTTTCCCCTGAAGAAGGGTTCTTAGTAACCCGAAATGCATTGGGTCTGACTTCAAGAATTGTGAAACTATACAGCTTTGCTTTTGCTCATCTTGTATATATTGTTCTTCGAATACATTATCACAACTAATCATCATGTTGAAAATTGCCATTCATGTGAATATAAAACAGAGTGGTTGACTTTATATGTTGTGCAACATTATTATTCAGGTTTGAAGCATTGTAAAAATTGATTATTTTTGGATTGCAAATATTTGACTTTCAATAGAAACCTTAGGGACTTAAGCAGTGCACTGCGAGACAGGAGTGAATTTTCCACTTCCTCGCTGGCCTGTCAATGGCTTCATGTTGAACAATGATCTGAGATCTTTTTTACCGGAAGGGGGTAAGTCTGCTCTTACGATTCTTTGTCCAATGCTCATGTTTTTCTTCATTGCGAAGAGAAGGACATCAATCTGTAATTCAGAATTTTGTATTAGGTGCCAGTTCTTTGTCATGATTGACCGGAATGCATTAGTGTGCGGTCCATAAGTCGAGACGCAAACTAACTTCTCCATCTTTGGTTTAACTTTTTTGATAAGCAAAGACTCTCTTGGTGTACACCATGCTCGTTTAAATGCATGTTTCAGCAATTTTTTCGGGTACCCCCGTTCCTTAATTTGTTCGCAAAATGCCTCTCCATGTATTTGAAAATCATCATTGCGGGAACAGTTTCTTCGGATCCTAAGTAGTTGCCCATCGGGAAGATTATCTTTAAGGTTCCTAGGATGGAAACTGTGATAATGCAAGATGGCATTCTTGTCTGTCTCTTTTTTGTGAAGCGTAGTGCCAAGTTTATGCCGATGGGGGAAGACCTCTACATCAAGAAACGTTAATGTTGTACAACTCTTAGTTAGCGTGAATTGGATATCTGGGTGCCGATGGTTAAGCCACTCATGAAAATTGTTCAGTTCTAACACCGTCCCGCTCCAGAGACACCACACGTCATCGATATACCGATACCATTGAGTAAGGTTCTTCTTGCATGGGTTGTTATTAGATACAAATTTGTCCTCGTACCTAGCCATGTAGAGTACGGCCATTTCTGGGGCAAAGGGACAACCCATGGCAGTCCCTTTGGTTTGCCAGTAGAATGTCTCCTCAAACCGGAAGAAATTTTTCTTAAGTGCCACTTCAGCTAGTTGAAGAATGAAACTCGTGGGGACTCTGTGGGGTCGATTTCTAGTTTCCAAAAAGAATTCCATTGCTTCCAATGCTTTTTCTTGTGGGATCTGGGTATACAAAGATACTACGTCGAAGGAGACAAGCCATTGCTGCGATTGATCATAAGGGGTAGCCTCAACTTTATTAATAAAGTCCATAGTATGCCGTAGGTACGATGGGACCTCAGGTAAAAACTCTTTGAGGAATGTGTCCACATATTTAGAGATGGGTTCAAGTATCGAGTCACACCCCGATACTATTGGTCTCCCTGGGGGTTGCGGTAGTTGTTTATGGATCTTCGGGAGGAAGTATATAACTGGAGTTCTTGGATGTTTTTTGATAAAAAATTCATACTCCTTCGTCCCAACAATCCCTTGATCGAAGCCCGCCTTGACTATTTGGCTGATTTGCTCCATAAGAGAGAGAGCATTGGCTCAGGGGAAACAAATAATTGGTGTGACTCCAGTGCTCGCCTTAGAGGCTGTCACGAAAGCCAGCGTTCCCAATGCTAAAGCCTTACATCCAAGATAGATACAGTGGGCCAACTCTGTCACCGCAACAAATGCAGACTACAGATTTGACTCTACACTACAGACACAGTCATACCTGCAATACGAAAACGAAAACCCTCTTCCTAATGAAGTCATGCCTCTTGATCAGTATGAATTTATAATCTATACTGATGGTTCTGTACAGCCTGCCGTAGGAACAAAACAGCAATACTCAGCTGTATGCACAGCCATCAAGGGTAGGATGCAGAATGGTGAATTCCAACCTGAAAAGACCTACACACAGTCACTAGGTGATTGCACAGCACAGCTGGCAGAACTCAGAGCTCTAATTCTGGCATTAGAGATCACGCATCCAGGATTCCCCATAATCATAGTGTGATTTGAATTATTTTTCCCAGTCTTACAATGAGTATCTAACCTACTGGAGTCAGAGATTCCAAAGGGTATACCATAAAGCACAAAGCGCTTTGGGGACAAGTGGCTAAGCTGAAAGAATGATTGCCACAGACTCATGCGATTCATACCTTGAGTCAGCAGCGTGTAGTAATATACGTTGCAGGGAATTCCATGGCTTATGAAGCCGCAAAGGCAACAGTGCAAACTAATGATGTCGCTGCGATTACTCATTCCAGTTCTGAGGATAGATAGAGACATTATAATGGCTGTCAGCACTGCACTGATGGCCAGGTCTTTACAAACAAACTAAGGACTTTGTCCTTAAATGCAACGTCTAACAGCAGATGAAGGGTTCCACCGTAGCTTGCCCACCACAGACACCTCTGTTGATTTCAAACAAGCCACTCGCTTGAATTTATCTGGATCAATTAGGTCCTTTATGTTCAGATGAGGCTTACAAATACATCTTGGTTGCAGTGGATTCCTGCTCTCGATTCCTATGGGTTTGGCCATACTGATTGTCTTACACTCAAACTGTTATCAAAGACTTGCACGTCTTCATTGGGGCATATACAGTTGGAACATTCCATTCGAACCAGGGGCCGCTGTTCTCTAAGGCATACAAAGACACCATGGGAAAATTGGGTGTGACCATGCGGTACTCCTCCCCCTATCATCCTGAGGGAAATTCATTAGTGGAGAGGAAGAACCGGGAGTTAAAGCAGTCTTTAACGGCAAGGGTATCAGGCTGAGGTTGCAGTTGGGTCTATCACCTATATGGGGTCCAAAGCGCACTGGATAATCTGCCTAGGAAATCCCTGGGTTGACGAACTCCCTATGAGATCCTGTTTAGGGTTAAGATGTGGGTACCTGACCTAGACAGCCCCAGCACAGTGGTGGCAGAAACACCAATTGACATCAATGAACATTTGGATGTTTTACAGGAACTGAATTGCTTCTGGGAAGCACAGAACAATGTCCAAGTAAAACGCACTGTCACTGGAGAAGTGAAGGAAGCACCAGCAACCTCTGGCTGGATCCCCAAGATTGATGAATTGGTCAGGGAGAAGATTGTAGAAAAGAAAGAATTTAGACCATCTTAAAGAGCGCCAGCACCTTTCCTGGCTGTTGAAGGTACCAGAGCTATACTTTTAGAGCCCTTTGCATGTTGCAAAAACAAGAAATTTGTGTCAATAGATTTAATCAAACCGCTTCATGTACCCGGTTCTACACAGTAGGTCATATGGGATCCAGAAAGGATACCTGTCTCCTCTCACTACTATACATGAAGTCCCATTGGAAGCTTTAATCAGCAATGAAGGGGATAGCAAATAATAAAGTGTTTCTTCTACCAGCTATATCAACAACTACTATACAAACAACTTGTACAGAAACACAGATTTCTATTCGGTAATCTGACATGGATGGGGTCTATGTCAATGTACCACAATTTGAGTCAACTCCAAATTCTGCACAGCCTCCAGAGCTGCCAAAAATAGACCAAACAGCCTTGGGCTACTTTATTGACTTTGGTGACTTCTCCTCAAATGTATCTGACTCACCTCCATGAGGTAGATTGAGTGTATTCTACTTTTGACTGAAGAAGACGTACTTTGTTCCTCCATGGCTATACCTATGGATTATAATTTCATTACTTTTCCTTGTCCTTTGTATTGGTTTTGTGACAGTCTTTTTGTTGTTGCTGAATGGACATTATCTCCCAGAACGCTCTGCTGTGCAGCTGATAAACTTGGTTTTAAAACCTCATTCTTCATCACACAAAGTGCGAAGAGACCTTTCCTTGCTAAACATTTCTGCTGATCCAGTTCCTGATGGAATTGTTTGTGATGGGGTATCGTATGATATATTAGGTCCTACAGATTTTTTGCAAACACCACATGTATTCCACATTTCTTTTAACAATATTATCACCCTGCCTCTGATGATTGGGATATTGATACAGTGTATGAAATGCTAAAAGATCTAGAGTATTCCACTGCTTTCAACACAAATGAAATGTATGATGTTACAACTAATTATGCTGTAATGTTCTATTTTCAACATTATGGTCACAACTCGTTGCACAAAGCAAGTACTCAACGTGCTGTATTTAATTACATACAGTTGGAACACCCTCCTACACCACCACAGGCTGAAAACCCTGACGTGGTGTTAGTTTTGGATAGTGTTGACAAAACAAGACAAATAAGACTAGTGTTATGAGAAGATAATCAGACTTTCATAAAGCCAACCTGGCCTGAGTGAATGAGCGAATCAAGGACTAATGATAATCTGTTGGCAAGAATTTTAAAAGAAATTTTACAATCTTGATTAATTCATGAAATCAGTTGATAATTGGAAATAACAGTGTAATCTTTGTCTAGTTTGGGAAACACTGCAATGAGTGCTGCAGAAAAGGATCCAGCTACTGTGAAATTATTAGTAAACTCAGTAAAAAGGGACAAAAGGTGTGGGGGTTAATTGCATTGAGAGTATTCTATAACATTCATTTAGGATACCATCTGGACCTTTCCCAAAACTTGGTGAGGCAACAGACAAAGCTATTTCAGTTACAGATATCCGAGTAGCAAAACGTTTCTTGACCTCATGTGATAAAGAAGGCATTTTACACAAAGATAAAAATTGATTTATTAAATCAGAGTCTATTCAATCAGGATTAATATAGAGATCAGAATCATATTTATGAAATTCTTCTAACATGTCATTAGGATCAGTTATTAATTGAGCAGAGTGAGAATCAACAACATGAATTTGTTTTTGTCATTTTTAATACATAGATAATTAGCCTGTGATCTTCCAAGATTATTAGCTTGGATACTGATTTTTAATATGCTGTTTGAAATTTGTTACCCAGCTTATATACTGAGGTATGAATTAGATTCATGTCTGAGTTTTCAAAAATGTGCTATATATTTAATATTACCTGAAGAAAGTTAAAAAATGTCATATTTACAGATATATTTCTCTATTTCCAAAGCTTTGGCATTAAACAATTTGTTTTTGTGAGCCATAATAGAAAAAGCAGAGCTTCAAATAGTAGCTTTAAAGGCACCCCGTCGAATTATATTGGAAGTTTCAGTGTCTTTGTTAAAGGGAAAAAATTGTAAGATTAACGTTCGCATTTTATTTCCATTATCATAACAAAGATAACATCAGTATTCATTCTCCAACGAGGTTTAGGCAATGAGAGTTCATCACATTTTTTTGACGAAGATATCATAGCATGATCAGAAATATCAATAGCATAAATCTTAGTTTGCAATCTTTTGTGCCATACATTTCTTCAGGATAATAGGTAATCAGTTTCTGAGTGTGATGAGGATTTGAGAAAAATGTAAGCTAGTTCTGAATGGGAAAATGGAGTCCCAAATATCTAGTAGTTTGGTACTCATCAAAAAGATTTAAATGTAGAGGAGGATCTAGCCATACTGAATTTAGTTGAAGAAAGGCGGACTGATAAAGGATCTCTTATAATATTAAAATCTCCAGCAACTATAAAAGGGATATTACTAAGTTTAAGAATTTCACTAGTAATGTTTGAAGAAAAGGTGGGATTATAACCTGTGGGACCATAAATATTGACTAAAAGTAGTATTATTTTGTCAATCTTTCGATTTTATTATATAAGAAGTTACCAATTGTATCACATTGTTTGTGTAATTTTTTTTTAACAAAATCGTCTTAGAAAAAAGAATGGCAAATCCATTTGCTGGAGAAGAGACACAGGTTCCAATCCATCCCTTAACCATTGTGGGTAAAAGGACATCATTTATGTGAATTCCTATAAGCATTATGTCTAAGAAAATATTCACTTATTTTCTTGCGTTTAAATGGATGCCCTTTGACATTCAATGAAATAATTCTAAATTGAGAAGTAGAAAGCATAACTAGATATATAAAGTATTCTATAGATTATAGCAAAAGACAAGGTGGAATATAGATTTAGCAAGTAGCTCAGAGTAGACAGAAGACAAACACCAAAAAACAACATATAAAGCAAAGAAGTAAACATGGACATTCAAAGCTATGTAATTACTGAGGAAGCCTATGCATCAATAGGTAGAGATAACCCGGGACCCAGACCTAGCAAACCACAGATTAAGGGTAATTCTGAAAAGGATAATTCGAAGCAGGCACCCGAGTCTGCTAAGAAGAAGTGGGATAAGGGGGGCGGAGCTTGCCGGAGCCTAAGATGGCCGCGCTTTGAGCGAGCTCCGCGAGTCATCGCTTTAATCCGGCAATTATCCTGCATTCATGCCCTCACTGTGATCTCTGATTAACGGCAGGAGGCAGCCCAAGACAGCGCCATAGCCCAACGTGATTATTGTTGGAACCCAAGCACTGGTGACACCAGGGGCGGCTGAGGCCTACGCTTGCGGCCCACGCGCTGACCCGTCTGGTTGCACCCCCGCCTGGGCCCGCCTGAGAGCAGCCGGATCAAAGGGACGTTGTGCCTCTGATCGCATACACGATCCTGACGTGCTTGCGGGGGCTCCATCTTGCCCCGACCATCCTAGTGAGCCCAGGGGAGCCCACTGGAGAGCTGAGGGTGGACGCCACACTGACTGCTCCTGTGAGCGTGGCTTGGCAGGGCCGTGGCTGGCGTGCGGTGTAGCTGCTGCTGTGCGGTATAGCTGCTGGCGGCTGCCAGGCCAGTGGTCGGCTGCCGGAGACTGGTACGCAATTGCGGCGTGCCTGCCTGGAGCGGCATTGTGGTCCTGCGGATCACCGTGTGGACCGTGCCGCCGGTCACGGGCTTGAAGACGCCGCCCGGCCATACTGGGAAGCCTCGTGGTGAGGAGCTGTGGCGGACCTAGGAGTTGCGCGGCTGAGTTGCGCGATATCTCCGGCTCTGCCTGCCACTATCACTGGATGCCCTGCTGCCTGCCTTGGACACCTGTTTGGACCTCTTGTGGTGTCACGTGGTGGAGCGCCGCGGCAGAGCTTGGGGTGCGGAGAACTCCGGTGGTGAGCTGCGCGGCTCCATAAACCTGACATGCGTGCAGAGTGGCCCAACATGTGTGTCCTCCTGGAGATACTTGGGCACATAGTTCATTCAGCCTGGGCCCGCTTCGACACTGCTGCCCCACGAGGCCCTGTCTTCACCCTGGGTTGGCCTCTTTGTCCTGCTCGCCTGGAACACACTACCTTGACAATCTACATAGCAAAGATCTGGTGGGTACTGCATCTCTGCTGCGCTGGGGGGATCTCCTTGATTGCGTCGCCCACTTTGAGAGCTGGGGGTGCCCGGCGGGCCAGTGTCTCCTACGTGTGTGTTGGGCCTCCGTCCGTGAAGTGAGCAGACTGTGCTGTTTCCTGTCCTTGTGGCTGGCGTTAGAGCGAAATTGGACTGGGAGGTGTTGGATCCCCTCCACCCCAGTTATTCAGCATGGGCAAGGTGGACAAAACCCAATCCAAGCTGCATTTTGAGCAGCGCAAATCGAGATCTAGGGACACAGAGGGGGCCCCTCCCACTGAGGAACGGGATGTTATGTCAGAGGAGGCAGCGGGGTATCTTAAACAGATTCTTGCGGCAATGCAGAAAAGTCTACAGAAAAGTCTCTCTACCATTGACGGTAAGATCGATACCCTAGCATACCGGATGGACAGAATGTCTGAACGCCTAGACAAACACGCTGAACGAATCGACATGGCTGAGAGAAGAGTCACTGAGGTTGAGGAGGCGCAGTCGGAGGTCGGCACTGCCCAAAAGCAGTTTGCAAAAACACTAGCAGCGCTGCAGGATAAGGCAGAGGACTTGGAGGCGAGATCCAGGAGAAGCAACTTATGCATCACGGGGCTGCCGGAATCCACTTCAATCGGCAATATGGAGGTGTTTATTGAAAAGCTGCTGGTCACACTGCTAGGTCGAGAAAACTTCTCAGACATGTTCGTGGTAGAGCGAGCACACCGATCACTTGGCCCCATGCCCCCCCCCCGGGGGCGCCGCAGAGCCCAGTAATTGCAAAGCTCCTAAATTATAGGGATAGGGATGCTGCCCTGAAGCAAGCCAGAGCAAAAGGTGCCCTGCTGTTCGAGGGATCTGCGATCTCCCTGTTCCCGGACTTCACCATGAAGGTGCAGGAGGCCAGACGCCAATTCGCTCCTTTGAAAAGGCGCCTACATGATCAAAACATCGATTACGCTATGCTCTACCCCGCCAGGTTGAGGGTTAATATGAACGGCCACTCCAGAATTTTCCTCGACCCTAAATCGCTCCAGAAAGCCTTGAAGGACCTTCCCAAGACGGCCGGGCGCAGTCAGGAAACTGAGGGTCTGGATGAGGCGGCCGGTGGCGCAGCTGGTGACGAGGATTAACATGACCCTCACTGTGCTCCTTTGGATAGGGACTTACTGAGATGTCTGGTTCAACCCTGCCCTCCCCCCCCCTCTCGATTCCATTAGTCTGCAATCCTGTGCCTGATTCTTTGTTCCTGTTCTTCATCAGTCGCAAAGCCAGTGTATCGCAAGTATTGTTTAAATTACCATGTTGGTTGGCGACACTGGGATTTGTTGGGTCTCTTTGACTCTATGCCCTGATGATAGACTCTATACCCTGTGAACATGGGCGGGGGGTGCCGGGCTGTTACAGCTGAATGACCAGCTTTGTCACTGTTAAGCATGGATGCTACGGATTAGCACTCGATGGCATACTATGTTTTCAAACTTGCAGAGCTTTTCTTTGTTTTTTGCGGTAGTCAGGTAACATCCGCCCGTGTGTTACTCACCGTATTGTTCTTGCTGGATTATGGTCTTTGTTAGGGAGGGTGGGGAGTCGGAGGGTATCGTCAATGCTAAGTTGGGGTTTGCATGGCATGGATGTTGGAAGGGGCTTGCTAAGAAATGTTTGGTTTTATATTGGTTTTTTTCTGTCACAGAGTGTACATTGTGCTCAACCAATTCAGTAGGGTCATCCACAAGTAGGGCGGGGGGTTGGAAGGTTTTCCCATCTAGATATAGGAGGAATGCTCATATTGTAATGATTCCTTCTGTAGACATCAGGGCGATGGACTGAAGCTTTTAACTTGGAATATTAGGGGCCTAAACGATTTCCGGAAAACTAGAAAAGTGATTGCCTACTTCAATAGACATAATGTAGATGTTGCGCTCCTGCAAGAGACTCATTTACCTACTGACTCCCAGATGCTTATGCACAGGCGACTACATGGCGCCTTTCACACTGCTGGCTACTCCACGCATGCCCGAGGGGTGCTCACATGGGTTAACCCTAGAAGCGGTATATCCCTTGAGGCTTTAGAGACCGGCAGGGAGGGAAGGTTTGCAATCTCCAAGATCAAAGGGAAAGGGATGGAGTTTATTACCATTAATGTATATGGCCCCAATTTTGACAACCCCCAATTCTTTAGGGACTTGCTAGTGCGCTTGCGGCGATGGGCATCTTTACCATTGGTTTGGGGTGGGGACTTTAATTGCATCCTCAATCCTGCTTTGGATCGCTCCGGGGGCCCGGTGCGCAGACAATTGTTAACGGCTGAAACTGTCGAGGATGCCATCGCAGAATTAAACATGATAGACGTTTGGTGCTCCAGGAATAGTGGTCCGGGGGAATTCACGCACTACTCAGCCCCGCACAACCTGTATACCAGGATTGATTATTGGTTTGTCACTGGCTCACTCGCCACTGCAATTTTCGGCTGTGAGGTTCATCCACGCTCATACTCAGACCATTCTCCCGTCCAATTACTCCTTAACACCCCCTGCTCATTTTACCTGGCGGTTTCCACCCTATGCCCTGCTCGACAATGTGTTCAAGACTGAAATGGCCGAAGCCATCGAGGTCTTCTTTGACACTAATATTGGTTCTGTTCCTCTATTTGCCACGACATGGGAAGCCTTTAAGGTTTATACAAGAGGGATTGTTATGTCCAAACATTCAGGGGTACTCCGCTCCATTAGGGATTAACTGGTAGTTCTGGAAAGGAAACTTGCTGCCCTTGAGCGGGAGGCCCTAGAAGTTGGAGCCGATCAGGTGGCGGCAGAACTAAAGACTACACTGGACGAATATCACGAGACTGCCGATAGAGAAGTCAAATTTCTCGGGAAGTACGCCGTCGCCAAGACTTACGGTGAGGGTGAACGCCCGGGCGCCACACTCACGTGGTCCTAAAGGGTAGAAGTGAAATGACTGGAGTCACAGAACTCCGTGCAGCCACCGGTGAGGTACTGCGCGACCCTGATGCCATTGCCGACAGGTTTAGGAATTATTACTCCGAGCTCTATCAATCCAGACCGACAGGAGGGAGTGACATAGCCTTGGACTACCTGGAGTACATAAAGCTCCCCTGGTTGGTGGACGAACACAGGGAGTATTTGATGAGGCCCCTTGAGACATGGGAAATTCATGAGGCGCTAAAATCTATGCGAGCAGGGAGTGCTCCCGGACAAGACGGCCTAACTGTGGCCTTCTACAAAGAGTTTAGAGAGCTCCTGGTCCCCCACTTGATTTCCTTATTCGAAGAAATGGGAGAGAGTGGAATGATGCCGCCGTCTATGCGGGAGGCCCTACTGGTCACCCTCCCGAAGCCAGGGAAGCCTCTAGATGAGTGCTCATATACGCAAAGGCAATAGACGCTTGGTAAATATGGGACTATTGATAGCTAAACGTGTGGTCGCAATACATTGGGCCAGAGGACCCCCCCACCACGGTGCAATGGTCTCGGGACATGTTATATTGTAACACGCAATCCGAACTATATAGTGAATTACTACCCCCCCCCAGAGCCGCCCCAAGAACTTCTGGAGCCTATATCAAGATTATTTAGGGGTAAGGAGTAACCTAGGTATCTGTGGAGCCTCTCCCTCTCTCACTGCGGGGATTCGTCAGGGGGCAGTTGTAGGGTATTATTGGTTTCCCCTTAGGGTTTCCTTTTCACATACTGACTTGGTGTATTGCTTCTGTAAGCTGCTTCTGGGGCCCTACACCGGAATTTTTTCTCCATACATTGTACCCCTGCGTTGTCATCATGGTCTCCCAGCAATGATTGTAAATGACTCCTTGGGATGCTCGCCCCCCTCCACTGTAAAGCCCTGTGAACCTGTACACTAATAGCAGGAATGTTTCTTGAATTTTATATATGCACACTGTGACTGATTTTTATTGTTTCTTTCCTTTTGCTGTAATTGGTATCGTTTGTTTCGTTTTTCTTGTTTGTAAAACTCAATAAACAAATAAATAAAAAAAAATAAAAAAAGAAGAAGTGGGATAATAAAAAAAAAAGAAAAGACTAAAGCACGAGGTGGATCCCCACAACAGGAGTCCACCAAAAAGAGCTACTATCTGCGCAACCGTGATTCAATTGAAATGCCTGATAGGTATCAGGATACTAATAAACGTTCCTCTTGTTCCTTTCGAGAGTCACCAAAAAAACGCTTGGAGAAATTAGGACATCAGAGCATAGATCAGAGGAGTACGTGAAACTGAAGAAGGACTCACAATGCTCTTCTGACTTTATTATAAAAAAAGGAAGACAAACCTAAACAGTCCAAGCCTCAATTAAAATAGAAAAAGGTATCTCGCATTAAAGTCAAGCATGCCACGGATATTGAGGACGCTGCTACTGAAGAGGGAGTCACCTCTGACCATGTTGGACAGTGCGGCAGAAGCCACAATAGTCCGCCGGAATCTTATGGAGTGTCTGGCGGTAGTAGCAATGAGGGACTGAGTCCAGTTGGAAACACTGGACCGGAGACTGAGTGTCCCTCGTCAATTATATGAATTGCAACTCTAGATGAAGGGGGATATACCATTTACCATAAATGTTCTCTTTTGGGAGACCTTGTCATTTGGTTATGACATTCTCTTGGCTGAAAAGGATTGGCCACCAGAGTTTGTTATGGATTGCCCAGAAGGGGAAAAAGTAATCTTAGCTGCCTTTTTCCGACCTTGTTTCAGATGCAGTTAAACATTCATATGCCAAGGAGTGGGCCTTAGCGCAAGCTCCAGCGTGATACCGCAACCATGTGGGTTGGGATGACAGTTCCCCTTATCACATAATACCTGTGAGGTCAAGCCCACAACAGCAATACCCCATTAAACATGAGACCAAAAAGCAGGTTAGAGAAATACTCACACAAATTGAATGCCAAATTGTAATAGAAAGTTGCACCTCACCAATGAATAATAATTTTATTCCAGTAATGAAATCAGAACATTCATATCGTTTAGCTTTCAACAGCAGAGAGTTCTGAGAGATAGCGTCAGTTCACAAGCAGAAAAAAGACAGTCACAAAACCAATCCAGATGAAGAAGAAAATAATGTAATTGTAATCTAAATGTTTATCCATGGAGGGATAATGTAAGTCTTTTTGAGTCAAATGTAAAATTCTTGAACACATCTTCGCACACATTCGCTGTACAAAATGCGCATAGCACTGCACTAATGAACAATATAGTGCGTAAAAAATCTAAAACCACATTAGACATTTCGAATGGGTTTTTCTGCCAAAATATAGCGCCGGAAGGCAGGCACTTGACTGCATTCAGCACTCTAGGTTCTCAGAAACAGATCTGTCAATTACGACAAGGGTGTAAAAATAGCCCAGGGCTTTTGATGACCAGGCGTTGTCCTATGTCGATGACATATACTTGACGGATGATTATCTGTTGACTCACTTTGCTAGAGTAAATCATATAGTTTTGGAATTTGTTCACATGGGCTACAAATTTAATGAAGTAAAAATAGATAATTTCCTATCTCAGTGTCCTGTCTTCGGACACGAGCTATCAAGTGAGGGCAGAAGTTTTGAGAAATATTTCCTAGAGAAGATTGCACAGCTATAACCACCAGAACACATTGAAGAAACTTCAGACAATATTAGGATTCCTGAATTTGGCAGAACTTGTATACCAGATATGCACAATGGGCAAAACCGTTCTATGACTTGATTTGTCCAGACTTTTGAAGTGCACATTGGACATCTGAACACACACACATTTTATGTTCAGTACTAGCTGACATGCTAGCTTCAAAACACTTACACACTTATGTAAACACCACAAACCTGGTGACCCATGCAATTGCGGGTGCATCAGGATACACCTATGTCACATTCAATGAAGGAGACACTATGCCCATTGCATATAAATTGCATCTATATACAAATGCTTAAATGCATTGTGCACTGACAGAAAAAATCCTGACGGCAGTACAGACTGCTGTAGTTAAAGAAAAATCATTGGCTCAGTGGAAATGAATAATTGTCATTATTGCCGTTCCAGCTTTAGAGGCTGTTACAAAGGCCAGCATTCAAACACGAAGGCTTTAAATCCAAGATGGATACAATGGGCCAACTCACTGACAGCAACAGATGTAAATTACATATTTGACTCTACACTACAAACACAAGCATACCTACAATATGAACATGAATATCCTCTGCCCAAGGAAGTCTTGTCTCTAGGTCAGTGTGTTTACATAATCTACATTGATGATTGTGCTCAGCCTGTTGTAGGGACAAAGCACCAATACTCTAACACATGCATAGCAGTAAAGGGTAGAATGCAGAATAGAGAATTCCACCCTCATAAAACCTACACACTGTCACTTGGTGATTGCACAGCGCAGCTGGCTCAACTGAAAGCTCTAATTCTGGCACTTGAGAATACAGATCCTGGATTCCCCACACTCATTGTGTGTGATTTGTATTATAGTGTCCAGTCTTGCAATGAGTACTTACACTACTGGAGCCAGCTGTTAAAGGTACCAGAACTGTACTTATACCATCCCCTGCTAGCAGCAAACACAAGAGATTTGTGTCTATCGATCTCATCACACCACATCATGTAGCCGGTTTTGCACAGTAGGCCAAAACGGCTCCTGGGTAGTTACCTGTCTCCTCTCACTCCCTACAGGAGGTCCCGTTAGAAGCTTTGACCAATAATGAAGCTTCTTCTCCCCTGCAAGGAACAGGTAACACTGAAGAATCACTTCTTCCTATTGCATCAACAAATGCCATACAATCATCATGTACGGAAACACAGATTTCAATTCTGCAAATAGACAATGATGGTATCTACAGCAACCTACCGCCTTTAGAGTCATCTACCAGTTTTACACAGCTCGACGAGCCTCCCAACATTGTGCTAACAGCCTCTGGCTACTTCATTAACTTTGATGACTTCTCTTCAGATTCATCAGAACAAGGTCCACCTACACAAAGGGGACCACATGAATTTCACATTTGGCTCAAAAAGACATACTTTATTCCTCCATGGACTTTCATTTTGATTACAATTTTAATACTTTTCTGATTCATCTGGATTCGTTTCATGGCTGTCTTTTTTCTGCTTCTGAACTGACTCTATCTCCCAGAACTCCCTGCTGTCGAACTGGTGAACAAGTTTTGAAGCATCATTCTTCATCACACAAAATGTGAAGAGACCTTTCCCCGGTGAACATTTCAGCTGTTCCAGTTCCTAATGGAATTGTTTGGGATAATGTTTCCTATGATATATTTGGACTGACTGAAACTTTGCAAATACCTTATGTATTTCGTATTTCCTTAAATGCTGTTATCACTCCTAGTAATATCGCTGATGATTGGGATTTTAACACAGTGCATGAAATGCTTGCTGATTTAGAGCATTACATGGTTTTTAATAGTGAAGAAATGTATTATGGCACATCTAATTATGATGAAATGTTCTGTTTTCACCATTGTGGTCACCATTAAATTTTATAAAGCAATACTCCATGTGCAGTATTTAATCACACACAATGGGAACACTGCCCTACACCACCACAGGGTAGCTCGAACACATTTGCCCAGAACTTTGCATATTTTTCTGGTCACAGTCCAGCTGACCTATTGTCCTATTCTTATAAACTCATGCCTTCACAGGCAAAGAAAACTATTCTCACTGATATCAAATTGATTTGTTCTGCACCTTTCATTTCCCAGTTGTCGATACAAGGGTTTGACTTTTGGAAAGACAATGTCGATTTAAAATCGATATGGACAACTAAAGATTGGCAGGTTCAGAGGAACATGGCCTTATTTTGAGCATGCCTTATACCATACCAAATGGTTTTCCTGAATAAAACTGTGCAGCAGACATCCTGTCTCGGCATGCCCAAAATAAAGGATCTTAATAAACTAACATTTCCACATTTGCACGTTTTGCGATTCACAAACTACATGAGGACGTTTGACAGCATGCTAAGAAATGGGACATACAATTCTTCACATCCCAATCAAGAGGAATGGCTAGTGTGCCCAAATGATACTAATAGATGTCAGGCATGTTTTCGTGACAACATGTAAGGGTGTTGGATAAATAGGCCAGACCCACATTATGGGCAGACAGAACATGCAGGAGTGGTCACAGCATACATTGTTGGAAAGTTGTGCCTAGATTGGCTAAACATTCAACATTGTCTGAGGCAAAACCACACCTGTCTCTTCTTTCTGATGGCGTGGCCCTCAGGATTTTTTGATAGGTCCTCGAAAGCCACGTCAAATGTGCTTTCTGTATACAATGTACAATGAAGTGTGGAAAGTTTCAGAGCAGGAAGCTGCACAGAGAATCAGTGAGGCTATAGAGCAGGCACTAGCAGTAGTTGACAATGGTATGACTTCATTACCCACTAGGATATATTCTCTGGGTAACATTGTGTCATCTGCTATTAACATCAGACAGAGTAACATGTCCTCTGTTCAACATGGACAATCACAACCTAGGTCTATTATGCTACTAAGTTGGACTCTACAGACACTCTGCACTGGTCGCGTTCCATGGAAACAACTGAACGCCACTAGTTTGATTTTACCATACAATCTGACAAAAGAACAGACTATTATGGCTAAGAAAGACACTACATACACTATGTTACACATAGAGAAACTAGAAAAACTACCATTTACTGTTGCAGAAGTGCCAAGTACGGATTGGGTAATATACTGTGATTTAATTCTCTGCCATTCTCAAGCTTTCATTTCAAATACTGCTTGCAACATCATCAAGTAGGCAGATATGAAGCGTTAGGAGAAGGGCTTGTACATGAGGCATGGGTCCTACCTTTCCCTTATCATTGTAGGCATGGTGCAACTGAGGTTTTTCTTAGCGACATAAACTTCGAGAATACTTTAGGCCATTCTTTAGTTTGCACGGAGGTTACTCTCCATGGAGCATGTAATGTGTCCAAGGCGAACTTGTCATGTTATCTGACAGGTTCTCCGGCTGCTGCAATTCGTCCAGCATTCAGATTACTCTCCAAGGGGAGTTATTTGATGTTGAATAGTCAAGGTTGCTGTGGGATGAGACCGGGAATACCATATCTAGTGACGGCTTCTGGGGTCGTGACTGGTTATGCACAGGTACTGTTTCCACCTGCCCGTACAGTTAGGGATGCAACAATTTGGCCTTTAATAAAGATTTTGAATGTGAACTTTGATGCTTTTAGCAGACTGAAAGCGTTATTGTTTCAGAAGGAAGTGGCCCTAACATTAGCACAGGAGATGTTTGATTCTCAAGTTGCAAGGTCTTCCTCTCAGTTACATTCGCTACTTCACACCAATTTCCCACACCATTTTGGGGAGCTAATGCACCACACTTTTAACATTTCCAATACTGTGGGGATAGATCACTTTTTTAAGTCAATTGACTCTGGGTTGGTTAGGAACTTCCAGACAGTCTTCAGAGTTATTCCATCTTTCATATGCTCAGTGCTGAGAAGCATTTATGGAGGCTTACCACTTGTCCTGTTACTAATTGTTGGGGCACTGATTATATTCTATTTGCAATGCAATGGATGTTAAGACATGTGCTACTGTGTCGTGAGAGAATGATACAGTCCCTTAGCGTACCCTTGCTTCAAGAACTTAATGAGAACTGGTTCTTGTTGTTTTGGCCTGTCTGGCTACACTGTATGCAATGTGTATTCCACTGTCAGCTGTGCACTTTCGATTGTGTCCTGGTTATATGCTTGGAGAAGCAACCGGTTCAATCTATGGACATTACACTACTGGTGGGTCCCCTAAAGACGCACCTCTATAGATACCCTGCATGATTGCTGTTGCTTCAGAATGCATATTATGAACCTTCCTGGGATGCTTCAGCTCCTGGTACCGTGGATCCTGGCTTGTCCTCTGCGGAAACACGACTGGCCATCACTCCTTCAGCGGCTGCTGAGGGGGTTGAATGTGAACATATTTGTTCCATGGAACTTGTGAAAGGGGTGCCAACGGAGCAGTCATCTGTGGATGCTAGGAACAGCATTGTTTCATCTACTCCTCAGAACATTCAAAAAACAATCTGGCAGTTTCAAGCAGTAGAGTATATATTTTTTTAATTCGGCTATGTTTTTATTTGCAAAATTGCTTTGAGAAATAAAGTGTTTTTACTTACTGTTATTCTATTACCTTTTTTAGCATACAATTTGGCTTTCTATAGGCTTTTATTAAAGAGGCACAATGCTTTCATGATTTTAGGTTTTACTTTAAATGTATACTTTTAGCATAAATTTTAGGGAGCTTTTTAGTCGCCTCACGTCCAAGGAGTGGGTGTCATTTGGTCACATTTAGGCCCAGGTAGGAACATCACCATTTTACATGTTCATGTTTAAACTTGACATCTTTTTGAACGTTTACACTTGACACACTTTTTTTGCATGCTTATACGGATAATGTTCCATGAAATAACTTTGCTTACATTTAAACATCTTCGTAGGCAAATTATCAGAGCCTTGAACATTCTGTGCAAAAGCTAAAGTTCACTGTGCAAAATGATGTTGTTTATTATTGTACGCTTGTCAGGGTAGAATCAATAATAAACAACATCACTCCTTTGTTTAGACGGAGGAGCATTTCACTGGCACTCAGCCGTGGCCCGTGCAGGTAAGAGCGGTGGGGCCGGGTGGGGGGTATTTGGGCGGACGATGACGAGGGACAATTATTTATTTATTTAATTTTCCCTCGTCATCGTCCATCGAAATCCCCCCCACCTGGCCCCACCGCTCTTACCTGCATGGGCCGTGGCTGCTGACACTGCTGAGTTTGCCCCATGCAGGAATTCCAGCCCAGCTCATTCCTGCAAGGGATGATGCCCAGCTCTTCACCAAAACGGGCTCCCTGATGACACTTGCCCACAGGTAACAGGAAGTTAGCTCACCCTACAGGGAGTCTGGCAGATTCACCCACCCTAGGGACACTAGGATAGGGAGTGCTAGATAGGAGTATAACTATTACTGTACATATATTCAAGCATATATTCCATGTAACAGCACAATGGTTGAACTGTTCATCTTCTTCTCCATTCTTGTAATGCTGATTGCACTGGTCTGTTTCCTTCTATTGATTATTGCAGCGCACGCATTTTACACAAGAATCATAGTGTTTCAATAAATATTGAAACACCACGTTTCTTGTGGATCTCTTTGGGTATGCATGAGTTACCAAACATAAAGGTTCTAGATCTGTTTCCAAGATTTTCTTGGGGAGTCAGGGTTGTCATGTTCTGAGGTTGCACAATCCACCTGTTACCTTACCTGGTTAGGGGTATAGATGATGCACTGTGAGCTAGCAGGACTGAGGCCAACATATCCTGATGGTGTGGGTAGAATCTGTCTTGCACAGTTTTGATGTTTATGTTGTCCAATAAACTGACAGTTTTACTGAGAAAGTATAAGCCGTACGGCAATAGATGCAATAGATGAAAAAACTGATAAAAAGATTATAAAGCATCTGAGGAATATAGTGGTGAAGGAGTGAAAGAAGCCATTAAAAAGATACCAGAAGAAGATTAAGTAATATACGATCAAATCAAATCAGCCTTGAATGTCAAGTTTAATCCAGTGCCAAATGTGGATTAGGAATGATACATATTCAGTCAAGAACGCCAGAGACCAGGTAAAACCATTGATGAGTTTGTTGAGAGACTGGATGTTCTAGTGAAGCACTGTAAATTCAATGAATTTAATGATGAGGAAGCGACCCGCCTCAGAGTAAACAATGGATGTCTGTGAGTTTCCTTTCGACGACGAATGCTGAAGGAAACTCTGAGCTCAGAAAAAGTCCTCAAGCTGCCCGCCCTGAAGATCATACTGAACATCAAGCGACTGACATGAAGGCCGGAGGCACCCCAAGTGCATCAGTCATGAGCATAAAATGTAAGACATGGTACCAGGGTGAGGGACGCAAGGCGATGTCTCCACGGAAAAAGAAAATGTGTTACAGATGTGGACTGTCATTGCTCACAAAAGTAAATGTCCAGCCTTTGGAAAGATATGTGTCGGTTGTGGGAAAGCGAACCATTTCATGATGACTTGCAAGGCAAAGAGAAAAGTAAGTGCGTCACAGGATGAAGACAAATGGCTGAGCGAACGCTACCTCAGTGATGTGCGACGCACTCCCACAAGGCCATGCAGTCACACCAACTGAAGCAAATCAACACCAAATGAAGTTGATCATCGTCTAAAGCATCGACAAAGAGTTCCTCAGCCTCAGTGAAAGTGACAATGACAATTGTGCAATGTCGATGTTTACTTCAAAAAGGCATGCACACATGGGACTAACGAATGGGAGGAAAAATCCAAAGTAAAGAAAAATCGACACAAAAAAGCCGCAAAAACATTCAAACATTGTCCGAAAATCACTCTAAAGATAAATGGGTGTTCAATACCATTTTTATAGCGGTGTATCGATAAGTATCAAGAATTGTCTCCGTTACCACAACTTACACAGTCAAAAACTAAGGTATACTCATGGGCTGCTTCGACAACCTTAAAGAGTCGAGGTTCCTTTGTAGCCATGATGAAACACACAAAAACTGTGGTACAAGTGCCTTTTCATGCACTTCAAGAATCAGCTTCAAGTGCCTGTTTTCTGAGTTCCAACACTGCTGCTGATATGGCACTGATATCAGTGAACTACAATGAACTCATCATGAAATTGTAAGTCAATTTCCTTCATTATCCCATGGGTTAGGAAAACTCAAAACAATGAAAGTAAAGTTACATATAAATGAGGATGTTCGTCCTGTTGCTCAAAGACACAGACAAATTGCATTTCACTTGCAAGAAGCTGTTGAAAAGGAACTTAATTTGTAGCTTTAACATGAAATCATTGTATGCTCCACTTGTCCAACACCATGGGTTTCTCCCATTGTAGTGGTGCCTAAAAGAGACAGTGAAGGAGCTGTACGCATATACGTTGATATGTGTCAGGCCAACAAGACAATTGAGAGAGAGAGCAACATCCAGGTCCGCACATTGCTGATATGATAACTCAATTGAATGATGCAAAGTTCTTCTTTCGACTCAACTGAAATAAAGGATATCACCAAAATAGGTACATTACAACCTTTTCCACTCATATTGGGCTGTTTCGCTATAAGCGATTGAGTTTTGGTGTAACCTCAGCTGCAGAACTTTTACAAGACATTATTCAACATTTCATACAGCCTGTCGTAAATGCATTTAACTATAGTGATGACATATTGGTTTTCAAAGTCACACAGAAAGAGCATGACAAAGCACTCATGCAAGTATGTCGTTTGCTGAATGATGCAGGCTTAACTCTGAATGCTGACAAATGTGAATTCCACAAGTAAAGTTTAAAATTCTTTGGCCATGTCTTTTCGGATGGGGGCATAAAACCTGACCCAGCTAAAGTCCAAATGTTGTCTACTTCAAATCCCCCACAAAACATTTCTATGTTATGATCATTTCATGGGCTGGCCAGTTACCAGTCTAGATACATAAGAGACTTTGCTACAGTCAGTTCACATGAATGTGAGAAGAGCTTCCAAAAAACCAAGCAAGCGATTAAGAATGCCCCCGAAATGGCCTACTTTGATCCCAAACTTCATACAGAGGTTGTAGTTGATTCTAGCCCTATGCAGACAACATAAAAAAAGAAATTCTGATTCTCCTTTTGAATTTGAACCCTTTACTATCACTAACACAGAAGGACACATGATGAGTGCCCAGCGCCCTGGAAAGTCCCTTGCGCGATTCCTTTAATTTTCGACATGTGGACCATCACTCACCATTCATCGATGTCAATGTAGAGACTAGGGGCCTGGTTTAGATCTTAGTGGATGGGTTACTCTGTCACAACAGTGACCGATATCCTGTCCACTGAAATATAAATTATTACTCACACAAAGTACGTTCTCAAAAGGAGTATGACAGAAAGGATTGTGAAATTAGTGTCAAAGTAGAAGATAAAAGGTGTTGTTGAGGATAGGGGAGATCCTTTTTTAAGGACGAGAACCCTCACTCACCCGATGGTGACATGCTTCATCATAGGGTTCCCTCCTCACACTGCGGCTGCAAGGTCCCAAGTGTGGCCTTCAACTCTCCAAAAATGGAAGAGGAGCTGAGGTGTTTTATATAGAGGGGACCAGAAGTCTTGGTGAGTGAGGGGCAGAGTGCAAAATAAAGAAATTATTGTGTGAAAGAGTTAAAACTGTCACCAGGGAACCAAATAACTTTATTGTGCGGTATCCTGGGGCAGGATTAAAATCAAAGAGGACTAGGGGTTAACAACAAATATACCCCTGCCCAAGGTCAACATGTTTCTGCCCTCTTTCGACCCCAACCAGGGTTCCTGGGCATTCTCAGGACCAGAAATCAAATTAGTCACTCTGCATATGAATCATGTGAATTCTGTACAGACAAGAACAGATGTTCATACTGGCCGTCAAAGATTGGTAGCCCGTAAATACAAATATTGAGGAATACGTCGTCTCATCTGTAAAAAGAAAAAAGAAAAGACAAACAAAAAACAGAATTAGTCCGGCTTTCATGTATACATATGATATTGAAAGAAACGGAGAAGGAAGGAGATCCCAACAAAAACAGTGTATCCAGGTGTCAAAATAAATTCAGGTTACCTGGTTGAAAGCATTCGGTTACCTCTCTTCAGCCACAGGGTACCCCACTTAATGCTCAGCTAAAAGAGAAAGCCCAGAGAAATATGGCAGTGACAATGGGGCCGATTCACACAACTAATCTGAGATAAAATCCTAAACTTACTACTTTTGGTATTCACAGAAGGCATTTAGTAGTAGTAAAGTTAGGACTCCTAACTTTACTACTACTAAATGCCTTTTGTGAATACTGAAAGTCGTAAAGTTAGGATGTTGTCTCAGTTTAGTAGTAGTAAAGTTATGCCTTCTGTGAATACCAAAAGTAGTAAGTTTAGGATTTTATCTCAGATTAGCTCTGTGAATCGGCCCCAATGTGATTTGAAGAGGACGCAGAAGAAGAGGGTCCAGTTCAGGGAACCAACAAGATACTCAGAGGGTTTAGTGGGATCCCGCGATCGAACAACGCATCACGCGGAGCATGACACGGGACCCATCTCCATCGACGAGTACCTGACAACTTGATTATTAATCTCAGTGCCAAGGCTTTGGCACCTTTGGAAGAGGATGTTCTGAAAAAAGGTCTGGGTTTTGTGCCTACTCATCTGGGCTATGATTGTTTAACCTGTGTAGAAATGTCTCAATTCTTTAGGAAAATCTGCCTGGCCTTTTTCTTTGCAGAGAATACTCAGGCAGACGATTCTAATCAAGTGATCAATACGGGCCTCAGACTGAAATCCACTTTCAATCCTCCTTTACATCTGGTTCCACCAGAGGTAGCGACCTTTGAGAAGGCAGTCATCAAAGAAATTGATAACCTGAGACCATCAGTGAAGATGCCCTATTTCAATCTATCCAAGAACGAATTACAGTGCCTCCAATGACTGGGCTCCGATCTGGGGATAGTCATAAAACCAGCAGATAAGGGTGGGGCAACTGTCATCATGGACCGACAGTATTAACAAACTGAATGCCTCCTCCAACTCAATGATGGGAAATACTATCAGCGCTTAAGTCTAGTCCCTCCCCTAGACTAGTGACCATCATAAGAGCAATGGTGGATGAAGCAAGAGATGCAGATTGGATCACTGGAAGTGAAGCAGAGTTTCTGGTCCAGAAACAGCCAAATGTACCCTATTTCTATGTGCTGCCAAAGGTACATATGCAAAAACAACAATTGATGGACAGAATGCAGAACAATGTCATACATTCACCCCAGTACAGAGATCTGGGCCTAAATCCATCGTTTTTCTGCTCACCATGCCATTCCAGTTTGGACCCAGCCATATGCAAATCAGTCTTGACCCTGCGCCCAATGGGAACAGTCCAGCCCGAACTGCCAGGCCAGGTCCTCCCAATTTGTGTTGAAATGTGCCACCCTGGCCATGAAAGAATTTTTTTTTCAGTTCGAAGAACAACTTTATAGGCAGGTGACTGGGACATTGATGGGCAGTATTTTTGTCCTAAGTATGGCCAATCTATACATGGATAATTTTGAGATCCAACACATCTATCCACTAGACAAGCCGTTTACATTGAACCTCATTGTTTGGAAGAGGTACATCGATGATGTACTAGTAGTGTGGGAGAGCTCTACGAATTCCCTTGAGACTTTTGCAACCTGGCTCAACTCGAGAAATCCACACCTGAAATTTACTTGTGAGTTTAGTAAGGTCTCTTTGCCCTTCTTGGACTTACGACTGTACCCGAAAGATGGCGGAATATAGTCTGAATTGTACAAGAAGCCAATGGTCCGTAACTCTTTATTGAGTTTTACCAGTTTCCACCCCCATGCACTCAGACACAACCTCCCGGTAGGTCAATTCCTAAGGTTACGGAGGAATTGCATGGAGGTTACTAAACACAAGGAACATGCGAATTTACTAAGTTTTCACCTGTTACAACGAGCATATCCTGTGAAGTTGATACAGAGAACATGCAAAAGTGCAAGGAATAACAATCGAGAAGCCTTACTTGATATATTTACAAGAAGTCCGATTGATCGTCTGGTCTGTTTAAGCACTTATAGTTATTTAATTGACATAGTGAAGAAATCTGTCAGTAGGAATTGGGCCATCTTGAACACTCGCGAGAACCAACTACCGAAACCTCTCTTCGACCTGAAGCGGAGTAGAAGTATCAGAGATATGCTGGTTCATACTCGTCCCATCTATTCAGATGGGACAAAACATCTATGGTCCAGAGCACAAGCCAAAGGACACTACCCCTGTGGGACATGTTAGGTTTGTCTTTTTACATCAGCCCTGACATCTATAGATCTGGGTCTCAACACCCCTTGGGAATTGCACAACCTGACGAACTGTAATACAGAGGGAGTGATTTATATGTTGCATTGTCCTTGCAATTTGATGTATGTGGGCATGACCACTCGCAAAGCTAAACAAAGGATAGTCAAACATTGGAGCTCTATACAGAAAAAAAAGATAACACGAAACTCACACGACACTTCCTCAATGCTGGTCATACAGAGAACGATATCTGATGGACTTTCATTGATAAACCTCACTACATAAGAACAATGGGCTTTCGGGAATCCGTCCTGTTTCAAAGAGAGCAGAAGTGGATTTTAAGACTTCGCTGCAACACCCAAGGACTTAATGATGATATTCCTTGTACTAGCCTTGGCAGATAACTTGATCAAGTGTGGCTGTTTTTCCCTCTTCTTTACAGGTTTTTGCACTCTGCATACTCTCATATCTCTTACACTTTGTCAACATAGTTTACCTATTTTAGCAACCAGGATATCTAATTATCAGAATCTTATATATATCAGCTATTTGGTACACACACTGATATAACCAAGAGATAACCGTCTATGTGAGATGTATCCAAGTGCAAGCATCATAACCATGACCTTTTCTTGTCACGTTATGGTTTGAGGGTGTAATCATTTTGCCTTTGATTATTAACCAGATAATTCTGGTTTCACTATTGTCACACTTTCTAACCCGTTTCTTGTTGGTGTACTACCTTTCCATAATAAGGACAGACATTCTATTCTGCCCGCTCTGTTTAACGCTTCCCTGTCGTGCCGTAATGGGAGGGCTTGGGTGCGCACAGCTTAGGAAACTATGTTTCCCATGATTCCGGCCGACGCGTGACGCGCATGACATCCAATGGCGACGTCACTTCCCCTATTTTCCTATGCTGTGATGGCATTTGCGTTCTCTCGCCGGGCCCCCAAAAAAGGAGAGCTCGGACTGTAATTTGGGTGAGTTCTCTGGAACTGCTCAACATACGCTCTTTTCTGGCCATGTTTTTTCTGGCTACATTAAGACCATAGTGGGGGTACTTTTGGTGTTATAATTACAGTTGTATTTATAACTGTAGTCCCTAACCCGTGATTTGGTACATCTACACTAAGGTCCAGCCTTTGATATAGAGACAGATCGGGCTGGATGCGAAACTAATGTCTTCACCTTGAGCACTCTGTACTTTTACACTTGTGAATCAGCTAAGCACCTATCAATGAGGATAACGATGCAGTGTGCCACATTGCTAGGCCAGCATCGCTTTTGTGTTTCCCTTACTGTTTGACAGCTTTATTTGAATTGGACAATAAATCATGGTCAGTCACATTGAACTGTGATACAATGGACATTTTCCAATTCACATTGTCACTGCCATGTTTCTCTGGGCTTTCTCTTTTAGCTGAGCATTAAGTGGGGTACCCTTTGGCTGAAGAGAGGTAACCGAATGCTTTCGACCAGGTAACCATAATTTATTTTGACACCTGGATACACTATTTTTGTTGGGGATCTCCTTCCTTCTCCGTTTCTTTCAATATCATATGTATACATGAAAGCCAGACTAATTCTGTTTTTTGTTTGTCTTTTCTTTTTACAGATGAGACAACGTATTCCTCAATATTTGTATTTAGGGCTACCAATCTTTGACAGCCAGTATAAACATCTGTTCTTGTCTGTACACAATTCATATGCAGAGTGACTAATTTGATTTCTAGTCCTGACGAATGCCCAGGAACCCTGGTTGGGGTCGATAGAGGGCAGAAACACGTTGACCTTGAGCAGGGGTATATTTGTTGTCAACCCCTAGTCCTCTTTACTTTTAATCCTGCCCCAGAGTACCACACAGTAAAGTTATTTGGTTCCCTGGAGACAGTTTTAACTCTTTCACACAATAATTTCTTTATTTTGCACTCTGCCACTCACTCACCAAGACATCCGGTCCCCTCTATATAAAACACCTCAGCTCCTCTTCCATTTTTGGAGAGTTGAAGCCCACACTTGGGACCTTGCGGCCGCAGTGTGAGGAGGGAACCTTATTATGAAGCATGTCACCTTCGGGTGAGTGAGGGTTCTCATCCTTAAAAAAGGATCTCCCCTATCCTCAACAACACCCTTTATCTTCTACTTTGACACTCATTACAGAATCCTTTCTGTCACACTCCTTTTGAGAACGTACTTTGTGTGAGTAATAATTTAGATAAGGAGCAGTATGCTCTCTTCCTTTTTTGGGGGTTGTTTCTTCTTTTCATCTTTTGTTTGGATTGTTGTGCACTGAAATATAAATCCCAGAGAATATAATGGAATTTATATTTCGGTGGACGGGATATCCGTCACCATGGTGACGGAGTAACCCGTCCGCCAAAATTTAAGTCAGGCCCCGGGTCCAGTCAGACTGTTGATGACTCCACCTCACCTGTATAGATCACTGACAATTCGACTGCCAGATTCCGGTTTCCTTTGATCCAATCAGGACGTGTGATTCAGACGCCATGACGCTTAATTGAAGGGTTGATTCATGTATTTGTTCATATATTTATTTATTTTGAAAAGTTGTAACTTTTTATTTAACAAAGCGGGAGATGTAGTGTCTTGTAAATAAAAGAACGCGGGAACTGTTTTGGTTCCCACAGTACACCTAAGGTCTGTGACGTAAGCGTGGGAGAGATGAGTTGAAGACAGGCTCAGAATGTTGAGTTCTGACTTAGCAGCGGGATAAAGACATGTAAAAATTCTCTCCGTGTGTGACATGATTATTGGTGAGCACCTGGGCTAGCAGGATGCTCAGCAGAATGAAGAATAAAGGCATATTATTTGGGGCCACAGAGTCATCAATTAGTGGTACGGTAAGGAGTGCTCACATTGCTAGGACCATCCCAAGCCACTAGTGCACTGAGAATCTCAATGGCAGGGGTCTGATGGTGAATGAGAAAGGGGTGGCAAAGAATGAGACCGTCCCTTACAGGAAATAGAGGCCATCTTCATTAGAGAATGATGAGAGAATATTTTCTATGTTCTCAAACAAACAGGTAGAAAGACCGTCACGTAGCATTATGGAGTGCAGAATGATTACATTACCACATTTGGAATCGGTGAACTTAACACCAATTTACTATAAATGAACTTTTGCTGAGTCTGCAGCATTGCACATCCACTCTTGCATGTACAGAGAGATAGTCTTCCTAATAGCAGTTCTGTATGCATTTATTGCAAACTTGCACATATATACTTTACCGACTAAGACCCCGATATGCGCCACTTTCGCTCTGCCTGTTTACACAAAGTATTTAGTGATATGAATTCGCTGCTGTACTTACAGCATTATGAAGAGTTCAATGAGGAATAACAGTTTAAAGGGAAGTATACCATCCAGTGCAGAGGAAATCATAGTTGGAAATGGAGGAAGGTGGAGAGGAAAGGACCTCTGGGGGCAGGGCCAAAGACACAACTCCACTAGTTTAGGTTACTTTGGACTAGGCATATACCTTAAAGGAACGTGATACCAATTGACCACATTGTTCCATCCACAACATGATCAAAAATCATATTTGAGCATTGTCTGTCCAGGGGAGGAACATTCCTTATTGGAAATTAATAATTCTTGTGTGAGGAGGAAATGTGATTCAAGTTGTGTCCTACCCACTCCAGCACAGGCGTCCAGAAGGCACCTTGCTTCTGTCTGTCTCCTCCACCCTTATACTAAAATTATCCAGGCCTCCGCTATGAGGGTCCCGTAACATTTCCCTGTTATTTCCTTTTCCTAGATTTACTCCTACCAGGTGCTGTTTATTCTGGCAATAGGGAAAGGGGCAATGATGAGGATTCCACGATTTTGGGGCATGCAGGAATTGGTGTTTCTGCACTGCTTCCTGCATGTTGTCCCCTGATGTTTCACACAGAGACTTCCAATCTCCCCATGTGAAACACCGCAGTTCATAATTCCACTGGGTCTGGTACATACAATCTCCGGGTCAATCGTCCGGGTTAACAGGCCCCAGAAGGGTTAAATTCTGCAGAATGAACAGTACAATGAAATTTAGTAATCTCATCACAAAATTGGGCACAGTTCCACTTGAGCAGCAGATTAGACAGAAAGTGGCAGTGCACTCAGGGGTGAGAGAAAGTTTTCTTCCACAGTCCAACTTTGGAAAAGCAGCACTCTGAAAAAAGCAAACCCCTTTGACATACTTTATTACTGACTGCTATGCTGCCCCTTGCTGATTAATGCAGTCTCAGTAGGTGAAGTTATGAGTGCCAGACATGTCGAGTCTTCCAGCCATATTTGTGTGACAAAAAAGAGATATCAAATTTGTTGTCATTGGTAACATGAAGGACTTCAATGGGTCTGATGATATACCGGAGTCTGAGAAGAGCACCTTTTACACACATTTCTTTCCAGATAGGAGTTAAAGGTATTTTAGAGTGAGTTTTAGAAATAACATGGCCTAGAAAGGCTTTTTATAAAAGTAATGTCAGAAAAGTGAGGACCAAACCAATACAAGTTGCTCTCTGCAGTAAAGAAAGACAGATGTACTAGACCCGATATCAAACCATGATGTGCAAATTGAGCACCAGGTGGTTTACAAATGGCGATGCTAGATTAAATCACACATTTGCCATTTGCAGAGTGTCACAAGATTACCCTAAGAACATGGGAAATTTGTAACTTCTTGCGATTGGCTATGAATCTCTGGAATGGTGGCCTGCAAGGGAAAGCAGACTACCAGTTCTGAATTTGCATTCCGAAACAAGAAACACTTTTTTCTAAGTGCACACCCTTTGAAGTGTCAATATCTTTTCAATTGCGGTCTCAAATAAATGACACATAACATTGCTCTTTGTAGTTATGTCGAAAATCTTGTATCATGCCCCCTTCCTAATTGTGATTTGGAATGGGTCTTAAAACCCAGTTTGGAAATCAGAAAGGAATTTTTGACACACACAATAGGTTTAGGGCATTCAATCAATCATGATTTGTAGAGCGCTGCTGCTTCATGTGTAAGGGTCTCGAAGCGCTGTCGGAACATGTTGCTTGTTCTCCTATTGGTTGAACATCCAGGTCTTGAGGTCCTTAATGAAATGCTGGAGTGATGGTCAGGCTCTGAGGCGCAGTGGGAGGTTGTTCCAGGTCTTGGCTGCCACATGGGAGCGGCCTCCGATGTTTGTCCGGCGTATACGACGGGTGGCAGCTAGGGCGTGGGATCCAGATCCTAGTTTCCTGGTGGGCTGGTGTGGTGTGCATTGCACATCATATTGTTTGCATTTGCAAACCCTGTTATTTTGCGATTTGCAGGATTAGGGAATGCAAATGTGTTTAATACATCAGGTTCTGACTGAGGTGCGGCGATCATATTTTGGTAGTTTTAAAAAGGGGAAGACTGAATGGCCCTTGGCCATTTCAGTGTACGAATTGCATCTTATGGTCCTCTCTGCTGGCCCTGTTACATTATAAGGGCAAGTTGAGTGCATCATCTAGAGCAAACCACTTGCTCAATGTGCTAGAAATTAAATAAAAGACAGCCATGGGGAGGCAAAAAAAGGAAGAAAAATGTAGTCCAGATATTCTTACTTCTTAGGCAGCTATTGAAAAATGAAAATACGAAAAAACTAAGATTAGATACATAGCTCAATAATGTAAAGGTTACTAAAATAGTGAAAGTGCAAAGCACTGTTATCTAAAATAATGAGCTAAAATAACAAGCAATGACAGGTAGGGCTGGACTCCCTAGATGTTCACGAAAATAGAAGGAAAGGGCAATGAAGAGCTTTAAAGCAACACTTGTGGCATCTGCCAAGGCTGTGACATTATGGCTTGAAGAGGGCTAGTCATGAGCATCTATCAGGGTCCTGGTGTTCTCCCTGACAGTCCCAATCAAGAAAAGAATACGTCAGAAGGTCCCCGGTAAATTGGGAGGATGGTCTGAGGCACGTAGACCAACAGGTCTGTCTTAAGTTTCTGCCAGCAAGATCAGAAGGGGTTCCGCTGGTGGAAAAGTGACAGTTCTCCCAGATCTAAATAGAGCAGGTGGATCAAGAGTTTGTGTGTATGTTCCTGAAGTCGTTCCACCTAACAATGAGTCAGCTCAAATCACGCCGGCCCAACGAAAGACCAGCGCTGCACAGGCGGAGGTTATATCCCGGACCCATTGTGACAACTGTAAAAAGGTCTCAAGTAAATGTGATTGCGATGCCTCTGTTATTTGTTTGGGCAATTTTAAACCTAATTGTAGTTCCCATAAATCTCCCACGTATATGACTAAGAATAGTTGTGTCTGCGAGAGTCTAGGGGAATCCATAACTCAGTCATCAAATAGTATGAATGGCTTAAATCCATTCAGCCCAGGAATATGTGATGGCGCACAAGTCACTGACTCTTATCCAACCTTAAACCCGCAACAGGTTAAAGTTACAATTGCTGAGCAGGATATAAAGAATTTAGTTCAAGTAGATAACTCCTTGCACTCCGCAGACCTTTCATTTTTGGACAAATATGATGCCCCTTCCCCATTGGATGAGTGCCCCCGTAAACATCAAAATGCTGATAATAATGGCGTGTGTCAAAATTTGTTGAACACAATGGATGCTATAACGACAGCGTTAAATTTTCATTCGAATAAGTTCGACATCCAGGTGGACTTATTAAATACTTTAGCAGTTTATGTGGCGGGTATAGATACTAATTTACACAATTTAACCAACCTGGTGGTAAGAGCCCAGACAGATGTTAATAATCAATTAATCAAATGCACTTGTTCACACATTTTAGATAAAGTCTCTGACCTCCCAACAATAGTAGGTTCTCTGACCGAATAAATTAAGAGATTTGTTATGCAACCAAATTTAGATCAATCCCCAACTCAATACAACGAATTGAGACCAGGATTAGCAAACGTGTGCTCGAAGCTGCAACAGTTACCGCAAGCTATGCCCCCAAAGGTATCTAGAACTTCAGTAGAGGGAGTGGGGGATCCTGAAGCATGTCTGGCCATCGCTTCTACAAGGGATGGAAGCTCCATTTACCAGGTAATGTTAATATTGAGATTAGTCGGGTTGCCAATTCTACGGGTTCTGGTGATAGTCCCAGTGGCGGGCTTCCTCTGACAAAAAAAGACCAGGAAAAGGCTGCACAAGGCTCGGAATAAAGCTAAGAAACCTATTGTTCCAGTGGTTGCAGTTGACAAAGCAAGGGACTGTTTTCCCATTTCTAAACCCGCTAGCCAGAAATCTCAGGGCCAGGATAGTTACAATAAGGGTATGGTACCACCCTCTTACTTGACTGAATATAAACCTAAGATCCCAGAATTGACGTGCGAGGAACGTCACCCTTTAAGGGGTAGTCAAAAGGTTTATCTGAATGCAGCTGATATGGCAGCTTCTAATATTGTCGGCCCTAATAATGGAGCCGAGTTTAAGAGTGACAGTAGGTTTGTCTGTGGGATTGAGAGAAAGCAGAGCCTTGAAATTTTATATGTGAAATAGTTTGTATCCTGCAATCCAAGATTGAATTGATAGCTCATAATGAGGATATGTACATGCCTCAAGATCATGTTATTCAGACCATGCATGGTGACTGCCGAGCCGACATGATTAAGCCCTGTGTATCCTCAAGTATGCTGCCTTTCAGAGAAGATCAAACTAATCACTTAGCGAAAGATAGTAATCCAGGTCCATCATTACTGTTAAGGGATTTGTGAGAAGTTGGCCTGGTATATGCTGTTCACTAATTAAAGTGGACACCTTGCACCAGAACAATTCGACTCTTATGGTAGATAGGTTTAAGACAACCTTTATAGAAAGCTATCCTAGTAGTAGCTGTGGAGAGCAGCCTTCAGGCTAAGTCTTGAAGGAATGTAAAGCAGCTTGTTTTACCACATAATCTCTTGAATCACCAAATGAAAAGACACCACACAGGTATATATATCAAATATATATGTATTTATTAATAAACACTCTCTACTAATCTCTTTATGAGATTAGAAGTCAGGAACATATGTACAAATCAAATGTTATTAAAATAAGTTTAGCACAATCGAATATCACAATCTTAGTTTGCTAGACCTAGGTCTAGGGCATCTAGAATCGAGGGACCCCCAAGAACCACCCCAGGTAGTTGTAGGAGACCCACAGGGGACGGACGCGGTGACCTGACACTGGTGCGAGTCCTGTACGAGTCTATGCGCTCAGACGCGATTGAGATTTCAATGTTAAAGGTCCCTTGCGTGTTCGAGGCGAACACACCGATCGGTCCTTGTACGAGTCGAAGGACGCGGTTACAGATAGAGTTGCAAGGGAGATGGACGCTCTGTGTCTAACACAGACGCGAACCTTGTGCGAGTCAGTGCAATGGAGATCTCAGTGTTACAGGCCCTTTGTGTGTTCGAGGCGAACACCGATCGGACTCAGTACGAGTCGAAGGATACAGTTCTAGATAGTGTTACAAAGGAGATGGACGCGGTGTGTCTAACACAGACGCGAACCCTGTACGAGTCAGCGCAATTGTCGCACTTAGAAAATTAGAGTTTTAGGACACTTCGAGGAAGCTACAAGCAAGTCACTTACAGGGTAAGTAGTTCTAGGGCCCTCACCCACAGGAGCACCGTAGTGCTGAAGTTACCTCACCCAGGGAGCCGGGTGCATAGGTGTTCTTTGGTGTCGGGTCGCGGCGTCGTTTTCAATGGGAGCCAGTGAAGACTTGCTGCTTGCGGTGACAGGAGAAGTGTCCGGAGGAATCCAAGCCTGGATTCGGAAGATGGAAGACCAGAAAGCAGAGGGGACAGTGTTCAAAGTCACTTGGCAGTGACTCGGGGCAAGGAAGATGGATGCCCACTGTCGTTGCAAGATTCAGGTCATTCGCAGTTGCCTTGACTCTTCAGCCACGAGGTCCAGGAGGCGTTGACGATGACCAGGAGCTGGATTCGGCGTGTCTCACAATGTCTGCAGCTTACTGCGGTGTCGGCGACTCGATTAGAGCCAACAAGCCTTGGTAACAGCAAGTCTCGGGGAAAATGCGAAGAGGCAATGGTGCAGACCAGCAAGGTCTGTGGGACTCACCCAGCGAGGGTAAGTCAGGGCAGGCCTGGAGCAACCAGAGGAGCCCTTTGGTGTCTTTAGAAAGTCTTCTGGGGACCCACAAGCCGGCTGGCACGGGATCGCGAAGACACCTTGGGAGGATTCGCTCACAGGGGCCCACGGTCATTCGGGACGTGGTAGGCCTCTGATCTTCGGAGGCATTCCTGCTGGAGTCTAGGACCACACGTGGTCCAAAGCACAAGTTCGTGGAACGTTGTGAAGGGGTTGCACTTGACAATAGTGCACGGTACCCAGGGGTCGCGGTTCCTCATCACTCTTGGGGTGCACTGGCCTCAGCTTCGCAGGGGACTCACGATGGCCTTTGAGAAGTCAGGAAATCTACTTCTTGGGCTGCAGGGTCCTCGGACTCCGGCGGGAGCGGCGTAGTTTGCGACCATTGTTTGTAGTTTTTGGTGCCTGCCAAGCAGGGGAGTCACTCCTTGACTCCAAGGGAGATTCTTCTGTCTTCCAAAGGTAGTGGAACGTCGAAGGTCCGGGATTCTTCTTCAGAGCGTCGTCCAGGGAAATCTAGGGTGCAATGCACAGGTTCCCCCTCTTATACTAAAAGAAAGGGAGGGACTAGCTCTATGACCCTACCTATGGGAGGGTCAGGGGAGTGGGTGGCTACACCCACTTCCCTTTGTCCAGTTTCGCGCCAGAGCAGGGGCAGGTAGCCCCTGAGCCGGTTTGAACTGGCATATGCACAGAGGAGCCTTCTGCTCCCCCAGTGCAGGACTTCAAAGCACTCTAAGAGTGCACCCACCCAGCCCCAATACACTAAACCCTGTCTGGAAGGTGGTCACACCCCCTTGGGACAGGATATCTATTGTTGGGCTTCCTCCACTGCGAGTGTTGGTCATCAGCAGGAGGGCAGCCCAGTGTCTGTGACTGGTGGCATCCATTTTGTGATGCCAGGGCTCTGCAGGATTCTACCGCGTTTCCACAGTAGGCACATGTCTATCCCTCTAGAAGGGTGGAATGCTACCCCCGCCGCCAGGACTGGCGGGGGGTAGTATTCCAAGATGTTTGACACCAAACACGACATGTTTCGATGCAGCCATTCCAAAGTTAGCATTCTACCGCGAGGATATAATGCACTTAAAAGTATATGGTTTAACCGCATCCACAAACAGCCCCAGAGAATGGACTCTGAGAGCTGCAGAGGGGCCCTGCTCAGGCAGAGGCACCCCCTCACATGGAAACTAAGCACCCTGCCCTCAGGATTGATAGGGCCTGCTTTAGGGGTGACTGATAAGTCTCAATGTGTGTGCAGGAGAGATATAGGGGACCTATATCTCAGTGAGGAGTGCTAGCACTTCCTCACCCAGGCTGCAGTAGCAGGCCTGTGGTGTCAGATTTAGTCTGCTTCCCAGGGGTGGCATAATACATGCTTCAGCCCCTGGTAGGCCTGTGAAGTACCTATGCCCTTGGTACCTAATGTACCATATACTAGGGACTCATAAGGTACCACAGTATCCAATCACTAGTGCACCTAGAGTGCACTCCAAGTCGTTTAAAGAAAAAGCAGATAGGCTGGGGAGCTGTATAGCAGGTTCCCAGCCAAACTAAGTCAAAAACCAACAGAACACCAGGAAAAAAAGTGTGGGCAACCATGTTGTCAGATTCCACCTTCCTACATAACCCCCCCCAAACGAAAGGAGATGAGGCTAACCTTGTCCAGGTGAGCCTGTATTTACTGAGTGGCCATATAAGGAAGTACCTGCACTAGCATGGTTACCCCCTGTCTTATGGTCCACTAAGTTATCCCTCACCCTAAGGGTATGAGAGGGTCTCCACCATGGGGAATTACTACCTGAGGGGTGTTTTGGTAAAGGGCAAGGCTGAGGAGGTGTCTGAGCAGGGAAGTGAGACCCTGGGGAAGTTGGTCTCAGTTTCCTCAGATCACTGGTCACCATGTATGCCTGTCTTTCCATGACTGAGCTGCACTTTGCTCTAAGGGTCAACCTTTGGCTGCCTACAGCTGGGGGTTGGGTCCCTTTGGGTGGAACACTGGAGGGACATGGCAGGTTTGGAACCTTTTGGTTCCAGGTTTGCCCTTGCCTAACAGAGTCCTTCTGGGGAAGGTCCCTACACAAAGGTATGGGGGATCCCTCAGTGTGTGGAGGAATTTTCACCTGGCTAGGGCTACTAGACTGGGTGCCCCTAATCTGCTGATGGGGGGGTTCCTCTGGACAGGGGGCCCTGTGGGGTCCACTGACCACCCTGACCTCTGCAGCCCTGGGCTGACTGAGGCAGGGTAGAGAGGGGCAGGTTACCTGCTCCAGACTGGGTACCACATTGGAAGGGTCCTCTGCCATCAGGGGTGGGGCCAGGCCAGGCCTGACTACCTCTGGGGCAGTTCCTTCACTAGGGGTAGGATCAGTTTCCTGAGGAGGCTGAGGTAAGGACCTGCTGTCTGGGGGGAAGGAGACTTTTCTTCAACCCCTGTGCTCTCTTTTGGGGGAGAGTGGGCCATTCTTCCAGGCTCCATCTCTCCAGCATTTCCCTGGGCTGGGGCTGTGGCCATCACAGCCCCACTAGCTTTTCAGGGACGCCTAGCATCTTCAGATGGGTTTGGTGTTCAACTTCAGCCCAGGCTGAAATTTCCAGATCATTGCCCATCAGGCAATCTACAGGCAAGTTGGGGGACACTGCCACTCTTTTGGGCCTGTGACCCCCTCCCAGCTGAGATTGACTATGGCCATGGGGTGATCTGTCCTGACACCATCAATGTTGGTCACCTGGTACTTAAACTCAGGTAAAAGCTGGTGAGGGGGACTAGTTTCCCTGCCACCATGGTGACACTAGCCCTTGTGTCCCTGAATGCCACAGCCTTCTGACCATTAATCATTGGCTCCAGTCTGTACCTGCCCAATGCAATGGGACCCATGGTAAAGGTGGCAAATCCTATACCACCATCAGAGTCTGAGGAGTCTGTTGAGGGGACCTGTCTAAACTAGGGCCCACCTCTGTTCCCCTTGCAAAAGCACCTAACTTTTGGGCGCATTACTCCCAACTGGAGGATTACTACTGGTAGTACCAGGAGGGGTGGTAGTAATAGCTGGAGGAACAGTTTCTTTATTGCCAATCCTGGGGCAACTGGGATCAGTTTTCCAGTGTCCAGGCTTTTTACAGACATGGCAATATGGTTTCTTTTCAGGAGAGGAAGGAGTTTGGGACCCACCCCCAGAAGAGGACTTTTGGGGCCCTGTAGTGGACTTATCCTTAGATTTATCCCCACCTTTCTCTTGGGACTTGGTAGAATCTTTCTTCTGGTCACCACCCTGATTATTAGGCCTCACCCTGGTTCTGACCCATTTGTCTGCCTTCTTTCCCAATTCTTGGGGAGAGGTCAGATCAGAGTCCACCAGGTACTGGTGCAAAAGCTGGTTTTGACAGTTATTAAGGATCTGCTCCCTCATAATCAAATTGTACAATCCTTTGAGATCAGTAACCCTACTGCCAATCAGCCAACCCTCCAGAGCCTTGGTTGCACAATCTACAAAGTCAGTCCAGTCCTGAGTCTGTGCCTTCTGGGTGTCTCTGAACTTCAACCTGTACTGCTCAGTGGTTAAGCCAAACCCATCTATCAGTGCACTCTTCAGGACTTCATAGTTATCAGCATCCTCTTCTCTAACAGTGAGGAGCTTGTCTCTACCTTTTTTCTGAAAAGGAGAGCCACAAGATTGCTGCCCACTGCTTTTGGGGGACCTGCTGTACTCTACAGGCCCTTTCCATAGCAGTTATCCACTTGTGGATATCATCCCCATTCTGGTAGGGAGGAACAACCTTGCTCAGGTTCCTATGGTCTGGAATAAATTCTCTGCCTCTAGGGACACTGTTGCTGCCACCAAGGGGTTCTAACCCCTCTCTTCTAGAAGCTCTCAGGATCTCCAGGGCTTCTCTATCCAGTGCCAACTGCTTGGTTCTGAGGGCAACTCTTGCTTCCTCATACTCCAGCAGTTTGCACATTCTTTCAGAGGAGGTCTCTCTTATGGGAAAGTATGAGTTCCTCTGGTAGACAAATTCTCTGCCAGAGTGATAAGAGTGGTCAGATTCCCTGGAAGGGGACCTATGCCTCTCCTCCACTCTGTCAGCTCTCTTAGGGAGAATTCCTCTGTCCTTTTCAGGCCCCTTGAGGCCTGGCCCTTCAATCACAGAGTCTTGGTCATTCTGATTTTCATCATCTGACCCAGATACTGTAATTGAACCACTCACTGATTCAGACCCATTAGCTCCTAGAGCCAATCTAAGATCATCTGCTGTCAGCAGATCTATCAGGTGTAGGGTTGAGGGACTCTGTCCTAGCCTCAGGTGTCTTTCAACACACATGGCTCTCAAGTCAGAGAAAGCCATGTCCTTATACTGAGGCTGAGTGGATCCACTGGTTCCACCCTTTAAGGACATTCTAGTGTTGTGCAGTGTTGTACTACCTACACTAGTTTGCGGCCTACTGATACTAGCTTGAGCTGTAGAAAGGGTGTGCTATCCCTTGGCACACAGCTCTAAGTTCAGTAGAACTTATTGATACTAAGCTTGACTTTATATGTACCTTGAGTACCTATAGTGGTTTTCAGTTAGTAATTCAAATAGAGATTTTTCTGGTAAAACAATAGCAAGCTGGAATCCCACACGCTGCCCACCAATGTGAGAAGTTGGCCTGGTATATGCTGTTCACTAATTAAAGTGGACACCTTGCACCAGAACAATTCGACTCTTATGGTAGATAGGTTTAAGACAACCTTTATAGAAAGCTATCCTAGTGGTAGCTGTGGAGAGCAGCCTTCAGGCTAAGTCTTGAAGGAATGTAAAGCAGCTTGTTTTTCCACATAATCTCTTGAATCACCAAATGAAAAGACATCACACAGGTATATATATCAAATAAATATGTATTTATTAATAAACACTCTCTACTAATCTCTTTATGAGATTAGAAGTCAGGAACATATGTACAAATCAAATGTTATTAAAATAAGTTTAGCACAATCGAATATCACAATCTTAGTTTGCTAGACCTAGGTCTAGGGCATCTAGAATCGAGGGACCCCCAAGAACCACCCCAGGTAGTTGTAGGAGACCCACAGGGGACGGACGCGGTGACCTGACACCGGTGCGAGTCCTGTACGAGTCTATGCGCTCAGACGCGATTGAGATTTCAATGTTAAAGGTCCCTTGCGTGTTCGAGGCGAACACACCGATTGGTCCTTGTACGAGTCGAAGCACGCGGTTATAGATAGAGTTGCAAGGGAGATGGACGCGCTGTGTCTAACACAGACGCGAACCTTGTGCGAGTCAGTGCAATGGAGATCTCAGTGTTACAGGCCCTTTGTGTGTTCGAGGCGAACACCGATCGGACTCAGTACGAGTCGAAGGATACAGTTCTAGATAGTGTTACAAAGGAGATGGACGCGGTGTGTCTAACACAGACGCGAACCCTGTACGAGTCAGCGCAATTGTTGCACTTAGAAAATTAGAGTTTTAGGACACTTCGAGGGACGCTACAAGCAAGTCACTTACAGGGTAAGTAGTTCTACGGCCCACACCCACAGGAGCACTGTAGTGCTGAAGTTACCTCACCCAGAGGAGCCGGGTGCATAGGTGTTCTTTGGTGTCGGGTCGCGGCATCGTTTTCAATGGGAGCCAGTGAAGACTTGCTGCTTGTGGCGACAGGAGAAGTGTCCGGAGGAATCCAAGCCTGGATTCGGAAGATGGAAGACCTGAAAGCAGAGGGGACAGTGTTCAAAGTCACTTGGCAGTGACTCGGGGCAAGGAAGATGGATGCCCCCTGTCGTCACAAGATTCAGGTCGTTCGCGGTTGCCTTGACTCTTCAGCCACGAGGTCCAGGAGGCGTCGATGATGACCAGGAGCTGGATTCGGTGTGTCCCACAATGTCTGCAGCTTACTGCGGTGTCAGCAATTCGATTGGAGCCAACAAGCCTTGGTAACAGCAAGTCTTGGGGAAAATGCGAAGAGGCAATGGCGCAGACCAGCAAGGTCTGTGGGACTCACCCACCAAGGGTAAGTCAGGGCAGGCCTGGAGCAACCAGGGGAGCCCTTTGGTGTCTTTAGAAAGTCTTCTGGGGACCCACAAGCCGGCTGGCAAGGGATTGCAAAGACACCTCGGGAGGATTCGCTCACAGGGGCCCACGCTCACTCGGGACGTGGTATGCCTCTGATCTTCAGAGGGATTCCTGCCGGAGGCTAGGACCACACGTGGTCCAAAGCACAAGTTCGTGGAACGTTGTGAAGGGGTTGCACTTGACAATAGTGCACGGTACCCAGGGGTCGCGGTTCCTCGTCACTCTTGGGGTCCACTGGCCTCAGCTTCGCAGGGGACTCACGATGGCCTTTGCGAAGTCAGGAAATTTACTTCTTGGGCTGCAGGGACTTCAGACTCTGGCGGGAGTGGCGTAGTTTGCGACCATTGTTTGTATTTTTTGGTGCCTGCCAAGCAGGGGAGTCACTCCTTGACTCCAAGGGAGATTCTTCAGTCTTCCAAAGGTAGTGGAACATCGAAGGTCCGGGATTCTTCTTCAGAGCGTCGTCCAGGGAAATCTAGGGTGCAATGCACAGGTTCCCCCTCTTATACTAAAAGACAGGGAGGGACTAGCTCTATGACCCTACCTATGGGAGGGTCAGGGGAGTGGGTGGCTACACCCACTTCCCTTTGTCCAGTTTCACGCCAGAGCAGGGGCAGGTCACCCCTGAGCCGGTTTGAACTGGCATATGCACAGAGGAGCCTTCTGCTCCCCCACTGCAGGACTTCAAAGCACTCTAAGAGTGCACCCACCCAGCCCCAATACACTAAACCCTGTCTGGAAGGTGGTCACACCCCCTTGGGACAGGATATCTATTGTTGGGCTTCCTCCACTGCGAGTGTTGGTCATCAGCAGGAGGGCAGCCCAGTGTCTGTGACTGGTGGCATCCATTTTGTGATGCCAGGGCTCTGCAGGATTCTACCGCGTTTCCACAGTAGGCACATGTCTATCCCTCTAGAAGGGTGGAATGCTACCCCCGCCGCCAGGACTGGCGGGGGGTAGTATTCCAAGATGTTTGACACCAAACACGACATGTTTCGATGCAGCCATTCCAAAGTTAGCATTCTACCGCGAGGATATAATGCACTTAAAAGTATATGGTTTAACCGCATCCACAAACAGCCCCAGAGAATGGACTCTGAGAGCTGCAGAGGGGCCCTTCTCAGGCAGAGGCACCCCCTCACATGGAAACTAAGCACCCTGCCCTCAAGATTGATAGGGCCTGCTTTAGGGGTGACTGATAAGTCTCAATGTGTGTGCAGGAGAGATATAGGGGACCTATATCTCAGTGAGGGGTGCTAGCACTTCCTCACCCAGGCTGCAGTAGCAGGCCTGTGGTGTCAGATTTAGTCTGCTTCCCAGGGGTGGCATAATACATGCTTCAGCCCCTGGTAGGCCTGTGAAGTACCTATGCCCTAGGTACCTAAGGTACCATATACCAGGGACTCATAAGGTACCACAGTATCCAATCACGAGTGCACCTAGAGTGCACTCCAAGTCGTTTAAAGAAAAAGCAGATAGGCTGGGGACCTGTATAGCAGGTTCCCAGCCAAACTAAGTCAAAAACCAACAGAACACCAGGAAAAAAAGTGGGGGCAACCATGTAGTCAGATTCCACCTTCCTACAGGATTTGTCGGAAAAAGAAGTATCATGTAGTGTGAAATTAGTTTTTCATCCTCTGTATGAATCTAGGGGTATCCATGACAGTCTCAATCGAAGCCTTATTCTAAAACTTATTTCTACCATCCCTGACTTATGGTTTGTCAAGACCACTGATCTTCTTTCAGTTCAGTTCAAACAAATACATTCTAATTCAATTTGTGAGTCTACCATAACAACTTGGTCTTCCCATGAAATTGTGAATAAAATTCTACATTTAAGTTCCTACTTTAAGGAGTGTGGCATTGAGATTATCAACCGCACTCCCTTAAAATATCCGCCCATTTTAGAGACATTAGCTCCAAAAGTGGGAAAAGCTGGAAGTAAGATTGAAGGTAAAAAAGTTAAATCCCTTACTTAGGGGAGCAACTGGTCCACTGCAAAAAATCAGCATTCAATACAGGTCTACTGATTACTAACACTACAAGGAGTCGGTACCTGTGAACTACTACCTAAAAATAATATGCAATTGGAGGACTGGTCTTGGCTTCCAGCCACCCTTGCTAACACATATATTGGTGATGAAAATTGAACCATGTCTGCAGTAGGTGGAGGCGATTTGCAATGGAGGATTTGTTCCTGGAATGTGCATGGGCTTGCCCATTTACTGGCCGACCCAGAGACTATGTTGTTTTTAAATTCTTTTGCAATTTTACTGTTCCAAGAAACCTGGCGAGCATAAGCTATGCTGCTACCTGGGTTTAATGAGTTCAATGTTCCGGCAGCACGCTCTAATAAATCAGGCCGTGCGATGTGCGGTCTCTCATGTTATATTGCGGCCGGACTAAACCTAGTGGTAGAATTAGTTGATCTGCAGATGGCTTGGCTACAATGCCTTTTACTACAGTTTAACATCCTTAATGTTTATTTAAGTGCGAGGGGAATTAAGGTGAACCAGCTGTACACTCTATGGGACATACTAAACTCATTATTAATTTGGCACTCAGACACCAGTTTTATCATCTCTGGTGATTTTAACCTACTCTTGCATGCCCTAGACTCCTTAATTAGAAAGGGTAACAGTATTGCAAAAGAGTGCTGTGAAAATATGCATAAACTCGGGTTATTTATGTTAAAAGAAAAATATTGAGAAAATCCAGGCCAGTCCCCTCCTTTAAATCTTCTAAACATTGTTCAATTATTGACTATACCTTTATTTCAGAAAATTTAAGTTCAATATTTGTTGAATATATGGTGACCCCTCGGCTTGAGAGCGACCACAATCCTCAGACATTTATTTTACAATTGCCAATAAGTAGTAATCCTAGATCTAATGAGCTCATTAATAAGGTCCATTCTTCTTATAATCTGAAGAGATTGGTTTGGCACACGGATAAAAATGAAGAATTAATACAGACTGCCGAAGTAATAATAAACGATAGTAAACTGTGCCAGGTGGGGACAGGCTCCATGATTGAGAAATGGAATTATATAACATCACCCCTGGTGGGAAGATTTTCAATTCAAAATCGAAAGAAAATAAAAGTTACATCAATCGTTTGGAACAAATGGTACACCTTTCAGTCATTTAAACTAAAAAGATCCCTTAATAGAGCGGTACCGGTTGCCTTCTCTCACAGATACCAGCAATCATATCATGTTTATAAGGATAAAATGAGGGCATTGAGAAGTTCCTATAGGCGAGAAGTTCGGGCGGCCAAATTAAGATACCAAACCGATCTCTGGCACAGATTACATCATGCTTCGAGGCAAAATAATACAAGAATGTTTATGGTAATAATTAACAAACTTGAAAGGGGTGGCAATAGGGCCTTTAGCATTAACATCACAGAATATGAATGGGTAAACTTTATAAAAAATCTATATGGCATGGGCGCTCTGGCTAAACAAGCTTTGAGCTTTAATGGTGATAAAATCAGTGAATCAAACTCAGTGATAGTGAGTGGCATGAGACTGGGTATAAACAATGGTGTAATCCCTAGTGAGACACACTCTGAGCAAGTCATCAGCTCTGATTTGAATAATGCTCGGGATTTTTTAAATACGAATGAAGTAGCTACTCTTCTACATCTGCTTCGATCAAATGGTGCCCCTGGCCCAAATGGGCTTCCCAATGCCTTATTTCTCTCCAACATAGATATGTGGGCTGAAGTATTGACTCCAGTGTATAATGAGGTACTGGCATTGAAGATTGTACCAGTCTCATGGCAAGGTACCATTCTGCAGCCTAATTATAAAAGTGGCCCAGTTGATAACACTGCCAATTATCGGTTGATCGTTTAACTGACGTTGACACCAAGGTTTTTGCTTCACGTCTTTTGATTGACCTGGAATATTGGGCAACACAGTTAGGTATAATCCCACTAAATCAAACAGGTTTCCGCAAGGCTGAACGGGCAGTTTAAAAAAAACAAAATTTGTATATTGCTTTTATTGATTTAAAGGCTGCCTTTGATTCAGTTCCTCATGCCTTACTGTGGAAAAAACTGGTTGGCTGGGATATTCCACGGAGTTTGTTGGATGCTATTGTTCTTCTTTACACCAATACCTGGGTTCAGGTTAAGCTAGGTGCTGGTGATACTCTATCACAAAAGATTAACACCCATAATGGTCTAAAGCAAGGTTGGGTCCTTGCCCCTTACCTTTTTAATCTATTTTTGTCAGACCTTTTTCAGCATCTGGAATCTGTCAATGCCCATACCCCAAAACTAGGTGAGGTGCAACTAAGTTATCTACAATATGCTGATAATACCATCCTGCTGAGTCAAACCCCAATAGGTTTACAAAGATTGATAAATGCATTCGATGATTATATTCTAATGAATGGCTTGGAATTGAATGTCAAAAAAACTAAAATTAAGCAAATTGGACAGGTAAAACGAAAGATCAATACATGGAGGGCTTGAGGAGGTCCAATTGAAGTGGTAAAAACCTATAGATATTTAGGCATTTTATTTGACAATAGAGTTTCTTTTGAAAATTATTTTAAAGACTTAAGGGCTAAAACTGCAACTCTAATTCATGCTTTCAAATGTGTATATAAATCGCTGGGATGCCAATCATATGATCATATTCTTAAGGTTATGAGAGCAAAACTTCAGCCAACTATTATATATGGCTCTCCCATTACCAGGGGCAAAGACGCGAAACTATTGGATTTATTAATTATCAAGGCATATAAAACTATTTTGGGGATCTCCAGGTCGGTTGGCCAAGCAGAAATAAGACTTGAGTTTGGTCTACAAAGACAGTCTTTGGTGTCGCAAGGGTCTTTCTTGAAACGTATGTATACTATGTATACATCTGACCCTGTCTCCCTAGCGCACATCTGTTGGCTTGAAATTGTCAATTCTGCCTATTCTGTTTCATGGCGAACCTATATTTCATCTTGCCTTCAGAATCTTGGTCTGCATATAGGGTCGACTGACTTGACAATGTCTATTTTTAAACAAATTCTAAAAAAACATATCAAAGTCAATTCCCTTAATGCAGATAACATGGTTTTAGAGGCCAAAACCCATGCACGGTCTGTGATTATTTCACATCAGGTCCTTCGAATCCAGCCATATTTGAATGCTTATTTCTCGGCTCAATTAAAAAATACTTTTTTTTAAATTTGAATGGGTATAAACCCAACCAAGAAAAGTATGCTGAGTTAGATTTAGCAATGGCCAAGCAATAACTGTAGACTGTGCGGGTGGTCACAAGAAACCCTATTGCATATAGTCTGTTTGTGTCCTAAACTGCTTAATATACGTCACACCTTTTTAAAACCCCTTTTTCTTAAAGCCGGGGTAAGATCGGCCCGTCAGGCCCTGATCCTATGTTTATCGGGACAGCTGATTCCTCTGCTATGCCAATTCAAAGTTTGTAGCCATTGCTGAAAAACATTTGGGGTCGACAGTTTAGGAGTTTTCTTAATGAATTTAGTATTAATAAGGGCGTTTTTAAGGTTTTGTGACTTTCTGTATGATACAGTGTCACTCTTGTAGTTATGGTAACCAGCTCCAAATGCGATTGTGAAAACCCTGATGTTTTTTTCTTAGATTATTTGCACAGTGTGGATATCATAGTTTGTTTGTACAATGGATTTTATTGTGCATAGATCCTATGAAGTTTTAGGTTTCAAGAAAATACTGAGATCCCACCCTGTTTACTCTGCATTTTCATTTTAATGATACAGGTGGCGCTCATATGTGCTTCATAGTTGAAGTTATTGAGAAACTGTTGATGCATGTTTACAGCTTATTTGCACAAAGTGGATATTATGGATGAGTCAGCTCCTATGTCACTATGGTATTCTGACCCAAGTGATATCTTGAAAGTGCACTTTTTTTGCTTTCTATGAACTTGGTCAGTCTTAGATAATAGGTGTTAATTTTGTTGCTATGGCCATCAGTTCCAATTGTGTTTGTTAAAAACTCAGTTGTTCCTTCACAGTTTATTTGCACCTGTTGGATATTACAGCCTGTCTGTGCAATGTGATCTACTATCTTGTAGAAATTCTATGAATTGGACTTTCTCTGTAACCTGAATTATAATATTATGTATTCCATAGCATATTTGCACAATACTATCCAAAATGAATTGTTCTTATTATTTATTTTTATGTGCCATTATAACAGATTTTATTGTGCTTGTTTTAAAAATAAGTAATAATGTTTAATAGTTTTAACTGCAATGATTTTTGTTAATCAAGCAATAAAGAATTACTACTACAGACTCAGCCGACTAATTTATACAGAGCTACGGCCCGTGTTCAAATCGGCTAGCTTATGTCACCTTTATTTAATGTGAGTAGAGGGAACCGTCAGGGTTGTCCCCTCTCTTCCCTGCTATTCGCTCTTGCAATGGAGCCCCTAGCTCAACAGCTCCGACAGCGTGGTACATTTTGGGGCATACCACTGAACAGGGAAATTCATATAGTATCAGTGTATGTGGATGATCTACTTATCTATCTCCATGATATGCGGAATGGGATCGCGGGGTTACAGAGACTCTTGTGGAGTTCCAAAAGGCTTCGGGCTGGGGTTCAACTTGTGCTTCTTCTCGATCCATGTAGACTGTCCCCCACAACAATTAAGGGTTGGTGATCATGCTTTAAAATGGGAGCCCCATACATTTTGCTATTTCGGGATCCGTATATACCATAAAACGCAAGGACTCACTGACAGGAACCTAACAAGAGCCATATCCTCCCTGCGCCCACAAATGACATTCTGGAGCACCCTGCCTCCCACAGATCAGGGCCGTATCTCGTTAACTAAAATGGTGATGCTCCTTCGCCTTCTGTATTTTTTCTGTAACCTTCCGGTTAATATCCAGAGGTCCACTTTTTGGGCTCTTCATATGTCCTTGGGCACTTTTATCTGGAATAAGGGCAGGAGACGTGTGACATTAAGGAAACTACAACTGCCTGTGCAGAAGGGGGAGCGAGGAGTGCCCAATTTCGAGCACTACTATTTAGCAGCTCAGCTGCAATGGCCTGCGAGATGGCTGGCAGGGAGACTGACGGAGGAAATGGGTCTGCCGACAGTAGAGCGGGCACAGGCAATGATTGGTGGGATGCTACTTCCACAGGCAAGACCCCCCCAAGAATCAAATCACTTACTGAACATAGCCTACTGTAGCTATTGCAGGGGATTGTGACTCATGCCATTGATACCTCATTACCCCCTGGCAATTAGACTTGGTACCATTGACTCATTCTATGACTCGCTTGGGCAAGAGAGAGAGAGCAGACGTGGGCTGAGGCTGGGGTGATAACTCGTGGTGACTTGTTCTGTGAGGGCACGCTCATGCCTAAACACAAGTTGCAGGAGGACTGTGGGTTACCACAAGGGCATTTCCTTGCTCATGGAAGGCTGCTAACCACATTGGGGCGGTAATGGATTATTGCTGACTTGGAACCGGAGCAACATCCACTAGTACACGCAAATCACGTTATTGGCAATGGGCATAGGCTAATTATGTGGTTCACAAGAGCTCTAGTGCACACCCCACTAGACCTGCTGCAGGCAATGCATAGATGCTGCGAGAGAGTTATGGGCCAGAGTTAACACCTAGGGAATGGGAGAAAGCCCTACAATATCCGAGAAAGGTATCCAGAAATGCAAAACTTCAATACATTCAACACAATATGCTTCACAGAGCCTACCTCGCTCCCGAAAGTACAGAAAAAGTTTGGCTCCTCGTCACTATGCCCTAGGTGCCGCGCTCCGAATGCTAATATAATATATACATTCTGGAGCTGTCCAGCGGCCATGGCAGGAGGTCGCAGTGGCCCTATCAGAAGTGACGGGCTGAGAGGGTTTTTTTTACCTTAGAGGGGGTGATGTTGGGATCCTTTAGGCATAGAAAAACCAGCAGGCACTGAATCGATTACTGGACTTAGGCCTACTCATTGCCAGCAGCTCCATAGCAATGAATTTGAAGGCAAGCTTCCTCCTGACCCTTCAACACTGGTGTGTGCCGACTCTCAAGTGGGGTAGGGCTGAATCAGCAGCTGTTGAGGAGAGAGGAGGTCCGGGGACTGCGTACGGTCCATATAGCTTCCTTGTGAGACAGAATGTTACACGAGCTGCAATCGTTCCAAGAAGCCTTAGAGGGCTAACGGGGGCAATTTGCAACTATCTTAGGGCACTACATGGTGCTGGTCTATCAGCCTTGTCGCATCCATTGTGGACCCCCTGCTGCTTAGAGCCTCTTACAAACTGGTCCTCTCCCATAGGTGGATGACTGGAGCCTTGGATGTATTTCTCCTGTGTTGACCCTTTCCTAGAGGAGGAGGGAGGCGAGGTACAATGATGTGGGTTGGCTTTTTCATTCAGCGGGAACTCTGAGGAGGCATGAATGCTAGTGAATATGAACATTCTTAGACATTGATAGCCGTGGAGAAATTACCTCTCTGTAGTAGTCTGTAGTTTGATTGTTACTGCTGTTATTATCATATGTCTAACCATCTTCTCCTTACCGCAATATTGTATTATGACGAACTGCTCTGAATATGACAGTGCTTTCCATTGCCAATTGTCTTAATATTGTATGTCATGATGAAAACAATAAAAATGATTCCTGTACTCAACCTATCATGCATTGCATGAGTGGAAGTATATATGTGTCTGCAATCCAATTAGCAAGCATTTTGGCCTGCCTTCATTGCACCTTCTTCTGTAGCAGCTCTGCAGTGAGTCAGTGCTGCCAGAGAATAATAGGAAATGCAGACAATGCTTATTTTAGTGCAATCTTCTCAATATACACTTAGACCTTCATCTGGCACAACATTTCTGGGACTGAGGTGAAGGCTGGGGCGCATGTTAAGGGGAAGAGCAATCGACAGCTGTTAAGACCTGAAACATGCGGCCAATAGTTCTTTATGTACCAATCTACCTATTCTCACCAATTTCAGGATCTGGCATAGGACGTGCTTACTTCTATGTATCAGTTCTGCACGGAGATGCATGTTGTGTTCTATCTTTCCCTTCACTTGCTTTAGCCATGCTTGAAAAAATAGTGTATTGTCATTTTGAAGTGGGGAACTTTGGTTACAGTTAAACAGCCTGGCTTCTTGTGGTCTGCTTGCATTTTGGTGGAGCTCTCAAGTTTCCTAAATAAATTTCAAATTGGATCGAACTGCGATGGAGTACTTCATTAGAGGGAACACCTTAACAGTGAAGATGAGTATCCTAAGCAGAGACAGGCCAACACCACCAAATGCTTGAGATTGCATTAAATGTCACATTGGAGGAACTGATAACTCTGTGGTCTGTGGTAAGTGGGTATTTGAGGAAGGAAGACTCTTGATACGATCATTATTGTGTTTTACAGTATTTGACTATAAACTGCGAGGTACTCAGCATGACAGTCACTTAAATTTCAGCCAAGCCAACAACGTTATTGTTAGGAAGGCCAGAGTGCTCCTGAATTGTTATGAGAACTTCTCCACTTGAGCAAATGTAACCACCCACAAGTGGCATCATGAGTAATACTACACACGACGTATGTGTAAATGCGTCACTGTGTCTCCGCTTTGGGTAGGCTAGCAACCACATGCTCCTTTAAGCAAGACATGAAAATTACAGCTGGTATGTCACATGAACATGGAAGCAACATATCAACATTGAGTAAGGGAAGAAATAATGAAGGGCTCACAACTTCCCACTACTTCTACAGGGGAGAAGTATGCTCTTCCTGGCGATCTAAATAGAAGAAATCTAGTGAAACAAAAAGGAGACAAAAATACTCATATTCTAGGACACAACAGCAGGAGTTTAAGTATGGCAAAGGTTTAATGAAAATAGAGAGTGGAATCCAGCACAGTGGTTGCGTGCAAAGACGTACACTAATGAGACAATTTGCTCAACACGTGCCTATAACAAAAAGACTTAAAGTTTGTTATATTAGTTGGTCATTTTAACTTGTTATATTAGTTGGTTATTTTGTTTTGGTTTGTTGTATTGCTTTCCATTCGAGGCAATGGCAGCAGCAACTATATGTCCACTTCCCTCATTCTTATCTAAGGCAGACAAACCCTTACAACCCTGGAAAAATGGCAGATGTTATTTGACTCCATTAGATATTGGTGAGGAAAACCATGGGACATTAATGAAATGTCAATAAAAATGTTGGAGGAACATTTTGGGCTAAGTATCAATATTGTGCTTGTGACTCACAAGTTGTGAGTCACAAGTTCTTCACCAGAATGCAAGCAAGAGATGAAAATTTGGAAAATTATGTCAGCTCCAGAACTTTAGCACACACGTATGAGTTTAGACAACTCACAGACCACTTGTGAGATATGCAAATAGTCCACACATGCAGGAAAAACTACTTGCCAAGAGCTCCTCACTCAAACATGTCATTGATATTGTTGCAGGAATGGAACACATCTCGCATTGGGTTAAATTGATGAGAGGACATCTGTTTGATAAGACAGACAGTGTGAGTGTAGTGGTACCTACTAAAGTTAATATGGCGAAATCGGAAGACATCAAATCAGGTTCTAATAAAGACCTAAAAATTAAATGTTGGAACGAGCGTATATTGTTATGAAGGAATGCCACATGTAGGAGATGTGGGAAACATGGTCATTTCACTTTTGTGTTTAAGAGTGGAAAGGTGCAGATGATTGAGGTGTTAGTGGGTGGTGTACAAAAAGTAATTTTACATGTGAGCAACATGTGTCTGCAAGGAGCAAACAGTGGAGTGCATGTAAATCCCCTGATTTTGGCATAGTATGAGACAGTAATGGATGTCAGGGGGTGTTGGATCAAGGTATACTTTGATTGGAGACCAGAACTAGGAGAACATGTTTCATCAGGATAAAATTGTGTTGTTTCCACCAAATATTAACCCTGGAGGTTATGGTGGTATAAAGATTGACCTTATTGGGTACACTGTGATGGCAATAAGGTTTAAGGGCAGAGAGGCCATAGACAAGGTATTTGTGGCCAAGTGTGGGGATAACTTATTTGGGTGGAGACATCAGTGAGAACTGGAGATTACTTTAAACCCCAAATAACCCAATTAGATCCTGTCTCTTACAAATCTCAGCAATTATAGCGATATTGCATAGAAGTGCCAAGAACCTTTTACGGAAAATTTAGGGTTGTTAAAAAATGTTCAGCACAAGATAATTTAAAAAAATAAAGCTAAGCAAGTTGTGCACAAAGTGCAGAAAGTACCAAATTTGATGATGGCTCCATTCAAAGAGTTGGGCAGATTGTTGAAATTGGATGTCATAAAAGAGATTGAGGCCTCAAGTCGCTTGTACCCGTAGTGCATGACGGTAAAACAATTAGGGTTTGTGTTGACCTCTGTGACCTCAAAAACAATATCTGGGTGGACTGTTAGCATTTGCTAACCATTCGGAATCTCTCTCCCTCTCTTCTGGGGGTGCCAAATTGTTCAGCGTAATGGAACTTTCTGCTGCATATTATCAAATGCTTCTTTTTGAAGAGTCCAGAGAATTAACTTCTTTGTCACATCAATAGGTGCTTTCAGATTTATTTGTATGCCTATTGAGTTGGTCTTTGTAGCAGCTTGCGTTCAAAGATTAATGAAGTTAGTGTTGCACTGGTGGGAGAATGCTTAGGGGTGGTTTTGCGATCAGATTGTCCAGCCGTGCTCAGAGCAGGCAGTCCTTTCTTTATGTTACTTGCACACCATGCTGGTGGCGTTCTAGCTTTCTGAAGGCCACTCTATTTAATGGCAGCTGGGGCCCGTGTGTGCCCGTTCGCGTCCATCCGTCACCAGGAGCCAGGACCTCTGCCTCTTTTTTATTAGATCAAAGCAATCAGGTCAGGATTACCTACTCTACTGACAAACTTTGTAATCTTGGCAGTATAGATACAGATGGCATTAGCTCGTTGTGCAATTTTGTTTTTCCTTCCTATCTTGAAGGGCCCACCTCTTGTTTAAAATGTAAATTCCAATATTCTATGTGGGTTTAGAGTTTGGGCAAGCAGCACCTGCGGCGTCCACCAGTAACTTTATAGATCCATCCAGTAACAACTCTCTGACTAACTCACAATGTCTTTATTCATCTTTATTGCCCCTTCCATCTTCTCATGTATCTCTGGCTTTCTCTGTAACATCAGATCCCTTCCAAAACACGCAATTGAAATTTGGGATCTATTATCGTCACTCTCACCTGACATTGGTTTTTTACTGAAACTTGGCTGAATTCTTTTACTTTTCCAGCCATTTCCCTTGCTCTTACTGATAACAGAGAGAACAGATCAGGTAGAGGTATAGCTATTATTTTTAAAGACACCATTAATTGATACTTTGCAAGCAGATTGGGTAGAGATCTGTATATTTAGAGTGAAAATTTCTCCTAATGACAGTTGGAGGGGTGCTTTTGTGTATCGCCCTCCAGGATCAAAATAGATTTTAGTCAGTGACTTACGGAATTCATTGCTCTTCATGTTCTGCGTCTCAACATTTTGACTTCTCTAATCCTGAGGTCGCTCAACTTACCTCTGACCTAACCTAGTTGGGCCTACAACAGAAAGTGGCTGGTCCTACTCATTTGGCTGGCCATACCATAGACTTGATTTTCACAATCTCTCCTACTCTGTTGTGTGAGCCCCACCAACCCCTTACTTGGACAGATTATTCCTTAATACGTTTTCATATCCCTAAACCTAAGGGGTCTGAACAGAAACAAAAGCCTCTTATGAAAAATACTAGGCACTGGCGTAAAATTACTTTGGGCACATTCCCCCCAGTATTTGATTTTACACTCACAGACTCTGATACAGATAAAGGTTTATGTGATTATCACTCCGCTGTCAATGCGGCCTTCAACAAGATCACCGCTATAAAATCTTGCTCCAAGTCTAACCATGGTGCACACGCTCCCTGGTACTCTTCGGAATTGTGCAATGAAAAAACCTTGTGTAAAAAGCTTGAGAGGCGATGGCATCGCCTCAATACTCTTGTTGATAAAGAGGCATATAAACAAGCCATAATGAAGTATCATCAAAATATAAAAAAGGCTTGCAAAACATATACTTCTTACCAAATTAATCATCCAGGCAACTCTTCCAAGATCCTTTTAAAGTTCTTAATTACTTCCTTAGCCCACAAGCCTGTTCTTCTGAGATTGTGCCATCACAATCTCTTTGTGATTCCCTTGCAAATCATTTTGAAGGTAAAATCAATGAAATGTATCAGAATTTCCCTGATATAATTGAGCAAGACTATGAGGAGCTCAAGCTTTGTTCTCCATTCATTACCAATTGTCCCATTTTAAACTATTTCAAGCCATTGCTACCAGAGCCTATCCAGAAAGAATTAGAAATGGCTAAATCAGGGTGTCCCTTGGATATTTGTCCATTTTACATGACCGCCTCTCTGTCATTTCAGCTTGCCCCAGCCATTTGCTCATTATTTAATCTATCAATCTCCTTGGGCAAATTTCCCTTGGATTGTAAAACAGCACTAGATACCCCCATTCAAAAGAAGCCTAATTTGCCTTCTATGGATTTTACCAATATTTTACCCATTTCTCTTCTTCCGTTATTTGGCAAACTGTTGGAGAGTCAAATCAATATTCAACTTATGGAATACCTTGAAACAAATATTCTGCTGGACTCGTCCCAATCGGGTTTTAGACCCTCGTACAGCACTGATACCCCTTTGGTTGCTGTGACCGACCACATTAGATGTTCTCTTGACAACAACATCCCCTCACTTCTTGTGCTGTTGAACCTATCTGCAGCATTCAATACCGTTTTTCATTCTAAAAGGTTGCTAAGATTGCAGGAGGTAGTAATTCATGGGATCATAGTTCAAGGACTTTTTAACTGACCACACTCAAACTATTACTTTGGGAGCTTTTAAATTGCGTACCATGAAATTGGATAAAGGGGTGCCTCAGGGCTTTTGTCTGAGCCCCACGCTTTTCAACATATATGTGCCCCCCTTGTCAACCTTGCCAAAAAGTTTGGCTTTCTTACTGTGTCATATGCTGATGACACACAGCTGATATCAAGATCTAAATAATTTTAAAGCTTGTTAATTAGCAGGTTTAATAGCTATTGCACCTTGGATGGCAGAATTGTCTCCAACTGAAAGCCAACAAAACCAAAATAATTCTGTTTGGCAAGGCCCAGCAGCGCTGGACACCCAAATGATGGCCTTCTGAACTTGGTCTAGCCCCTACTCCCAAATTGGTTGTAAGAAATGTAGGCGTCTTCCTTGACCAAGCACTCACCATGAAAGAAGAGGTCGCAGCCACTACTGGGACTTGCTTTCACGTGTTAATTTATGTGAGGGAGCATCTTAACAATGCAGTAGAAGATGATCCAGGGATGCACAGAGTGTGGATGCAACGAGAAAAAAGCCTTGCATCTCGGAGGAATGTGCTAAGTTAAACACATGACTAAAGGCAAGAACAACAACATGTCCCATTGAACCACAGGGCTCTCATGAGGCTTGCACGTTTGAATGCTTAGAGTACAAGTTCCTCATCGTTCATAACGTCCTTGCTAGGCAATTTTGAAACATAGTTGCTGTAGCTGGGACTTGCTGTCTAGAAGTTTGTAATCCTCATAAACTGTTATTCTGGGAAGTCAGTGAAAGATATCTGTGGCGGCAGAGAAGGATTCTTGTACACACGTTTATGATGATATTGACTAGGACTTGTTTATCTTTCACAGGGAGTCATCCATGAATATTATGAACTCCTGTTTTGCACTTTGTTTATTTCCACAAGGAGTCATCCAATAGGATTATGAACTCTATATTCCCTTGCAGTCTTTCTACAATAGGAATCAGTGGAATTTCATCTTGCACAGACTTCTCATGCATATTAATAAGGTATCAATTTGAACAAGTACATAATCACTGATTGTACAGGGAACTACATGATAATAATGAAAGCTTTTCATGATGAAATTATAAACTCATACCGTTAAATGTAGTCTGAGTCACGGATGTCATCACATAATATTGAAGGAAGGGATCCTTATCAAATAATGCATAAATAACTGAGTGTTGTTTGCAGTCATCAAATTAACTTTAATTGTATTTTAGCTTAAATTATAGAGCTTCATTCAGGAGTAGAGAGTTGAGAATAGAGAGAGTTTCAGCAGGTACATCATAAACAGTATCAGACGTTAGATACCAAAGTCCATACCATAGACATATATTGAAGATAGAGGACAGGATCTTCAATTCTTCATACAAGAGTTTAGAACCACTGAGGTAGGTGGTTTGTTCTTTATTTCATGTAAGACCCTTAGGCTACAGAAATAGCAAGCAGATCCTGTCCCGATCTCCATGCTCCCTGCAACTGTCACACTCTGCTACTTTCCACTCCACATTACACACTAACATTCTATTCAATCATTCACTCACAGCATTCCAGGCACCAGTTTAGGCATAGGAAATTTGGACACACAGGATACCACACACCTGCCTTTCTTAAGAACAACAAACAACAAGCAGCCATTCCCTTACATGAAAAATACAATCACAATCATTCACAATCACTCAATCTCCAAAATGCCTAGTTTACACATTCACCCAACACTATCTGTTAAACTCTCTAATACACATGGAGGTGCACAAAAACAACTAACTGCAGTCACGGAAACTTTGCAACAGGTCAAGAAATGAGCTTCCTCACACCTGATGTCAAAAAAAAAAAACAGGCAACAACTAGATTATGATTATCATTGCACAGCGGCCTGAGACTTGTGTTAGAAATGACTATTCTTTGTATGGTACTCCCTTATATTTTTGCCTTCCTTCACTGAACCCGTTTTGGTTGGCCATGGGGCTCTGAGCACTTTATTCCCGCTAACCAGAAGTAAAGTGCTTGTACAATCCTTTTAAACATGATACAATTGGCCTACTCCTAATTTGCATACTTAATTTACCTATAATTTTAGAATATGGTACTACATGTACTTGAGTCATGCAATTTAGATGCTACCAGAGGGCTGCACGACTCATTGTGCCATCCACTAAAGTAGCACTGTAAAACATGTGTCCAGGCCTGCCCTTTCAGCATAAGTGTGCAGTTTTAAACTTCCACTTCAACCTGGCAAAATCAATCTTTTGCCAGGCATAAACCTTCATTTTTGTGTACTTATAAGTCACCTCTAAGGTAGGCCCTAAATGCCCATAGAGGAGGGTGCATGGTATGTACATGGCAAGTCATGTATATTTAATGTTTTACATGTTCTGGCAGTGAAAAAACCTAAAGTACTTTTTCACTTTAGAAAGGCTGGCTCTCCCATAGGAAAACACTGGGTTATATTATAACACCTTATAATGCTTAATTCCAGTTTGGTAGCAACTAGGAAAATTATTCAAGGACTCATTGTAATAGAACAAACTCCAACTTAATGGTCAAGTCAGATCTTATATCACTATGTTAGAAATTACACTTTTAGAAGTTGTCATTTCTCTGCCTAAGCCAACTGTGCCTTTCGGCCAGAGTCCAGTGTCATCTGACGTTAATGGCTCTCCTATGATGTTATGTGTATTGCTTCCAGACGGTGGACAAAAGGCCTGGGTGTGGAGAGACATTGTTCTTCTTCGAGCAGGATGGCCTAGGGGACTGTGTCCAGCACCTACCTACCTGACCTTCAAGGGGTGCCTATCAAATCCCTGGCAGATGTAGCTCACACCTATAACTACCTCCCTTTGTCTTCATAGTCAGCTTTACTGAAAACCGAGTGGAAAAGGGGAGCTGCCCCAGAACTGGAGTGGAGTGATCACAAGGGAAGCTTTGCCTATTATCATAGCCACAGTTATGGGTGGGCACAGGGGGTTCTGACCAGGGGAAGAAGAGTTTTGCCATGTTGGACTTAGGTAGGGAAGGGCACTATAGGAAAGTTTACAACAAAACACACTGAAAGTGCTGCAAACGTGGGCAGAGTCACCCCTGGGAATTTTACCTCTTTGGTTAGTGATGGCCAGGAGATCCCCCACCCACAGGCTGGTACTGGGCATGAAAGTGGAATCCCCAGTACCCATCTCAAAACACCCCTGACCTGTGAAGAATCTCTGGCCTGCTGTTTGAATGACCTGAAGGAAGACTGGACCTGTTTGCCTTGAACCCAGGACCCTAGAAGTGATCCCAATGGGCAGTTAGCAAACCTCCTGTTTGAGCTACAGGGGCACAACAAGTTTTCTTGAGGCCTTTCCTGCAACTGCCCATAATCAGTTTTAACTGGACCAGCCATGGACCCTGCTGCTGGCCTCTGCTGGAGTGAGTCTTGACCCCAAGTGTTGTCCCGAAGGTCCTGGACCCTTGGCTGGTATCAAAGTGTACTCCTCCTAAAGTTTTCTGAAACCTGGGACTTGGGAATTTTTGGGCAACTTTTTGCTCTAAGAACTGACAAAGGACTGGGACCAACCTGCCAAGCTGATCTGACAGAGGTGCATTGTTGCTAGGCCAAAGATTCAGATTGCTCCCGCTATGTTCTTCTCTGCATCAGCAAATCACAGTGAGTGGGACTTGGCAGTGGAGGTGTCCGGCATCGTGGAACCCTCTTTGCCTACAGCCTACAGCTTTGCCCCATTGGAAGATCTGAGCTCCAAAAAAATCCAAAGGTAAAAATCTTCACTGGGCGAACGCGTGAAAAGTATATTGCTGATGAGTGACCTTCTCTGGGAGCTAAATTCAAATTTCTCCCGGTTGGAAATTTCCAGCCAAAAGTCAACAGCTTCACCGAGACCTTGTCCAGCAGCTCTCCTTTGACATGGAACCCTCTTAAGCCACAGCCTGCTGCCTTGCCCTGCTGAGGATTTTCGGCTTCATTCCAGAGACTAAGTCCAGAGGTAAAACCTTTCACCGGGACAACCCTGGTCCCTGTATCAGAGTTGTGCTCATTCACGGTCAGCCTTAACTTTTGACTTTGTCCTGGTCAAGCTCAACCAGATGACCGTGTTTAGGGTTTAGTGCTTTTTGGCACTATTTTGTACCTTAAACTTTAAAAATTCATAACTCGGTTTCTACTTATTGGATTTTTGTCATTTAGGTGTCATTTTATTTAGTAAAATATTTTCTATTTTTCTAAATTGGGTTAGGACTTTTTTGTATTGTGTTGTGTACTGTTTGAGGACTGCATAAATACTTTACACAGTGCCTCTACAGTTAGCTTGACTGCTTGCATGCCAGGTTATCAGAGTGGTAAGCACAGCTTTATTTAGTTATTTTTCTGGTTCACCATGAGAAGGAATGTGATTTTTATTGAGGTGGGTACTCACCCCCCTCAACTAATACTCCAATTTCATGCAAAGTGCACGTCTTATGACCTCCTCGACATGAGGCTCTACCACCACATGTCTTCAATGTCACCATACAATACAGGACATGTAGTCACAGAAACTCACTCATGCTAAATCTAGGACACGAAATACACCAGCATGTTTTGACAAAGGGTTTCCCTGTCATCCCTAAGTATGCATATTCAAGGCACAACTAAAACAAAAATGGACAGTTTAACAATACATCACCGTAATCCATTATTTCCTTAACCAGACTCAAACCCAAACCCTGCCCTCACAACACTCACTCACAAAGTCCCCAGTCCACATTTTTAAAAACAATTTCTATTGATTTTAGTATAGTCATACAGATGCATATTGGGTACATACACATACAATTAGTAGGATCAATTGTTCCTGAATAAGGGTCTGGATGTGCTGAGGCAGCAAATCTTACACAGCAGGAGGTATTGGTTCTAAACATTGCACAGGTGAATGAAACGTTAAAAACAAATTTAACCACCAAGTCATAACAGATACAGTGAAAGTGTTAATATTGATATAGTAAGTGAGTGTGTCTGCCCTTTTAGGAAATCCTAAAGTTGTTTCATCTAAACATAACATAGTACGGAGACAAAAGGATAGACATTCACAATATAGTTCTGAGTACTTCTTAAAGCAATCAATCTGATAAGGAAACAGGCATGGGGTGCGTTCATAAATGTAAATGAGCTCAGCGGTCCTCCTATCTGTCAAGTGTTCACTGGAGTCTAGGACTCATCCAAGAGCGCCTGCAAGTCGTTTAAGAGAGTGTCCCATTCCAGATCTATAGTGACCCTGCGCAGGCCCCAGGCTCCCCAGTCCACATTACAAAACTAAACTACATGGGTGACACAGACACAGCAAACCTGCACAATGTCTACATCGTCCACCAGCCTCAAAAGGACAATATTTTGCACCACACACAAAAGTGCAGCCTAGCACTCCAACACCCACCACACCCAATAACCCTAGCAGGCCAAACCAGTATGCCTAAAAGCCAGGCCAAAGAAAGCACTTAAAATGCACTCAGTGCCACAGCCTCTGAAAACTGCACCAAAACGTCTTCCAAACACAAAGAATACATCCTCCAGTGGATGTATACTGAAAGAATTGTTGATACAGCACAACAATCAAACACTTGAGATGTTCAGCAATTCAACCGCTGATTCAAGACTGCATCAACAGGTAAAGAAGTACTCACCTACAACACACTAGAGCTGCATCAAACACCACCATTTAAACACAACACTGACCAACTCCATTACACGAAAACTGAATAAAACGCACTACAAAACCATCACAAAAGTAGTCTGTTTCTTGAGCCGCACATTTGTCACATTTTCCTTTTGTACAGGATGCCGATTGGTTCCAGAGTACTCTCAGGTGAAATTTGTGGTTTTCATCCACAACACCTCAACTTTTTACTCATTGGGGTACTTCCCCATGCAACCTCTCACAACGTGGTACTTCTTTGCTCCCACATCACACTAATAGGGTACTCCCTCATGCAACCTATCAGACATGGTACTACTCTTCCCTAACTTAGCACACCATGTGGTACAACCCCATGCAACTTCTCATGACAGTGTACTACTCTTCCCCAACTTAACAAACCATGGTGTACTCCCCCATGTCACCTTGTGCGACAATGTTCATACCAACACACAAACAAGTGTACTATATTTGGATCTGCTGTGACCGGGTACTATTCTACCCCATATTAATGACAAGTGAACACACTCAACCAGCACATTACTACACTAGATGCAGATGGGTACTATACCGTCTTACCCAAACTGCTAACCAGACTCAATATGAAGTTGAAAGAAAATACCCCTACAGTAAGTACTCCGAAAACAACCTACATGTGGATAATTTAAACTTCCCAACCTATCTTCCAGTTCTAGTCATTCACCACACCAAACCCATTAACCTAAAGTGCAATTGCCAAACAACAGATGTCAACTTACACAGAAACGTTGCTAATCCATTATGATAAGGTGAATTATTAGTCTTGGTGGTTGTGAGACTTCACTAAGTAATTTAATGTCACTATTCTGTGTCAGGTGAAGTAAGGTTACATTTATTTAAACCGTGCGTCTGTCCTGGGTAGCTGTGGTGCAGAGCAGTTAGGCTTAACTTAAAGTAAACATGTGCAAAGCACTTATCAGTATCAAAACAGTTAATATGTTGAAATCACATTACAATTAAAATCCCACTCCACTTCATAAAAATAGTATACATTTTACTGAGAAAATAGACAGCAGAACAACAAAAATCAGATGAAGGGAACCGAACAAATGATTTCGAGAAGTTTGAGAGTTTCTAGAACCAAAAAGTGAAAAGTGCCAACGCAGGTATATGGTCATTCTAGACTGGGTCAAAGTCAAAAGACAGTGATGGAGGGCAGGTTGGCCACAGGGACTAGGTTCATCCCAATTAAAAGTTTGCCATCGGACTTCGGGCATAATTTATATGTTGGCAGAGAGGGTGCTCTGCTGCAATGGTGACAGAGTACTCTTTACATCAACATAATGGTCTGCCTGCCCAAATTAAATGTGGGCAGACCTTTAGTGTAGTGATGGCTGAGACTTCTCTGTCTCCGCTGTGGTTACATGCCTCCGACAGCCCAATTGAGTAATGGCAGTTGGAGGTTGACCTTTGGGTCTGGGGCAGTGAAAACTGCAAAATGCACCTCTCACCAAGGGAGATAACTCCAATGGCAAGGGTGCAATGGCTTTTTTACTTTTGAAAATAAAAATACTACGGTAAGTTTGACGTACGGTTCCGTCAAGTTTGGCAGATGCAGTACGGCAAAATTGCAATACATTGGCCAGAACTGACTTGAAGGAGGCTCACTAATGGGGTACTCCCTCCTGTCAATGGTTGAAATATCCGCTAGCCCGACAGACATTTCAAAATGTGATGGTTGGTCTGTTGCCCTGGTGGGGAAAGTGCCTGACTGCCAAATTTTAAATTGGGCCCTTAGTATTTTTTCTGGAGGAATTTTCTTGTTGACGGGAAGGGCTGTTGGATGAATCCGTCAGAAGGCTCGATGACGACGGGGTGCTGCTTGGCATTGGTTCAGGTGAAATCCTCCACATTGAGTTTTAGAAACTTTACTGGAAGTAGAGGTGCTTTCATCGGGGCAAACCAGCAAGTTGAATCCAACAGGTAATGGCGTCTGCGGTTTGTCTGCAGTCCCGTGGTAGCCTCTGGTTCTTTAATGAAAAAGTTCCGAAAATGTTTCTAAGTATTCACTGTTGCAATCTTGAGGGGTAGAGAGTACGCTTTAACACCAGCCAGAGTTCCAGGACCTTTCGGGAACCACTTGGTGTGGTAGGACTCAATCTCCCAGAAACAACCAATAGGGTCCAGGGCAAATCAAATTGGAACTGGCCAGCTCTTCTTTCCTGCAGGCTTCTTGCAACATTCTGTGTTCCTGAAGCTTAACTGGAGGCTAGCCAATTACCCTTGGAATCCACTCTTCTGTGTTGAGTTCAAGTGGGAGCAGGCTCAGCCCTTGTGGTTTCTCTCCACAGGAAAAATAGCAGGCTCAGACCTTTTTCTGAGTTCCAGTACTTTGGTTCATCAGTCCTTCTTCTGTTTTTCTGTATGTCCAGCAGTGTTCTGAAGAAGGTTTTCAGGGATGCCACTTTTATGCCTGGTACTATATTGTTGGTGGGGGAGACTCCTTGACCAATAACAGTAATATTCCTAATAGCATTCCTACCTACTTCTATATCACTTCCTGGGAATTTGTCACTGAACCATCTCACATTGCATCTCTCTGCTCAAACTCAAGATGTCACAATCTTCTTTCCCTGGGTCAGAGGTATAGGTACACCCCTGGGTTGTATCTAGTTAGATGAAAAACTCCCTCTGCAAAACCAATTCTGGAACAGAGTTTCCCCACAACGCATTGGTGCCACTCTAGCTACTTAGACAATGGCAGGGGCAGACTTGGGTCTGAGATACATCTGCCTGTGACAGGAGTTCCTCCTTTGAAGCTGGTACATTTGGTGGTCACACCCCCCAGGCCATCCTGAGGAAGGAGGCCACACCTCCCCCAGCCAAGACCCTTTTGTTTCCTTTCCTGAAAGCAATTCACACCTCCCATAAGGCTGCCACTACAGATCTGTGGATTATCTCTGAAAGGGTTACTAGAGGCAGAAAAAATGGTATCAAGCTTCATGTATTGTTTGTTACATCACATTACTTCATCACAAAGTCTGTATGTCTTTGTTTTATTTGTTGCCTTAATATGTATAATTTGCTCTTGACTGAAACGTATCCGTACTTACCTAACCCATGATTAAATGTGGAGTAAAGTGTACAGAACGAAGTAGCAAATAAATGCTTCCAGCCCATATCAATTGAATTGATGGCCTTTAGTCTGTTAAATTGGTTTAGCAGCATTTGAATGTGACGGCTAGGACACCCTCCCCCCTTTATTCTTAGTTACATTTCTAAAAATTGCATTTTCAAAATAGTAATTTCAAATTTGATTTTACCATCAATTTGGGTTTTAAATTATCATTAATTTGAGTCCTTGAACCATGGTATAGTTATTCTAAAACTGATGTTATATTACATTATGTAGTAATGTAACCTAATGGTTTTCTATGGGAGAGTCAGCTTTTCCACAGTGAAAAATGACTTAGGAGTTTTTCACTGTTAGGACATGTAAAACTTAAATACCCAGGGCCTCATGTTTAAATATCATGCACCTTGCCCTATGGCACTCAGGGTCTACCTTAGGGGTTACTTACAGGTATTAAAAAGCAAGGCTTAGGCCCAGCAAAAGAGTTATTTTGCCCTGGTGAATTTGCTGTTTTAAAACTACCATGCTAGTCTGCGGTGGTGGGCCTAGAGTCATGTTTTCACTGTCAATGTAATGATGGCATAACCAGTGCTGCTGTCCACTACTGACATTTAACTTACAGTCCCTAAATACACAGAGTACCATGTACCAGGGACTTATAGTTAAGTTAAATCTGCCAATCATGTATTAGCCAATTGTACATATACTTTAGGGTCAGAATACATACACTGGGAGCTGGACGTCAACGCCCCAGTGTTCAGAGGCAGTAAACCATCACTAAATCCTGCACAAAGTGGGGGTGATCCTTCAAACAGGGCATTTCCTCACACCTGACACATACAATACAATGTATATAGCACATGAAAATAAGCAACCAAATTGTCACCCAACCTAATGAACCTCACAGTTCCTGGGAAACAAGGCACATTTCTTAATAGAGGCACATACAATAGTACAAACTCCTTGAATGCCAAGTAACCCCTGATGAATAATTAACTGAATGTCCTATTTTGACATGCCAATTGGACAAATGCCAGACAGGCGATGTTTTGACTTCCTAGGAATTGAGGACAACACAGTCTCATTTCTATCTCTAGTGTCCCTGGAGAGTGTCCTATTTCTCTTCCTTATTTAACCAAAAGGCCTTTGATCAGCTTTCTCAACGTCTCCAAACCTGTCCCAATCAAACATCAGCTTATTACCCTTCTTCATGATGCCAAAGTCTACATAACCAGTGACTTCTCTGTGATGCTCATATCTAGAATCCAAGTCATTGTTTAGGCTGCTATTCCCCGAAATACCACATCCTCTTTTGACTTACTAACACCAGAGAAGAAAGTTCCCAGTTCACTGGCACTGTACATTGTCACAAAATCTCTGTCTATTGATTTCATCACAGCAATAGTAGGAGATGCACAATCTCCTCTGGCCATTCTGTGCTGGGTGCCATAAAATATCTCCATCTCCAAAGGTGCTGACTAGCCTGTTCTTTAGTTACCTTAACTGAGAAACCATACTGTGCACTAACCAATACTTCTCCATATGCCACTGTTAAATATAGTACTGAATCAACCTCCATGGTTCATTTCAGTGTTCTGCTTACTGTAATGGAAATTTTCTGCCTCTTCCCATTGTCTCCATAACACTATCTCTGCAGCGCTGTCCTTATAACACTGTTTCCATAGCACTCTCCATAAGCTTAGGACTATAGACAGGCCCGGACTGGGAACAGAAACCGGCCCTGGCAGACTGCTCAGCCGGCCCCCCCTGGGGTGAGGGGGAGTGCAGCCGAGCAGTTTGCGAGGGCCGGTTTAGGCCGATTTTGTTACCGGGGGCCGATATTGCCAACCCCCGGTAACAAAAACGGCACCCAGGGGCCTAAAACCGGCCCCCACCCTAGCGGCCTACCGGGGAAATGCCCGGTGCCCGCTATGGCCAGTCCGGTCCTGACTATAGACTGGGACACAACATGTCAGTTTACATCTCTCGTCTGCTGGCTCCTATTTCTTCCTAGATCTTGCCAGACGTTGCCCACCATCCTCACTGTACTCAAGCTGCCCAGCAGCAAGTGCTGACACCACTTAACAGTGTATTTGAGGAGGGGCAGCCTCAGCCTAAGCCTCCATGATCATTCCCGCAATGGAGATATGCTCTCCTCCTCTGCCAGAAATGACTCCCAACTGCCACTAGAGTCTTCCTGCCTCTTGACCCAGGCTCTTACCAACTCGTCACAAAAATGTTGAAGTTAAAGTGTTGGATTTTCATCCAAGAGTCTAGAGCCACTGAGGTTAGAAGAAAGTGCTTTGTTTCACATTAGCCCCTTCTGTTACAGCAACAGCATGTAAGTCCTGTCAGGGCTCCATCCCCGTTCTAGTGGTCATTATCTCCTACTTTCCACTCCATATCACACACCAACATTCCATTACATCATTCACTCTCAGCTTTCCAGACACCAGCTATGGCATAAAGGGAATGAGGACACACATGTTACCACAGCACACAAAGAATATTTTTGTTATGTCAACAATCCTGCAGTGAAGATCAAGGCCAGTTGTTCACCCAGTAGTGTCACAATATCCAGTGTCTCTGATTCTCCCTCTTATCCCATTTCCTTCTCCAAGTTTACTTCTAACCAGCATGTTATTAGAGTAAGGTTAGGAAAGGATTTTGAGAAATGTGGAAGTTCTCATTGCTCCCACTGGACCTGCATTGCAAAGTTAGTGCATCTTGACAGATTGCCTAGAGCAAGATATTATTACAAGCCGAGTGACAAATTTCAGTACCACACCATCTCATATTTTAGATGCAGTGTGGGCGTGCTGTGCCCCTAAACTCTTACACCTCAAAATAACTCCCACTGTTTGGGTGGATAGGGGACGCTGTTAATCTCAATTTCATGAGGCAATGTGTTCCGAGATAAGGTCCAAATCAGTATTTCAAAAATAGAGTCAAATAAGAAAGGACTGACTCAATAAATGAGCTCAGGGACAGAATTAGACATTAATGAAGATTTAATAAAAAATTTCAAAAGGGTACAATACAGAATAATTAAAGTGCAAATGCAGTAAATCTCCTTTGAATGTCAAAATAATTGCCATGAGTTATGTCAGTATTAGGACAATACAGGATAATAGGCAAATTCAAAAATGGACTTAGACCCAGTTATGCATCAAAATCAGTAAGTAATTGGACAGAAACCTTAGTAGAACCCAAAAGATTTTGGCTCCCCCCGGAATTGAGGGAAACCCTTCTCAGAAATACATGGAATATATTTTCAACAGATCAAAATGAATGTTCAAAAATCAACATACAGCCTTACCATATAAGCAGTAGCCTTCTACATGAGCATTGATTCAGCACCCTCTGACCTAATGTCAGAACAAACCGCTTACAAAAACAGCAGTAAACCATTGTAAATGAATGCAATACTGCGTGCAAGCAGAAGTTCCTTGGAGAAAAGATACATTAGTGAGCCCATGCTTGAGCCTTCTTTCAGAACAGTGTCATTAAGACTTAAACAAACATGCCTTGCTTGACTATGTGAAGCAAAAATAATTAAAAGTGACTGTGACACCCATTTTGAATAAGGGGCTTTGGGCGTAGATGAAGCCTAGTTAGCATAAGCCAGGAAAATACACTTTAACAGATCATGTTAAAATCGTTTCAAAGGCAATAGTATCATATCAGTCTACACATGTGAATTTGAGTGTAAATTATTTGTCCAGCACAGTCATGATTAATTCACACAGCCTTCCTCAGTATTAACTAAGTTGTAACAGGATGTCAGTTCACCAAGGTCTGAGAATGAAATGCTAAAAAAGTAATTAATACAAATTAAATATGAAACTGATTATGTATTCAGGCCTGACAAGGGGCCCATTAGGTACCATTACCTCCAGAATGTAAGACTACTGACCCTTGCACCATGTTGTCTCATATGGCTAAAGTGCAGTTATATTCTCTGGTTCTAAGAACAATACTTAAGGCACCACGTAAGAGATTTGGTGGAGACCCCAAAAATGGACATTGGTCCTCAATCAGTGTCAGTTACATTTCTTGTGTAACTCTATGACATTTACAGATGATTAAACCAATGTAGCCCTTATCTTACTTGAGTTGGAATGCTGCCAACTGAGGTATTCCATTAGTAAAAAATAATGATCCCTTCATATAACTTTTCTGTTTCAGTGAATTTAAGCAGAAGTTATTTGATAGGAAATCATATATTATTAATTAGAAAAGAGTTGTTGTTGAAATCAAAAACAAATCATCAAGACATAACCATAACCACCTGTAATTGACTAATAGATGAGACTGGTTGGCCTGAAAAAGAAATATATAGCTCGTTCTAACATGGATTACAAAATGCATTAGGAGATTTACAAGCATTATACTAAGTGTAACGACCTCATAGATTTGGTGGTACAGTAAGATCATCACTTGGATGAGTTACATTCACGGAAGAACAAGACTGATCCTACTGTGTTTGTAGTATGTCCTCTAATAGAGGAGGAAAGAAATTCTGATGTTCCTGAACCTACGCAATTAGGTAGTGCAAGAGGTCCATTCTGTAAAGAAAAAAAAGATGTGCATAAGGTATGCATGTATTGTGGTAAATTGGATACTTTGTAATCTGGACTGTTGAAGTAAAGGTATGTTTCTAAGAGTCAAGCAGTGGTAACATCACAATCAGGAAAGGTACATCCAGAGGAAAACTGGAGTTATCTGCAGTGAAGGAAGCTGTCATGATCCACCCGCTTACACCTGCTAAAACATTCTCAGAAAGAGTGATGCCTACCTTGGTCTGTGAACCCCAAGCTTTAGGCTAGACCATGCCCTCTTCTCAGTCCATTCTGAAACCTGAGTCCATTGACTATTGCTTAGACCCCTTCAGAGCTTCTTCAGAGCATCCCGAGATGTTGTATAAAAGATGTAAGTGGGTTCACTTTGAGAACATGCCCTGTTCTATCAATGCAGATAAACCTGTACTTACCTTGAGAACACGTTTGAAGACTTGAAGAACCCAAGAATAAACCTTTGACTTCAAGTCCAGGATTTCAATGGAACACATCCCTGAAAGAAGACAGGGAAAGGAAAGGTTGGCGCTAACAGGCCTGATAGACTTTAAAGACTAGTACAAAGTGAAGTGCAAACTAATTATAGCGTTTTTAAAATTTGCACTACCTGGTACGAGAGTGACATAACTATTTGTGCAAGAACTTTTAAAGTGGCTATTGCTCCTCAATATTTCATTTAGAAGTATACTTCATGATGAAAGGAAAAACATGTTTAAAAAAACTGAATCCACAATGGATCCTAGTTTCAGGAGAAGAACACCAATCAATCCAGTAGTTAACTTCAAATGATAATACAAAGAGATACTGTTGGGCATCCATGATTTGATGTGATTCTGAGAATGGTTCCTTTCTTAACAGAGTCAGAGTGATTAAACAAGAAAATAAAGGGGTGAAGCATCCCTGGCCTTGAGTAAAGGAACCCAACTTGGCATGACAACCTGACCAAGGAGATCCAAAATAATTCCAATCCCAAACCTCCCCTAAGAGATCATAGCCATATGTTGGTTTTCTGATAATGTGAAAGTGTGAAAGTTGTGGTTTGGACTCCATGTCATTTCCACAGCTTGTCAATTCTAGCAGGTTAGTGAAACGTAGTGTGACTAGGATGAATCCCTGTTAGTCTGAGTGAGGTATTGAACATCATGCAGACTTCAGTTGCTTGCATGGTAGTTCCTATTAAAATTATTTCATCAGATGAACAATGAAAGATTGTTCTGGTAGATTCAGGAACCTTAGGAATTATATGGACATTGTTCAATGTTTACTGATACAAGAGATTAAGCCAAAACGTCCTGAAGCAGTGAAAGCAGTAGATTCAGCAACAATCCAATTGGCCACAAGTACATATGTGATAGCTGTGCAAGGTTTCTCAGTCCATTCCAATTTTTTAAAGGCTCACACATAATCTTTTTTAAATCATAAAACTCATTGACAGAATTATTAAAAAAGAACCAACCTTTATAGTCCAAAGAAATTGACCAAACTGTTTGTTAAGAAACATTTTATATGCCCCCTATTTTTCAGCATCCAAATGTAGAACTTCTGTTTATTGTCGAAACAGATACATTGTATCATGCTGTTGAAGAGGTTTTATGATAGGTACATTGATCAGAGAAATTTACAGTTTTTAAAGTCAGCCAGGCACAGGCATTAACTCAGTGACAAATGAAGTGTACACAGTCCTTTTCTGATTATTATTATGTGGTGAACTATAAACCTAGTCCAAATAACGAAAAGGACTATGCCTTATCTCAACAGAGTAAACATGAAAGTTAAAATATAGAACACTTTATGAATCTCCTTTGATATTGATAAGTTGAACACAAAAAGTTCACTCTATAATATTGATTAATGTTGATACCTTTTCTAATAGAACAGATTTCAAGTTTACTGATCAGAAAGACTAGCTTGGAGAAAAGGAAGATAGAACGAAGGAAGATGAATTACTGTATCAAGGAGAGACTCTAAGGGGTCGATTCCGATCTCGGTCGGAAGGCCTCCGAATCGGATTCGGCTTTACCGGATCCGAGTCGGAGGCCTCTTTTCCGACCGATTCGTGCATGCGTCCGGGCGAGCGAGTACGATGCGAGCGTACGCGAAATCGCCGACCTACTCGTTCGCGGGTCCGAACCGCTCCGACCGACTCGCACGGACATGACTCGCACCGCGCAATGGAGACGTTCCCCGACCGAGCCAGTACGATGCGCGCCTCGAGCAGTCCGACCGACTCGCGCCGTCCGGCTCCAAAGAGCAGTCGGAGCCGGACTTCGGGGGTCCGTGTCGGACCCCCCTGCATGCGTAGCCGCGCGAGTCGCACACAGGGGGGACCCATGGGTCCCCCCTACACATGCATGTACGGTGCGACCCGCATCGACGCGAACCCGCTGTAGGGGGCGCCCTTGTTCGCGTCGTACCCATTGAGTCAATGGGAGCCCGTGTACGCGTTGTATGACCGGCTCCCATTGACTTCAATGGGAGTCCGACCGAATCGAGTCCGATAGCATACGTACGCATCGTACTCGTTCGGTCGGGCTGCTAGAGTCCGATTCGGTCGGAAATCTCTCCGGGTCCGGCTCGGTCGGAGAGATTTCCTGCCCGAATCGGAATCGGCCCCTAAATATCTTCCATTCAGTTAAGGCAACAGGCTGCAAGCTGGCATCATGAATCTGAGACTGATAGGTGTCTCAGAGTTGCTATAACCTCAGACTCAGTCAAAAGGTATTTCTGGTGGCCCTCTTAGTTTACAGATGTTATGCAATATGTTCAGACATGTTCTATTTGTGCACAGATTAAAAGTTCACATACTAGACCTATGGGGCTTTTTGACCACTGCCTGTTCTTCCTAAACCTTGGCAGACAGTATCCGTGGTCTTTATTGGAGAAATACCCATAAGTCAAAATTGTACTTCTATTGTAGTAGTTGTAGATCATTTGACAAAACCATAGAATTTAATTGCAATAACTTTGTTGCTTTCTTCTAAAGAGGTGACACAGATTTTTGCAAATTATATTCTTCATTTGCTTCGAACACTGCAAGGAAAACTGGCAAGCACGCTACATTTAATTCAAAATTCTGGTCTGCATTATGTAAAGAACTACGTTTGATAGTCAGTCTGTTCGCTAGTTATTACCCACAGACAGAACAATTGTTGAACCGTATTTCAGGTGTCACACATTGCTACAAGAATAGGACTGAAGTAAAATATGTGTGATTAGCAGAATTAACATATAACAAAACTGAATATTCTGAGACATGTTGTGCGTACGGTCATAAGCTAAGAATATTACCAGTGGATTTACCCCTTTCTGCATCAGTGCCCTAAGTACAATAACATTAAAATATACTCTAAGAAATTCAAAAGTCAGCAGAATTACAAGTTATATGCTGACAGAACAGGAATATCAGCACATAAAGACCTAATTGGGGACAGAAGTCTGGTTACTCACTAAGGATTTACATTCAAAGAATTCTTTTAGTTGTAACCTAAATTTATTTGCCCATTTATCACAGAACACACTCTGAATCATGTAAGTAAATGATTAAAGTTGCCCCAGTACATGAAAATCCATCCTGTGTTTCGCATCCTTATTAAAACCTTGTTCTGCAAAAATCCATATAGCTTTGAAATTCAGGTGAGAACATGAGGTATAGAAGGGTCAGAAGTGAATTGCAGTTCTTAGTTTATTGGAAAGGGTTCAGGCCTGAGGATCTATCATGGAAACCGGCCTCTAATCTTCATGCTCCTTATTGGCTAAGAAAATCCTACTACCTTTATCCAGAGGATCCCAGATGCTGAAATGTTGGCCCTGGGTGGGGGAGGGGGAGTAGGGGGTGTCACTGTCAGGATGCTGCATGGGACACACTGCTCTGGATCTCTTGAACATAAGAGTCTTCAGAACCAGAATAGGGTGGTGGCGTGTACAGAATGTGGATGCCACCTGGACAGAAACCTCCCATGTCAGAGGGATTTGCTACACCAAATATCTGAAGGGAAAAGGACTTAATGTCCCATTGACTTACAGGACTCTCACAAGACCTGCAAATGTGGTGGCTATCTTAAATGCTTTGAGTTTAAGTCCCATGGCACATAGCATCCTTGATAGGTAAATGTGATACATTGTTGCTGCCACCAGGATTTGTTGTTAAGGGGTTTAGAATCCTCATAATGTGTTATTCTGGGAAATTGACAAAAGACATCTCTGGAGACAGAAACTTATACTTATGCATACTGTAGCATCCACCCCAGCTCTGGAGCACACAGATGACTATGCCACACACGGAGGTCTGTAATACACAGCTTTATTCTTCGGCATGCAACTGTTAACTGAACGCACTGCATCATAGACTTTATTGGCCACGCCTAGACACACACAAATAACTCCCAACTGATTATGTAACTTTTTAAGGAGTCCGCCTAGGACCACAAGAGTCCTACGGCACATGATCTCACAACACTATATCTCCCCCTTTGTTAAATAAAAAATACAGACAACATATATACATTAGAGTTCCTCAATGAGTCATCAAGGTGCTCTCACCTATCTTCTAGATCGAGTCTTACGAGGTGAAGGAGTTACACTGTCATCTGTCATCGTGAATGTAGATATGTCAAAAGAAGAGGGGGGACCAGGAGCTGAATGGAGGTCCAGTGACCGTGCTCCTGAAGTGAAGTAGACACAAAAACAAAGGGTCACTGTTCCCAATAATGAGAGAGAAAAAACTGCAGACAGTTGTAGAGAGGTTGGACCTCCTCATGGAAAGAAAGTCAACAGGACTGTTCCATGTTGCCCTCACACATCCTGAAGAATGTCATGCTTCATAATAGGGTGATTGCTCCTCGTCGGTCCATTGCTGCAATGCCCTATGGGTCCCCCTGTGGTAGTTAAAAGCATGTGTGACGAGTTGAATTACTTGGCGAATGACATCCTGAAAGATTTCTGCAGCCAACGACACACCAAAAGTGAGTCTTTTGTATATGAACAAGCCAAAATTAGTTGAAAAAGTGGTAATGTACCTTCAGTTCTCTTCCAGTTCAAGTTAATTGTATGCTTTGTTCAAATCAAAATGGGAAAATACTTTGGCGCCATTCTGCTGTGTAATCATGTCCACTATGTGCAGACCTGGATGTCTTTCTCTCTCGATTGCTTTGTTGGCTTGGCGCATATCAACACAAATGCACACTGTACCTCCACTTCCTTTTTCGGCACTACCATTATGGATGAAACCCATGGCATTGGACCAATAGAGCGCCTGAAAATGTCATGCTTTAATAATCTTTCTAGTTCTTTCTCAATGCCCTCCGGTAAATGAAAAGCACTGTGTTGGTGTGGCTGAGCAACAGAATGAATGCCCTCATTGATGTAAAGTTGCACCTTCATTTTCTTAAGTTACCCTAGTCCATGAAAGCACGCCGCAAATTGCCTTACTATTTCAGACTGTGCATTGAGGTTGTAGTTGATAGATATCAGCCCATGTCAGCAGCAGTGCTGAAACTTGAGTAGACTTGCACTCAACAAAGTGCCTTGGAGAACATGAATTAGTGCTTCTACTGTCATTTTCTTATGGATCATGGTCGCTACAAATGACCCATGCCTTTGCAATGGTGTAGAAGCAGCCCACATGTACACCTTTGTTTTCAATGGTGTTAGGCATGGTACCCGGAGACAGTTTGTTGTATTTTTGTGCGGGCATGATATTGATCAATGCACCACTGTCCATAATGAAAGTTGTAAGGCAGCCATTCACCTTTAGCATGAACCTGGGACATCGGACAAATGAGTTTGGTCGCTTCGCGTGGCGATCTTTCTTTGACTTGTGTTCTTCTTCGCAAGCAGCCAATCCTACATGTGCATGTCTTTCTGCGGTCGACATCACCATTGCACATCCATCTTCTTCACTGCTGCTTGATGATGTTGATGAAGATCGACTTCGTTTAGTCTCAACTTGCCTCAATCAATGCTGCTGTTTTGCACTGTGGGCATGGCTAGAATGCTTCTGGAACTTTCTGGCACCCATTTTCTCTTCTTGTTGTGAGACACTTAGTTTCCCTTTCGCTTTGCAGACCATTATAAAATGGTTTTCTCTCCCAGAGGCTTTGCATTTCTGTCCAATAGCAGGACATTTTCCTTCATGTGGAAAGACATCGAAAACACAATTTCTTTTACTTCGGAGACGTAGTCTTCTGGGCCTCGACTTTGTGTTTCTGCTTACTATTCATGATCAACGCTGATTCATTCTGGAGCATTCCAGCTTCCATATCAGCAGCCTGTCAATCTGCACATTCCTCAGCTATCACAGCCATGAGTACCTTTTCTAGACTGAGTGTCTCTCTCAGCATGCGTTGTCTGAACTAATCGAGAGGCAACCATCGATAACCCTGAGATGCATGGCCTCTTCGTCATTGAATTCACTGAACTTGCAATGCTTGATGAGGGTATGAAGCCTTTCAATAAACTCATCCATCATTTCACCAGCTTGCTGTCTTGCCTGGTTGAAAACGTACCTTTCATTGTCGACATTCGGCATTGGATTGAACTTGGCTTCCAACATTTCTGTGATTTAACGGTACGATATTTAATCAGCTAGTGATATTTTCTTTATCACTTTAACACCATCACCTGCACGGTTCTTTAAGTATTTGATGATCTTTTTGTCATCTACTTCTTCTAAAGCAGCTATGAAGTCATTGAACGTGTTGATCCATGCAGTCCATCTCGCGCCAATATTCTGCTTTTTGGTGGTATCGAATGGTGGGGGTGGTTTCAGGAATGTGGCTGTGCCATATTTGGTGTCCCTTTTAGCAGCCATTGAAAAATTTCAGAATTCTGACTGCCTTTCGGTGTATTGGATGCTATTTGCCTCTTTGCATGCATCTGCGGCTCAACCAGGCTTCGTTGTCACACTTGATTTGAGGCCGTGTGGCACTTCCCTTACTGGTACGTTTGTGCTTTCTGTACCTGGTTGCCTCTGCCTATAGCATTTTCTCACACCTGGTTGCCACTGCATTTAGCACTTCTTTGTATGTGGTCATCTCTGCCTCTAGTGCTTTCTTGCACCTGGTTGTGGCTGCCTTCAGAACATTTTCATACCTGGTTGTCGCTGCCTTTCGCATTTCCGCTTTGTATGGACGATGGCCCTGTGTTACACTGTGGCACAGTATAGCTTCTTTCAGACCTACCATGAGGCTTTTGGCAGGCTTTCTGATGGTGCTCTCTTGTAGGGCCATCACCTTCTTCCAGGGCCTTGTATGAGCTAGAGCGGTGCTTTGACTCCACATATGCCTACCGTAGCACACTTCTTGGGGCGCACATGGCACGCACGAGCAGTTTGCTGGACTACAGCAATCTCTCATGGAGCGCAGTCGTGTTTCTTTGGCGCACGTATCCCTCAACTCATCACCAGTTGTAGCATCCACCCCAGCTTTGGAGTACACAAATGACTACGACACACATGGAGCCTGTAATACACGTCTTTATTCTTCAGCATGCAACTGTTAACTAAGCGCACTGCATCATAAACTTTATTGACCACATCCAGACACACCCAAATACCTCCCAACTGATCACATAACTTTGTAAGGAGTCCGCCTAGGACCACAAGGGTCCTACTGCACATGATCGCATGACACTACGCATACTTGTATAAGGATATAGGATATAGGATATAGACTTGCACTTGTTTATTTTTTCACATAGAGTTGTGCATTAAGATTATGAACTCTTATTTTTCACTTTGTTTTTTTTTACAAGGAGCCATCTGGATTACCAATTCTTCTTTTGCACTTTGGGTATTTCTATAAGAAGTCATGCATTAGGATTATGAACTCAGCATTCACTTTCAGCGTTCTGAAAGAAAGTGGAGTCTCATCTTGCACAGACTTTATACTGTGTTCCTAGAACAAATATGATAGTAAGCTATTCATTTGAACAAGTCAGGACAAGAGAGGAGTTGGCCTAACAGCTAGGGCGTCCGACCTCGAATCTGGGGAACTGGGTTCGAGTCTCAGCAATGACGCTGAACATCCTGTGATTCTGGGCAAATCACTTAATCTCCCCGTGCCTAACAAAAAAATGAATGTGTGTCCTAATGTAACGTAACTGGTGCTATGTAAAGCGCTCTGATACCCGATTCGGGTCAAGTTCGCGCTATATAAAACTCTGCAAAAAAAAAAAGTCTGGATGCTCAACAGTAGCTACCATACAGGCCAACTGTGAATGTCCTCTTTATGTCTCACTTTAATATTCTCATTCTCAAGAAGCAAGCAAACAGTAGTCAGTACCATTACTTCAACCATTCTAATTAGCTCAGCCCATCTCAGATGTCAATACATGGTGATAATTAATTTTGTCATCAACCCATGGAGTTTAACTGGTGAAAGCTGAAAATGATACCGGGTGTGCTTTGAACTGTTAGGACACAGTTTACAGATGTAATAAACATTGCCAGGGATGTCATTGCCCTATGTCAGAAACGTGCTATTTACATAACTTACTATGTTGCTTCACACAGAATGTTGTTTTTATTTGTTTATTTATGTACTTAGCTTTCACAAATGTCCACCTGGATATGATATGATATATGATATGATATAGTTTTATAAAGTGCACTAAAACCCTCGGGTCCCAAAGCGCTATTGCGAGACAGACTAATCAACAGAGGAAAACCAACCAAGAAAACAGGAAACTATAGTGAAAAAAGTAAGTTTTTTAAATGTCTTTTAAAGGACACAATCGAGTTTGCTTCAGAAATATGAGTGGGCAAGGTGTTCCACAGCTTAGCAGTGGCAACTGCTATGGCGGAGGAGGGTCGCCACCCCTTCCAGCCTCAAAACTTGAAAAATAAAACGATAATAAAACAGGTTAATTATCATTTTATTTTCAAGGTTCTGAGGGCTGGTCGAGTCTTGGGGGCGGGGTATCGTAAGGGCAGTGGCAGAGGGAGTGGTTGCACTTTTGTCAGTGCGCATGTTGGTTTGGCTGGATGCCTCAGGCCAGCCAAATGGACATGCATACTGAGCTGTCTCCAACCCAGCTGCATTGCTGGGTTGGAGACAGCAAAGCACAGGCTCCCAGTCTCCCTGGGAGTGCAGATTCCCAGCACTCAGGCCAATCCTTATGCTGCTTTCAAACATGAGAGAAGCATCAAGATTGGCCACAGACGAGACTGGGAGCCTGTGCTGCAGCGAAGACACAGAAGAGAGTGTTGGGCAGCAGGCTGAAGGTAAGTTCTTTTTATTTGTTTAAAATTTTTATTTGTTGTCCGCTTTCCCTCCCTCCCCCCCACCTCCCCATCGTCCATCATCCCCCCAGCCTCCTCTGCCCACCACTCCGCCTGCACACCAGCCGCTACTGAAAGGAGCGCCCTCCCTATCTTTCCTTCCTAGATCTGGGAGTCACAGCTAGTATGGGCCCGATTCCGATCTCGGTCGGAAGGGCTCCGAATCGGATTTGGTTTTACCTAAGCCGATCCGGAGCCCTTGTTTCTGACCGACTCGTTCCCAATTCCGAACGACCAAGTACGATGCCTGGAAACCCTTAGCGCTGACCGAATTGTTTCCGGTAGGCATACGGAGAGATAGAGCCCTCCGGAGCCAAATCATACAGCTCTATGGAGTAGGTTTTCCAAGCGAACAAGTACGATGAACGATTCGTACAGCCTTTACGATTCCTTTTGCCCGGATTGAAAGGGCTGCCGGAATCGGTCTTTGGGGGCCCATAGCAGGTCCTCCTTCACCTCCGACTCGTGCCCGTGGGGGTACCCATGGGCCCCCCCTTTCAGACCATGCACAGTGTGGCAGGCACACCAAGGGGTGCCCGACACAGGGTGCACGATGATCCCCAACTACCCCTTTTGTCAATGGGAGCCTGTGTACGCGTTCGGTACACAGGCTCCCATTGAAGTCAATGGGAGTCCAACGATATCATATCTGGATGCTTTCAAATGAATCGTACTTGTTCGGTCGGACTCCCCTGACACGAGTCGTACGGAAAGCATTCTGGACACGAGTCGTTTGGCTTGCTTTCCGAACGAGATCGGAATCGGGCCCTATGTGTATACCAGTGAAGTAGTGCATTCAGTTGGCTGGGACTCTTCTCATGCAATGCCAAAAAGACAGTGAGTGCATAGAGCCTTGAAGGAGAGGTGCTTCCTAACTGGAAGCCAATTAAGAGAGCGGATCCCGTCTCTAACCCAGAGCCTCTTGGGGATGTTTAAGAAAAGGCAGGCAGCCGTGTTCTGTACAACCTGAAGTTTGTTCAGAGAAGAGCTGTTAATGTTAAGGACATTGTAAAGATTAGCTGTGGTGGTTGTCTGGTGAGCCAGTAGGGTTATCATCTAGATTCAAAACAGAGTGTGTTGCTTTCTAAAAATACATATCTTGTGAATTACACAATGGATAATTTGAAGTATGAATTTCCTGTATATTAGCCCTGTTGAATGTCTGGTGGGCCTTAGGGTTATTGTGAGAAATTAGGTTGTTGGTTGACTGAGGTGTGAGCCCTGGTCAAGCAACAGCCACAATCCCTTGCTGGATGAACCACAAAAAAGTCATTAAATTAACCTGTGCTTATGCCAGGGTAGCCTGGCACAAAAAACAATCAGGCTTAACTTAGAATCAATGTGTAAAGTATTTATGTAGACAAAATATCAAGTTCGAAATGTCGACTTACACAAATATCGAGTTGTAAATATCGTGACAAAGAAATATCGACAGCAAGAATATCGTGGACAAGAATATTGATTTTAAAGTAAGAAATATCGTTTTTAAAAATATAGAAGTCATTAATATCGTTTGCAAGAATATAGTTGTTTAAAATATTGATTTTTTAATTAGTGTTATGTATTTTAGTATATATTTTAAATGTATGTGATGTATTTTTTTTGTACAAGTATTGTTCAAGTTTTTTAATATATGTGTTAAATTTTTAGTAGTTATCATTTTTATTTTTATTACATTTTGCATTTTTTAGTTCCGTAGCAGGTTGTGGGTTTATAGGGGAATAGGGTGGGAAGTAATTTAATTTTAATAAATTGATGATTATTTTTTATTTATTCATATTTATTTAATTGAGATTTTATAGTGTTAATTGTGGGAAGTAATTTATTTTTAATTTATTATTAATTGGTTGTTAATTAATATTAATTATTTGGTAATTAATCATGCTAATTGTGTAATTTTTTTAGGTGTGGGTTGTGGGGTTTATAGGGGAAAAGGGTGGGAAGTAATTTATTTTTAATTAATTAATAATTTAGGGGCTGATTACGATGGCGGTCGTAGGCACCTCCGCGGTGCTGGCGGAAAACGTGCTGCGGCGGTCCTGGCAATCGCCATATTAGAATGGGCAAAGATAGCCCATTTTCCTTCCGCCGCGGAGTTTCAGGATCCGCCAGATTTTTCGTTCCGCAACAGTGCCGGAGGGAGCCAATAGAGAAAGACCGCCGTGCGGAATGTCCGCCGGACAAATCACGATGCGTCAACCAGCCCATCAGAACGCAGCAGAGAAACCAGCTATTCGGAGATGGCAGAAGCACAACTGCGGAGATAGAAACTCAAGTCCGAGACACCTCCACACATGGCCGCCATGGATCCTGCTCTACAAGCCCTTCCGCTGCTGTACCTGATCCACTACCAGCAGATAAGACGCCGTCACGGTCAACACCACAGGTATGTCAAAAACATATCCCCGCATACAACCCCTGTACAACAACAACAACACACAACTGTCGCGGTGAAATACATGTCTTGTCTACAACATACCCATAGTTCAATTACACATGTCTTGCACGTAACAAATTGTCACCTCTGCATCGGGGTCACCCATCCCCATAGAAATGATTGCAACTACGCCAGTCGTGCCGGTCATGTCATCGCAGCGGTGAAGCCGCGGTAAAACCTGCCCACAATGTAGTAGGAGTCCAGGACATTGTCCCAGGCAAGCAAGACTAACATCACAACATCCACACCACATGTATCATAAAAGAAGCACCACTCAGCACAACATATCTGCAGCAAGAAGTCATGTGCAGGGACACTGTCTATAGTGACATCTCATTAGGATCATCAGCAATTGTATAGTAACATGAATGTGGGGTGAGGCAAGAGTCCCTCCAAAATGACAATAGTCATCATTGCACCCAAATAAGGGTCAGTCCAAATACAATGTGGAACAGAGGAGGGCAGAGCAAGCAGGGTGTGTATGTGTATTTCACAGTAGTCCAACAAGGTGTTGGAATGAGTCAGTGAGCCAAGGTAGATGACACATCATATTAGACACCACTGCCACATAATCACAGATCACCACAGCCCCCAAGCAGACATTAATAGGGTCATCACATACAATGGCAGACCATATCACACAATGACAGCCCATACCATGCAACACAGTAAGAAATTCCTGACTCAAACAGCAAACTCAAAGTAAGCACCACTGTGCATTTGACTCACAAGTGTACTGCTGCAATAAATGACACCATGTGAGTATGTCCAGTACATCAACAACACTGACTACACTGCCAACTCACAGAACAGCTACACACCATTACTCCACCTCAACAAAGATAGCACCAACTACAGAGTAGTGAATGAATGCCAAAGTGTCAGGAAGAGTCCATCTTGACAGCAGGAAACTCTGACCTGAGACTCATGACAACCATCCTCCTCCTCACACTTGCCTTCCACTCATGTGAATTAAAGTGAGTATTTGAAGAAATGAAGAGCCACTGTGCAGATTAACAACCTTGGAACTGTTCACACTGCATGTTAAGCCCTTCAGACAGCTCACACACTTAAACTTAGGCTCATACACATACCATAAGTCAGCAGCACTGTATCATAATAAGTAAACTAGCCTAAAGTGTAGTGCACAGTGCAGGAAAAGCATGTAGAAATGGCTGGTTCCATTTGTACATGACATACAAGAGGTACCACATATCACACTACACTTAGGCCATCAAATCATACATGAGTGGCACAGTGATTGAAATTGAACGAAAGTAACATCTGTGCAATATTCCTGTGATACAGCAATGCAAGCAATGCATTGGCCCAGAATGATATGAACTGTCATAAGCCATACAGTGACCAGCTCCTCATCTGTGTCAACTATCTTGACATGTGTATGCCACCAGCACAACACTCATGGCTCACGGTGACACTCCCTGACTGTCAAACCCAAGTATGACCTTCACACATACCCCTCATCTACCCATCTCCCACCTTCACTACTCAACACCTGTGAGAAGCACAGATAAAGGTGAAAATAAGGTCCTGTGAGTTCCCTGATAACCAATGCCACACCCTGGTGTGTATCTACAAATGTCAGAATCCCACTCAGGGATGTCTGAACCAATGCTGATCCCAAACCAATTGCCAAACACATGTATCACAAACCACATCAAAAGAAGTCCAACAAGCTTAGCCATGTGCAGCCAAACAGTGGATAGGCAATGTGATCCTAGACAGCACCGGAATAGATAACATTTCTACTCTGGCCGACACCATCATCCAAACCAATCAATAAATACATGAACAAATGTCAATCATAAACACAAACTGTGTGCAACCAGACAAATCTGCAAACACAGACATAGACACTCCACCAGTTACAAAGTGAGCATGGTGTCAATGTGTAGCACAAGCATTCACATGCACAATCCTGACAAGTGACTGTTCAAATATAGGAGGCCATAGCACAATTGTGCACTCAAAACAAGCTAATGAACAAGACTCCACATTGCCGCATGTGACATTCACACAAGAAATGCACAGTACAAATTCAACACACATCTGAATGCATTCAAATACACAAACTCCTCACACACAATGTCATGCTAAAAAAACATTACACACACATGGACCTGTCAGTAGAAAGAGCCAATAGAGGATAAAGACTGCATCCCTCAACAACAAATACATAACATATGCACATACAAAAACATTACATAACAAACTCAGCTGGACATCAGGGGGACTCACACCTGGCAAGGATAATGCAACATCCACTGACAGCAGTGCATGCACAGTAAGCAGTGTGTGAACACCACCAAAACCAGTATCACACATATCTGAGTGCTCCACCATGAACTTCAACATCACAAATCATCACAGCACACAGATCACATCACACTCAGGATGGGTAGCAGTACCTCATCAAACAGATACACACTTTAGCTATCACCTACTGCTGCACAACTCAGGAAAACACAGATGCATGGAACATGACTAGAGGACTGTGCTGGAAAATCATCTGCACAGTACATGAGCAAGCATGACTGCAATCAAGTAGAAGAAAATAGCACATAACAAATTGTGAGACAGTCCTGAGTGGCACATTGGTTCTGGACACAGATCATCCACTCACAGTAAAGTGTCACACTATGAAGTGGTGGGGAGGGTCAAACACTGGCAAGGCATGGGGTGGAAGATATTAGACTGAAGCGGTGTGTACATTAGTATTAGACAGGTGAGGAGTGTGCAGAGCAAAAACACATAGAGGAGTAACTCACAATGTGTAGGCATCAAAAGCTCCTCTTGGGGCTGGTATGACTCTGAATACCACATAGTGGTCAAAATAAACTGTAAAATGTCATCAATGTATGTGAAAAGTCACTTATAATGTGTGTTTGCCTGAGCCAGTCAGCACAGTGAGCACAAACGTAACCAAGAGCCATGGCTGATCAAAAAACGACAACACAGACATTCCAGTGACACACTGCATACTCACAAATGACGTTGACAACAAGTAGGTGTACCCCAGGACTGCAAGGTCATACCGACACACTGCACATTGCTCAACAAACAACTCCTACATGTGCCCACAATCTACAGCAGGTGTCTGATCATGTAAACAAACAGGCACTCATCAACTGGATCATACATGTGTGTAAGTGTCATGCTCAAGGGCACATACAGATCAACACTTCAGTTAATGACAGGACAATCACACTGTATGACTACTCAAGTGCACACATTCTAATGTACCCATGTGACTATGAAGCCAGGCCTACACAAGATGACTACACATCTACACTGCTGTGTACACATCAAGATAGATTCCACAGATATGACGGACCCTGTCCATCCCGCAAGTTATCATGTGAATAGAATTCTCTGCTGTTGTGGTACAGCATCCAAATATGACATGTGTACAAAACTAGAGACCCCACAATAGAATGATTAGGACGAGAGTAGACCATCACAGACAAGCATCATTGCACCCTCAAGCCCCTGAGTCAAGAAGCACAAAAGTGGCTGGAACCTCTGGCAACCTCTGCAAAAGAAAATCAAGCTGATGCCAATGTGAATGTGGCATACAGAGCATGTAACAGATGAACATATACACATACATTGCACTGCATCATTAGCAAGGGCAGCAACAAAGCTCAGAACATAAGTAACAATCTTTATTACATAAACTCTGTATCGACATCAAAAGTACAAAACATCAAGGCCATTGGCCAGTCCAAATTTCAAGTCCGCACATGTGTGCATGAAAACTTGCACACCAAACATGTAACACAGTCCACTGCCATGGGAATCACCACAGGATAGAGGCCTCGAATGGGCAGTCCAGGCACTGCTCAGGGAGGAATGGGGTGGGAAGGGGGACTTGGCTTCAAATTTGGGTGGAAGTTGAACTGGGATGGGGCTGATTGTCTGGGCTAGTTGGTGGACTGGACCTGGGAGGGAGAGAACTGGCTGAGGTAGAGGGATCCGTGGATGTGGGAGCCTGAGGGCTGCTTGGACCAGGTGCAGTGGTGGCACGGGAGGTGGATACATGCTGTGTGGAGGCTCAGCGGCTGGTGGTGAATGTGTATGGCTGGGTCTCAATTGTTTTGGGATCCGATATCCCACAAGTGACTTGCCACAAGTGAGAAGTGAGGTGGCCCCAACAGCCTCCCTCTTCCCCGAAAGTGTAGCAGGTGGTGGTGGATCTTCCCGTGGGGATTTGCTGAACCTGGTGGTACGCTGGGGGCAGGCTTGCCTTTTCCCCTGTATCCCCTGTTGTGGAGGTACACTCCCCACTTTGCTCTCTTGTCCACGCTTCACAGGGGTGTGGGTGGGAGTCGAAGTTTTGGGTGAAACTACCTTCTGAATATGTTAGGGCTTAGTTGTGGCAGGCACCAGGTTCACTGCAGACAGGGCAAGTGTTTGTGTGTCTTTGGGATCAGGTGTGGGGATGGGAGTGCCCTTGGATGGTGATGAATCTGAGGAATGTAATGTGGATGCATGTTTGTGGGCCTTATGTCCCTGAGTGTCCTGTGATGGGCTTTTTGTGGTGCGGTCATGTGTGTTCTTTGTGTGCTGTGGTGATGGTGTATGGCGTCTGGTTTGCTTAGAGTGCTGGTGTTACGTGCTGTGTGTGGATGACTGGGTGCCTGAGGGCTCTGGTGTGTGTGTACTCTGGTCAAGTGGGGGCTCTGGGAGTGTGGTTGCGGAAGGGACAGGAGCTGGACTGGGAGCTTGGGACTGCTGAATGGCTGCCGTCACTGTGGAGGACAAAGACTGGACAGTTCGGTTTAGGCCACCCACGTCCGAATGAATGCCCTCCATGAACGCAACAACCTGTGACAACTTGTTGTCCTGATCCTGGAGGGCATTCAGGAGAGCAGTCTGACCCACACACAGCTGCCGCAAAAAGTCTATGGCCTCCACACTGAGTGCAGCAGGGGAGACAGGGGCAGGGGCAGGGGCAGCGGTGCCTGGAGGAAGGAGACTCTACCCTTCTTAGGGCTGCGGGCCCGGATAGCACTTGGGGGAGCATCCGGGAGGCTGGACACAGGACGAGGTGTGGCGGAAGAAGATGCAGATCTTGAACTGCCCGCCAACACCGAGGAGTCACTGCTGGACTGGGAAGATGTGGAGGTTTGTGTTTCCGGGCGGGAATCCTCCAGGGCACTCCTGTCCCCCTCCGAGGCGCTGGTCCCCTCAGTGTCACTGAACTCCTGTGTACCAGTCGTGACAGTAGCTTCCCCAATGGTGTCGGGCCCCTATCCTTCCCTGCCCTTGGTAGATGCTTCAAAAGACAGAGACATAGGTTCAGTATAGTGCCATACTCACAAACATTATATGCAATACAAACACAAATACTTTGACTGAAACTCCCACATTTAACTACTTTTCAGCATATGCCAAATTTGTGCAATCATCACCTGATGCATGGAAACATGCTTAGTTGATAGTCATGCTCCATGTTGCATTGACACAGCCAAATAGCTGTGCATGTACCTACATTTAAACATCACATACAATTTTCTGTAGGCACACCTACGTGCCTATAGGTAAGATAGCTACACATCCAAATATGTTGTCTCATTCACATTTGAAGTATATTTCACTGAACACCACAGATACAAAGTAAATTTATCCATTAGCAAGTGATATTACCTCCTTAAATCCACTATGTTTGGCACTGAAGCACAACTACAGTTGTACATTGGTGTCAGCTGTGTAGATGTACCAATTTCTTTGAAGTGCACAGCACACATCTCTAAATGCACACTAACATGATGCTCACTGCTGTTCACTGCCAGTTGATGTCTCTGACACTCACACTGCAGCATATGTCACATGGACACATCTTTTTTGGTAATGAAGTGCAAATAAGCCCCATGTAACAATGAAGTCACATAGACAATGCACAATAGCATGAGAATGGCAATGTTGAGTTGAGTTGAGTAAGGTATTTATAAAGCGTGGGCTGTCACTCCGGAAGGCTATGCGGACAGAAGGTAAGGTAGACATGCTGGAGCCCTATATGAGGGATAGGCAGAATTCATCTGAAGATGCAAAAATCCAGGTCTACAGGGCCTTCCTGAACTGCATTTCTGTTTTTATCAGCCTTAGGTGTGTTGGCATGAGATTCCAAGCTTTGGTTCCTAATGCCGCTACAGATTTTCCTCCCTTGGTTTTATACCTAAAGCAAGGGGGTTTGAGGAAGTTAGCCGACGACGATCTAGGAGTCCTGGCCGTAGTGTAGGGGGTGAATCTGGCTGAGAGATACATTGGGCCTAGATTTGAAGCTGCTCTAAAGGTGATTAGGAGTATCTTGAAGAGAATTCTCTTGTGCAAAGGTAGCCAATGGAGGGTTTTAAGAGCTGCTGAGGCAGAGGATCTGCGTGGTAGTTTTAGAACTAGGCGAGCCGCCACATGTTGTACCACTTGTAGTCTCTTTAGTATTTGTTTATTTGCTCCTGCTAAAAGGCTATTGCAGTAGTCTAGCCGTGATAGGATAAGTGCCACCGCAACTGTTTTCCTCGCAGAAAGGGGAATGAGGTCGAAGAATTTTTTTAATGTCTTAATTATGTTAAAACAGGTCCCTGCCACCTTCAAGGCATGCGGTCGGAAAGAGAGTGAGGTGTCAAATTGCACTCCCAGGTTTTTTGCTACTTTGACAGTGTTCGGCGGTGCAGTTGCGCCTTCAGGCCACCACAAACTTGGCTGGAAGGGGTTGTCTTTTCCTATCAGGAGGATCTCAGTTTTATCTGTATTGCACCTGAGATGGTTGAGCTTCATCCACTGGATGACCTCTCTTAGGCATGATTTAAAATTGAGTTTTGCCTTAGTTGAATCTTTATCCAATGATAGGATCAATTGTGTGTCATCCGCGTATGACGTTACTTCAATATCAAAAGAGGATATCAAGGAGATAAGAGGAGCCATGTATATATTGAATAGCAGAGGGCTAAGAGATGAGCCCTGAGGTACTCCTGATGTAATGGGACGTTCCGTAGAGAGGAACGTTCCAAGGGCCACTGCTTGCCTACGATTGGTAAGGAAGGATCTAATCCAATCCAATACAGTATTTGAGATGCCACAATTCTTTAGCCGTGAAAGGAGAATGCCATGTGATATGGTATCAAAAGCGGCTGACAAGTCAAGTAAAATCAAGACTGCCTTCCTGTCTTTGTCAGCCGTAGATTTTAATGTGTCCGCTATTTCCAAAAGCGCCAATTCTGTTGAATGCTTAGGACGGAAACCTTATTGCCGTGGGTGAAGGATCTTGGGGCTTTCAAGGAAGTTATACAGTTCTCTATTAACTAGTCGTTCTGTGATTTTACCAAGTGTAGGTAGCAGTGATATCGGGCGGAGATTTGAGAGATTAGAGGAGTCTATGTTTTGTTTCTTTTTCAATGGTTTGACTATGGCCAATTTCCATTCGTCTGGGACTATGCCTGTAGATAACGAGGAGTTGACTATCTGGTTAATCACCGGATTAACAATGTTTATAATTTGGTGGAGGATCGTGGGAGGGCAAGCATCAAGAGGAGAGCCCGATTTACAAGCAATGATCGCTCCACGTGTCTGTTCAAGCGAGACTGTTTCAAAGACTTGGAGTGAGGAAGTGGTGCCAGTGGGGTCAGGCTCTAAATCGGGGTCCAGGTTTTGCATAGGAATCATGGTGAAGTCTTTTTGAATGTTCTGGATTTTTTCCTCAATGAAGATCGAGATCTGATCACATAGGGTCTGTGATGGGGGAATTTCTCTACTCAGTGTTTTAGGGTCGGTAAAAGACTTTATAATTGAGAAGATGGTGTTCTGATTTTGATGTGCCTCAAGTATCTTGTTCGAGTAGTACTCTTTTTTAGCTAATTTAATGTGTGTGTGGTATTGTCTCCTGCTTATTTTAAAGGTTTTTGGGTCTGCTGGGTCATAGGCTCTTCTCCACTTACGTTCCAATTGTCTACATAGAAGATATAATTGAGCTAAGGTGGACGTGTACCAGGGTGCTTGGTGTGATTTGTCTTTTATTTTCTTTTTAGGTAGTTCTAGAGGGGCTAACTCATTGCTTATTGAAGTCATCCAATTACGGAAGAGTTGTGAGTCTTCCAGAGTTTTGTCAGTTAGGACAGGAGCGCAAGCAAGAGCGACAGTGGGCAGCTTTGGATTTGAAGCTAATTGCGCCCACTTGCGCTTTGGGTGTGGGGGGAGTATTTGCTTGGCAGAGTGTTTCATACTTGGCAACTTGATACCAAGGGGGATAAATTTGTGGTCTGACCATATCTGAGAGATAGGGATGTCGACCTTTATCAAGGTGGAGTTGGAGCAGACTCCATTCAATGTATGGCCCGCCTGATGCGTCGGGGTATCGACCAATTGATGCATTCCGAGTGATTCTATTATCTCGAGGACGTTGTCCACTCCAGGTTCATTTCTGCATTCTAGGTGGAGATTAAAGTCCGCTAGAAGGGTAAAATTAGTGTATCTGAGCAGAAAGTGGCTTAAAGTGTCTCCTAGTGAATCTAAAAAGCCAGTGCTAGGGCCGGGTGGACGGTAAATTAGGGCTCCTGTGAAAGAGAAGGAAACATTGATTGTGAAGCAGAAGCAGAGGCTTTCTGCACCCTTCAATGAGTCAAGATCAAAGTTTGTACATTGTAGTGAGTCACGACAAATGATGGCCAGCCCCCCTCCTCTGTTTTCCTCTCTGTCTTTCCTGCAAATTGTATAGTTGGGGGGGAGTGCTACCGCAATATCCGGATTACACCATTCCTTTAGCCAGGTTTCAGTGACAAAGAGGAAGTCAAGCTGGAGCTCGGTGATAAGTTCCCTGATGTCCTGGGAGTGTTTACAGAATGATCGTGCATTAATTAGTCCCCCTTTCAGTTGAGGGGTGTTGAGTGTTAGAGCTTTCATACCAATAATTATAGGGCATATATCTGTACAGTTGAGCTCAGTTCTACTGTTACGATCGGAGAGGGGACCCTTAATCCTATCTGGTGGTAGTTGGCAGTCACATTTTTCCCTTGTATCAAAACTTTTTAACAATTTTGATGAAAGTGCAATACCTAGGTATTTTTTTTATTGCAACGTGGCTGGTGCTGGTCGCGTTCCAGATGCGGACGGGCGCAGACGGGCTTGCCTTTGGCGCGCCAGTGGCGCGCCCGCTGAGCACGTCTGCTGCGCGTCCGCGTTGGCAGGCTCATTGAATACTCTGGCCTGCCAACCACCAGAACGCCAACTGTCTCAAGATGGCGGCTCTAAAGCGGGCTTTTTCTCCCCCCGGAAGGGGAGGAGAGGAAGAAAAGTGCAAGTGCAAATGTAACAATGTAATGCAAGGCCTTCATGTGTTGTGACATGTCACATACCAACATCTTTACAATTGCCTGACAGGCCTTCATTATCCAAGGCATGATAGTGCCTTCTGTAAATGAAGTTGTGAGTGGCCTCCATTAGGACAGCTAATGTGTGACAATACCTAGGGTCTGGCATATGACATCCCTACGTTGTGCTGACTGATGACATTGATGACACATCTATGTGCCAAAAAATCAATCACTGGTTAAAAGCAGTAGCCACAACTTCACCATGAACTGATGCACATGGACACCCCTCCACAATGCACACATACTGAGGACTGACACTCTGGGTAACATTTGCTTCTGTTCATCTATCAAATTACAGTACAAAACCTCAGTCACATCACAATTTGGCCTACCCACTGATCACATCCAACCATGTTAAGCCCTAGTGCCCAAACAATCTCACAATAGCCTGGTTCTGCAACATTGCATTTAAATTCCAGAGTCTAACCATCCCAGTCATGTTGCCATGTGCACAATTGGCAAATGCAAATCAGCCAATGCATCACTGCAATCATCACCACCTACCCCATCAGCACCTGTGTGCACTTGCTGTCACTGTGGCAGGAAATCACATCTTGTGATGCCATGCTGCTGATATTTGGCTAATCTTTTTTGCAATGATGCTGTCATCTCAATCATTGTGAAAAACATTACCCATGGGACAGGTGTGACCTCTACCTGCTCTCACTGCTCCCTGAGTCCACATTTGTGCATTAATATAGCCACTTAGACATCATCACATGAGCACACTATTGTGGTAGCCACACAGCACACACAAGCCTGACAAGTGTACTGGGCTACACAATTCACACAAAGATTTTTCATGTGTAGGAAGGTATCATTGCAGACAACATTCACAAAATGCGAGATGAAAACATGTCAAGCTGACTTGCTATGACAATGTTCATGGATTTACCACATGAGCAACTAAATGTTGGACACATGCAGACCCTCTGCCCTCAACACTGAGGATACTTAGGAGCCATTGCAACACACCAGAGAAATCACAGATGTCCGCACTTGCTCTGGTCTGGGATTCAGGCAGTCACTCATGCGCAAAGTCACACTTAGCACAATATTCACCCCCAACTTGCTGCTTGTTGGCCCTTAAACGTCCATCCAGCTCTGGCTGTGTTACTGCCAGTATGCGGGCCATTAGTGGTGTCATGCTCCTGGGTGACAACCTGCCACTTCGAGGGACCAGCCCCAGCGTCATTTCTGCGACGTTTTTGCTGCGCCGGCAGATGTCATCCCACCTCTTGTGGCAGTGTGTATGGCGTCGGTTGGAGACACCCAAGGACCGCACCTTGCGGGCAATGGCCCTCCATATGGCCTTACGCTGATGGACCTTGAGCTGTACGCATTGGAGACAAGAAGAGGAATATTTGTAACACTGTGTTGTGTACCACTGTGTGACAGTACAGGAGTATGTAAACACATAACACACAGATACATCAATGGACAGCAGAGCCCATACACCATGTCACATAGTACACTTTGAGCAAGCCATATCATTGCAATGTATACATATATGATGATGGACACACTACATGCCCATCTCATACATATGCAGAGTGCCAGCACAGAAAGCAATTGGAAAATGTGCCTCATCTGTGATGCACTATGCGAGTGAGCATGACATACGATACACTGTGAATGATGGGTAGTGGTCAGACTCACTGTGTCTTACAATACACACCCTTTAATGTCCTTGATCATTGCATATCTACACGTGTCATGGAGGTCACAATTAGGTTAACTGATCTTACATTCACACACTCTTGTCACAAGGTGAAGTCCTGTCTTGTGAACTCCTCAGGCCTATGATATCTCCTTCAAAAATACGATTGTGGACAACACATATGTTTATCAAAGTCATTTTAGTGATGGGGCCTTGAAACATTGTGCATTTACTGGGCAGGCCTGAGGGCTTATCACTGCGGAAACACGTGGACCATCACAAAAATCACATGCATGTACAATCATAATGGTGGAACAGTGCATAGACATGCAAGACTCCACACATTATGGAATCAAAAAAAGGATGACATGTCCATCATACATTTGGAAGATGTGTCCGAGGTGATTTAGCACAAATAGTGATAGATCCAGGCCTTGTACTCCTGTGCAGGATATCCACATCTCCATAGGGTGAATTTGAAAGCAGTACACACATTATTCAGTACCCTCTGGCCAATCTACATTAGACATGTCACAAATGAGCATAAGAACACTTAATGAACTATGACATTACATGGCACAGGGAATGTGTGTTCAGAGTTCGAGTGTCTCAAATCAGCAGTGTAACTGTATAACTGCTAAACCACAGTATGTCCTTTACATCATTGCATGCAGTCAGGGATCTGTGGAAATAAGGCTATACACCCCATTGACGTGAAGTCATCATGCTAGGCAGTGTCTCACACATTTACATTACCCAGTCTCAGAACAACATGTGGGGTTTTTGGCTTCAAAGGAGCTGCACCAGTGTCTATGTTGCCATCCTCCCCACATACTCAAGTGCTAGGTCATGTATGGACCATGCTGTTGGCAAAATATTAATGCATGAACATTGGCTTGCACTCACAGGCACATACTACTGTACAGTAACATCATGTGAGCATTCTGAGCGCTCTCAAACCTTTACTCATACACTTACCAGTACCTCTGGAGCACCATATAGCTGCCGGTACTGGCCAAGGATTTTATTTCTCATGTGACTTTGTGATTCAAAGTGTACTTGCTGTGGCATTTACATGTGCTTAGCTGTGTGCACACTGGATGTGACATTTTGATCTGTAGAGAGTTGGCTAACAAATGAGTGATGTGTTGGTCATGTGTCTCCATGCATTTTGAGGAGAATGTCAGGGTGCAGGCGATGACTACATACCTGTTAGGTGGCACAGTGGAGGGAGATGGCTGCCACATGGTTCTGGGTGGGGGGAGTGCTCCATCCTGCTCAGGGGTGATGCAAGTGAACATGAGAAGACTACCTACCTGTTAGGTGAAGGAGAGCAATGAAATGGCTGCCACATGGTTCTGGGTGAGGAGAGTGTTCCATCCTGCTCAGCTGTGGGACAAGAGTGGCTGGCGGGAGTTGTAGTGCTGGCTGCCTGTACACACACACCCCTCCCTGTTAAGAAGGCTACCTCCCTGTGAAGTTGAGCAGAGGAAGGAAATAGGTTACACATGGCTCTTGGGTGGGGGGAATGTTCCATCCTGCTCAGGGGTGATGCAAGTGAGCATGAGAAGGCTACCTACCTGTAAGGTGAAGGAGAGCAATGAAATGGTTGCCACATGGTTCTGGGTGGGGGGAGTGTTCCATTCTGCTCAGGGGTGATGCAAGTGAGCATGAGAAGGCTATCTACCTGTAAGGTGAAGGAGAGCAATGAAATGGCTGTCACATGGTTCTGGGTGGGGGGAGTGTTCCATCCTGCTCAGGGGTGATGGAAGTGAGCATGAGAAGGCTACCTACCTGTAAGGTGAAGGAGAGCAATGAAATCTCTGCCACATGGTTCTGGGTGGGGGGAGTGTTCAATCCTACTCAGCTGTGGAACAAGGGTGCCTGGTGGGAGTTGTAGTGCTGGCTGCCTGTACACATGCCCCCATGGAAATATTGCTAGCTACCTTTGAGGTGAATCAGAGGAAGGAAATGGTAGATATGTGAGACATGTGTTGGGAAGAGTGTGTTGTACGTAAGTGCATTTAGGTCTAGGAAGTGTAGCTTTATAGTTGTGCAAGACAGTACATGGCAGTGTGATGGGATACATTTGTTGGTACATACCAGCCTCCACTCCACCGGCTGTTCTCTGGATGCAGTATGGCAAGCACCTTCTCCTCCCATTCAGTGAATGTTAGTGGTGGAATGGGAGGGCCACCGCCAGTCCTCTGAGCCGCCTCATGGTTCCTGTTGGCACGGAATTTCACCCTGGTCTTGAGGTCATGCCACCTCTTCTTGATGTCACGCAGTGTGCGTAGGGTGGTCCCTACTGCATTGACTTTGTTGACTATCCTTTCCCACATTTGGTTTGTTCTGACTAGTGGTGTCTGTTGGACCAGGCTTCCAAACAAATGTGGTTCTACTCTAATTATCTCGTCTACCATCACTGACAACTCATTGTCTGTGAATTTGGGAATTTTTTTCTGTGACATGGTGTGTGATGTGCAAATAGGTGACAAGTCAGGTGGGAAGGTGGTGGTGGAGATGTGTGAGGTGTGTGTTGGTGTTGTTGGTGTGGGTGGTTGTGATGGTGTGATGTGTGATGATTTGCCTCTCCTTTCTGCTGTGGTGTTTGGCCCTTCACTGCTGGAGTTGTGCAAAGGATGCTGGTCAGGGAAGGGGTTGGTTTTATACTCAGCTATGTGGGTGTGTCAAAATGGGTTATTCATGTCAGGTGTGTTCTCTATGTTGACCTGGGATTTGTTTGTTTTTCAAAGCCATGGGGGTATGTCATTGGGGTGTGTCAAATGTTTTTGAGGGCAGCGGAAAAAACAGGCACACTTGGAGGCCTTGTGGTGTGGTTGCATTCGACCGCCATTCTTCTTTACGCGCGACCGCAGCGGTCTGAACGCAATGATCGTTCCGCGAGCTCTACCATTCATCTTTCCGCGTGACCACAGCGGTCTGAACGCAATGATCGTTCCGCCAGCTCTGCCATTTATCTTTTCACGCGACCGCAGCGGTCGGAAAACAATGATCGTTCCGCCTGCTCCGCCATCTTATCATAATTTCACTTGCGGTCATTCCACTTGTGGGTCGGCGTTTTTGGTGCTTTCCGCAGAATTTCCATCCGCCGCGGTCAGATTTTCTGGTTTTACGGACGTGGCGGTCGGATTTTGCAATCATTGCATCGTAATGTGACCACCGGTTTTGCCGCGGAACATGCAGGCATTTTTTTCCGCAACCACGGTGGTCGGAGGGCTTTTCCGTCCGCCATCGTAATGACCCCCTTAGTTGTTAATTAATAGTAATTAATTAATTGAAAATTAAAATGGAAATTGTGTAATTAATTTTAGGTGCAGGTTGTGTGGTGTATAGGGATAAAGGGTGGGGAGTAATTTATTTTTAATTAATAAATAATTTGTTGTTAAATATTATTAATTAATTAATTGAAAATTAAATATGGAAATTGTGTAATTAATTTTAGGTGTGGGTTATGGGGTTTATAGGGGTAAAGGTTGGGAAGTAATTTATGTTTAATTAATTAATAATTAGTTGATCACCAATATCAATTAATTGATACTTAATTAGGGTAATTGTTTAATTTTTTTTGTGTGTGGGTTTTGGTTTCATATTAGTAAAGGGTGGGGAGTAAATTAATTTTACTTACTTTGTAATTAGTTGTTAATTACTATTAGTTTTTTAATTGACAATACATTTTAATTGTGTAATTAAGTTATTTACAGTTTAATTTTAGCTGTGGGTTGTGGGGATTATAGGGGTAAAAGGTGGGAATTTAAGTAATTTTATGTGTTTTGATATGTTTTTTAATTAATAATATTTTTTAATTGATAATTAATTATGTTAACTATGGAAGTACATTTAAAAAAAAAGAAATTATGTTGGTTGTGAATTATGTGGTGTTCTAGGGTAGGAAATAAATAAACTAAATTTACGTAATAATTAATGTTTTTGTTTCTAAATAATTCCTAGCTAAAAATATTTATTTGTTTGGAAATTATTTTTTTATTTTATTTAATATAATATTTGTAGGTGTTTGTCATAAGTATTTAACGTTATAATATGTTTTTATTTATTTTTATTTTTATTAATAAATATATTTGTATTTAAATTTTTATCATATTTATATATATTTTTATTTATTTTGTTTTTTAATTTTTGTTGTTGTTGATATTTTGTTTGTTTTTAATTTTGAACTGACTGGAGTAATTTTTACCCTTCCGCAATCCAACACTTTCCCTACTGTTGCACTGACTGGAGTGGAAATAGTAAATTTTATCCCTCCACTATCCAACACTTTCCCTACTGTTGCACTCACTGGAGTGGGAAGAATAATTGTTACCCCTCCGCTATCCAACACTTCCCCTACTGTTGCACTCATTGGAGTGGGAATATAAATTTTTACTCCTCCGCTATCCAAAACGTTCCCTATTGTTGCACTCACTGGAGTGGATATATTAATTTTTACCCCTCCGCTATCAAACACCTTCCCTACTGTTGCACTGACTGGAGTGGGAATAGTAATTTTTACCCCTCCGCTATCCAACACTTTCCCTACTGTTGCACTCATTGGAGTGGGAATATACATTTTTACTCCTCCGCTATCCAAAACGTTCCCTATTGTTGCACTCACTGGAGTGGATATATTAATTTTTACCCCTCCGCTATCAAACACCTTCCCTACTGTTGCACTGACTGGAGTGGGAATAGTAATTTTTACCCCTCCGCTATCCAACACTTTCCCTACTGTTGCACTAATTGGAGTGGGAATAGTAATTTTTGCCACTCCGCTATCCAACATTTTCCCTACCGGTGCACTGACCGGAGTAGGACATTTGAGTTTACAGATTTTTAAATAGTTTAATGTTTTAATTTATTATAGAATGTTTTTTTTAATAGATTTTATGTTAGTGGTATATAAATATATATATATATATATATGATATATATATATATATATATATATATATATGTTGCATTTTGTAATAATTTTAAAATTATAAAATAAATAGTTTATTAATGGTTTTAAAGTAAATATATATATTAACGATTATATATGTGTGTAACTTTTTATTAATTAAGTTTATTTGTTACATTTGTTAAAATGAATATTATATCTAATTAATTTTTTTAATTAATTGTATTATTCAATATATTTAATATTTATTATTTTATCTTATATAGTATAAGTATGGGCCTGATTCCGATGCGGTTTGGAAATCCGACCGACAATGCATCCGGATGCTTCTAGATACGATTTGGTTGGACTCCCATTGACTTCAATGGGAGACTATGTTCTGACCGAATGCATGGGCTCCCATTGAAGAAAGGGGTGGCTAAGGAAAATCGGGCACCCTGTGGGGGGCACCCCCTGGTGCCTGCCACACTGTGCATGGCTGGTAAGGGGGTCCCATGGGTACCCCTACAGGTCCGATTGGGAAGGCTCCGGGTGCAGGGGGGCCCGCTAAGGGCCCCCAAAGTCTGATTCAGACTTCCGATTTGAGTCGGACGGCACAATTTGGAAAGGCTGTCTGAATTCAGCCCCGTAATCGGTCCTTTGGAAACGTGGCCCGTAGAGACGTACAATTCTGCTCCGTACAGCTCGGTCATTCCGAATGCCATCGGGTTCGGGTTGGGATATTTCTAACGCCTAACTCGCATCGTACTCGGTCGGTCAGAAAGACACGTTCCCGATCTGATTTGGACTGAGCAAATGCCGTTAGAAGGCCTTCCTAACCACATCAGAATTGGGCCCTATATTTTTGACATCGATATTTTTTTTCTCAATATTTTTCTACTTACCATTGTAAATATACGATTTCGATATTTTTTACATCGATATTTAAAACTCGATATTGTGGTATGGGGATATTTTAGGTGTCAATATTCTGTCAATGAACCTTTATGTAGCACATAAGCAGTTATAATGTGAAAACACAACACAAGAAAAATTCCACTCTTATTTAGAAAAATAGAGTAAATTCAAATGCATTATTTGACACCAAAACACCAAAAATCCAACCAATGAATTTTTAATGTTTTCAGTAAAATACAGCACCAAATAGATCAAAGCACACATAGCGGACGTCTAGTCGCGCGTTACTGGGTCAAAGTCGAAAAATATGGCCGACCGCATTGGAGTGTGGTTCGGATACAAAAAGTGGATTGGGCCCGCTCAGTGCTTACCTTCAGACTTAAAAGAAAATTGTGTTTTGAGAAGGTAAAGTTCTGTGGGGAAAGGCTACAGGAGGTGTCTGATGAGGGAGCGTCATTGTTGGGGAGCCTTGGGTTGAAGCCACGGTTAAGATTTCTACATTCAGACATAGGGCCCAATTCCGATCTCGTTCGGAAAGCATTCCGACCGAATCGGTTCCGGAATGCTTTCCGGACGACTTGGATCGGGGGAGTCTGAGCGACCGAGTACAATGCATTCAGATGCTTCCAGATACAATTTGGTCGGGCTCCCATTGACTTCAATGGTAGCCTGTGTTCCGAACGAGAACACAGTCTCCCATTGAAGAAAGGGGTGGTTGGGAAAAATCGTGCACTCTGTGGCGGGCACCCCATGGTGCCTGCCACATTGTGCATGGTTGAAAATGTGGGTCCCTTGGGTAACCCCACTGGCCCGATTCAGAGGGCCCCGGGTGAAGGGGGGCCTCGTACGGGCCACCAAAGACAGATTCCGGAAGCCAATTAGTTCCGGAGAAACCGATTTAGAATGGCTGCCTGAATCGGTCATCATACTCGCTCGTTCAGAAACCGGGTCCATGGAGCTGTACGATTCGGCTCAGAAAGACGCGAGCTGTCTGAATGCCTTTCAGAAACGATTTGGACGGCCCTACCAGTTTCCAGGCATCGTACTTGGTCATTCGCAAGTGTGTATGATTTGGTCGTAAGCAAGGGCTCCAGATCGGATTTGGCAAATCCGAATCCAATTTGGAGCCCTTCCGTCGTTTTTATGGAAGTCGAAAATCTCCGGCTGCACCAGGCAGAGGGCTGTAGCGCAAGACAGTTTCAAAAGGCTGGATACCTCTTTGGCGAAAGACCGCTGAAAAGGATTTGCAGCTGCGGAGAAGAACGTAGTGGGAGAAGCCGCAAAGTCAGTCTGACCGGCGATGAACCTCAGCTGGCTGGGTGAGCAGATTAGTCCCTGTCTCCTCCTGGTTCTCATAGCAGTTTTTGGCCAAACATTTTCCAAGTTCTCAGGTTTGGAATTTGGTCATCTGGGCATCTTTAGCACCACAACCAAGGGTCTGGGACTGGTGGAACACAACTTGGGGGTTCAGGACTCAGGCTGGGGCAGGTGTGGGCTCAAGACCATGTGAACCTTTTGTGTCCCTGTGGTCCTGAGCAAACTAGCCCTTGGAGTCACTCTGGTAATCCTGTTTTGATATTTTTATGTGTTTCTTTGTCACGCTTAAGTTACTGTTCTTATTTTAGTTTTTAATACTTTGAAGCTCTCCTGACGTGCGAGGGGTTGCTGGGCCCCAGTTAGTGTTTCATTGCCCGCCCTGTTTGTGCTGGATAGGCTGCTGAACTGCTACACCCCTTTTAAGGTGGGCTATTTCTTGATGGCCGATGTGCGGACGTGCCGGACCTGATCTCCGGTAGGAGTTCACCCTTACTAAATTCTGTACATTGCATCCACTCCTTCTGGAGTGGTTTTTATCACTCTGTCTGGAGTGTCTTACTGCACTTTTCCTTGTAGCACTTGAGAGGAGAGAGGTGGCTGGATCCCCTCTGTTTTTATATTTTTATGTGTTTCTTTGTCACGCTTAAGTTACTTTTCCTATTTTAGCTTTTAATACTTTACCAGTTTCGCAGGGCAAAAGAGGAAGCTCTCCTGGCGTGCGAGGAGTTTCTGGGCCCCAGTTAGTGTATCGGTGCCTGCCCTGTTTGTGCCGGATAAGCTGCTGAACTGCCACGCTCCTTTTGAGGCGTGCTATTTCTTGATGGCCGATGTGCGGACACGCGCAGCAGGCACGCCTAAGGCAAGCCCGTCTGTGTCCATCTCTGTCCAGCCGGGGTCAGGGGCCAGAACCCCTGCCCATTCTAAATCCCACACCATTCGCTTTACGACCCAGGAACTTCAGCAACTAGCACAGGAAGCCTCAGGGGATTGCGTCAACAAGCTTAAGGTAGACACTAACTAACTGTGCTGAGACGCAATCAGTTTCGGACCCCAGAACGCAGTGCCTACTCATTAACTGCCGGTCACTAGCCAAACACAAATATGAAATATGTGATATTCTCATTGATAAACAACCGATGCTCTCTTTTTGACAGAAACGTGGCTCACGGAGTTGTCGGCTCCCAATATTCTAGATGACATCTCCAATGGCTATGGTTTGCTAAGATGTGATCGCCCACTCAAAAGGCGAGGAGGTATTGCAATTGTTTACAAACTAACTATGAAGCGCTCTTTTAATGAGATTAGCTTAGAAAACTGTGAAGCAGCGCTATTCTCCTTAACATTTTCAGGTGATTGCATCTTAACTGGTTGCCTAATTTGTCGCCCCCGGGGCCGGCAGACAAATTTATCTTGAGTTTAGCGGATACTATTTCCCAGTTTGCTGTGTGTCACAACAGGTTGATGATACTTGCCGCTCTGACGAATTTTTCTCCCATTGCTATGTCAGATTCACTGGCTATTCTTAAATCACTTAAGTCGGGCTCTCCCACAGATCCGTGTCTGGCGAGGGTACTAGCAGGGGTTGCGGAGGTGGTCAACCTTGAAGTAAATACTATTATTAATCTATCTCTACAGACTGCCACTGTCCCATTGAATTGGAAACAGGCTAAACTGCTGCCACTTCTGAAAAAGCCCATTCTTGATCCCACCAAACTTGCAAGCTACCGCCCTATCTCTCTCTTACCGGCGTTGGCAAAGGTGTGTGAAAAAGCTGTCTTCAGACAGCTAGACGCCTATGTCGAGTCATCTGGCGTTCTCCACCCTGCCCAATCCGGATTTAGGGCTACATATAGTATAGAGACTGCGCTTGTCGAAATGTCAGAGGCAATAAGGGAGTGCCTGGATGCAGGTGGCAGAGCGGCCCTGATTTTGTTGGACCTCTCTGCCGCCTTCGATACGGTGCCCCATAGACAATTACTTGCTCGACTTTCGAACATTGGCGTTACAGGTCTTGCTTGGGACTGGCTTAAATCCTTTTAGATGATCCCACCCAGCAGGTCTGGATGCCACCCTTTTCGTCGGCTCCCAGGAAAATGTCCACAGGAGTACCACAGGGCTCTACTTTGAGCCCTTTACTTTATAACATCTATATAACACCCCTGATCTATCTTGCGGAGGAGCTGGGAGCCAAGATCATAGCGTATGCTGATGATACCCAGCTCCTCTTTACCTGGAAGGATGATGACCTGTCCTCGGAAGTTGCCCAGAAATGCCTCTCGACTGTCTTCAAATGGCTCGCACGTGCTCAACTGAAGTGCAACGAGGACAAGTCGGAGGTCCTCCTGTATGGATCTTTCCCTCCCTCTTTCAGAGAGACCCTGTGGCCTTCAGACTACCCTCGGCCCAACTCAGTGGGCGATCCAGTGAAGAACTTGGGGGTCTGGTTTGGTGAGGACCTCAGGTTCTCCGCACAAATTAAGAAACTTGCGGGGGTATGTTTTGGTACTCTCAAATCACTTAGAAAGTTTTTTCGCCTGTTACCTAGGTCAGCGAAAGAAATGGTTGCCCGCGCCCTTATTTTGTCTCGCATTGACTATGCCAATGCCCTGTACATTGGCATACCAGGCTACCTGATAAAAAAACTGCAAATAATACAGAATGCAGCCGCCAGACTTCTGTTGAACATCTCAAGAAGGTCTAGAGTTAGACAGCATCTGCGTGATCTGCATTGGCTCCCTGTGATCCATAGAGTTCAATTCAAAGCTCTCACTCTGGCTCACAGAGCCCTGTATGGACTAGGGCCGATGTACCTCAGGAAGCGTTTTACCTTTATGCTCCCAGTCGATCTCTGCGCTCAGCCACCCATCGACGGGCGGTGGTCCCCGCTTCGCAGGATGCGTCTGGGGGTCACTCCTCTCCGTTAAAGCAGCGTTAGCATGGAACTCCCTTCCTGTGGAATTGCGGAACACTCAGGATCCTAGGCTCTTCAAAAAACAACTAAAAACCCTTCTTTTTAATCTGCCCATTTAAATCCTGCTTCACACTGCTACGGTCACTTCCCGCGCCGGGACACTCTTGAGTATCTGTGCGCGTTATAAGTGTATTATAACATAACATAACATAACATAACATAACTTGCCGACCTCAACCTTCAGTTTGATGATAGCTCCAGCAATGAGGCTTGATCTCTAAGCAGGGAGCTAGAAATGGTGCAATTACTTCAGCAGGTATCAGGACCCAACCATGTGTTGGGTCATACCCCAGACCCCATCTTCTCTAATTTTCCCACAGTTGAGGTTAAAACTCCTATAGCGATCCCTTGGTCTGACCACTATCTGGTTGCATTTAATATACCAGTGCCGAAATCTACATCGATCAGTAGCAGTAATGAAGTGGTAACTACTAGGAAGTGCGCAAAGATCAGACCAGAAACCTTTTCCAAGGCACTCTTAGCCTCGAATCTTGATGTGGGGGATCATGTGGATACAGCCAATACAAATTTGGAGAACTGGATAACAGGAGCATTAGATAGTATAGCCCCAAAGATCACCAGGCGTAAATCAAGGGACTGTGGCTCTGCATCATGGTACAATGAGTCCTTAGCCGCACCTAAGAAATCTTGCAAGTGCCTTGAGGGCCTTTGGTGGATTGGCTATAGTATGGCCTACCGAGCCATTTATAAGACAGCACTCAAACAATATCATAAACGTATTAAGAAAACTCGCAGAGAGTTTTACATTCAAAAAGCGGAGAGTGTGAATAATTCCTCTAAAGAACTTTTCTCTATTTTAAACTCATGATCCTCTCTGGAACGTGTCGCAGCGATAGCAACACCATCCAATAAAAGCTGCAACAAGATTGCCTCCTTTTTTGCCTCAAAAGTAGCTACTATTTATGGCACCTTCCCTGCCAAGGCTCGAAATTGTAGGGGCTTAGGAACCCCTCTGGAAGAATGGGCTACCGCGAATGGCCTTACTAAATTCCCTGTTCCCTCTCTTAAAGAATTAAAAGGACTCTCTATTCTAATTAAATCAGGATCCCCTTTAGTCCCAGTGTTGCCAAAAATCCTAATGAAAGGGATGAATGTTATTCTCCCCCACCAACAGAAGCTCATCTCTATGTCATTCCTATTAGGTGAGGTCCCTCAAAAATGGAAGCATGCGTTTGTGTTCCCCCTACGGAAAAAACCTACAGCTGATCCCATGCAACTAGAAAATCTCAGACCCATTTCACTTCTTCCATTTTTTGCGAAAATAACCGAAAAACTCATGAACATCTAACTAACGAGCTTTATTGAAGCTAACGATCTGCTACATCCATCTCAATCTGGTTTCAGGGCCTCTCATTCTACTGAGTCAGCACTACTACTGGCCACGGAAACTTTAAGGCAGAATGCAGATGGAAAGCAAACCGCTGCCCTGGTATTGCTAGATTTCAGTGCAGCCTTCGACACTGTATCTCATGGCCTACTTCTTCAGAGGCTCATGCGGTGCAATGTAGGAAGAATTGTGCTGCGATGGATGGTCTCCTTTCTCCAATAGTCTCACACACAAGGGGGCAAGAGGAGGTTTAAGGACCAGCGTGGGTACACTCCCCACTCTTAATCATAAATACACAAAGAAACCACGTGTCCGGGATAGCAGTCAGATAAGAAATGTGGGCCACAAAAACCAATATCAATTGGAGAGATGTGGGGAATATCCCTTTTAAAGGACGACTCCCCTCACACACCCGAAGGTGTCATGCTTCATCATATGGGTGCCTCCTCGTGTCGGGACCTAGTCACAGCATGGACTACAACCCCCTCTCTATGAGGAGGGAGCTCAGGGATGTTTTAATTTATTGGCACATGGGTTGTCCTAAAAACCCTATGTGAGCTTGGTGTGTGGGCAAGCGAAGTGCAGTGCTGAGAGTGTGAGTGGGTTAAAACTGCCTACAGGGTTAGCAATAAACTTTATTGAGCTACCCTCTGACAGGATTAAAATGCTGTGAATGAGCCTATCAAAATTATAGAAGGCTTCATTAGCTAGATCAACATGTTTCAGCCACAATGACCTATTCAAGTATCTTGGCTTTCATCAGGATCTGTGTGATGCAGCTACTGCCAAATAAGAAGGTGCAAATTATGTCAAAACAATAATAAACATCGGTGTGTTTATACTGAACCAGATAATTGCATGTTCAGTCTGGTCCACCGATTGAATCTGTAATAAAGACAAATAGAGACATTGTGTTGGATTTCTGGCCACAAGAATTCTGAAATGCATTTGCCTAAGACCCAATGTGGCAAGGCTGAAAACACTACTACAAATTAATAGGTAGTGATATTTGTGGCACTTACCCAATCGGTAGAGAGAGTTGCCACAACTGTCCGGTGCTAGTTTAGCAAATGGTACAGGCGCCAACCTGAAAAGGAGAGGGATGGCGGCATAGAGTCAGATAAAAATAGAAGGAACAGGAGAACAGCAGAGGAGCAAGGTGGCTGCCTATGCTTGCTCATGAAGTCACTGGAAAAGAAATAGTAGGGTTTCCAGGATTAGACCCAGTTGAAATAAGCTCTTAAAAAACTGGGGGTCAGAGTGAGTCGAAGAAACATCTATGAAACAATGCACTGGTTGAATGTAGGCGCAGGGTGGGCTCCAAGCCTAGTCACGGTCAACCATCAACCCTGTGTCAGGTCAATAGAGTAAATGAATCGGAGCTGGAAAACTACCAGAGCATAGAGCTCGTGTGCCAGCACCAAAGGGAGGGGTGACATCTGGCACATCAGGAGAGCGTCAGAATAGTAATGCGCTCGGGACCGGGGTGTATGTATTAACAAGTGGGTCCCGTATTAGGATGTAAGAGGGGGCCGCTGGAAACCTGGCACAAGGAAGGGAGCGTCAAACTGGTCATGCGCTCAATAAGGAGGTAAACCTCGGGTACGTGTCATAGAAAGTGGGATCATTTGTTCTAGACGTGCCCCGGAGGCCGTGTATCTATGGGCGGCTCCACTGGCTACTCAAAATATGTAGGGCACTGGGGGCTTGCGTATGGCTCACCAGATCGCTCGCAGTAAGCTCAGAAAGAGCGAGTCTATTACTGGCGGTAGAAGTATAAGGATGCTGGGGGTCCAGCACCCAGGGAGCTAGCGAGTGCTCAGAAAAGAGCGAGACCGCTTGTGCCGGTAAAGGGGACCCGGCCAATCTGTAGATTGCCGGCTAAGGCAAAGGCTAGAGGGAGCTACGATAGTAAGGGCGCTGAATGCTAGATGAAGTCAAACTTACCGCTCTGATGGAGCGATTACTCTGGTGGCGGCTGTCCTGCCAGCAGGGAAATGAACCGGCAAGGAAATGCTCGTTATGAAATATCGGGCGCTAGGGAAAAGGGAGTTGTAGTTTAGTCACCAAGGTTCATGGGAAATGGAGTTTTTACCCGGCAAAGAAATGCTCGTTATGAAGTTGTAGTTTAGTCGCCAATATTCATGGGAAATGTAGTTTTATGGCTGTTCGGGGGAACTGAAACTCAATAGCACTAATGAGAGGGGCGCTACAGGTGCTATACCGGTTTGCGCAGAAGTAGGAAATGCAAACCAGATGCTGCCCTCACTATTGGGGTCTAGCGGTGGACTGAGCAAAGGTGCCGGGGAATGTGTATGTTCCTGATGTGGAACTTAGAAACAGATCTTACTTATGAAGGGCCCCCCCTAAATAAGGGGTATGCAAAAGGACTGATTGTGTGGGTTATAGGTATCTACAGGGGGTAGGACAGACAAGATGGACCAGACCTGGGCTCATGTTAGTGCAAGCCAAGGAATATCATCGTTCAGTCCAACTCTGGAGGTCCCCAGCCTAAAAACCCAGCGTTGCTCAATGCGCAAGAGTTTCAATGATAGGTCCGGTGTAGTGGCTGTCAAGTTAGGTTTGTCTAGGACCACCCAGGTTAATGAATCGGCCTGGTGCTGCATGTCGAAACAGTGTTTGGTCAGACGTGTGTTTTGTTTAGCACATCTAATGGTGCTCTTGTGTTCCTGTATGCGAATGCGTATCTTTCGTGTGGTCATCCCAACATACCTCAGGTTACAGGGGCAAGCAATTAAATAAATGACCTGTTCGCTATTACAGTTAGTGTGGTGTTTAAGTACCCACGGTCTATCGGTACCTATGTCAAAACTTTTGGTTGGTCGTGTTTGGCCACACACCGAGCATGAACCACAGGGGTAGTGGCCCTGAACCGGTGGTAGTTGCCACAGTGTGTTTGGTTGTGGTCTTGTCTTAGGTGGTGGTCTTGTGTGCACTAGGGTGTCTTTTAGGTTGGAACTTCTCTTAAAGGCAAACAAAGGTTTCTCTAGTGTATGTTGGCCCTTATTAAGGATCTTCCAATTGGACAGAATGGATTTTTTAACTCCAGTGGAGAAAGTACTGAAGGTGTTTATACATACGAGCCTTGTCTGAGTAGGTTTACTGGGTATGTTGTCTAGTAGAGCGTCTCTGTGATTATTGAGGGCACGTTTGGATGATCTTCTGACTAGGGCTCTCGGGTATTGTCGTTCAAGAAGGTTATCTCTGAGTGTCTGTGCATGTTCTTTGTATTTCTTGATGTTTGAACAATTGCGTCTGAGCCTTAAAAATTGACCAAACGGGAGGTTATCCCGAAGTGATTTGGGATGATAGCTACCATAATGAAGCAGTGCATTACGTGCCATAGGTTTGGTATAGAGCTCAGTTTCCAAATGACCACCCAATGGGGATATGGAGAGGTCCAGATTTGACAGTTTGTTTTTGCTCTATTTGCATGTGAAATTGAGAAACTCACTGCGAGTGTTAAGCCAGGAGTGGAAGGTCTTGATTGTGGCTCCATCTCCTCTCCAGATTACAAAGATGTCATCAATGTATCTCTTCCATACGTGGATGTGGGCCAAAAAAGGGTTGTTGGAAGAGAGTACAGTGTTCTGCTCAAATGCATGCATGAACAGAAGGCAGAATGCAGATGGAAAGCAAACCGCTGCCCTGGTATTGCTAGATTTCAGTGCAGCTTTCGACACTGTATCTCATGGCCTACTTCTTCAGAGGCTCATGCGGTGCAATGTAGGAAGAATTGTGCTGCGATGGATGGCCTCCTTTCTCCAATCCCAAAGTTTTCAAGTTGCCAAAGACCGTTCATGTCAGATACCATATCTTTGTCTCAAAGCATACCTCAGGGCTCAATCCTGAGCCCTACTTTATTTAATCTTTATATCTGCCCCTTAGCTGAGATCGTGGAAAGGCACAATTGTGTCATATGCTGATGATACACAGCTTCTTGTCACACTTTCTCAGGACGAGGATACTGCAGCATCACAGTTCACTTTGTGTCTGAAAGAACTAGCCTCTTGGATGGCAAACAGCTGTCTCAAGCTGAATGATAACAAAATGGAGATACTGATAGTCGGCAAATCTCCCTCCATCTGGACATCAGCTTGGTGGCCGGATGTCCTGGGTCAGACTCCCATCCCCAAATCTAAAACCAAAAATCTGGGTGTATGCTTTGACCCTAAACTGTCATCGGAAAATTGAATAAATAGCGTAGCAGGGAAATGCTTCGGGATCCTTAAAATCCTGAGGAAGACCCTGGACTTGCTCCCTATAGCGGCCAGGAAAACCATTGTGCATGCCGTAGTAACTTCTCAAATAGATTACTGCAATGTTCTATACCCTGCAATGTTCTACAAATTGGGGCTGCTAAAGGAAGCCTGAAGAAACTTCAATGGATACAAAATGCGGCAGCTCGTTTAGTTCTGAAACTCCCTAGAAGCACGCCAAGGGATCATTTGTTCAGATCATTCAAGATATTCTTGTAGAAAGTAACAGTTGAAATAAATTTAAAAAAAATTGAAATTGAGTTGAATAAAACAGTCATCTGTGCCTACATTTGCACCTGTAACTTCTTTTGACTATGACCGAATTTCAAAAGCAATATACTGTTACATCCGCTGGACCCTTCTGGTTGTGTGGATATATAGGGTTTGCAGGTTCACCAAGAACCCGAGGTACCTAGAACCAATATCTGAGCTGCACTTTAAAATGGTTTTCTATTGTGTAGTGGGTATATTACAATTCATTTGGTAAAATATACAGAGGGAAAAATAGCTATCAAGGAAACCTATGTATTTCTGAAATGGGAACAAGATGTGGAGTTTAGAAGCTGTGGTTATTTGTACATCTCTGAATTTGTGGTTATCCATACTAGCATGTGAATTAGAGGGCATTTTTCTAAATGACTTCTTTTTTACACACTGTCTTACATTTTGAAGCCACAAATGCAGAGCAAGACAATTGGTAATAACACTTGTTCTACTATTCTGTGTTCCCCTAAGTCTCCTGATGAAAATGGTACCTCACTTGTGTGGGAAGGCCTAGTGTCTGCGAAAGGAAACGGCCCAAAACGCAATGTGGATACATCACATTTTTCCACTGAAAACTGACCCTTTTTTTGCAATGTGCCTTGCTGTTTATTTTGATCCCTAGCTCAGCTGGCATCAAGGAAAATCAAGCAAACCTGAACATTTTTGAGAACTAGACACCTAGGGGAATCTAGGATGGGCTGGCCTGCATGGCTGTCTCCACATTTTTTTTACCCAGAATCCCGTGCAAACCTCAAAATTTGTCTTTAAAAACACATTTTCCTCACAGTTCTGGAATCTGTGGGGAGCCACAAACTTCCACCCACCCAGCATTCCCCCAAGGTGGGGCAGAAACGGCCAAAATGTGTGCCCAAAAAAAAGAGAGCTACCCTTGCCTAAGGGGCCGCTCCCTGACATGCCAATAAGCATATCCCTGGTGTCTAGTGGGCTTTCTGTCCCCTGGGGGGGGGCAGATTGAGGGCTATTGCTCCATCTTCCCCCCAGGGGCGCAGATAGACTGTGCCCATTTGGTTTTGGGTGATCGGGGGAATAGGCTGCCCTCACCTGTACACTATGAAAAAATAGTCTCTGGTGCCTAGTGGGCTTTCTGCCCCCCTGGGGAAGCAGATCGAGGCTATTGCCCCATATGACCCCAGGGGGCAGAAAGATGGGCCCATTTGTTTTTGAGGGGGGTGGGGGCATTGGAATGCCCATTCTGGGCAGCCTCAACTCCTACTCTTGCTAAAAAAATACTCCCTATTGCCTAGTGGACTTTCTGCCCCACCGCAGGCTTTTCGGGGGCTATTTCCCCCATCTGCCCCCCAGTGGGGGCAGAAAGACTGTAGCTATTTATTTATTTTGGGGGGGGGGCATTATCATGCACATTCTGGGCAGCCCCAGCCCTAAAGTACAAAACAAATAGTACCTGGCTTCCTAGTAGGCTTTCTGACCCCCGGGGGGAGATCGGGGTTTATTGCTCCCATCTGCCCCCGGGGGGGCAAAAAGACTGCATTTATCCAAAAACATTGATGGGACCAAAAGCCCTTCCTCCGGGGACTGCTCCCCCCTCCCTTGTGTCTAATGGTGGATTTCTGCTTGAGGATCACTGTGCTGTGGTGATCCCCAAGCAGGGATCCACTAGGGAAAGGTACCTTTCCAATGATACCTCTCCCATGTGCTTCCGTGCTTGGGGGCTGAGATAGCCCTTTGAGTACCGAAGCAGTGAAAGTGAGAGCAGCCAATTGGCTCATTTCAGTTTCACTTTTAATGTAATGACGTAGCACGCCATGTGCACAATCCTCGTCACATGGAAAAGAAATGCCTCTGGAGGCTGGGGGAAGCTCTTCCTCAGGTCCCGAGGCTGAAAAACAAAAAAGGAAATCCCTCTGCTATAAATAGCAGAGGGATTTCAGGGTCGTGTGCAGAGGATGAAACAGGTCCATCCTCGGCACATGAGTGTCACGTCCGAGGACGGAACCGTTCCATCCTTGGCACTGAACCGGTTAATGACTCTGCTTGTTCTTCTCCATTTTGTATGTGCATGACTATTCCTATATTAAGTTTGTCTCACATATTTAGCAATATGTTTTGACTTTTAGTTAGCACATTTTTGTTTTCAGTTGGAATGGATGATTCTTAGGACGGTGTTGGACATTTCATCCTTAGGGTGGTCTTCCACCACCTTTTTGCCTGCTTATCTTCACTTTTTGCTGTATCTTTTTGTTGGCCTTAGGACTCTGAGCACTTTACCACTGCTACCCAGTGCTAAAGTGCATGTGCTTCTCCCCTAAACATAGTGACATTGGTGTATGCCAGATTGGCATATTTAGTTTACCTGTAAGTCCCTTGTAAAGTGGTATACCCTATATCCACGACCTGTAATCTAAATGCTACTAGTTGGCCAGCAGCTCTGGTTGTGCCACCCATACAAGTAGCCTTTGAAGCCTCTCTCAGGTCTTCTATTGCAAGGCCTGTGTGTTTAGTTTAGTGGCCCTTCAACTTGGCATTTAAAACCCCTTGCCAAGCCTTAAACTCCTCTTTTTACACATAAATCACCCCTAAGGTAGGCCCTAGGTAGCCCTAAGGGAAGGGTGCTGTGAAACTAAAAGGTAGGACATGTATTTTTAAGTTTTACATGTCCTGGTAGTGATAAACATACATTCATTTTTCACTACTGTGAGGCCTACTCCTCTCATAGGCTAGCATTGGGAATTCCTTAAAACACTTTTAAGCTGTAAATCCTGATTAGAAAGGAGTAGCTACATCATGTTCCATATCTTTGAAATGGTAATGATAAATCCTCTTTAGTGTTAAATTTGGATTTAACATTACTATTTTAGAAATGCCACTTTTTGAAAGTGGACATTGTCTGCTCTTAACTTAGCTCTGTGTGCCTGCAGTCTGTCTCCAGTTCACATCTGGGCTGGGTGACAGCTACACTTTGTGCATTCCCTGTAGACATCCACAAACACGCGAAGGGTGTGACAGAGGACCCATCTGTATTCTGCTAGCCTTCCTGGGCTGGAAGGGGGAGTGGGAGTTGACAGTTACATCTGAATAGGCTGTGTCCTGTCTCCACACAAAGGACTGAATATCCCCCACAGATGGCCTGGTAGACAAGGCCGGGATGAAAGGGGACCTGTGCACTTCAAGAAGCTGATTTGAATTCACCCCCCCCACTTCAAAGGCACATTTAGGTACAAGTAGTGGGGCTCTGACCCTACTAAGATAGTACACTACCGGACCTGGGAAGAACTCTGCCAGGAGTAAGGGCTACTGTGCTACAAGGATTGCCACTCTGCTGGACTGGCTGTTCTAAGGAACTGCTTCACTGCTGTGCTGAGCTGCCGTGCTGCCTGCTGATCTCTGCCCTGCTGAAGACAAGGACTGGACTCATCTCACTTGAACCCAGGGTGACTCTAAGGGCTTGCTGGCTTGCCTCCTGTTTTCTGAAGCCTCAGGGTCATAAAAGACCTCTTGTGACTCGTGCTGCTGGACTCAGCTATATGTGAGTCCTACCCTTGCCTGAGATGCCCCTCCAGTCCTGAGCCTCAGAAGTGCGTTCTGCAGCTGTTTTTAACTATCGACGTTGATGCAGCAGAGACTTTATGTTGATCGGAACCAATGCATTACCCTTCAATGCCGACGCAGCGGCTGCTCGACCACAGCCACTCTACAGCCGGCAAGGTTTGACTACGATGGACATCGAGACTCGACGACAATGCAGTGTCTGCAGAATACAGTTTTTTTTTGATAAAGCTTCCATCGAAGGCGCGGACCGGCGCCGACACTTGACTCCATCCACAGGATCAATGATGATGCTGTGCCTCCTCGACCCCTTGTCTCGAGTCTTCAACGTCGGCGCTTTGCTCCATCCAAGGGACTTTATCAGGAGGACTTGTCTGAGTCCTGCAGCTGGCTTGCCCTCCATCGCAGTCAGCCTGAACTTTGGATTTACCCCGGTCTAGCACAACCTCAAGTAATCTTTCAGCGCTATTGACTTCTAAGCACTATTTTTGTTTTATTCTTTAACAATTCATAACTCCGGTTCTACTTCTTAGTTTTTTGTCGTTTTGGTCTTGTTTTACTCAGATAAATCATCTCTATTTTCCTAAACCCGTGTGGAGTCTTTTTGTGGTGTTTGCATTGTTATAGTGTGTGTTGCACAAATACTTTACACATTGCTTCTTTAGATAAGCCTGACTGCTCTGTGTCAAGCTACCAGAGAGTGAGCACAGGTTATCTTTTAGTATGCATCTAGCTTACTCTGGCTACTTGGACAGGGTGCATATTTCTGCCAACTAGAGACCCAAATTTCTAACATACAGATTATATACCTGTTTTGTTGCTTTCTCATAGCCCTTTGTTGGTCCTGTACTTCTATTTTGTAGCGAGATTGGTTCCATGGAGCCTATTGGTATTACATTGCCTCTTTCAGTATGGCGTCTGTTTACATACTCCAGTTGTTGTTCTGTGAACATCATTATGTCTACTATGCACACGCTTATTTATACACTCCTGATATGGGCATGGCTTGTTTGACTGAGCAAGGAGACTCTGCGCTTTTCCTCATGTGACAACATGTAGGATTGCTACACTGATTAATTTAATTCCTTGATTGGTAATCGTACGCTGGCAACACCGGTATCGCTAGTTGTACTGTGTTGGTTATTACAGAGGTTTTCATTGACTTTAGAAACTTCTTTACAGGTTCATTCAGATATCACCTACATACTGTATGAGTATACATTACACCGGAGACTCTATTCTTCTTCTATATTAGAACAGCTGGATATAATGGGCTTTCTGATCCCTTGGCTTTTTGATTACAGTGATATTCACTGTGAGTAGTGGATATAATTGCCTTGTGCTTTATAATTCAATGTTGGCATCTTTTCGACACGTGTTGTGATGATTGGTCTCACTGATTATGGTTTGTTATGTGTTGGGTGTTCCTAATTCACATCCTGGTTTCACTTTTGGCGTACTTCGTTATGTATTATTCATTAGTTGATTTTGACAACTATATTTCAATTTGTGTTTTATTATTGACCCCGATGTATTTAGGCTACACTGCTTTACAAAGGTCTGGGGGGCAGATCTACAAGAAAGTGCCGCAGCGTGGCGCTGCAAGCCCTTTGGCTGCGCCACGCTGCGGCACTTTCAGAGCACAGGAATGCGACATATTTACAAGAATATGTCGCATTCCTGTGCTCTCCCCTGCGCTGGCGCACAAACAGCTGCCAAGCGCCGGCGCAGGCACCCTTGCACCATGGTGCAAGGATGCCTGCGCCATGGGGAGATTGTTTCTGTGCAGGAAGGGGCTCCTTTCTGCACAAAAACAATCAGTACAGGCTTTTCTCTTCAATGCGTGCTGCAGAATGCAGCACGCATTGAAAGAGGAAAAACGAGGAGAAATGAAAACATTTCTCCTCGGTGCGCTCGCTACGCCACCTCTAGGGTGGCGTAGCTTTCAGACGCATCTCCAGAGTTACGATTTCTCGTAATTCTGGAGATGTGTCTTGTTCCATGGGTGCTGCGTGGGAACACCCACAGCAACACCCATGGAACGCCCCTTCACCGCAAAGTGCTGCGTGTGAAGGACGGTATTTACAAGGAGAGGAAAAGTCACGCATGGTGGCTTCTTCCTCTCCTTGTAAATATCGAGGAGCCCCCTGCGCCACCAGTACGTCACGAAAAGTGACGTACTGGTTGCGCAGGGGGCTTGTAAATCTGCCCCTACATGCCTGTGTAAAACCCAACACTTAGGGGCCGATTCCGATTTGGGCCGGAAAACGTACCGACCGACTCGGTACGGGAATTTAGTCCGACCGACACGTACCGGCGCCGTCCGACCCGCGTAGTACGATGAAATGCATGTGAATCACGACCGACTTGTACGGAACACAAAACGAACGACCGACCCGGACGGAAACAAGCTATCCGGCCGGGAAACCACGCGAATCGAACCGACCGACACGCACCAGGAATCAACCCGAACGAAACGTACCCGCGAACTCCGACCCGCGCAGTACGATGCAATGCGTGCAAAACAAGACCGACTCGCACGGAGCTCAAGCCGTACGACCGACACGCATACAAAATCCAGCCGAAACAACACAAAACTCCGCGACCGACTCGTACGCCGCACATGAAACCTAGCTGAAACCCAGCGGGAACGAGTCGGAGAAGATCGCACGAGACAACTGCAGCGTCCTACTCGGTCAGAAGAACGTCTCCTACATGCACAAAAAATACAAAGGAAAAAATACAAAAAAAAAGGGCCAAACAAGCAATCACAAAGCCAATAAATACAGGGGGGGGAAAAAATGGAACAAGGACACACCCCCAACTCCACCTATATAAAGGCCACAAATCCCTACCATGATCCTTTGCAAATTCCACTGACCTGCCAGCACAGAACACCATCAGACAGCAACCACAGACACACTCACAGCTCATCCATCACACAAGCCACACACCATTAGCACCTCAACAAATAGCACCCTCACACACACCCAGCAAAACCTACACTCACCCACCCTCACTTGCACACTCACACACACATCAAATCCCCACCACCACCCATCACCATGCCCCCAAAGAAGAATCCAAAGGTCCTAGATAGTGAATTGGAATTCCTGGTAGACGAGATCCTCAGGGTAGAGCCACAGTTGTTTGGCACATTGGTCCAACAGACCCCCATGGCGCAGAAAACCAAGATGTGGGAGAGGATCGTCGACAGGGTGAACGCACAATCACCATGTTTGCGCACAAAGGAAGACATCCAGAACCGGTGGTATGATGTGCGCAGGAGGGTCAGGGACCTACTGAAGAAGGATTACCTCCTGAGTAAGCACACCGGCAGTGGCCCTCCTGCCAAACCAGTATACCTCAGGCCCTGGGAGGAGAAGGTGCGGGCCATCCTACCACCAGTGAGCGTATATGGACTAACAAACATCCCAGAGCCTGGTGAGTACACAACTAATATACACAATATGGTGTGACAATACACACACATCACTGTCAAGGGGATAGTCAAACCATGCACCCTTAGCAAATCCACAGCAAACAAAAGATAATCATCCCAAGATGTGAATGCTAGTCAGACAAACACAATACCTGCCATCTCATAGTGATATGTAACTGTGTCATGACATGTACAAACCTAACAACAAATACAGCAAGGCAGTGGCACAAATATAACCAACAAACACAGTCAGATATTTTGCCACCACTAGAACACCACCTCACAGGGAAGCTCACTCAAAGGAAGGAATTCTGTGTATGCTGGTGAAGTCAGTGTAGCCAATAGCATGATGGGAGTTGGAGTCACAGATATTGGTCACCCTCACAATTGGCCCATCAACACCACTCTGAACCATGCTCACATCACAGGGAGTGGAAAAGGACTGACAAGATGGCTGACACTGGGTACTGCTGTGGGGAGCACAAGGCCCTGCTGGGAACTGTGCAACAACCAACAGCAGGACACCACTGACTGACATCCTGAAAGCCAACTTGCACTCCCTGCAATGGAAGCACGTTCCATGGTGGGATATCTGGCTGGGTGGGAAGGAGGACTCACAGCACTGACCATAGTTACAAGCAGTTCTCCTCACACACACCCTCAACACTAACTCCACATAACCCACCTGGGAGAATGCAATGCCTCACACTCTAATTGAAGATCCCACAAAGAACCACCACCCTGGGTTATGCTGTGTGAAGCACAGGGACACTCTTGGGACTTGTAGCCAAACAACTGCCAGGACAACACTGTCAGCCATCCTGTCAGCACAGGCACACTACCCCACAGGGAAGCAGAGTCAAAAGGAAGGAAGTATGGGCATGCTGGGAAGGGGGTGTAGGCAATAGCATGATGGGAGTGGTAGTCACAGCTCAACATCCCCCACCCACATGGCCCAGCAAGCTCACACTGAAGCATGCACACCTCACAGGGAGTGAAAAGCCACTTCAAAGATGTCTGACAATGGTGCTCTGTTGTGGGAGTACCAGGCCCTGCTGGGACCTGTGCACCAACCAACAGCAGGACACCACTGAATGACATCCTGAGAGTCAACCTGAACACACTGCAAGGGTGGTATGCTTCATGGTGGGATATCTGGGCTGGGGGGAGAAGACGGGCCGGATGTCCACCAAATACAACCAATGCAGGCCATGCACACACCTCAACATTCACATTGAAAAGCCTCAGGTTTGCAGGACAATGTGCTACACCAATATCAACCTCTTACTGTTACAACTTAGGACAATGCAATGTACAGGCCCGCATCCAGAGGTACAGTCACAACTGTCAGGTGTGTGAACCATTGATGCCTGTAGAAATATAACATACATTGTGTGTCTCTTCCAAAAACAGGTGATGATGGGGACACAGCAGCAGGCGAGGAGGAGTCCCTGTCCCAGGCTCCGGGGGACACTGAGCTCACTGGTGTGGAACAGCCTCTGCACTCCTCGGATGGCGAAGACCTACCTGGCCCCTCTGGTGCGAGTCATCATGCAGCACCAGCAGGACCAACATCTGTACCCCCTGCACCCACCCCTCCAACAACTGCCAACACACAGACCACCCCCGCCGACACGGACAGACCAAGGACCACCAATGACAACAGCACAGGGACCCTGGCCCAACGTCGAGCTACGGACCCCAGTAACAACCCCCAAGGGGGCCTAGGGTCACCTGGGCATGCCACCGCAGGTCCCGCATGTGTCGCCAGGGGGGTGAGAAGGGTGGTAGGCAGAGGTCGCTGTTTGCAGAGGGGTCTGGACTGCATGATGACCCACAACTGGCACGCATTGCTGATGCGTACCAGAATAGCACCGGAGAGGTCAGCCAGGTAGTGGGGATCCTCAAGGACATCCAACAGCAGCAGGCTGCCCATCATGCCCACTTGAACTCACACATGTCCCGTGTGGAGACACACATGTCTCGCATGGAGTCCAAGTGGGACACATGGCAAGAACTGACAGCGGTGCATAGGGACATATTGACATGCCTCCGCCAGATTAGCACCAACATGGCCACACCTCCCTGTGTGCCCACAACATCTGGTGCTGCAACAACTGCAACTGCCACAGGGAGGGAGGAGGACTCTGGCGGAGAGTCCCCTGCACCGCAGCAGCCTGCACGTGAGGGTCCCCCCAAAGAAGAGGGGTTGTCCGAGGAAGGAAAACTGAGAGGTTGATGGCCATGCACATCCCCAGGAAGCCAACACCTGTTCTGGAAAGTCTCCTTTGTGTGCAAACTGTTCACCCTGTAGAATGCAACACAACTCTCCCACATGACATGGGAAGTCTAAGTTGGACTAATGTATCAGATGACTGTGGACTTCACTCAGGACATTTCTGCTACCAAGACTTCCAACTCATCTGGGAACTTCGGATCACAATCCCAATGTACAGCACCCACCATCCTGTGCACTATACTCACACATGTCTGTAAATAAAATCACTACTACACCATAGTTGCCTCTGTTGTGATTCCAACGTGGTTACTGTCATGGGGATGATGATCTGCTAAATTACACTGTGTATGCTAACTGCTACAGCAAGTACAACACCGTCATGTGAGTCATGGTGACGTGACACATATGAGGGAGACACACCACTAGGGCTACACAACACAGAGACACCAGGGCCATCGGACTCTTTGCCTACACTGATGTTGCCAGGAAATACTGTGGAATGCACAGACACCACACCTATTCACAGACTGTGTCAACTAGCCCACAGGTGCAGCAAGCAAATGTCAGTCAGATGTGTGACCACAGACAACGCACATCCCAAAGTGAAGCACAGGTTTATTACACATTTGCAACATGTTGTTTCCACTACAAATGCAAGGTAATCCCATTTGGCTGTGGCCACAAAGTCAAAAAGTGCAGAAGATAGAAAGTCCAGGGGTGTGTGGCACATCACCTGTAGGGAAACGACTGCTGCCACCCTGAAAGCGGAATCATGGAGTCGGGGGATCCAAGTTGACCAAACAACTCTGTAAGCACCCTATGAAGGTCAGACATGACACACAGTCAAAACCACTGAAGAACAGCACAGAACTGCAATACTCATGCCCAATACATGTCACAAGATAACTACACAAAACCAAGTTAGCATGTCAACACTGTTGGGCAGTACAGACTACCTGCAAGAACACATCGCTGCACGCATCCAGTCAAGTAGCACATGGCCACACTCAAACAGCACCAAAGCACCACCCACACATATCATGCAAACTCAAATCATTGACATGACAACTCTCTGGATACTCACATTCAGCTGAAGAAGTTGGTGATGAGCTGTGTGCGGACATCACCATCATCATCATCACTGGCATCATGGCCCAGGCCAGGATCCTCAACAGGTGGCGGACGTTGGTCATCGTCATCCAGGATGAGAGGCAACTCCTTCCGCACTGCCAGGTTGTGTAGCATGCAGCAGACGATGACAATCTTGCACACCTTTGCTGTGGCATATGGGAGGGCCCCTCCTGTCTTGTCCAGGCAGAGGAAGCGGCTCTTCAGGAGACCAAAGGTCCGCTCGATCACTCTCCTGGTCCGACCATGTGCCTCATTGTAGCGCATCTGGGCTGGTGTCACAGGGTTCCTGAGGGGTGTCAGCAACCACGGCATGTTGGGGTATCCGGAGTCACCTACAGACAGACAATTGCACATTAGCTGAGTTGGAAAAGTGGGCGGAATACAACATAGCAGAACACACACAATGGTACAAAGTCAGTACACACCGACAAGCCAAGCACGCTGGTTCTGCATCTGTGACATCATCCTCGGGATGCGACTACTCCTCATCACGTAGGCATCATGTGCAGAACCGGGGAAACGGGCACACACATGTGTGATGGTCATATCTGCAAGACATACCACCAGAGCATTGATCGAATGGTAATGTTTATGGTTCCGGTATGCCTGCTCATGTGACTGTGGTGGTACCAAAGCCACATGTGTCCCATCAATGGAGCCAATGACATGTGGCATCCTCCCCAGGGCATAGAAGTCACTCTTGACGTCAGTGAGTTGTTGACGTGTTGGGAAATAGATGTACTGGTTCAGGCATCTCAACATTGCCTCCAAAACATCACGTAGCACACGGCTGAACATAGTCTGTGACATCCCACCAGCAGTCGCCACAGTGTGTTGAAAGGTACCGGTGGCAAAGAAGTGTAGGGCTGCCATCACCTTCACCTTGGGGGTCAGCGTTGTAGGGTACGGCCGGCCAGGTTGCAAATGTGGGGCCAAGCGCACTGCCAAATCCTCAATCAGCTGCCTGGTGAAGCGGTACCGTCGGATGCTGTCACTTTCCACCATCGTTGCCAGGTCAGGGAATGGTCTATGGACAGCTGGAGCACTGCAGTGCATAGGTGAAGAAAGAAAGATTGTCAGTCACCCCACATATGTGCCATTCACCATACTCAATTTCACATGATACATCATTACGAGACACAAGTACTTGATGTGTGTGCCGTTCTGTTTGGACATATATGGCACCAACATAGACATCATCTAACATCTCAGTTCAACATGTGTTGACAACAGGTTCCAGGGTGTGCTATGGGAAACCATTAGGCTGTGTCACAGTACCCATTTACTGCTGTCACGTTCCACACACACACCACAGTGACATGTCTGAACAGATGCGCCAAGGCATCACAGCTCATTGACAGGTAGATTCCCAGGGACCCTGTCTTGCCACATGGACACTGGCATGACATGGCGTATCATGTACACGTCAGAAAAACAAACATGACTCCCACAGGTAGTGGCCCCTGTTGCCTCTGCAGGACAGACATGGACGTCTGTGACACACACACACACAACATCAAAGTCCTTGCACAAACAACGTGGATGTGGAGACTGTCTCCCATTGTGCACATGGAGTCAGAGACATCGGAAACACAACATGCACACAGACTGTGGAGGGCCATCACTATTGTGGCAATGGTTCACCCTGTGACGTACATGCCTTCCCACATGTGAGCCTGGGGGTATGTGACATGTCATACACATACACAACCTGGAAATGTGACCATGCCACATGCTCCAAAATGAACAGTTGCATATCACAGTGGTCAGGTGCACAACACACAAAGGATCCTGTCCCTATGAGCACGTGCACAGCCTGGGTGTGGCTGCCCCCAAGTGCCACCCCAAAAACCACATGTTTACCCCCATACACAGAAAAGGTAATGCAGCCTTACATGCCTTAGATACAGTGTGGACTGGGTGTGGTGTTGTAGGTGTGCCCCTGAGTCCCTGGAAAGTATATGTGGCTGGCATACGTTCACCAGTGACAAGCATGGTGACATATGCGTGTGACCTGTACAGGGACGCGTTGTACAGCAATGGACCGATCGGTGTGCCCGCACGGCCCATTGCATCTGTTGTGAGCGGGTACGCGCTGTATCCCGGAATACGCGTTGTACAGCAATGGACCGATCGGTGTGCCCGCACGGCCCATTGCATCTGTTGTGAGCGGGTACGCGTTGTATCCCGGAATACGCGTTGTACAGCAATGGACCGATCGGTGTGCCCGCACGGCCCATTGCATCTGTTGTGAGCGGGTACGCGTTGTATCCCGGAATACGCGTTGTACAGCAATGGACCGATCGGTGTGCCCGCACGGGCCATTGCATCTGTTGTGAGCGGGTACGCGTTGTATCCCGGAATACGCGTTGTACAGCAATGGACCGAACGGTGCGCACGCATTGGCTGGGGCCTGGCATGGCAACGGACGCGTTTTTGAAGCTTCAACGAGTCTGATGCAGTGAATTCAGTTGGCCAGCCACAACAATGTTGCAAATTCATGGGTGTCATGAAGTTGAAGTTTTGAAGGATGCTGTGGGCGTGTATTAGTGCTGCTATTCCATGGATTGGTCAGATTCAGAAGATGCAAACGACTTGGACCTATCACTTTGGACACATGGGACAGTATCTGCCTCTGCAGCACACATATAATGCTGGCTGTTCCCCTGAGGGCTCACTTGCCTGCACTACATGCTCCAGGACGACATCTGCCACCAACACTGCTGCTGTCTCTGCATCCTCTGGCTACTGCAATGGCACGTACTGTGGAGAGAGCCCCAGCCTTCAGCCTTGAGAAGAACCAGGCCCTGCTGGACAACCTCCTTCCACAGTACAGCAAGCTGTATGGGATACCAGGGGAGCAGGTGAGTGTGCTGTCCATTGCCTTACTAATTGTGCATGTTGTCTGACTAGCAAGACTTCCAGTGTGCACACCACTGGCTAGCATGCTCACTGAGTAGTTCTCACCCCCAAAGTGTGTAGTCACATGCACTGAACAGGTACAGTGCAGTAACAGTGCATTCCAACAAGGTTTACTTCCCATGCAATGATACCATGTAGTAACTGCTGGCAAACTGTTCATAGCCATCGTTGCACTGCCTGTGTACATCATATGCCCCTGTGATTGAGACATGTATATCCGACTGTGTGATGCACGGATATGTTGCATGTGTAGTAATGGCCTTTTCACTTTGTCATCCTCACAGGTTGATGCCCACCGTAAGCAGGAAATCTGGCTGACCATCGCCCGGGCAGTAAGATCCGTGGGGGTCTACAAGCGCCGGATCTGCAACTGCCAGAAGATGTGGCAGGACCTTCGTGGCTGGACCCGGAGGATCGCAAGGGTCCAGCTGAAGCTGTCGCCTCCTCGCAGGAGGGGCGGACACCGGACCCTGACCCCCCACATGCTCCGGATCCTGGCGGTGGTCTTCCCTGACCTGGATGGGCAGCTGAAGGACAGACAGCAGCAAGGGGGGGTGAGTCCATGACTGCACTGTGAACTCTGTCTGACATGCTATGTGCCCTCCTCTGGCCTGATTAAACTTCCACAGTACATCAGTCTTGTGGTCCAGGACCCATGTCCCTCAATTGTGACATGCCCACTCCTCATCTGATACGCAGGTGTGGTCCTTACGGTCAGGAAATTGTGTCACTTGGGTACAGGGTCCTTGCATTTTGCTTTGCTCAAGGTGGGGGACAGCTTTTGTTCCCGTGACTTTGTGGTGGGCTTCATGGGTGGGTCGATTGCTCACACAATGCCTAAGTCGTGAAATGTAATCTGGGTGTAACTTTGATATGTGGTCCACTTGCTGATCTGAATCACCACATGTCCCTGGGGTATTTGGCACACCCCCATGCTGCGGGTGGGATCAATGTTTGGGCCTCAGGAGTATGTATGTCAAGTGTGTCATACATGCTTAGCCACCTGCCTACTGTCCAGGGCTCATCCCTCTTACAGGTGGAGCTGGACAGTCATGCCTACTCCAGGGCATACAATACACTCTGTACTCCCACTCCCGTGTATCAGCTGACATGTTGTGATCAGTGAAATGTTCCCTCAGGTGTCTGCCTCTGTGTCATTGTGCTGTGGCTTTGTTGTCAGGACTACTGGTATGTTTATCGGTTAGGGCTCAGCATGCCATCTGAGATGTGACCATGAGAGACGATACTTCTGTGACTTGTAGGTGTTTGATCACTTGACTGTGCACACAGGTGTATGCGACTGTGACTTTCAGGCAGCTGTTTGTCATTCACAGCACACTGTGAGGTGCTCAGGATCTGAGAGTTGTGTTTCATGTCTCCCATATGTCCAATTGGTATGACGTGGACAAATACGAGTTCAGATGATGTGGTTTGTGGGGGATGGACATGTGCACTTGTCAGTTACATAACTTGCATTCCCCATGTCCTAGGATTGTGACACAGAGCAGACTGTTGTTGGCTGGCTGCCATGGCCATGTGACTGGAGACAGTGATGTATGACTTTGCACGCATGCCTGTGTCATGGCATTAAACTTCCTAAGAGTGATCCTGCAGGGGAGTGACATGTGCAACATGCACCCCATTGTGGCATTGACTATCCGGACATGGGTGCATCATGGTGTCTGGTGCTGGTATGCATCACATGCATTTCTATTTCGACTCTGGCCATCCCTTTATCCGGACACCTGCACTGACTCAGTGGCAAGAGATGTGATGTGTGCATGTTCACATACTTCACCGTGTTCTCTGCAATGTCCAACAACTGTGTAGGTGGTGCATGTGTCCACACTGGGGTATTACCATCAGACAGGCACCAGACAGATGGGTGCAAGGGCAGGAGGGGTGTGAGTTCCATGGTTGACCATCAGACTGACAATTGGCTTCTCCGAAACTGTGTGAGGACGTTTGGCAATGTTCAACTAAGGATGCCAGGGCTTGCTCTGTAATGTGCTGTACTTACTGTGGTGTGTGCGGTCAGTGCAGGTGACTGATGTTTGTCTGTTTCCCTAATTGTTTGCAGATACATCCACGGCCACAGGAGGGGACAGCTCCACGGACCAGGAGGAGCTGCAGAGCCAGACTGGGTCAGCAGCCGACGAGTGGTCAGAGGGACCCAGTGGCACGGAGGGCGAGGGGAGCCACACCGAGGAGTCCTCAGCACCATCCACCTCAGCTGAGGACCACAGCAGCTCGGAGGATGACTCCCTTGTGGAGGCAGGTGTCAGCAGCCACCACACCCCAGCTAGTCTGTCTGGCCCCGCCACCACCACCACCACCACCACCACCGCCCTCCAATTGGCTCCGATTCCAGAGGTCCGTGGAGGCTCCCGTGTTCGGGAGCGTGTCTCCTTCGTGCCAGGCACCGCACCCCCTGCGTCCCCTGCTGCCCTGAGTGAGGAGTCTGTGTACCTACTTCGGCAGCTCCATGTAGGGCAGACAGCAATGCTGAGTGTCCTCCATGCACACACCACTCTGTTGACACAGCTGGTGTCGTTCATGGAGGGCATCTCAACGAGTATGTCTGCCCTACAGAGGAGCAATAAGTCCATGGACTCCTCCCTGATGGCAGCAGTGTCCCTCCTCCAACAGTCCCTCACCCCTCCTACCTCTGCCCCATCCACACTTCCTGGCACCCTACCTGTCCAAAGCACATGCACACCTGCACAATCACCCAAACACACAGACACGAGCAGCACAGACACACCCAAAAGATAGGCAAGATGTGCACACAAGCATCCTCAGGGGACTGATACCACACACACAGGGGATGGGGAACAGACACACACACAGGCATCCACAGTCACTCCGCAGTCCTCCAAATCCTCTCCCTCCAAGACCCCTTCCCTTGCCTCACCTGCAACCCCACCTACACAGCAGCTCTTCCTCTGTGACCTCGGCCTCTTCCCCTCCGATCCTGCTGATCCAGCATACCGGGGGAAGAGGAAGTCCACCCACACAGAGGGGAGTGCCCCTCGCCCCCGGACACCCTCCCCCAGGCGCAGGCAGACTGAGGACCCCATTCGGAAGTCCCCCCGGACCAGGAAGGGCAAGAACCCACCACCACCACCACGCAGCTCCACCACCCAGTCTCTCTCCTCCATCCCCCAGGCCACCTCTGTGAGAAGTTGGCCTGGCATATGCTGTCCACTAATTATAGTGGGCACCTTGCACCAGTCCAAACAACCCCTTATTGGAGATAGGTTAAAGACAACCTTTATTGAAAGCTATCCTAGTGGTAGCTATGGAGAGCAGCCTTCAGGCTAAGTCTTGAAGGAATGTAAAGCAGCTTGTTTTACCAGTCTATAATCTCTTGAGTGACCAAATGAAAGAGGACCACACCAGGTATATATTCAAAATATATGTATTTATTACTAAACACACCCCTCTACTCTCTTTATGAGGCTAGAGTTCGAAGTACATAAATTATAAGTTAGTTATCTACAGTAATAGCACAAATACACGTTTGAGCCCCAGGGGCGTACCAAACCATATACCAATAAAGTGGTATAAGAACCACGACTGAGCTAGACACAAGGCCTAGAGCCTGTAGAAGTGCTTGGACCACAAGGAACCACCCAGGGCAGTGACACAGGGGACCCACGGGGGACGCGTGCAGTGTATGAACACAGCCGCGAACCTCCGTTAACTTCTATGGGAAAAGTCGCGATTAGAATTTAAAAGAAAAGGGACACTTAGAGGAGGACTTGGAGCAAACCCTTTGAGAACTAGGCTGTTCTAGTGTCAATACCCACAGGAGCACCGGAGTACTCGAGTTACCTCACCCAGGGGAGCCGGGTGCATAGGTGTCTTTCGGGTCGGGTTTCGTCGTCGCTTTCAATGGCGATCTGCTGCAAAGTGCTGCTGGCGGCCAAGTCGAAAGTGTTCGGGTGGATCCAAAGGTGGATCGAAGATCTGAAGAACCTGAAAGCAGAGGGGACAGAGTCTGGGTCACTAGCCAGTGACCAGGAAGGCGATGAGCAGATGCCCACCGATGTCGAGTGCTTCAGGTAGGTTGACAGTCGTCTTGACTCTTCAGCCACGAGGTCCAGGAGGCATCGACGACAACCAGGAGCTGGATTCGAGCTGTCCCATGACGTTTGTCGATTACAGGGGTGTCGGCGACCAGATTAGACCCAACAAGCCTTGGCAACGGCAAGTCTCGTGGAAATAGAAGAAGGACGATGTTGCAGACCAGCAAGGTCTGGGGGACTCACCCAGCGAGGATAAGTCAGGGCACACCTGGAGCAACCAGGGAGCCCAAGCAGAAAAAGATTAGCCTTTGGAAGGGCCTACTAGCCAACGGACTAGCGACCGCAAAGGAGCCTCAAGACGATGCACGTGGAGCTGGCTCACAGGACACTCGTGGAGTGGAGGCCAGTGATCTTCGGTGCAGTTAGTGCTGGAGGCTGGGGCTACACGGAGCCCAAAGCACGACTTCGTGGGAGATGCAGAAGAGGATGCACTTGCAAATGCGATCGGTGACCAGGGGTCACGGTTCCACGTTACCCACGACAGCTACGGGCCTCAGCTTCGCTGGGGACTCAGGGCAGCCTCGGGGAAGTCTGGAAATCCACCTCTGGTGATGCAAAGACTTCAGTGTCCGACGGGAGCTTCAGCGATGCAGACTGGACAATTGCTTCTTTGGTGCCTGCCAAGCAGGGGAGTCCCTCCTTGACCCCAAGGGAGATTCTTCAGTCCTCTAATCTTAAAGTAGAGCGTCGAAGGTCCAGGATTCTGTGTCAGAGTTTCGTCCAGGTTAATCTAAAGTCCTAAGGACTGGGGTCCCCTACTTATACTAAGGTAGGGGGTTGGACATACTCTGTGGCGCCACCTATGGGAGGGTCAGGGCAGAGGGGTGGTTACACCCCTTTCCCTTTGTCCAGTTTCGCGCCAGAGCAGGGGCTGGAAGCCCCTGAGCCGGTTTGAACTGGGGTATGCACAGGGACACCAAGTGTGCCCCCAGTGCAGGACTTCACAGCACCCGAGAGTGCTCCCGCCCAGCCCCAATACACACTATCCTGTCTGGGGAGGTGGTCACACCTCCCTGGGACAGGAAACCTATTGTCCAGGCCTCCCTGCCGGAGTTTCGGTCAGCAGCAGGAGGCCAGACTCGTGTCTGTGGCAGCGGCATCCATTTTGTGATGTCAGGGCTCTGGAAAGTCAGTACCGGGTATACCGGTGTGTACATGTCTTTCCCTCTAGAAGGGTGGAATGCTACCCCCGCCGCCAGAACTGGCGGGGGGTAGTATTCCAAGATGTTTGTCACCAAACACGACATGTTTCCGTGCAGCCATCCCAAAGTTAGCATTTAACGCGAGGTTATAATGCGCTTAAGAGTATATGGTCAGGCTGCACTACAAACAGCATCAGAGAAGGGTCTCCGAACGCTGCAGAGGGGCCCTGCTCATGCAGGGGCACCCTCTCACATAGGAACCACGCACTCTGCCTTCAGGATTGATAAGGCCTGCCATAGGAGTGACTTATAGGTTTATATGTGTGTATGTATGTAGTGATATAGGTAGCCTATATCACAGTAAGGGGTGCATGCACCACCTTACCCAGGCTGCAGTAGCAGACCTGTGGTGTCAGTTTGGATGGACTTCCAGGGGTGGCACAATACATGCTGCAGCCCCTGGTAGGCCTCTGAGGTACCTATGGCCTGGGTACATAGTATACCATATACTAGGGACTTATAAGGGCACTCTAGATTACAATCAGAGATGTGCCTATGGCACATGGAAACCATTTTAAAGAGGAAGCAGCTAGGCTGGGGTTCTGATTAGCAGGGCCCCAGCCAGACTAAGGTCGAAAAACAGTGAAGCATCAGCAAAAAGTGGGGGTACCCATGTGAAGCAGATCCTACTCTCCTACACAACCCCCCAAACGTAGGGACATTAAACTAACCTTGCCCAGTTAAGTCTTCATGTTCTAAGTGGAAGTACCTAGAGAGTCCATCTGCATTGGCATGGTTACTCGCAGGTCTATGTTCCACTGTGCAGTCCATCCCCTGTAGGGAAATGGACCACCTAAGCAGTTTGGGGTTTACACCCTTCATTTGTTTTAGCCATAAGAGGGGCTTATGGTCTGTTTGAACAAGGAAGTGAGTACCAAACAAGTATGGCCTCAACTTCTTCAGAGCCCAGACCACAGCAAAGGCCTCCCTCTCAATGGCTGACCAACGTTTCTCTCTAGGGGTCAGCCTTCTGCTAATAAAAGCTACTGGCTGATCCTGACCTTCATCATTCAATTGTGACAGTACAGCCCCTACCCCCAATTCAGATGCATCAGTTTGAACAATGAACTTCTTGGAGTAATCAGGACTCTGTAGAATGGGAGAAGTGCACATGGCCTGCTTCAGGTCATCAAATGCCTTTTGACAGCTAACTGTCCACTGAACCTTTTGGGCATTTTCTTGGAAGTTAAGTCATTCAGGGGTGTCACTATTGATCCATACCCCTTGACAAATCTCCTATAGTACCCAGTCAGGCCTAAGAAGGCTCTCACCTGAGTCTGGGTAGTTGGAGCAGTCCAGTCCATGATGGTCTGGATCTTGCTCTGCAGTGGTTGAACCTGGCCTCCACCCACAAGGTGGCCCAGGTACACAACCTGACGCTGCCCTATCTGGCACTTGGTGGCCTTGATAGTCAGGCCTGCTTTCTGCAGGGCCTGTAAAACATTTCTGAGGTGGACCAGGTGATCCTCCCAGGTGGAGCTAAAGACAGCAATATCATCTAGATATGCTGCACTATAGGCTTCCAGACCTGTAAGGACTGTATTCACCAACCTCTGAAAAGTGGCAGGTGCATTCTTCAGACCAAAGGGCATCACCACAAATTGATAATGCCCACTAGGGGTTGAGAATGCTGTCTTTGGCTTTGCATCATCAGCTAGTCTGATCTGCCAGTAGCCAGCTGTCAGGTCAAATGTGCTTAGATACTTGGCTGAGGCCAAAGTGTCTATTAGCTCATCTGCCCTTGGTATTGGATGGGCATCAGTCCTAGTTACTGCATTGAGACCCCTGTAGTCCACACAAAACCTCATCTCTCTTTTCCCACCATTGGTGTGAGGTTTTGGCACAAGGACCACTGGACTAGCCCAAGGGCTATCTGAGGGTTCAATAACTCCCAAATCCAACATCTTCTGGACTTCTGTCCTGATACAGTCCCTGACATGGTCAGGTTGCCTATAAATCTTATTTTTAATAGGCAGACTGTCCCCAGTGTCCACTTCATGAGTGCACCAGGTAGTCTGACTGGGTGTCAGTGAGAATATGTGTCTGAACTGATTGAGCACCTGTCTGCAATGAGTCTGCTGCTGGGTAGTGAGGCTGCCTGCCAAGGCTACACCATCCACTGACCCATCACCAGGGTTCTGTGAGAGCAGGTCAGGGAGTGGGTCACTCTCTTCCTCCTGTCCCTCATCAGTAGCCATGAGCAAGCCCATGTCTGCCCTGTCCACATATGGTTTTAACCTGTTGACATGGAGAACCCTGTGGGGACTCCTGGGTGTTCCTAGGTCTACTAAGTAGGTAACCTCACCCTTCTGTTCAACAATGGTATGGGGTCCACTCCATTTGTCTTGGAGAGCTGCTGGGGCCACTGGCTCCAACACCCACACCTTCTGTCCTGGCTGGTAAACAGTCAGTACAGCCTTTGGTCATGCCAGGCTTTTTGAAGTTCCTGGCTAGCCTCAAGGTTTTTAGTTGCCTTTTTCATATACTCAGCCATCCGGGAGCGGAGACCAAGTACATAGTCCACTATGTCTTGCTTTGGGGGCTTGAGAGGTAACTCCGTTCCTTCCTTCACCAAGCACAAGGGACCCCTGACAGGGTGACCAAACAAAAGTTCAAAAGGGCTGTAGCCAACCCCTTTTGAGGCACCTCCCTTTATGCAAATAAAAGGCAGGGCAAGAGTATGTCCCATCTTCGCCTAAGCTTTTCTGGGAGCCCTTTAATCATGCCCTTCAAGGTTTTGTTGAATCTCTCAACTAAACCATTGCATTGTGGGTGATAGGGTGTGGTGAACTTGTAAGTCACTCCACACTCCTTCCACATTGCTTTTAAGTACCCAGACATAAAGTTTGCACCCCTGTCTGATACAACCTCCTTAGGGAAGCCCACTCTTGAGAAAATTCCCAGGAGGGCCCTTGCCACCACAGGTGCTGTAGTGGTCCTAAGGGGAATAGCCTCTGGGTACCTGGTGGCATGATCCACTACCACCAGGATAAACCAGTGCCCAGATGCTGTTTGGGGATCCATGGGACCAACAATGTCAATCCCCACCCTTTCAAAGGGAACCCCCACCACAGGTAGTGGTATCAGGGGGCCTTTGTAGTGCCACCTGCCTTGCCACTGGCCTGGCAGGTTACACAGGAGCGACAAAACTCCTTGGTGTCTTCAGACATGTGGGGCCAGTGAAAGTGAGGGACAATCCTGTCCCAAGTCTTGTTCTGGCCCAGGTGACCTGCTAAGGGAATATCATGGGCTAGGGTCAATAGGAAGCCCCTGAACTTCAGAGGTATATCCAACCTCCTGGTAGCACCAGGCTTGGGGTCTCTACACTCTGAGTACAAGAGTCCATCATCCCAATACACAGTATGGGGACCACTAGCTTTCCCAGCAGCCTCAGCAGCAGCTTGCTGTCTGAGGGGTTCAAGAGAGGGGCAGCTCTGCTGCTCCTGGCTCAGATCTGCCCTGGAAATCCCCCTGTCCCCAAGAACTCAACCTGGTCAGGTTCAAGCTCCTCTGGGACAGTTCCTTCCTCAGGACTGAGATCATCCCCCTCAAGGGACTGATCTTCCTTCTGAGCCAAGGGGAAGGCACTGCCTTTACCCTACTACTCCTCTTCTTGGAGGGCACTTGGTCCATTATTCCAGAATCCAAGGCCTGTTCAGTGCTAGACATTTTGGCTTGTGACCTGGTCACAGCAAACACATCTGCAGGGATGCCCAGCATTTCTGCATGGGTCCTGAGCTCCACTTCTGCCCAAGCTGAAGTTTCTAAGTCATTGCCAAGCAAGCATTCAACGGGTAGGTCTGCACTTACCACAACCTTCTTAAGGCCAGTTACCCCTCCCCAGGAGAAGTTAACAACTGACAGAGTATGGTCTGTTCTGACGTTGCTAGCATTGGTCACTTGGTACATTTCACCAAGTATGATCTGCCCAGGATTCACAAGGTCTTGTGTCACCATGGTGACACTTGCCCCTGTGTCCCTAAATGCCAAAGCCTCTCTTCCATTGATTAAAGGCTGTTGTCTGTACTTGCCCAGATTACTGGGACTCACAGAGGAGGTCATATCCATGCCTCCATCACAGACTAGGACAGCCTGAGTGAGTTCTCTGACTAGGTCAGAGCTCATCTCTTTACCCAGGGTCAACCCTACTAAACCCTTGGCTTATGTAGTCCCACCACCAACTGTAACTGCACTAGGGGGAGCAGGTGCCTTAGGGGCATTGGTGGGGGCTGGAGTCGAGTCTTTGGACTTGGTGCAATCACTGGTCCAGTGGGTCTTTGCTTACAGACCTTGCACCATGGTTTCCTTTGGCCTTTCCCTTTGGTAGACTGTGAATCCCCACCTGAAGAAGATTTTTGGGGGCCTTGTGAAGACTTTTGATCTTTACCCTTCTCCCCACCCTTATCAGAGGTTTTCGAATCTTGCTTCTTAGGGTCACCACCTTGGTTCTGTACCTTCTGCTTCACCCTGGTTCTGACCCATTTGTCTGCCTTCTTTCCCAATTCTTGGGGAGAGGTCAGATCATAGTCTACCAGGTGCTGATGCAACAGCTGATTTTGACAGTTATTAAGAATCTGCTCCCTCATGATCAGATTGTACAATCCTGTGAAGTCACATACCTTACTGCCCAATAACCAACCTTCCAGAGCCTTGGCAGAACAATCAACAAAGTCCACCCAGTCTTGTGTCTGTGCTTTTTGGGTATCCCTGAACTTTAACCTGTATTGTTCAGTGGTTAGGCCAAACCCATCAATTAGAGCACTCTTCAAGACTTTGTAATTATCAGCATCCTCCTCTCTAACAGTGAGGAGCTTGTCTCTACCTTTGTCTGCAAAGGAGAGCCACAAGATTGCTGCCCACTGCTCCTGAGGGACCCTCTGTACTTTACAGGCCCTCTCTAGAGCAGTTATCCATTTGTGGATGTCATCCCCACTCTGGTAGGGAGGGACAATCTTGCTCAGGTTTCTATGGTCATAAGACCTTTCCCTATCTTTGGGGAAACTGCTGCCACCATGGGACTCTAGTCCCAACTTTTGTCTCTCTCTATAGAGATCTAGGGACTCCCTGTCTATAGCCAATTGCTGTTTCCTGAGTTCAAGCTGAGTTTGCTCATATTGAATCAGTCTCTTTCTGCTCTCATGAGAGGATTCCCTCCTATGAGAGGAGACAGAGGTCCCTATTGAGGTGTCAGAGTGGTTAGACTCCTGAGAAGGAGACCTAGACCTTCTGGGCACACTCAGAACTCTTCCTGGGGGACAAAGGGAAGTCAGTCTGATCCTCCCCTCCTCCTCCTGCACAGGAGGAATTGGATTTTCCAGGACAAGGTCATTTTCACCTTCCTGGCCAGTTTCAGAGGGGGGCCTGGGTTTCTTCACCCCTGGCCCCTTCCTCATCTTCTGCCCCACCCTCTTTGCCTACCCCTTCAGACCCTAGGGGCCTGCTGAGATCATCAGCTAGTAACACCTCTCTGAGGTGTTGGGTGCTGGCACTTTTGCCTGCCTTCAACCTCCAAGTATTGCATAATGCTCTCAATTCCAAGAATGGGAGTTTATCATACTTGGAGGGAAGAAGCCCACTGGCTTCTGGCAAGGACTCACTGGGTCCTGGCTTTGAAGACATTACTAGTGAGGTGTGGTGTATGCACTACCTACTCTAGTGTGGCCTACTAAACTCTCTTGAGTTGTAGAAAGGGTGTGCTGTCCCTTAACACACAACTCTAAGTTCAGTAGAACTTACTGTATTACTAAGCTTGATTTATATGTACCTTAGGTACCCTTAGTGGTTTTCAGTTGATCAATTCCATTGAGATTATCTGGTAAAACAATAGCAAGCTGGAATCCCACACGCTGCACACCAATGTGAGAAGTTGGCCTGGCATATGCTGTCCACTAATTATAGTGGGCACCTTGCACCAGTCCAAACAACCCCTTAATGGAGATAGGTTAAAGACAACCTTTATTGAAAGCTATCCTAGTGGTAGCTATGGAGAGCAGCCTTCAGGCTAAGTCTTGAAGGAATGTAAAGCAGCTTGTTTTACCAGTCTATAATCTCTTGAGTGACCAAATGAAAGAGGACCACACCAGGTATATATTCAAAATATATGTATTTATTACTAAACACACCCCTCTAGTCTCTTTATGAGGCTAGAGTTCGAAGTACATAAATTATAAGTTAGTTATCTACAGTAATAGCACAAATACACGTTTGAGCCCCAGGGGCGTACCAAACCATATACCAATAAAGTGGTATAAGAACCACGACTGAGCTAGACACAAGGCCTAGAGCCTGTAGAAGTGCTTGGACCACAAGGAACCACCCAAGGCAGTGACACAGGGGACCCACGGGGGACGCGTGCAGTGTATGAACACAGCCGCGAACCGCCGTTAACTTCTATGGGAAAAGTCGCGATTAGAATTTAAAAGAAAAGGGACACTTAGAGGAGGACTTGGAGCAAACCCTTTGAGAACTAGGCTGTTCTAGTGTCAATACCCACGGGAGCACCGGAGTACTCGAGTTACCTCACCCAGGGGAGCCGGGTGCATAGGTGTCTTTCTGGGTCGGGTTTCGTCGTTGCTTTCAATGGCGATCTGCTGCAAAGTGCTGCTGGCGGCCAAGTCGAAAGTGTTCGGGTGGATCCAAAGGTGGATTGAAGATCTGAAGAACCTGAAAGCAGAGGGGACAGAGTCTGGGTCACTAGCCAGTGACCAGGAAGGCGATGAGCAGATGCCCACCGATGTCGAGTGCTTCAGGTAGGTTGACGGTCATCTTGACTCTTCAGCCACGAGGTCCAGGAGGCATCGATGACAACCAGGAGTTGGATTCAAGCTGGCCCACGATGTTTGTCAATTGCAGGGGTGTCGGCGACCGGATTGGACCCAACAAGCCTTGGCAACGGCAAGTCTCGTGGAAATAGAAGAAGGACGATGTTGCAGACCAGCAAGGTCTGGGGGACTCACCCAGCAAGGATAAGTCAGGGCACACCTGGAGCAACCAGGGAGCCCAAGCAGAAAAAGATTGGCCTTCGGGAGGGCCTACTAGCCAACGGACTAGCGACCGCGAAGGAGCCTCGAGACGATGCACGTGGAGCTGGCTCACAGGACACTCGTGGAGTGGAGGCCAGTGATCTTCAGTGCAGTTGGTGCTGGAGGCTGGGGCTACTCGGAGCCCAAAGCACGACTTTGTGGGAGACCCAGAAGAGGATGCACTTGCAAATGCAATCGGTGTCCAGGGGTCACGGTTCCACGTTACCCACGACAGCTATGGGCCTCAGCTTCGCTGGGGACTCAGGGCAGCCTCGGGGAAGTCTGGAAATCTACCTCTGGTGATGCAAAGACTTCGGCGTCCGACGGGAGCTTCAGCGATGCAGACCGGACAATTGCTTCTTTGGTGCCTGCCAAGCAGGGGAGTCACTCCTTGACCCCAAGGGAGATTCTTCAGTCCTCTAATCTTAAAGTAGAGCGTCGAAGGTTCAGGATTCTGTGTCAGAGTTTCGTCCAGGTTAATCTAAAGTCCTAAGGACTGGGGTCCCCTACTTATACTAAGGTAGGGGGTTGGACATACTCTGTGGCCCCACCTATGGGAGGGTCAGGGCAGAGGGGTGGTTACACCCCTTTCCCTTTGTCCAGTTTCGCGCCAGAGCAGGGGCTGGAAGCCCCTGAGATGGTTTGAACTGGGGTATGCACAGGGACACCAAGTGTGCCCCCAGTGCAGGACTTCACAGCACCCGAGAGTGCTCCCGCCCAGCCCCAATACACACTATCCTGTCTGGGGAGGCGGTCACACCTCCCTGGGACAGGAAACCTATTGTCCAGGCCTCCCCTGCCGGAGTTTCGGTCAGCAGCAGGAGGCCAGACTCGTGTCTGTGGCAGCGGCATCCATTTTGTGATGCCAGGGCTCTGGAAAGTCAGTACCGGATATACCGGTGTGTACATGTCTTTCCCTCTAGAAGGGTGGAATGCTACCCCCGCCGCCAGAACTGGCGGGGGGGTAGTATTCCAAGATGTTTGACACCAAACACGGTATGTTTCCGTGCAGCCATCCCAAAGTTAGCATTTAACGCGAGGTTATAATGCGCTTAAGAGTATATGGTCAGGCTGCACAACAAACAGCATCAGAGAAGGGTCTCCGAACGCTGCAGAGGGGCCCTGCTCATGCAGGGGCACCCTCTCACATAGGAACCACGCACTCTGCCTTCATGATTGATAAGGCCTGCCATAGGAGTGACTTATAGGTTTATATGTGTGTATGTATGTAGTGATATAGGTAGCCTATATCACAGTAAGGGGTGCATGCACCACCTTACCCAGGCTGCAGTAGCAGACCTGTGGTGTCAGTTTGGATGGCCTTCCAGGGGTGGCACAATACATGCTGCAGCCCCTGGTAGGCCTCTGAGGTACCTATGGCCTGGGTACATAGTATACCATATACTAGGGACTTATAAGGGCACTCCAGATTCCAATCAGAGATGTGCCTAAGGCACATGGAAACCATTTTAAAGAGGAAGCAGCTAGGCTGGGGTTCTGATTAGCAGGGCCCCAGCCAGACTAAGGTCGAAAAACAGTGAAGCATCAGCAAAAAGTGGGGGTACCCATGTGAAGCAGATCCTACTCTCCTACAACCACTCCACAGGTTCCACCGCCACACCCTGCCCCAGGTTCCCCCACACACCGATACCACATCCCCAAACTGCTTAGGCCCTCCCCCTGCCACTTGCTCTTCCACCCCAAACCAGACGCTCTGCCTGTTTGTGCCACTGGTGTGGAGACCGGGTCCCCCCTCTGTCCTGCCCACCTCATCTGCCCCCCTTCCAATCCCTTGGAGTCATGCACTGCAGTGGAGTCCACAACCACCCCGTCTGACTCGGGCCCTGCAGTGGGGACCCAGTCCACTCCATCTGACCGGCCCACTGCAGTGGTTGCAGCACCCACACCATCTGACTTGTGCCCTACAGTGGTGCCGGCCCTCCCCTGAGTCAGACACCTCCACTGCAGTTGCCGGTGACACTCCTGCACCCACCACCCCTTCACTGCCTCACTCTGGCATCCCCTGATCCTGTCCCTGCGGTGCCTGGCCTGCCCCTTGTATGCCCCTCCAAGGGGGATGTCCCCTGTCCGTACCAGTGCAGGCAAGCAATGGGTGACAAGTTGTCACATATCACCCTGTTGGGACTGTGTATTTGGACTGGCCATTGGCCTTAGTTTCTTTTGGACTTAAAATTTTAGTTTGACATTTGCTGAATAAAGCCTCTTTTTGTTTACTTGTGGTTTTTCTTTTGATGTACATGATGTAGATGAGTATCATCATGCATTTGCAGTTGTAATAGTGTTCAGATCAGGAAAATGAAGTGTTGCTGTGATGGACTCCATGTGGTCCATGGGATATGTGTCCTGATGTAGTCTGGATCTATAGCATCCTTTGCTGCAGTCTGAGGGTGTAATGTTCAGCATTTGACACAGGGATGTACGTTTTGCATTTGTAAATTAACATCTTTGTCTTACACTGATGCACATCTGGTGGGCTTACCACTGTTCAATGTTTCTATTTCCCTGACTGTGTGCCCATCTCCACTGGACATGCAGTTTAGCACATCAATGTTGAAGGACTCATCTGTGTATACAGTGCAACTTGCTTGACACATGTTTTGGGTGTATGCAGATGACTGACGTGACACTCCCGTACCCAGGCTGATGTGAGCAGAGCCTTCAGTGTGTTGTAGTTGTTGACTCACTGACCGAGTGTTCTGCTGACATGTTTGAGTCGTGCACAGACAAGGTTTGGCACAGCGGACCTTCCACAGGAGTGGAGTGCCCTCATGGCAGTGTGTAATCCCGTGACATTGCCTGGGCCCGTGTTGTGTGTTGTGTAAGCATGTCTGTGCGTGTTCCCTTCCCTTTTCCTACACAGGCTGTGTCCCTACGGATGTTCCTGTTTGTGATGCTTGCTGAGTTGTTCTGTGTTCATCCAGCATCTTGGACCTGGTTTCTCCGGGATGTGGGTGCATGGCAAACTAATGTTCATCAGGTTGTCATCCCTAGTTGTCTTTGTTGTCAGGGCTGGGGATGTGGGCAAACGCAGATGGGACACAGTCAGGATTCCCCTTGGCACTTGTTGGTTACACAAGTCATGTAATTTACAGTTTGTGGTAGCTTTCAGTGATTGTGACACGTTGTGTGTGTGACTGCTGCCACTCCTCAGGGTCAGAGCTGCAATGTTGGAAGTTGTCTACGTGTGTTCTTTGTGGGTCACCTGGGCTTCTTCATTGGTGTGTGACTATGGCCGGAGTCCCATTGATTGGGGTGGATTTCACGTCATGCCCATGTACCGCATACTGTGCAGTGTGTCAGACATTCACGAGTCTTGTTGACTGGCCATGTGTGATGGGTTTCTGCACCTTAGTTCCCACCACCACCCCTGGGATTGTCATGGGTGCATGTGCAATGTCACCAGTCCATGTGAGCTTCCCTGCTGCACATTGGTGGAGATCAAGGTGTGTGGTGTTGAGTGTGTGCAAATGTGAGTTGTTGCACGGCTAGACCCCTACCTCCATATTGGCCTTGGCTGGCAGGCCGTTTTGATTGATTTGTGCTTGTGTAGGTGTGATGGTAGTTTGTTGCTCAGGACACATGGCTGTGGTTCACAGTGTGATGACATCTACCTTTGTCATCACAGTGGGATTATTGTAGGAGAGTAGGATCTGCTTCACATGGGTACCCCCACTTTTTGCTGATGCTTCACTGTTTTTCGACCTTAGTCTGGCTGGGGCCCTGCTAATCAGAACCCCAGCCTAGCTGCTTCCTCTTTAAAAATGGTTTCCATGTTCCTTAGGCACATCTCTGATTGGAATCTGGAGTGCCCTTATAAGTCCCTAGTATATGGTATACTATGTACCCAGGGCATAGGTACCTCAGAGGCCTACCAGGGGCTGCAGCATGTATTGTGCCACCCCTGGAAGGCCATCCAAACTAACACCACAGGTCTGCTACTGCAGCCTGGGTAAGGTGGTGCATGCACTCCTTACTGTGATATAGGCTACCTATATCACTATATACATACACACATATAAAACCTATAAGTCACTCCTATGGCAGGCCTTATCAATCCTGAAGGCAGAGTGCGTGGTTCCTATGTGAGAGGGTGCCCCTGCATGAGCAGGGCCCCTCTGCAGCGTTCGGAGATCCTTCTCTGATGCTGTTTGTAGTGCAGCCTGACCATATACTCTTAAGCGCATTATAACCTCGCGTTAAATGCTAACTTTGGGATGGCTGCACGGAAACATGTCGTGTTTGGTGTCAAACATCTTGGAATACTACCCCCCCCGCCAGTTCTGGCGGCGGGGGTAGCATTCCACCCTTCTAGAGGGAAAGACATGTACACACCGGTATACCCGGTACTGACTTTCCAGAGCCCTGGCATCCCAAAATGGATGCCGCTGCCACAGACACGAGTCTGGCCTCCTGCTGCTGACCGAAACTCCGGCAGGGGAGGCCTGGACAATAGGTTTCCTGTCCCAGGGAGGTGTGACCACCTCCCCAGACAGGATAGTGTGTATTGGGGCTGGGCGGGAGCACTCTCGGGTGCTTTGAAATCGTGCACTGGGGGCACACTTGGTGTCCCTGTGCATACCCCAGTTCAAACCGGATCAGGGGCTTCCAGCCCCTGCTCTGGCGCGAAACTGGACAAAGGGAAAGGGGTGTAACCACCCCTCTGCCCTGACCCTCCCATAGGTGGGGCCACCGAGTATGTCCAACCCCCTACCTTAGTATAAGTAGGGGAACCCAGTCCTTAGGACTTTAGATTAACCTGGACGAAACTCTGACACAGAATCCTGGACCTTCGACGCTCTACTTCAAGATTAGAGGACTGAAGAATCTCCCTTGGGGTCAAGGAGTGACTCCCCTGCTTGGCAGGCACCAAAGAAGCAATTGTCTGGTCTGCATCGCTGAAGCTCCCGTCGGACGCCGAAGTCTTTGCATCACCAGATGTAGATTTCCAGACTTCCCCGAGGCTGCCCTGAGTCCCCAGCAAAGCTGAGGCCCGTAGCTGTCGTGGGTAACGTGGAACCATGACCCCTGGACACCGAACACATGTGCAAGTGCATCCTCTTCTGGGTCTCCCACGAAGTCGTGTTTTGGGCTCCGAGTAACCCCAGCCTCCAGCACCAACTGCACCGAAGATCACTGGCCTCCACTCCACGAGTGTCCTGTGAGCCAGCTCCACGTGATTCGTCTCGAGGCTCCTTCGCGGTCGCTAGTCCGTTGGCTAGTAGGCCCTCCCGCAGGCCAATCTTTTTTTGCTTGGGCTCCCTGGTTGCTCCAGGTGTGCCCTGACTTATCCTCACTGGGTGAGTCCCCCAGACCTTGCTGGTCTGCAACATCGTCCTTCTTCCATTTCCACAAGACTTGCCGTTGCCAAGGCTTGTTGGGTCCAAGCCGGTCGCCGACACCCCTGCAATCGACAGACGTCGTGGGAAAGCTCGAATCCAGCTCCTGGTTGTCGTCGACGCCTCCTGGACCTCGTGGCTGAAGAGTCAAGACGACCGTCAACCTACCTGAAGCACTCGACATCGGTGGGCATCTGCTCATCGCCTTCCTGGTCACTGGCTAGTGACCCAGACTCTGTCCCCTCTGCTTTCAGGTTCTTCAGATCTTCGATCCACCTTTGGATCCACCCGAACACTTTCGACTTGGCCGCCAGCAGCACTTTGCAGCAGATCGCCATTGAAAGCGACGACGAAACCCGACCCCGAAAGACACCTATGCACCCGGCTCCCTGGGTGAGGTAACTCGAGTACTCCGGTGCTCCCGTGGGTATTGACACTAGAACAGCCTAGTTCTCAAAGGGTTTGCTCCAAGTCCTCCTCTAAGTGTCCCTTTTCTTTTAAATTCTAATCGCGACTTTCCCCATAGAAGTTAACGGTGGTTCGCGGCTGTGTTCATACACTGCACGCGTCCCCCGTGGGTCCCCTGTGTCACTGCCTTGGGTGGTTCCTTGTGGTCCAAGCACTTCTACAGGCTCTAGGCCTTGTGTCTAGCTCAGTCGTGGTTCTTATACCACTTTATTGGTATATGGTTTGGTACGCCCCTGGGGCTCAAACGTGTATTTGTGCTATTACTGTAGATAACTAACTTATAATTTATGTACTTCGAACTCTAGCCTCATAAAGAGACTAGAGGGGTGTGTTTAGTAATAAATACATATATTTTGAATATATACCTGGTGTGGTCCTCTTTCATTTGGTCACTCAAGAGATTATAGACTGGTAAAACAAGCTGCTTTACATTCCTTCAAGACTTAGCCTGAAGGCTGCTCTCCATAGCTACCACTAAGATAGCTTTCAATAAAGGTTGTCTTTAACCTATCTCCAATAAGGGGTTGTTTGGACTGGTGCAAGGTGCCCACTATAATTAGTGGACAGCATATGCCAGGCCAACTTCTCACATTGGTGTGCAGCGTGTGGGATTCCAGCTTGCTATTGTTTTACTAGATAATCTCAATTGAATCGATCAACTGAAAACCACTAAGGGTACCTAAGGTACATATAAATCAAGCTTAGTAATACAGTAAGTTCTACTGAACTTAGAGTTGTGTGTTAAGGCATAGCACACCCTTTCTACAACTCAAGAGAGTTTAGTAGGCCACACTAGAGTAGGTAGTGCATACACCACACCTCACTAGTAATGTCTTCAAAGCCAGGACCCAGTGAATCCTTGCCAGAAGCCAGTGGGCTTCTTCCCTCCAAGTATGATAAACTCCCATTCTTGGAATTGAGAGCATTATGCAATACTAGGAAGCTGAAGGCAGGCAAAAGTGCCAGCACCCAACACCTCAGAGAGGTGTTACTAGCTGATGATCTCAGCAGGCCCCTAGGGTCTGAAGGGGTAGGCAAAGAGGGTGGGGCAGAAGATGAGGAAGGGGCCAGGGGTGAAGAAACCCAGGCCCCCCCCTCTGAAACTGGCCAGGAAGGTGAAAATGACCTTGTCCTGGAGAATCCAATTCCTCCTGTTGAGGAGGAGGAGGGAGAGGATCAGACTGACCTCCCCTTTGTCCCCCAGGAAGAGTTCTGAGTGTGCCCAGAAGGTCTAGGTCTCCTTCTCAGGAGTCTAACCACTCTGACACCTCAATCTCCTCTCATAGGAGGGAATCCTCTCATGAGAGGAGAAAGAGACTGATTCAATATGAGCAAACTCAGCTTGAACTCAGGAAACAGCAATTGGCTATAGACAGGGAGTCCCTAGATCTCTATAGAGAGAGACAAAAGTTGGGACTAGAGTCCCATGGTGGCAGCAGTTTCCCCAAAGATAGGGAAAGGTCTTATGACCATAGAAACCTGAGCAAGATTGTCCCTCCCTACCAGAGTGGGGATGACATCCACAAATGGATAACTGCTCTAGAGAGGGCCTGTAAAGTACAGAGGGTCCCTCAGGAGCAGTGGGCAGCAATCTTGTGGCTCTCCTTTGCAGACAAAGGTAGAGACAAGCTCCTCACTGTTAGAGAGGAGGATGCTGATAATTACAAAGTCTTGAAGAGTGCTCTAATTGATGGGTTTGGCCTAACCACTGAACAATACAGGTTAAAGTTCAGGGATACCCAAAAGCACAGACTCAAGACTGGGTGGACTTTGTTGATTGTTCTGCCAAGGCTCTGGAAGGTTGGTTATTGGGCAGTAAGGTATGTGACTTCACAGGATTGTACAATCTGATAATGAGGGAGCAGATTCTTAATAACTGTCAAAATCAGCTGTTGCATCAGCACCTGGTAGACTCTGATCTGACCTCTCCCCAAGAATTGGGAAAGAAGGCAGACAAATGGGTCAGAACCAGGGTGAAGCAGAAGGTACAGAACCAAGGTGGTGACCCTAAGAAGCAAGATTTGAAAACCTCTGATAAGGGTGGGGAGAAGGGTAAAGATCAAAAGTCTTCACAAGGCCCCCAACAATCTTCTTCAGGTGGGGATTCACAGTCTACCAAAGGGAAAGGCCAAAGGAAACCATGGTGCAAGGTCTGTAAGCAAAAGATCCACTGGACCAGTGATTGCACCAAGTCCAAAGACTCTACTCCAGCCCCCACCAATGCCCCTAAGGCACCTGCTCCCCCTAATGCAGTTACAGTTGGTGGTGGGACTACACAAGCCAAGGGTTTAGTAGGGTTGACCCTGGGTAAAAAGATGAGCTCTGACCTAGTCAGAGAACTCACTCAGGCTGTCCTAGTCTGTGATGGAGGCATGGATATGACCTCCTCTGTGAGTCCCAGTAATCTGGGCAAGTACAGACAACAGCCTTTAATCAATGGAAGAGAGGCTTTGGTATTTAGGGACACAGGGGCAAGTGTCACCATGGTGACACAAGACCTTGTGAATCCTGGGCAGATAATACTTGGTGAAATGTACCAAGTGACCAATGCTAGCAACGTCAGAACAGACCATACTCTGGCAGTTGTTAACTTCTCCTGGGGAGGGGTAACTGGCCTTAAGAAGGTTGTGGTAAGTGCAGACCTACCCGTTGAATGCTTGCTTGGCAATGACTTAGAAACTTCAGCTTGGGCAGAAGTGGAGCTCAGGACCCATGCAGAAATGCTGGGGATCCCTGCAGATGTGTTTGCTGTGACCAGGTCACAGGCCAAAATGTCTAGCACTGAACAGGCCTTGGATTCTGGAATAATGGACCAAGTGCCCTCCAAGAAGAGGAGTAGTAGGGTAAAGGCAGTGCCTTCCCCCTTGGCTCAGAAGGAAGATCAGTCCCTTGAGGGGGATGATCTCAGTCCTGAGGAAGGAACTGGCCCAGAGGAGCTTGAACCTGACCAGGTTGAGTTCTTGGGGACAGGTAGACCTTCCAGGGCAGATCTGAGCCAGGAGCAGCAGAGCTGCCCTCTCTTGAACCCCTCAGACAGCAAGCTGCTGCTGAGGCTGCTGGGAAAGCTAGTGGTCCCCATACTGTGTATTGGGATGATGGACTCTTGTACTCAGAGTGTAGAGACCCCAAGTCTGGTGCTACCAGGAGGTTGGTTATACCTCTGAAGTTCAGGGGCTTCCTATTGACCCTAGCCCATGATATTCCCTTAGCAGGTCACCTGGGCCAGAACAAGACTTGGGACAGAATTGTCCCTCACTTTCACTGGCCCCACATGTCTGAAGACACCAAGGAGTTTTGTCGCTCCTGTGTAACCTGCCAGGCCAGTGGCAAGGCAGGTGGCACTACAAAGGCCCCCCTGATACCACTACCTGTGGTGGGGGTTCCCTTTGAAAGGGTAGGGATTGACATTGTTGGTCCCATGGATCCCCAAACAGCATCTGGGCACAGGTTTATCCTGGTGGTAGTGGATCATGCCACCAGGTACCCAGAGGCTATTCCCCTTAGGACCACTACAGCACCTGTGGAGGCAAGGGCCCTCCTGGGAATTTTCTCAAGAGTGGGCTTCCCTAAGGAGGTTGTATCAGACAGGGGTGCAAACTTTATGTCTGGATACTTAAAAGCAATGTGGAAGGAGTGTGGAGTGACTTACAAGTTCACCACACCCTATCACCCACAATGCAATGGTTTAGTTGAGAGATTCAACAAAACCTTGAAGGTCATGATTAAAGGGCTCCCAGAAAAGCTTAGGCGAAGATGGGACATACTCTTGCCCTGCCTTTTATTTGCATAAAGGGAGGTGCCTCAAAAGGGGGTTGGCTACAGCCCTTTTGAACTTTTGTTTGGTCACCCTGTCAGGGGTCCACTGTGCTTGGTGAAGGAAGGATGGGAGTTACCTCTCAAGCCCCCAAAGCAAGACATAGTGGACTACGTACTTGGTCTCCGCTCCCGGATGGCTGAGTATATGAAAAAGGCAACTAAAAACCTTGAGGCTAGCCAGGAACTTCAAAAAGCCTGGCATGACCAAAGGCTGTACTGACTGTTTATCAGCCAGGACAGAAGGTGTGGGTGTTGGAGCCAGTGGCCCCAGCAGCTCTCCAAGACAAATGGAGTGGACCCCACACCATTGTTGAACAGAAGGGTGAGGTTACCTACTTAGTAGACCTAGGAACACCCAGGAGTCCCCACAGGGTTCTCCATGTCAACAGGTTAAAACCATATGTAAACAGGGCAGACATGGGCTTGCTCATGGCTACTGATGAGGGACAGGAGGAAGAGAGTGACCCTCTCCCTGACCTGCTCTCACAGAACCCTGGTGATGGGTCAGTGGACGGTGTAGCCTTGGCAGGCAGCCTCACTACCCAGCAGCAGACTGATTGCAGACAGGTGCTCAATCAGTTCAGACACATATTCTCACTGACACCCAGTCAGACTACCTGGTGCACTCATGAAGTGGACACTGGGGACAGTCTGCCTATTAAAAATAAGATTTATAGGCAACCTGACCATGTCAGGGACTGTATCAGGACAGAAGTCCAGAAGATGTTGGATTTGGGAGTTATTGAACCCTCAGATAGCCCTTGGGCTAGTCCAGTGGTCCTTGTGCCAAAACCTCACACCAGTGGTGGGAAAAGAGAGATGAGGTTTTGTGTGGACTACAGGGGTCTCAATGCAGTCACTAGGACTGATGCCCATCCAATACCAAGGTCAGATGAGCTAATTGTCACTTTGGCCTCAGCCAAGTATCTAAGCACATTTGACCTGACAGCTGGCTACTGGCAGATCAGACTAGCTGATGATGCAAAGCCAAAGACAGCATTCTCAACCCCTAGTGGGCATTATCAATTTGTGGTGATGCCCTTTGGTCTGAAGAATGCACCTGCCACTTTTCAGAGGCTGGTGAATACAGTCCTTACAGGTCTGGAAGCCTATAGTGCAGCATATCTAGATGATATTGCTGTCTTTAGCTCCACCTGGGAGGATCACCTGGTCCACCTCAGAAATGTTTTACAGGCCCTGCAGAAAGCAGGCCTGACTATCAAGGCCACCAAGTGCCAGATAGGGCAGAGTCAGGTTGTGTACCTGGGCCACCTTGTGGGTGGAGGCCAGGTTCAACCACTGCAGAGCAAGATCCAGACCATCATGGACTGGACTGCTCCAACTACCCAGACTCAGGTGAGAGCCTTCTTAGGCCTGACTGGGTACTATAGGAGATTTGTCAAGGGGTATGGATCAATAGTGACACCCCTGAATGACTTAACTTCCAAGAAAATGCCCAAAAAGGTTCAGTGGACAGTTAGCTGTCAAAAGGCATTTGATGACCTGAAGCAGGCCATGTGCACTGCTCCCATTCTACAGAGTCCTGATTACTCCAAGAAGTTCATTGTTCAAACTGATGCATCTGAATTGGGGGTAGGGGCTGTACTGTCACAATTGAATGATGAAGGTCAGGATCAGCCAGTAGCTTTTATTAGCAGAAGGCTGACCCCTAGAGAGACACGTTGGTCAGCCATTGAGAGGGAGGCCTTTGCTGTGGTCTGGGATCTGAAGAAGTTGAGGCCATACTTGTTTGGTACTCACTTCCTTGTTCAAACAGACCATAAGCCCCTCTTATGGCTAAAACAAATGAAGGGTGAAAACCCCAAACTGCTTAGGTGGTCCATTTCCCTACAGGGGATGGACTTCACAGTGGAACATAGACCTGGGAGTAACCATGCCAATGCAGATGGACTCTCTAGGTACTTCCACTTAGAACATGAAGACTTAACTGGGCAAGGTTAGTTTAATGTCCCTACGTTTGGGGGGGGTTGTGTAGGAGAGTAGGATCTGCTTCACATGGGTACCCCCACTTTTTGCTGATGCTTCACTGTTTTTCGACCTTAGTCTGGCTGGGGGCCAGCTAATCAGAACCCCAGCCTAGCTGCTTCCTCTTTAAAATGGTTTCCATGTGCCTTAGGCACATCTCTGATTGGAATCTGGAGTGCCCTTCTAAGTCCCTAGTATATGGTATACTATGTACCCAGGGCATAGGTACCTCAGAGGCCTACCAGGGGCTGCAGCATGTATTGTGCCACCCCTGGAAGGCCATCCAAACTGACACCACAGGTCTGCTACTGCAGCCTGTGTAAGGTGGTGCATGCACCCCTTACTGTGATATAGGCTATTTATATCACTATATACATACACACATATAAAACCTATAAGTCACTCCTATGGCAGGCCTTATCAATCCTGATGGCAGAGTGCGTGGTTCCTATGTGAGAGGGTGCCCCTGCATGAGCAGGGCCCCTCTGGAGCGTTCAGAGACCCTTCTCTGATGCTGTTTGTAGTGCAGCCTGACCATATACTCTTAAGCGCATTATAACCTCGCGTTAAATGCTAACTTTGGGATGGCTGCACGGAAACATGTCGTGTTTGGTGTCAAACATCTTGGAATACTACCCCCCCCCGCCAGTTCTGGTGGCGGGGGTAGCATGCCACCCTTCTAGAGGGAAAGACATGTACAAACCGGTATACCCGGTACTGACTTTCCAGAGCCCTGGCATCCCAAAATGGATGCCGCTGCCACAGACACGAGTCTGGCCTCCTGCTGCTGACCGAAACTCCGGCAGGGGAGGCCTGGACAATAGGTTTCCTGTCCCAGGGAGGTGTGACCACCTCCCCAGACAGGATAGTGTGTATTGGGGCTGGGCGGGAGCACTCTCAGGTGCTTTGAAATCCTGCACTGGGGGCACACTTGGTGTCCCTGTGCATACCCCAGTTCAAACCGGCTCAGGGGCTTCCAGCCCCTGCTCTGGCGTGAAACTGGACAAAGGGAAAGGGGTGTAACCACCCCTCTGCCCTGACCCTCCCATAGGTGGGGCCACAGAGTATGTCCAACCCCCTACCTTAGTATAAGTAGGGGAACCCAGTCCTTAGGACTTTAGATTAACCTGGACGAAACTCTGACACAGAATCCTGGACCTTCGACGCTCTACTTCAAGATTAGAGGACTGAAGAATCTCCCTTGGGGTCAAGGAGTGACTCCCTGCTTGGCAGGCACCAAAGAAGCAATTGTCCGGTCTGCATCGCTGAAGCTCCCGTCGGACGCCGAAGTCTTTGCATCACCAGAGGTGGATTTCCAGACTTCCCCGAGGCTGCCCTGAGTCCCCAGCAAAGCTGAGGCCCGTAGCTGTCGTGGGTAACGTGGAACCGTGACCCCTGGACACCGAACGCATTTGCAAGTGCTTCCTCTTCTGGGTCTCCCACAAAGTCGTGCTTTGGGCTCCGAGTAGCCCCAGCCTCCAGCACCAACTGCACCGAAGATCACTGGCCTCCACTCCACGAGTGTCCTGTGAGCCAGCTCCACATGCATCGTCTCGAGGCTCCTTCGCGGTCGCTAGTCCATTGGCTAGTAGGCCCTCCCGAAGGCCAATCTTTTTCTTCTTGGGCTCCCTAGTTGCTCCAGGTGTGCCCTGATTTATCCTCGCTGGGTGAGTCCCCCAGAGTTTGCTGGTCTGCAACATCGTCCTTCTTCCATTTCCACGAGACTTGCCGTTGCCAAGGCTTGTTGGGTCCAATCCGGTCGCCGACACCCCTGCAATCGACAGACGTCATGAAGCAGCTCGAATCCAGCTCCTGGTTGTCGTCGACACCTCCTGGACCTCGTGGCTGAAGAGTCAAGACGACCATCAACCTACCTGAAGCACTCGACATCGGTGGGCATCTGCTCATCGCCTTCCTGGTCACTGGCTAGTGACCCAGGCTCTGTCCCCTCTGCTTTCAGGTTCTTCAGATCTTCGATCCACCTTTGGATCCACCCGAACACTTTCGACTTGGCCGCCAGCAGCACTTTGCAGCAGATCGCCATTGAAAGCGACGACGAAACCCGACCCCGAAAGACACCTATGCACCCGGCTCCCCTGGGTGAGGTAACTCGAGTACTCCGGTGCTCCCGTGGGTATTGACACTAGAACAGCCTAGTTCTCAAAGGGTTTGCTCCAAGTCCTCCTCTAAGTGTCCCTTTTCTTTTAAATTCTAATCGCAACTTTCCCCATAGAAGTTAACGGTGGTTCGCGGCTGTGTTCATACACTGCACACGTCCCCCGTGGGTCCCCTGTGTCACTGCCTTGGGTGGTTCCTTGTGGTCCAAGCACTTCTACAGGCTCTAGGCCTTGTGTCTAGCTCAGTCATGGTTCTTATACCACTTTATTGGTATATGGTTTGGTACGCCCCTGGGGCTCAAACGTGTATTTGTGCTATTACTGTAGATAACTAACTTATAATTTATGTACTTCGAACTCTAGCCTCATAAAGAGACTAGAGGGGTGTGTTTAGTAATAAATACATATATTTTGAATATATACCTGGTGTGGTCCTCTTTCATTTGGTCACTCAAGAGGTTATAGACTGGTAAAACAAGCTGCTTTACATTCCTTCAAGACTTAGCCTGAACGCTGCTCTCCATAGCTACCACTAGGATAGCTTTCAATAAAGGTTGTCTTTAACCTATCTCCAATAAGGGGTTGTTTGGACTGGTGCAAGGTGCCCACTATAATTAGTGGACAGCATATGCCAGGCCAACTTCTCACAATTATCATGCAGGCTAGTGTCACCACAATGTGGGGTCCCTAGGGGTAGTGCTGTGGTGGGTCTGTCTCTTGCTGTGTTAGTTGCTGTTCCTACAAGCTTGTGTGACATGTGTAATTTGGGCTCCCTCTCATCTAACAATGCCTGTTTGCCCACATAGGGGAATCCGATCCATGAGTTACTTTTATATGGCACTGTATACACATCTGTGTAATTGGAATTCAGGCCTCCTCATGTGTTGTGTGGTTGCCTGGGGACACTGGCACACACCCCCATCACCTGTTGTGTTTGATATGCAGTGTGAGTCTGCCTGTTTGTGCATTTGCACCACTGCATTGGCATATCTTGAGTGTGCCATTGGCTGTATGTTGTTTGGTGGCTTTCCCCTACTGTCCCTGGGACTCCTAGGTCATCAGTCAGCACAATAATCATGGTTTGTATGTCCCATTGCTGCCATGGTATGGTATTTGTTCACCTGACATCTACAGTCTCCACAGGATATCTACATTTGTGTGTCCATTGGTGCAGATATGTGGGTCTGCATTATGATGGTCACTTCTGTCATTGTGTTATTTGTGAATGTTGACAATGTGAGCCCCCAAGGGTGATATTTGTATGCACATGGCCAAAACGATGTTTCATTGCCACTGCACTGTTTGCCTCACCCAATCTATGTTGCTATGGGACACAAGCACTACTATGCCACTGATGTGTTTGTTGTTGTGTGACCAGGAATCATCCATGCAGTTTGGCTTTGGCAGCTTTTACCATGACTACACTTACCTTTTGGTCACTGTGGTGATGGGGCTTTGGGCCCCATTGCCACACTGTTCAAAATGTGCATCAGCTATGGACCCCACACTTACCTTTTGGTCACTGGGTGATGGGGCTTTAGGCCCCATTGCCACACTGTTCAAAATGTGCTTCAGCTATGGACCCCACACTTACATTTTGGTCACTGTGGTGATGGGGCTTTAGGCCCCATTGCCACACTGTTCAAAATGTGCATCAGCTATGGACCCCACACTTACCTTTTGGTCACTGTGGTGATGGGGCTTTAGGCCCCATTGCCACACTTTTTAAAATGTGCATCAGCTATGGACCCCACACTTACCTTTTGGTCACTGTGGTGATGGGGCTTTAGTCCCCATTGCCACACTGTTCAAAATGTGCATCAGCTATGGACCCCACACTTACCTTTTGGTCACTGTGGTGATGGGGCTTTAGGCCCCATTGCCACAATGTTCAGAATGTGCTTCAGCTATGGCCCCACACTTACCTTTTGGTCACTGTGATGATGGGGCTTTAGGCCCCATTGCCACAATGTTCAGAATGTGCTTCAGCTATGGCCCCACACTTACCTTTTGGTCACTGTGGTGATGGGGTGTTCGAACCCATTGCCACAGTGGTCATGGTCGGCTTGCATTGTGGAGGCCACACACATTTATGTGTGACACATGTGATGGGGGTCACATTGTATGTTCAATGTCATGTTCAGTGTTGTAGGCATGTGACACTGACTACACACGCTTGTCATGGTGTTGGGGGGGATGTAATTTTCAGACATTCCTTATGTGGGAGTATGCTGGTTGTGTCATGCATTACCCGTCCTATGAGTAGGGGTGGTGGTAGTGGCAGGCATCCAGCCCTCTATGAGTAGGGGTGGTGTCAGTGGTAGTCATCCATCCCCTTAAGGGTGGGGATGGTAGTAGTGACAGGCATCCAGCCACCCATGAGTAGGGGTGGTGTTAGTGGTAGGCATCCATCCCCCTATGAGTGGGGATGGTAGTAGTGACAGGCATCCAGGCCCCCCTGAGCAGGGGTGGTGGTAGTGGTAGGCATCCAGGCCCCCCTGAGTTGGGGTGGTGGTAGTGGTAGGCATCCATCCCCCCATGAGTGGGGATGGTAGTAGTGACAGGCATCCAGGCCCCCCTGAGTAGGGGTGGTGGTAGTGGCAGGCATCCATCCCCCTAAGGGTGGGGATGGTAGTAGTGACAGGCATCCAGGCCCCCATGAGTAGGGGTGGTGGTAGTGGCAGGCATCCAGCACCCCCTGAGTAGGGGTGGTGGTAGGGTGGTGTTAGTGGTAGGCATCCATCCCCCCATGAGTGGGGATGGTAGTAGTGACAGGCATCCAGGCCCCCCTGAGTAGGGGTGGTGGTAGTGGCAGGCATCCATCCCCCTAAGGTTTGGGGTGGTAGTAGTGACAGGCATCCAGCCCCCCCTGAGTAGGGGTGGTGGTAGTGGTAGGCATCCATCCCCCTAAGGGTGGGGATGGTAGTAGTGACAGGCATCCAGGCCCCCCTGAGTAGGGGTGGTGGTAGTGGCAGGCATCCATCCCACTAAGGGTGGGGATGGTAGTAGTGACAGGCATCCAGGCCCCCATGAGTATGGGTGGTGTTAGTGGTAGGCATCCATCCCCCCATGAGTGGGGATGGTAGTAGTGACAGGCATCCAGGCCCCCTGAGTAGGGGTGGTGGTAGTGGTAGGCATCCAGGCCCCCTTAGTAGGGGTGGTGGTAGTGGTAGGCATCCATCCCCCATGAGTGGGGATGGTAGTAGTGACAGGCATCCAGGCCCCCTGAGTAGGGGTGGTGGTAGTGGCAGGCATGCATCCCCCTAAGGGTGGGGATGGTAGTAGTGACAGGCATCCAGGCCCCCTGAGTAGGGGTGGTGGTAGTGGCAGGCATCCATCCCCCTAAGGGTGGGGATGGTAGTAGTGACAGGCATCCAGCCCCCCTGAGTAGAGGTGGTGGTAGTGGTAGGCATCCATCCCCCTAAGGGTGGGGATGGTAGTAGTGACAGGCATCCATGCCCCTATGAGTGGGGATGGTAGTAGTGACAGCCATCCAGGCCCCCTGAGTAGGGGTGGTGGTAGTGGTAGGCATCCATCCCCCTAAGGGTGGGGTTGGTAGTAGTGACAGGCATCCAGCCCCCCTGAGTAGGGGTGGTGGTAGTGGTAGGCATCCATCCCCCATGAGTGGGGATGGTAGTAGTGACAGGCATCCAGGCCCACCTGAGTAGGGGTGGTGGTAGTGGCAGGCATCCATCCCCCTAAGGGTGGGGATGGTAGTAGTGACAGGCATCCAGCCCCCCCTGAGTAGGGGTGGTGGTAGTGGTAGGCATACATCCCCCTAAGGGTGGGGATGGTAGTAGTGACAGGCATCCAGGCCCCCCTGAGTAGGGGTGGTGGTAGTGGCAGGCATCCATCCCCCTAAGGGTGGGGATGGTAGTAGTGACAGGCATCCAGCCCCCCCTGAGTAGGGGTGGTGGTAGTGACAGGCATCCAGCCCCCCATGAGTAGGGGTGGTGGTAGTGGCAGGCATCTAGCCCCCCATAAGTAGGGGTGGTGTTAGTGGTAGGCATCCATCCCCCTATGAGTGGGGATGGTAGTAGTGACAGGCATCCAGGCCCCCTGAGTAGGGATGGTGGTAGTGGTAGGCATCCATCCCCCTATGGGTGTGTATGGCATTGGTGATGGCCATCCCACCCCTATGGTTCTGCTGTTGCTAGTGTACGTCATTTGTGCATCCCTATGTGTGTGTGACATATTTCGGGTACGTGTCGTTTGTTTGTGTTGTTGGTGTTTGACTTACCGTCTGCGCCGTACGCGTCCGTGCCGGTCACGGTAATAGATGTAGAGTATAGGTAGGACCTGCGCGATGGGATTCATGCTTGGGTCGTCTCGTTCGGGTTACGCGTGTCTTCGACGCGTACTCGTCGCTGGCTTGTTCGTCTCGTAGCCGTGGATCTTCTTGTGGCGCGAATCGGAGCTTATGTACGGCTCTCCCGGATGCTCAAACGTGCCGGACGTAGTGACGGGTTCAGCGCGTACGGAAGGCGCATCGTACTCATCCGGCCGGAAGGTGCTGTGTATTTGCTTCCGTGCGACTCGAATCGGCGTTTACGGATCCGGCTCGGGCGGGGAACAGGAGCTGAAATGGGTGAGTACGGCTCGCTCGGAATCTGGGCTGTTATGTGCATCGTACTTGTTCGTTCGGACGAGTGTTCGAATCGGTCGGGAAACACGCGTTCGGCTTGTATTTTGTCCGGACGAATACTGTTAGGTGCGCTTGCGGCCGAGATCAGAATCGACTCCACAGTCCTGGAAATGGTTAATGTACTTGTTAAACGATTGAAGACCGAACCATCGATGTATTGACCACCACAATTACCAGATCTGAAGGACTTGGAAGCCTTTTCCTCAAGGAAATTTCCCTAAAGACAAGGAGGGATATATTGTTGGGTTGTCCCTGGCCTGTCTCGGATCACTATTTGGACGCTCAAAACATTACTTTGGTGATCTTGTTTTGACAGCGAGAAAGTGTGATTTGTTTTTGACCCTTCTTTTATTTGCCTTCTATGATTAATAAATTCCAGTTTGTGTTGGCATATAAAGAAGTATGCCTTGTTTAACTAGTGTTGTATTAGGTATAATACATTGTTGATTTGCTACTTATTGCATTTTGTGTAAAAGGGATCGGATATATCTTTACCATGCCCAGTAAACAAGATACTGAGAGGGAATTTTTCTCCTTCAGGAGTTTTTTTGTTGTACATGTTCATGCCCAGTCTCCGTGGGGTCTACGGGGTTGCCCTATTGTGTTGTGCTTAGTTCTAGTGCAGACACTTGTCTGCAGTGGTTTTCATTTCCAATAAAGGTGTACCCCTAGTTAGGGGTTACAAAATTGTTTAAATGTTGGAACAAGAAACATTGAGTTATACAGATGACTATTTTGCTAAAATAGCAAGTGATTCCTCATTACTAGGTAATAAGCGTACCACATGGACAACAACAAAAAATGAATCTTTACTATCTAATCTAGAGAGAATAAGCAAACAATGATTGAGGACTGAACTACATGCCAAATTTTTCACGGAATGTTTGAATGTGAATATCATCCCTATAGGCCTGCAAGTAAGAAATATCCCAATTATCTATGTAAAGGACGAAGAATTTAAGACTAATTTTAGCTACGTATCAAATAAATGATCTCATAGTTGGATGGTACTAAGCATCAAAACAGCTCTAAATCATATTAAGAAAATTAAGGAGGAGATCACAGAACTAGAGAAAAAAACACTGAATGATAAGACAATAACAAATGCCAAAGACTATTTAGAAACATTACAAGCTAGGATTAGGGATTTTCAAGCTACGATTAGGGATTTTCAATCATTTAATATACAAAAAAAGACAGGTAAGATACAGAAAGACTTTAGGAGGTATAATAAAGAACATACTTATCCATATATAAAGAAAGATTTTTACCACCAAGGCTCGGGTGATCCCTAGAATACAGTCCCACCCAGAACTATAACATTTTCTGACAATGGTTCTGATTCTGACAGTGACAACAGTGCTTTAGGATATAGCTCCCCTCCGTCCACCTCCAACCAATATTTTTTTAGTACAAGGCCCAAAGAGACAACCACAAATGGACAGGGGAGAGTGATCAGGCAAAGATGGTACATGAACGAATATACTCCAGGGCAACAACAGATTCAGAACTAGTATTATAAGTGGTGAACAAGGATCCTATGACCACCCTGCTCCTGTACCTATCTTTAAGCCTTCGACACATATTTTAAGTTTAACTAAAACGAAGTATTAAGCACAGGTATATCCTCCGTCCCCTCACACAGAAACAATCCTTTTATGATCCAAGTGGAATTATTGCGTTTCTTCAGAACCATCAGATTGAAATACATTATTTCATCTCATGATTCCAAAAGGGTCAATGACACCATTGGACTACATTATCTATCCACCTTTTAGCCACCCACTAACTTGATGTCTACAGATATAATTACATTTGAAAATGTAGTGCTTTCTGCAACTCAAGCACTTTTTAGAAAACAGAATTATACAAGATTCAATCTCTCCAAGAAGCAACTCACTGCTCTTAAAAATTGGTCCACTTTAGAGGATGTTACTATAAAACCAGCAGACAAAGGTGGGAGCATAGTTTTACAAAACAAATGGGATTATGACCAGGAGACTCTGCGACAACTGAGTTAAGATACACAATACAAAAAACAACATTGTCACTCCATAGCTTCTATTCCTAAAAAGATATCTGAACCCATGTAGGGTCTCAATAAGTCTTGGCTTAGTGACAAAGTGTTTGCCTACCTAAATAAATTTGATTACTCAATTTCACATTTTTATACCTTAACTAAGGTTCATAAGAGTATAGAAAAGCCCCCTGTCGAACTATTGTGGTCGGATGTAATTTCATACTACAACCTTTAGCTAAATATGGGGAATTTTTTATTAAATCTTTCGTTCCTCAAACTAAATCTTTCACTAAAGATAGCAGAGCAGTCATTAGTCAGCTAGAAGGAGAAATTATTGATTCCACACAAGAGCTACTTGTCACTATGGATATAGAAAGCCTATACACTAGCATCCCACAAAGAGAGCCTTTAGATATCCTCACACCGTTTTGGAAACTCGCCATCGTCCTCATAGAGTACCATCATCATTCATAGTGGAATGTGCCTCGATCGCACTAGGGCAAAACTACTTTATTTTTAACAATTCATTTTATTCCCAAATCAAAAGAGTGGCGATGGGAGCAATGTACGCTCCAGACAGAGCTAATCTGTATGTGGCACACTTTGAAAACAAAAAATTTATTCAGATACTAACCCATTTATCCCACAGTCCGAAATGGCTACAATACATAGAGACATCTTTTTCATTGAGTGAGGCTCTCTCTCAAAACTCGTATTGTTTCACTGTTGGCTCAATAATTAAAGCATTCACTTACAATTTTCTCTAGAACACAGTGATTCTCAAATCAACTTTCTTGATCTATCCATCAAAAAGGACTGTGACTCCCTTTTTGTGAGTCTGTATACCAAACCAACTGCACATGACAATCTATTAAAATATTATAGTCAACATCCCAGAAATCTGAGGGACCACTTACTTTTTGAGCAATTCTGCAGAATTAGACGCAAATGTACTAAGAAAACAGATTATTTTGAGGAAGTGCAAATACTGTAATCTAAACTAGTTGCAAGAGGCTACCCACCAAGATTAGTTTAGAGATCGCTTATGATGGAGCAGTAAAAATAAAAATTTTAACCCTTAACAAATTATATAATTAATTAATTAAAAATTTTCGTTTAAATGTATTAATCAACATTGTATATGTGGGAATGGTAATATGCCAATGTATGTGCTAAATAATCTACTAATGAATGTCCGTGTGTCTAATCATAACGTAAGAATAAAAAGCGTACTAAATAAAATAAATGCATGTTTGTGCTTCATAGAAATAAAATGTGTTGTTGCAAAAACAATAGTGATGGTAAGTAAGGAGCAGCTTAAATGTCGCTTTTGCTAGGTAACAACTAATTGGGGTACGTAGACGGGAGGGAAACGAAAGGGATATTTTTCTCTATTTTAATTATGTTTTGTTTGCCTCAAATTAGTGCTTCTAAAGTAGAACCGAGTGGCGAGATAAAATGGCCGCCAGTGGGAAGATGTGCGCAGGTGCAAGGGGACACGTGGTACGGGATGAGATTGAAGAAATCTGGAGCCTCGTGATGTCTCTGAGAGGCTAGGATGCAAGAAATGGTCAAGGCTGGTGTGACCTAATTGAACTGATAGTGTGCCGTGATGATCAGGAGAGAGTCCGTGGGAAAGGAGCCCAAGAGAAAGGACAATGACTGCGGAGTTCTTGAATGTGTCAAAAGAAGATACAAATGGACTGATCGAATCGGATGAAAATGTTTAAGCGTATGGGAAAGGAAATGATCCAAGGACCCTTGAATCCAAGAGAACTTGATTAAAGAATGAATAAGCTGACATGCATGGACCAATGAAAGAAAAGCGTGATATTAATGTTGCAACAGTTAGTTAGCAAAGTTAGAATTGGGGTATAAGAGGGCCTACTCTTAGTGGGAGGGAGTCAGTTCCAGGGAAGTTCCAGAGAGTTCCAGTCAGAGTTCCAGGCAGTTCGAGAGTCGTGGTTGCAGTAGAGGAGACGGGTTGCAGGTAGCTGATGCTGACGAGCTGAAGTTGCTGTTGCTGTCTTAACTTTACAGTTGAGTATGAGAATCAGGCTATTTCTAATCCCAAAGTTAGGTTAGAAATCATTAGGCTAAATTAGGAAGCTAGGCAGGTAACTAGGGTTTTTGGCTTCATGACAAAATTTCCTTTTCTGCAATAAATTGGTTATGCTTAAATAAAATTGTGAATTTAAAAATGAATAATTGAATAAAGTATTAAATTCTTTCCATGCTTTTAAAATTATATAAAATTTAAGATTCTTTAAACCCAAAATGACTCAGTGGTTATTTTCCTAAATAATTGTGACATGAGTAATTGGTTGATTGTGATTCAGCTGGTCTTAATCACTATGAACTAATTTCTTAAATGAATGATTCATCGACAAAACAATGAGCAGGAATATCTTAAGAAATAACTAAAAGAAAGTGACAAATTAAGGTAAATAGATATCCTTGCTCTTCCAGCGGTACACAAAATGGTGTTCTCCATTTAGTTCTCATGCTTCTCCTAGGAGTACAGAATTTCATAAAGGTGTAAAAGGAAATCCAGGAGTGTGCGTGTGTGTTAGACGATGTTTATGGGCCCCATCGTCATGTGGATATGAGAAATATAGTTTGCCCCTGGATGACCTATAAGTAACCTAGGAGGAGAATAGTTTTTATTGTACGCGCTGCATCAGATTTCTTGGTAGCAGAGTTATGGTTTTCTATAGATTAGTTTAGTGATTATTGTTTATTGATTATTGATTATTTGATGACTAACACTATATGTTGAGTCGCGTTATGTTATATGTAAGTTTTCACGCTTCTGGGATGTAGGAAGTGGAACACGTGTGGCAAGAGAAGTCACATGGAATTTGGTACATGGTCTGAATTCATTTTGGTTATAACGCAGGTTGTGTTATGTTAGGGATTTCGGTGTGAAGAGTGTGTAAATGAAATAGCAAATCACGTTTACTTGTGAAACTTTGGCCTTAATTCTCAGGAGCCTAGTCTCCACATGTGTCTTATCCCCAGAGAAACGAGTAAATTGTTTGTTTGAAAGAAGGGTAAGGTAGAGGGAAGTGCTACTTTATCGGCGAAAGTAAATAATTCTGTGGTAGGGTAGAGGTAAGCGCTGCCTACTGGAAAAACAGGATTCTTGTGTAAAAGGACAAGGCTGTCACTTTGTTTAGCGAATCAGACTATGGAATTGTTTATTTGTTGTAACTAACGAAGAAAAACAGTAAAAAGAAAAATTGCCGATAAATTTTGTAAAGGAGGGGTAAAGAGTAGAAGTGACGTGGAAAAGTGCCGCGCTAGGATTGGTTAGTGCACTAGTCACGTGAATACAGAGCAGGAGTGACGTAGAAAAAGTGCCGCGCTAGGATTGGTTGGTTCACGGACGGTGGAAATTGTTCTGATTGGTACGTTAGTGTGAATCGCGCTGTAATTGGACTAAGTTCCGTACACAGAAACAGCGTTAGAGTAAAGGGAAAACAAATAGAAAACATGCCGTATTACGAGTATGAAAGGGAGAGAACGTCATGGACAACGAAATTAAAGAATTTCTTTAAGAAAGACAAAAAGGTTGTGACTAGAGAGGGACAGGTAATTCCTCCGCCAAAATCAGCAGCTTCACATATGATGCTGAAATATGGATATCATACGTGCATATGGTTGGATAATTGGGTAAAATATACAAAGAATGATGGAGCATTGGCTTTCCCTGAAAATGGTTCTTTTAATGTAGCGATTTTACGGAATTTAAAAGAAAAGATGCTTAAATTGGAACCTAGACCTAGACCGACACAGTTTGAGGCTTTAACAGAATGGGAAGATGAGATGTACGAGAAAGAAAGATTCAGAGGTATGAAAGGTTATGAGTTCGTGCCCGGAAGATTGTGGGGAATGAATCATGAGGACAGAATAAAACGATGGAGATGTGCTAACATGACAGGAGGTTTGTTTCCAGCTTTTACAGTTGAGGAAGGGACTAAGAAAAAACGGACTGAGAAAAAGAAACATTTAGAGAGAGAAAAGTATATGCATGAGAGCGAAACGGATGACGAGTTGCTGGAAGATATATTAAATAAAAATCCACCTCCGTATCAGCAGAATTCTACAGTGGTGACACCAAATGCGCCACCAATAGAAACTATGCGAAATAAAAGTCCAGGAAAAAGTCAAGAAATAAATAGGTCACAAGAACAAATAAGAACTTCCCAAAATGAGGGAATAGAAAATGATAGTGCAAGAGAATTGGCAAGGACAACAAAAGAATTAACTGAGAAAATTAGAGAATTAACCAAGAATATGGAAGCAGTTACCGTACCCGTAACAATAGGTCCAGTAATACCAGTTTTCGAGAATCAGAAAATTGATGAACGATCTTTGGTGATTCCCTTAAGTTCGCAATTCCAAAGAGAAAAGGAAAGAATGGAAACAAGTCCAGGTACGAGCAATTTGACTAGTGCTTACAGACCAAGTCCACCTGAAAATTTGACAGTGAATGAGTGTAGCGGTAGGAAAATGCCTATGGTAACTGAATCTGCAACAGTGACACCTGAAAAGAGTAGAAATTGGACAGAAATAAATAGTACTCCTATAGGTCCGACTCCTGATGAGTTAAATGAGTGGATAAAAGCTTTTAAAATAAAAGAAACAGAAGAAAAACCATTAGATGTGATCAGATTGAAAATTGACATGGAAGAATTAATTCTAGGAACGATTGGTACAGAAAAGATAAAGAATTATCAGGATGATGAAATAATGTTTCTGTGCAAAAGTATAACATGGAGGGCAAAGAATTTACATGACAAACTAGAAGAAGTGGCCGGTGAGATTGGAATAGATTTTGCAAAAGTAAAAACGTTGCAGAAACCATACAGAGTAGATTTTTGTGAAAAAGATATTGAAAATTTGAATACAGCAGGAAGGTTAACACAGATAAAAGAGTTGATTGTTTTGTTGAGAAAATGGGGTGATGTAGACAGATGGAAGGTTAGATGGACAAAGAAGAATGAGAAAAGCGTAGACAAAGGTTCATTGGCTTTTATGATAACAGAAAAGGAACATGTTGTTAAAGAGTACCCTATGAGAGAAACTCCAGGTGGTAGTTATGTGCATGTTCCCTGGACTAGGCAGGACATCCTGTCATTTACAAATGACTTTCCAAAGTTAAGAGAAAAGCCAGTTGAGTGGTACCGACAGGTAGAAAGGTTTGTAAAGGTCTCGAAAGTGTTGTGGATAGATTTGGATGGATTGTTTGACATAGTGGTACCAACGGATCTGTGGTCAGAATGTAAGATTACAGTTGACTGGCCAACTACAGAATATCCAAGAGATCCTAAGACAGGAGCTCCAGGACCAGATGTGATGAAGAAATACGACAAGGTGATTACCTTTTTGAAAAATAAGATTCCTCCAAAAGAAACAGATTGGGTTAAGATTGATAGAACTACACAGGAAAATAAGGAGAGTGTACATGCATATTATGAGCGATTGTTGTTGGTTTTCAAACAGTATAGTGGTTATGAGGAATTAAGTGAGAAGGATATGAGTCATTTTGTATACCGATTTGTATTTGGCTTGAAACAAGAAATAAGCGATATGATTAAGCAACATATGATAAACTGGCAGAATGCAAGTGTAGATGAGGTGCTGAGGTATGCTAAGTATTGTAGTGATGAAATAGAGAGTAAACAGCGTAAGTTGAAAGAAAAAGCAATGTGGGCACAAGTGAAAGTGGCAGAAAAACAAGAAGCCCAATTGGATAATAATAATGGAAACGAATCAGGACAGAATAAGATGCGACCAAATATAGGTAAAGGAAAAGGACAAGTGAGTCTAGAAGAGGCAAAGAAGAAATGGCCATGTCATAATTGCGGAAAATTAGGGCATTGGAGAAATGAGTGTAAGTTCCCACCTAAACCTAATCCGGAACATCAATCATTAACTCCACAGGTGCAGAATGAGGTAGTTGTTCAACAAAGTCAGGTGCCGCAACCACCACTTCCCAACACTGTTAACCAGCAAAGATACAGTACAGAAACAGGATTCTACGGAGGAGAGCAGGTAACACAGTTGCCGAGAGCAGCTAACATTTCCCAGTATTGGTTGCATCAGAGTGAGGATGACCCGGATGAAAGTTTCTGACGGTGCGCAAGAGAGGGGAAAGAGTGCGTGCTTGGCGCAACTCTAGAGGTAGATCAGTCTGGTCCCTTTGTGGATGGAGAAGTGAATGGAGCAAACGTAACATTCCTTGTCGATACTGGAGCTACCCGTTCTACTGTTAGGTCAGTGGAAATTCCGAACCTTCCTCTCTCAGGTGAATGCATCCAAGTGGTAGGAGTTGCCAATCAGCAGATTAAAACCCCACTTACTGAATTGGTAGAAGTAAAAATTGGCTCTTTTAGAAAAATGCATAAGTTTGTAGTGTGCGATTGTAGTCCTGTAAATCTTCTAGGTCGTGACCTTTTGTGTAAAATGAATTGCACGATTTATTGTACACCAGAAGGAATAGGTTTTCAGACTTCGGATGAAGATGCTTTGTATAAAGTAACTTTGATGAATCAGGAACCTGAAATGAATGGTTTGTTTCCTGCATTTGATGCAGAAAAACTTCCAGAAGAGTTAAAAAGTGCAGTGAAAGAAAGTGTGTGGGATTTTACAGGAGAAGACATTGGATTAATGAGAGAAGTTGATCCCGTAAAAGTGACAGTGAAAGAAGGGATAAGTTATCCAAACACGCCACAGTACAAATTAACTCCAGAAATAATTGAAGGAATAACTCCTGTGATAAATAAGATGATTGAACAGGGAATTTTGAAAGAAATCATGAGCAGTCCATGTAATTCACCTATTATGGGACTGAAAAAGCCAAATGGGACATACAGAATAGTACAGGATTTGAGAAAGATCAACAAAATAGTGGTACCATGTTGTCCAATAGTGCCAAATCCTGCAGTAATTCTATATCAAATCCCGCATGAAGCCGAGTGGTACACTGTGATAGATTTATGTCACGCATTTTTCTCTATTCCTTTGCATCCAGATAGCCAGCCATTATTTGCATTCCGTTTTGGAGAGCGTATTTTGGCATGGTGCCGAATTCCACAGGGGTATACAGAAAGCCCCTCAATTTTTAATCAGATTCTAAAGAGATCTCTGGAAGATTTAAAAATGCCAGAAAAATCAGTGATGGTGCAGTATATCGATGACCTATTGGTGGCATCGAAAACCAAAGAAGCATGTGTAAGTGACACAATTGCTTTGCTGAACCACTTAGAGAAAAGAGGACATAAAGTGTCTCCTTCAAAATTACAGTTTTGTCAGAAAGAAGTCCAGTATTTAGGACATAAAATTGAGAAAGGAGTACGGAAAATAGCGACAGAAAGAGTAAGAATGATTCAAGGAATGAGAGCACCAATGACTCAAAGAGAGGTAAGAATGTTTTTGGGAATGGTTGGATATTGTCGACAATGGATAAGTGGATTTTCTTTGATTGCAAAACCATTACAAAAACTGACAAAGAAAGATGTAAAAGACCCTTTTGAGTTAAACAAAGAAGAAATGAAATCTTTCAAAGAATTGAAAAAGAAACTGTGTGAGGCCCCTGCATTAGGCATGCCTGATTATGAGAAGGATTTTGAGTTATACTGCAGTGAAAGAGATGGATGTGCATTTTCAGAACTGGTACAAAAACACGGCACCATGAAGAGGCCTATAGCTTACTTTTCAGCTGTTTTAGATCCTATAGCAAAAGCATTGCCTGGATGTTTGAAAGCAGTTGCTGCTACTTGTGTAAGTCTGGAACAAAGTGAAGGTATAGTGATGGGGTATCCACTGAGAGTATATGTTCCCCATTCAGTAGAAATTCTTTTGACAAGAACAAAAACACAGTACATGACACATAGTCGGCTGACTAAGTACGAAAAAGTCATCTTGAGTGCAGAAAATGTGACTATAGATAGATGCATAAATGTAAATCCTTCGACATCATTGCCAGATGAAGAGAGTATAATTGAACAAGATGAAGTAGATCATGATTGTCTGAATGTGCTGGAATATTGCACAAAACCAAGAGCTGACATAAAAGATGAACCGTTAAAGGAATCCGATTATGTCATGTTTGTAGATGGTTCATGTTTACGCACAAAGGAAGGAGTGTTAAGCGCAGCTTATGCAGTATGCACAGTGGCAACTGTGATGGAAGCGTCTTGTCTGAAAGGAGTTAGGTCAGCCCAAGTTGCGGAACTAATTGCTTTGATTCAAGCATGTAAATTGGGGAAAAATGTACGAATCACGATTGTGACCGATAGCCAATATGGTTTCGGCATCGTACATGATTTTGGTCAAATTTGGTCACAAAGAGGATTTTTGACATCTGCAGGAACACCTATCAGAAATGGAGAGTATGTTAAAAAACTGCTTGAGGCGATACAGCTGCCTAAACAAATAGCTGTAGTGAAGTGCAAGGCGCATAAGAAAAACGAAGACTACATAGCGGTCGGCAATAATTATGCTGATGAGATCGCTAGATATTGTGCGGAAAACATGGCGTCCCTGAACAAAAATAGAGAAAGGGAGCATGTCTCTTGTCCTTTGCTTTTCACTAACGCAGTCGAAACATGGGATGAAGTAAGGCAGTTACAAGAAACAGCAAGAGATGAGGAAAAGGATTACTGGATTAAAGCAGGATGTAGAAGACAGGAAGATAATGGAGTGTGGGTATACAGAGATGAAAGACCAGTTATGCCTGATAGCATGATTGCAGACATGGCACGGATGTACCATGGACAAGCTCATATTGGGAGAGATGCAATGATCAGACTTTTTAGACAGACCTGGTATAACCCAAAATTCAGAGCCATTGCTGAAAGTCTTTGTCAAAGATGTCTTATTTGTCAACAGTTTAACCCAGGAAGGAAAACCGTAGTGAGTCTAGGAACAATAGGACGAGAAGGAGGTCCATTCACAAGGATACAGATGGATTTCATTGAGATGCCCCTAGTAACAGATTAAGATATGTTCTGGTGGTCGTCTGTTTGTTCTCTCGTTGGGTGGAGGCATACCCCACAAGAAGGAATGATGGAACAACAGTGGCAAAACTTATGCTACGAGAGTTCATTCCGAGGTATGGTTTTCCAGTCACAGTTGAGACAGATAGAGGAACACATTTTCAAAATGAGTTGATCCAATTGATTTGTGAAGCACTGAGTATTAAACAAAAATTACATTGTGCTTACAGACCAGAGGCTTCTGGGGTAGTAGAGCAGATAAATGGAACAATTAAAAACAGATTAGGAAAACTGTGTCAAGCTACAGGACTCAAATGGCCAGATGCACTGCCTCTTGTTCTGATGACTATCAGAAGCATCCCTGAAAAGAAAACGGGACTCAGTCCTCATGAAATGATCATGGGACGAGCAATGAGACAAGCCCACGTACCAGTCAACAAGTTATTAACAATAACTGATGATCTAATACTGGATTATTGCAAAGGACTGGCTGATGTGGTGCGTTCTGTGTTTCATCAGGTTGGACCGGATGCGACCACTCTTGAAAGAAAACCAGCCCACGACTTGAATCCAGGAGACTGGGTCCGTATTAAAGTCCACAGGAGAAGAAACTGTCTAGTTCCGCGTTGGGATGAGCCAAGACAGGTAATCCTAGTAACAACGACTGCTGTCAAGTGTGCAGGAGTGAAGAACTGGGTTCATGCCAGCCACACAATCAGAATTCCAGAACCTACAGATCGACATGTGAGTCGGCGTTTGGAAGTGTGGGATAAAAGTTTAACGGCTGGAACAACCAAGATAAAAGAAAGGGTGCCAGAACTTGAAGATCCACCTGAAAGTCGACATCTGGAGACCCCAACGGAAAACACCTCTATAGAAGAAGAGGAACAAGAAGAAGAAGAAGAAAGAAATTCAGAAGTTCCAGAACTTGAAGATCGACCTGTAAGTCGACATCTGGAAATATCTGACACAACTTCAGGATCTGATGATTCAGCTGCAAATTGGGAAGAATTCCGAAAGAGAACTTGGGGTTATAAACCAATTAGAGAAGAAACTGAGCAAGAAATTGAGTTAGATGAACAACCAAGTACAAGTTATGGTGGAAATCCTTCAGAAACAATATTAATAGATGAAGTAGGGAAAGAAGTACACAAAAAGTTAGAAAATCGAGAAGAACCCCGAGGAGCAATAGGGATAGATAGAAAAACAGGAGAACAGGGAAATTCAGAAACAGATAAGGAGGAAAACACCAAATCGGAAGAACCCCGAGGAGGGACAGTGATAAGGGAAAACAAAAAGGAGAAGACAGATCCACCAGTAGGAGATGACGAGATTATAAGTTTCAAAATAAGAGACAATAGTGAGACAGTTGAAACAGAAACAGAAGAAAGTGGAGGAGAGGAAAAAGCAAAGACTGAATCAAGAAAAAGAAATTGGAAATCAGAAAGAGAAGAAAGAGAAGGTGAAGCCAAAAGGCCAAGAAAAGGAGATAATTGGCCCAACAGCTATGTAAGAAAATTGAGATATAGAATAATAAGAGCAGAGGATGAAGATGCTGAACAAGTAAATGAGGTAACAAGTCAAAAGGGACAAGAAAAACCCAGTGGAAAAAGATTACAAAAGTCCAAAAGGACAAAGAAAGTGAATTCAAAATTTAAGTCGCCTGAGTGGCTGTATATTGCATTAACTGATTACAAAGAAGAAGAAGAAAACACTCACGGAAACCAGAGACTGAGAAGTCGGATGGGAAAAGGTGAGATGCAACGAAACTGAAGTGAAGACTTATAGTGCTTCTACCGGACGTGACAAATTTACTGGATGTGACAAATCACCGGATGTGACAACGAAAGAATTCTGGAGAGAATTAAAGAAAGTACCAAGCAAAGACTTTTTTGAAAGCAGAGTGGCATCTAAGTCATTTCTGAGGTGTAGTGACACAATTTTCTGAAACTTAATAAATAGAAAAAGAAAAATGGAAAATAATAGGGATAGAAGAGATAAATGTGAATTTATAAAGAGATGGTGCAAAATGTGCTGCTTTTGTACAGGGTTATTAATGACCATATGGATAGTTTTAGCAATCACAATTCCTATTAGTGTAGCTGTGATAGAAGCAAAGAATGATACTAAACAAGAAAAAGAAACTAATATTAAAGAACAAGTTGTTTTAAGAAGTAGTGCAGAGTTGCATAAGGATAGGTCAGTAACAGATTTCTCAAAGAATGTTTTTACAAAGTTGTTGTATGAGTACGTAAAAACAATGGAAGTAAGAGATTGTTATGTTTGTATGCAGTTGCCTGCATCAGTATCGGAAGGTGTGACTTATCATCACTTACCTTTGACTTATGGAATAACATGTAGTGTAATAGCAAGTTTATTTTATAAAACAGGTAGATTAGAATCTTATTATACTGATATAGATAAGATATTTGCAAACATTCCCGTAGTACCAGAACTTAACAAAGTAAAACCAGCAAAAGTTTTAGGAGAATTCTTTTTAGAACATAGAAAATTAACGTTAGAAGAAATAGTTAGTAACAACCTTACCTGTGAGTTAAAGAAAGAAGAAAAAGTATTTTTGGATATGGTTGAAGAAAGAAGAATGAAATTTCAAAAAGAAGCAATAAAGGAGGAAGGAAAACGTTTATGGACGTTTGAGGAAGGAAATCATGAAGGGAAAAGGATAAATGCAGCAATGACTTTAGATTGGCCACAAACAGGAAAGTTGTGCATTAAGAGAAATAAGACAGTCTATGACAATTACTTTGTAGGTTCCAGTATCTGCCATGACAATTATCAAATTCTGGGAGGTTGGGGATTCAAAGGTGGAAAGGACCCAATATTTCCAGGTATCTATTATATTTGTGGGAATAGAGCTTATTACAGGTTACCGGACCATTGGTATGGAACTTGCTATGTAGGCCTGGTCTTTCCAAAGATTTTTCACATGGACAGAGAAGAAAAGGGAACATACAAGATGATTAATAGATTTACACGTAGAAAAAGGGAAAGTTTTTCAGAAATTGTAGGTGATATTTTTGGAGCATTAATACCAGCAGTGGGAATATCTTTGAATGCATTTAAAATTCGGAAGTTATCCACAGTAGTAGATCGTTTGTCTACAGATACTGCGGGAGGGTTCTTAATGGTAAATACCGAAATGGTTGCCATGAGAGCTATGGTGATGCAAAATCGGCTTGCCCTTGATATTCTTTTGGCAAAAGAGGGTGGAGTTTGTGGAATGTTGAAAGTCCAACATTGTTGTACTTACATTCCGGATAACAGTGAAAATATACAAAAGTATATTACAAATATTACAAGTCTGCACAAAGAATTAGTTCCACTGGAGGTTGAAAGTGTTTTGGGAAAACTTGGTAGAGGGTTTTCCTCAATAGCAAATTGGTTAACTAGGATGAGTAGACTAGTGATAGGGAAAGTTATAATAGTAGCAACTATAGTAATATTATTAGCCATGATGTTGAAAATAGTAATCACATGTATAAAGAGAAAAGTAAGACAGAATAAGATAAGAAGAAATAACAGATTAATGAGAGAAAGAGAGAGAGAAATGGGTGAAATTGAGTTGGAGAAAATGAAAGAAAGCATGTATAAAGAGACTAAAAGGCAAGATGAAGAAGAGACAGAGATATGAATAACAGAAAGTAAAGGATGAAAGACATGCTGCCTGAAAAGAAGTATGACTTGGGTTTTATGTGGTGATTTAAAAATCACCAAAGGGGGGATTGATGGAGCAGTAAAAATAAATTTTTTAACCCTTAACAAATTATATAATTAATTAATTAAAAATGTTCGTTTAAATGTATTAATCAACATTGTATATGTGGGAATGGTAATATGCCAATGTATGTGCTAAATAATCTACTAATGAATGTCCGTGTGTCTAATCATAACGTAAGAATAAAAAGCGTACTAAATAAAATAAATGCATGTTTGTGCTTCATAGAAATAAAATGTGTCGTTGCAAAAACAATAGTGATGGTAAGTAAGGAGCAGCTTAAATGTCGCTTTTGCTAGGTAACAACTAATTGGGGTACGTAGACGGGAGGGAAACGAAAGGGATATTTTTCTCTATTTTAATTATGTTTTGTTTGCCTCAAATTAGTGCTTCTAAAGTAGAACCGAGTGGCGAGATAAAATGGCCGCCAGTGGGAAGATGTGCGCAGGTGCAAGGGGACACGTGGTACGGGATGAGATTGAAGAAATCTGGAGCCTCGTGATGTCTCTGAGAGGCTAGGATGCAAGAAATGGTCAAGGCTGGTGTGACCTAATTGAACTGATAGTGTGCCGTGATGATCAGGAGAGAGTCCGTGGGAAAGGAGCCCAAGAGAAAGGACAATGACTGCGGAGTTCTTGAATGTGTCAAAAGAAGATACAAATGGACTGATCGAATCGGATGAAAATGTTTAAGCGTATGGGAAAGGAAATGATCCAAGGACCCTTGAATCCAAGAGAACTTGATTAAAGAATGAATAAGCTGACATGCATGGACCAATGAAAGAAAAGCGTGATATTAATGTTGCAACAGTTAGTTAGCAAAGTTAGAATTGGGGTATAAGAGGGCCTACTCTTAGTGGGAGGGAGTCAGTTCCAGGGAAGTTCCAGAGAGTTCCAGTCAGAGTTCCAGGCAGTTCGAGAGTCGTGGTTGCAGTAGAGGAGACGGGTTGCAGGTAGCTGATGCTGACGAGCTGAAGTTGCTGTTGCTGTCTTAACTTTACAGTTGAGTATGAGAATCAGGCTATTTCTAATCCCAAAGTTAGGTTAGAAATCATTAGGCTAAATTAGGAAGCTAGGCAGGTAACTAGGGTTTTTGGCTTCATGACAAAATTTCCTTTTCTGCAATAAATTGGTTATGCTTAAATAAAATTGTGAATTTAAAAATGAATAATTGAATAAAGTATTAAATTCTTTCCATGCTTTTAAAATTATATAAAATTTAAGATTCTTTAAACCCAAAATGACTCAGTGGTTATTTTCCTAAATAATTGTGACATGAGTAATTGGTTGATTGTGATTCAGCTGGTCTTAATCACTATGAACTAATTTCTTAAATGAATGATTCATCGACAAAACAATGAGCAGGAATATCTTAAGAAATAACTAAAAGAAAGTGACAAATTAAGGTAAATAGATATCCTTGCTCTTCCAGCGGTACACAAAATGGTGTTCTCCATTTAGTTCTCATGCTTCTCCTAGGAGTACAGAATTTCATAAAGGTGTAAAAGGAAATCCAGGAGTGTGCGTGTGTGTTAGACGATGTTTATGGGCCCCATCGTCATGTGGATATGAGAAATATAGTTTGCCCCTGGATGACCTATAAGTAACCTAGGAGGAGAATAGTTTTTATTGTACGCGCTGCATCACTTACAAGGGCATGATATAATAACAGAGATGAATTACAGAAAGAACAAGCATTTGCAATGCAATAGGACTCGCATTTGTTAAAGTTAGAGATGTTGGCGTTGAAAACGGCAATGTGTTTTACTTATGTTTTTTTATTTGCAGTGGAGTAATAATATTTGCACAGCGCTGATGCTGAGTATAAAAAAGCAAAAGTAAAAAGCATTATCATTTTGAATGCTAAGACCTCTAACTTTAACAAATGCTAGATGCATGGCAGTTAGATGCCCCCCCACCCCTTGGAGGTCACAGTCGAATGGACCCACGCATTCAAAGGACATGAGGTGTAAGTTAGAGCTATTGCAAAGGTCTTTCTACTTTCAACAATTATAAAAGTGCCACAACACGTTTTGTATTGGCAAAGGGTTAATAGACCCACTGTAAGTGGTCAAAGTAAATGCTGGTTGTTCTTGGAGCGATGTAAGTAAATTTACTTTATGTGAGTTATTGCTCTGTGTGTGCACTGCTCCTGCAGGGAGGGCTTGGGCAGACGGCGGGGGAGGGGCAAAAATGTTAGGAATCTACTGGTTTTGTTTGCTGTGAACAAAATAATTACAGTGGGCATTGTGGCACAGACAAGACCTTAGCTATTAATCTACACTAAAGATTTTTTTAAAGTAGCCAGCGGAAAACAATACATAGCAACTTGCTTTTAAACATTAGCGCGCAGCATTGACTGTACACTGTATGTACCCACCGGATTATCTGTAGTGGAGATTGTTGAGGCAGAACTTCGTTTCTGTTGAAGTTTTCAAGGTGCTGGTGGCGGAGTCTTCCTACAGTGCAGGCTGATTCTATTGAAGGGGAGCCTGTGATAGGAGCACTGTGTCGTGTCTCTGTGCCTGGAATCAGCTGCCATGCCATGTCTCTGTGCCACACAGTTATGATACACTCAAAGCAGAGTCATCCCCTCCAGTTAAAACAAGCTCCACTTCCATTAGAAGAAGTAACAAGCATTTGCAATGCAAACGGTCTCGCCTTTGGGACCTTATATATATTTAGCTATGCAGCACCTTTGCCTGGGTGCTGAAACATCTACTGTTCTTCAACATGTATACAGCATGCTTCTCTCATGACAGATCATGTCGGCTGCCTGTTATCAATATAAGCAGGAACCCAGCAAGTACAATCTAAATAATGTTAAAAATACTGAAAGTGAACATGGTCTCCATCCCTCTCCAAAAACCTTTGGAAGACTCCTTATGTAGATATAATAGGATCTTCTAGAATGCCCTGCAGAGTGTTTCTGAATAACCTGAAAAAGGAAATCGGCTGCATTCTGATACCTGAAAATGTGACACCTTATTAAACCTTGTTGCTTTAAACAATATTTGTGTAAATGTACCCAATGCAAGGGTTAATCTGACCTAATTAAATCGTCGGCCTTAATCTCTTACTAAAAAAGAAAGACTAAACTAACATGCATCCTTTGTTTTGTTTACAAACTGATCTCACTATTAAAAACAAGCACTGAGAGACACTGAGAATGAATTCTGGTGTCCAAAGAAAGATAGGAGACACAAGTGAAAATAATGCAAAGTTTTCTGAACCACGTCACATAGTGATGGATTTCAGAATCAGGTTCACTGCCAGCTGAGGCTGTTTTGCCTGATATTTACCTGATGGTATTATTCACAAGACTAATATCTAAATTACAAAAACTGCATGTAATAATCACCAGTATTGGCCTGTGATTAAATTTAATAGTATTTCCTGTTCTGGTCAGATGGCAACTTAAATAAAGACAAAAGAGTAGCAGGCGGTGTACTGTTGGAACCCATATGGGAAAGTAAATGAAACGCACCTGCTGCTCGAAATGCTTTGCATTCCACGCGTGAAGTGAATGTAGTTAGGTGCCATGGTATGTGCACATAATTACAGCATGGCACGCATCTGTAGATGCAATGCGCACAGATGAAATAACAGTAAAAAGCGGAAATGCAACTTATTTAAAAAGAAAGGTGTGGCGGTATGCTGGATGAAATAAATATTTAAATACCGCTCAGTTGTATCTATTAGGTGAATGAATTGTTATGTCATCTGTGCGCATTGCATCTACAGATGCATGCCATGCTGTAACTATGTGCACATACAATGGCACCTAATTACATTCACTTTACGGTGGAATGCAAAGCTTTTAGAGCACCTCGTGAGTTTCATTTACTTTCCCGTTTGGGTTGCAACAGTACACCGCCTGCCTCTGCCCGTGCTACACGCCCAGCGCCGTATAGGTAGAACCAGTGTAATTTGTTGTTGAAGTACGCATGCATACGTCAAGCAAACAGGAAACGAGGCACCCACTAAGAGAACACATTCCCGGCGGGCCGGACTGCTCTATCAAGGTACTGGTCATCGTAGAATTGTCATCCAAGTGTATGTATGTTTGCCTTTCCCAAGTGAAGAATGTAATTTGATGCCGCAGCACGCCTACATAAACAGAGCATGACGTGTACCCACAGCAGCAATTCACACGCAGAAACGAATACAAACAAGCATTTGCAATGCAATAGGTCTCGCATTTGCTAAAGGTTGAGCTATTGGCATCGTAAATGACAATGTCTTTTATTTATGTGGATTGAAAAACTGCAAGCGGTTCGTAAACACGCACTTTGTACTTATAGTCGTTGATTACGAGAAGCAAGGCTGGCAGTAACTGCGCCTCTTTTACTGCCAGCCTTGCTTCTCGTAAGCAAGGACTATAAGTTCAAAGTGAGCGTTTACACACCGCTTGCAAGTTTTCCAAATATATAAATAAAAGGCATTGTGTGGCGTGGTGGAGAAGGAGACAGGGAGGCCAAGGGTCAGTGATTCCACAACCGGTTTATTTATAGGGTTTCTTTACATAAGGAAAACAAATACAGGATGCACCATCCGGGGTATAGTTCTTGAGTCCGAGAGTAGGGAACGTCAAGTGGAGAGTCCGGTCTTCAGGTCTGATGTTAGCACCCTCCGGTCCTTCTCGCACTCGGAAAAAGAAATAAAGAAAGGCCTGGTAATGGAGGGGAACGTGCTATGGGGATGTCACACAAGGAAAGGGAGTGAAGGACTGAACACCCGACCGTCACCGTGACGCGCTGTTTTCTCCCGGGGCTTGATTAGCGCTCTGCCTTAAGGTTCGCAGCGGTGGGCCCCCGTTCCTGGGTTTAGCTAGGTGGCCCGCCCTTCTCTCCAGCCTTCCCCTTATCCCACACAGCCCCCAGGTGTCCCCGTACCTTTTGGAGCCACGATCCTCCTGGACCGTGGCTGGCTTGTACGCGTTGCCGGAAAGGGTCCGGCTCCCCCTTTTCTTCAGTCCTGGAAGTTGCAACTTCAGTCAGCTGGGCTTCCGGCTCGATCCCTGAAGTGGGTCCCGGTTCTCCAAGTCCAGGCGGGATGAAGAAGGTCCTTCCGTCTCGCTGGGAATTCGCCGACACCGATCCTTCCGGCTTCCGACTCCGTCTTGCGAGAACCAGTCCTTCCGTCTCTTCCCCTTTGAAGGAGGGCGGAACACCTGACCAGGGCACGTGATCGGGACCCGGAGCTGAGAGCAGTGGAGTCTTAAAGGGACAGAGCATCTGAGGCGAGGGCTGGAAATAGAGGAGGGGTCAAGGTGACAGGTGAGGGGGCATCCCGTCAGGCAATGGATCCGAGGAGGGCTTCGCAAGCAGCTCCTCGCCACACATTGTCACTAACAATGCCAATAGTTCAAACTGCAGCAAATGCAAGACCTATTGAATGAATGAATGAATGAGTAGACACTTAAAAAGCGCATGGCTACCAAAGGCTTCCCAGCGCTAAAGACAGAGCCTAAACCGCAAAATCGGGAAAATCAGGAGAACAGCAGAGTCTTCAGACGTTTGCGAAATAGAAGATGGTTGGCCTCAAACCGAATATAATCTGGTAACTGATTCCAGCACTTTGCAGCGATGACAGAGAATAGACGGCCACCGCTCCGAACTCGGTTGACTCTGGGCACAATAGCAAGGTGTTTTTTCTCAGAGCGAAGAGATCTTTTAGGAAGATACGGGGAAATAATGGAACGAAGAATTGGCGGAGCACAATCCGACATTGATTTATGGGCGATACACAAGGCCTTAAATTGGATTCTCTTGGCCACTGGCAACCAGTGCAAAGAATTAATATATGGTTTGGCTATTGTGGGCCTGCATAAGAAGTCGAGCCGCACAGTTTTGAACCGTTTGAAGTTTCTTTATAGTCGAACGGGGGGAGCCAAGATAAAGCACATTGGCATAATCAAGCCTCGAGAGAATCAGGGCTTGTACCAGCAGTTTCCTAGCATTAAAAGGCAGAAGGGGCAAAATCCTCCTAATCATTTTCAGGATGCCATAGCAGGTACCTGCCACCCTACCTGCCTGTACCTTAAAGTTCAGGTTATGGTCCAACCATACTCCGAGACTCTTTATTTGGTCTGTAGGGGGTGGCATGGCCCCGAGACATTTAGGCCATAGTGCACTACTCTCCAGATTGGTAGGCTTACCTAAAAACATCAGTTCCGTTTTAGCAGCATTCAGCTTTAAGAAAGAAGAATCCATCCATGCTGAGACCTTTTCCAGACAATTGGCCAGAATAGACTTATTATTGTCTAAAAGATTGAGAGACACAATGAGCTGAGTGTCATCAGCGTACGTAACAATCTTGACCCCAAAAGGCTCGACAACCTCAGCCAAAGGACGCATGTAAACATTAAAAAGTGTGGGGCTCAAGGAGGAGCCCTGAGGTACCCCACACTGCAGCGGCATCCATTCCGAGGCAGCATTGCCCTCAAAGACTTGAAACAACCGATCTGCTAGAAAAGACTCAAGCCATTTTAGTAAAATTCCAGATACCCCATTCTCTCTGAGTCTTACTATCAACAATTGGTGATTGACCGTGTCGAAGGCAGCACTAAGATCGAGTAAAATAATGGCCGCGGAGCCTCCGACATCCAGTATCTTCCTTGATTCTTCAATCACCGCTAACAGGGCAGTCTCAGTGCCTTGCTGGGGTCTAAAGCCCGTTTGGGAGAGATGAAGGCGTTCATTCTCCTCCAAAAAGGCGGAGAGAACGCAATTGCAAGGTGCACCAGTATGTGCATTTTGCCTTCTTGGGTGTACACACTTATAGAAGCAGAGTATTCTTGCATAAATATGATGGTATCAGAGGAAGAGCAAATTACACAATAAGAGGACGTGTTATTCTCACAATTTGCAATTGATCTTGCCATATTCAGGAACTATTTTTCTGGATTTTTACCTACAAGTAACTGCGTATAACATGTAACACACACGTATTAAATAACACATAAATGTGAGTTATGCTTGTGTGTGGGAAATAGATGGCTCTGCTAGGAAAGCTCAATTAGTAAGGCTATGACTTAAGATTTTGTGTGTGTGTATCCGGAGGGTCACTGGTTTGAATCCTGGTTGGTAGGCTGGGGAATATTAATATGCATTTATTTACAGTGCTATGAGGATCCAGCCCGCAAAAGAAAGCACTGTGAATATATGTAAGGGTTTCAAATAGTATTGCACAAAGGCTACCAAAGTTTAGAAAATGAAATGTATTGCACACAGCAGAAGACACGCTGCATGCAGTGTAAGAAAGGCTGCCACAAAATGTGCACAAATGATTCAGTGTATAAAGGCGTACATGGCCTTGCAAAGTTGGATAACAAAGTTCAACGAGCATGGCAACAGCAGATAAGTGTGACAACAGGGGAGTGAGAGGATGATGGCAGAGAGGGGCGCGAGAGGGAAGGAAGGATCGTGGAAGAAGAGGAGGTGGTGGTGACAAAACTGTTGACAAACAAAGTGAATAACAGGAGAATGGGAGCAGAAGAAGCGAATACCAGAGCAGGCAGTTGACAGAGATATGATCGCCAAGGGTGATGACGGCTGAAGATGGTGATGGCAGAGTAGGGTGGTTGCAGGGTAAGTTAATGGCAGGAGATACTGAGGTTTTGACAATGAAGGAACACTGTTAAACTAAAATTCTGAAAAGTTGCCGCAAAATAGATTAACTTTGAGCCCCAAAATCTCCATGTTGGTGCCGTAAAATCAGGGAAAAGGAGGGGGGCTGTTTAGAGAAGAGAATTAAAGAATGAAAACCCAGAAATGCAGTAGCGGTCCGTGGTAGGAGTGCAGGCCGGGCGGTGACGTGGGGTGGGGGAGGGGCAGGGTGGGGTGTAGTAAACCACGGATTACGGCCGAATACAGGTAAGTAAACATTTAAATAAATAAAACGAATTTCGTTGTGAGTGCTGCATCGCCAAATGCGATGCAGTGCGCACAACGAAATTCGTTTTATTTATTTAAATGTTTACTTACCTGTATTCGGCCGTAATCTGTGGTTTACTACCCCCACCCTGCCCCTCCCCTGCCCCATGTCACCGCCCGGCCGGCACTCCTACCACGGACCGCTACTGCTGTAGGAATGTCCACATTTAGACTGACGCATAATGGGGCTATACGGAGCCCGCTGAAGCTTACACCTGATAATATGGGTAAGATGGGAGCGTTCTGAAAATAAGTATGGACATGTGATAGAGATGTTGAAAGATAGCTATGCAGGGAGAGCATACTTGCCCTTGGGGTGTGCTTCTAATATGGCAGGAGTCTGCGCAGGCCGAGTCCCCTCGTACGTAAAATTACTTTAATTGTTTAAATGACTCTTTGTAGCGCCTACCTCTGCAGCGCTGCAGCGCCGGTTGGAGCGTCCGCCTCCTTAATGCAGGTCAGGCGGTGGGCTGCAGGTCTCAACCATAGCTGGCAAGGTTTCAGATTGCTATGTGTGAGCAAAGAAGGGGAAAGTGAGACGAACAGAGCTGAAGAGATAGGCAACGGAAGAAGGAATTACAGGCAAAGATAAAGTGGTGAGACAACATGAGAAAAATTGAGAGAAGCACAGAAAGAGTGTGAGAAACTGGAAGAGATAAGGAAAGAATGAAAGAGGAAGACGCAAAGAAAAATAGGATGAATCAAGAAATGTAAGATAGAAACACAGGTGAAGAAAGAGGGAAAGGCCGACAGAGTGAGGAAGGGTCAATTAGAAAGAAGGAAAGACAACAATATAGAAGGTGAGACAATAAACACGAGATAGGCAGGTACATTTAGAGAGTGTCAAAGAGTCATAAAGAAAGAGAAACATAAAAAGAGATAATGAGACAGGAAACACAAAATAGACAGAGAAAATGAAAACGAGAGTGGCAGACCCAAACTCATGCCCATTTGACCTGGTACCGGCACCCCATGTGTTGCCTGGGGTAGAACCCACAACAACCCTCTGTAGGATAGGATAGCAGGATAGCACTTGCTTGCACGTCTTGGGTATTAAGAGGGATGAGGGGAACAAATTCTTATAAAAAATAAAACAGTGTGAGCGTTTTAAGAGATTAATTTTCTGTGGATAACGTGCGGCATCTTCAATGCTTAAAATGTGAATAATGTCTCCTTCCTACAAATGGTGCAGACGTGTTTCCTGCTCGGCTGTTGTTTCAGCCTGGATTCACCTGGACGTATTATAAACCATCTGTCATCATTACCCTTGGTTGGAGTGAAAAGACCGCCCAGCTGTTGGCATGTCTGTAAATGAAGGGAGGAGACGGGTAGGAAAGATGTGGGATATAATCCTTCCTATTACAAACCCTCCTTCCACTGTTCACATGTTCCAGCCTGGCACTTGCTGCCCACTCTGACGCTCGAGCGAATCTGGCGCGCTATGGTTAGACCTGCCAAAGTGAAGGAGCAACCCTGTGTGTTCAGTGTGAGCTGCGAGGAGGCTAAGGGCGTTAGATTGAAGCAGGCCAAGCGAAGTTAGTGTCAAAACATAGAGTAGTTTTACAGGAAAGGAGACAGGTGAAGTAAAGTCACAGTATCACAGAACCCTTCCGGATACGACTCGTATCCGGAAGGGTTCACTGGGTCAGACCACAGCGCCGCTCCTGATCGGGGATGATAACAGCACTGATAGGACCCTTCATCCGTCTGTTGGACTCCGCTGAAGACAAACACGGCCTCGCTTCCAGGGGGGTCCTCGTGATGGTACATGTTACTCTCTTTGTATAGAAAAAATCTCATATTCGGATACTGCGATGTACACTTTATGGTCAGACTTCCTCCTCTGGTGACCACGCTCCCGGGGCTTGCTCAACACAACCGATGGTATCGGGTAGGAATCTGTATTGAGAATGACACATACAAAACAAAAATGCGAGAAACTAAACACCTTCTCCTACACAGTACACACCACACCCCAGCTTGTCTCAGCAATCGTCTCATGCGCAGCTTTTCCCTGAAACCTGAGTTGGGTCCGGCAGCAGGCAGAGTCTGTGACCGCAGCCTGAACCATGCTCTGCTGGGCTTCACGAAGACACGCAGCTGCAGCCATGTAGATAGGTGCAGCGACGGCGCAGGGAGAGATTAGGTGCATGGCATGAAATGATTACAAAAGCCGTACGGAGTCTTCCGGGATCCCAGGGGTTAATGGCCATAGCAGCAGCGGCTTCAAAGCCTGCCTGCATTTTCATGGTTGAGGAGTGGAAAAGGGTAGAGATCAAAAAACAACGAAGTAGTGCTTACATTGAAAGATACCGCCCTGCAGTGTAAGTTTACTGTAGTTGGTCGATGCTGCTTCCGGACTACAGGAAGTTACGTGTGGGATCAACAGCCAACAGACAGCAAGATAAGAACAGCAATGCCACAGTTAAACGAATCGCAAGTGGTATGACAAATTACACAGAGTTTCACCCAACATACAGATTACTTTATGTCTCGCTGAGACAGCGCATGCATCGCATGCGCTGCCAAGGCGAGACCTAAAAAAGGACAGCATACTCACAGCAGCAATTCACACGCAGAAACGAATACAAAAAAAGGACAGCATACTCAACCCGGCGTGCTTCTGTTTGTCCAGTTTTGTTCACAGATTCTAACTAACATCCCAGAAACTACCTGAGAGGGGTAATGGAACTACAACACAAAAGCGTGGAACACTCACACAGTTATATTTTACAAGGCATTTGCCATACTTCTCTACACAGCTCATGTATCCTGATAACCAGGCCACACGTCTCAGAACAGGTACAAAATTGTTTTCATCTCCTTTCACTTTTCAAGGATTTTGGGTAGAAAGGGGAACCATTTCTTGTAAAACATTTATATAGAAGGAAAACAAAAGTTAAGGAAAACAAAAGTTAAGGGAAAAAACATATATGAAATGTTCAAAAGCGAAGCATTGGCGCTTTATACACCGAGTAAATTACGCGCATGAAGGATTAGAAAAACAGGTCCCAAAGGAGAAAGTACAAGAACAGCAAGTTCTTGAACACGGCAAAGGCAGTAACTCAGCACGCGTAGGTCAGAACTGCTGAAATGTTGTTGGTGGACCAGACATAGGTGTAAATTACACACTTAGCTGCTTTTTTGCACGCTTGATCCCCAATGTTTTCATAAAAGTACAGCACGTGAGCCCTGTTACGCCCATAGTCATGTGCAGCGTTATCTAAAAACGTTCAGTGTCTCCCGTTTGTATCTTTACACGTGTCCTTGTGATCTGCATCAAAGATCATACAAAATACTACAAGGGGGCACGGATGTGTACTGCGTCAGTGCCTGGGGTTGCCATTCGTGTACAAAGCAGGTGTACTTGCAAAGTGACAACTCTCCCTTAATTAGTAGGGCGGATTCCTCCTTCGTAAGCAAAACTTTGGGTCTAGAGTCGAGAGGGTGGGGGGGAAGGAGGGATTACGAGAGCGATGAATTTAAATAAAATATGTTAACGACTGGTGGGAACGGCATTTAGTGAAATGTTGTCAAACTACTGCGCTAAACCAATTGTTCTCCTAGTAATGGGAGGTGGACACACGTAATAATGAGTGGACACAATATGTTTAACTTATAGTGCGAGTATCTACAATGAAGTAATCTGAATCAAAAAACAAATGTAATAGTACTTTTCCTGCCCCACCCGCCCTCCCCCTAGGAGATGTTTCAAATGTTGACAGTGGGTGAGATGGGGAACAGATGTACTGATCACGGACCAGGGAGTGCCGCCCAGGGTGCAGCCCGGTAGTGCCCGGAGGAGCTTCGGCGGCACCTGGAGGGGTACGCACTGCAGCCCGGGAGTTTCCAGGGGGATCTTCGGTGGGACTATGAGTGCCGCTGAGGGGGTGGCCAGTGGGGCTGTGCACACTGCGATCTGGGGATTCCCAGAGGAGCTTCAGTTGGTCTGTGTGCACTGGTGCACACTGCAGCTCGGGAGTGACGAGGGGAGCGTCGGCGAGCGATGTGCGCAGCTGGAGTAGTGAGTGCCCAGGTGCACACTGTCTGCCACCCAGAGTGTACGGATGAGTTTCTGGAGGTGGGAGGCCGGGCACAGCGGAGCCTGCTCAAGTTTCTCCAACAGCTCAACAGAAAGTATGCAGAAAGTTTACTCGGGAGCCGCCCATCGCACTAGTGCACGCTTCCGCCAAAGGAAGTGCCCCGCTCTCCCTGTCATGCCACAAAGAGAGGCGAGCTGTCCCATACCAAGAATGCGTGCAGCCCTCTGCCCCGCACTGGTGCCCCACAACCGGGAAGAGAGTGTTAGCGGCATGTTTGTCCTGTTTCGTTTCCCTGCTTGTGCTGTCTCTGCCTTCCGCCGTGAATTGGCCCGTGTTGCAAACATCAACGTAACTCCTCCAGCATGAAAAACGTTGTATGCGCATGTGTTGTAGACAGGTCAGGCAAAATAGAGTGCGAACTCCCCTAGCAAATCCCAGCACAAAACAAGCATTTATAAATGCAATAGGACTCGTGTTTACGCGAGACCTATGGCATTGTAAATAAAAGTGCATGCCTCGAAGAAGGTACGAATGGGAGTAGGAGGGGGGGTGGTGGTGGGCAGAGAAGCCACGGACTGCGGGAGGGAATGGGGGGAGGCAGGGGAACAAAAACGTTTTGAAAGTAAAGGGGCGATAGCTATGGAAGGAGAAAAATTACGACATGGCCATCAGGAGGCGGGATTAAGTTGCTGAAAACCAATCAGATTGCAGCATTTAGGATTTCAGCCAATCACAAAGATAGGTGGAAAGTGGGCGGAGCTTCCCCCACTAAACTGTATACAGCATCTCTCGACGAGACAGCGCATGCGCTGCCTAGCCGAGACCTAAAAAGCAAGCACACGCATACAAAAAGAAGCCCAAGACAAGCATAAGGGCGATGTTAATAAATAAATAAATGCGCATGGCAAGTGCTGTTTAATGGTGTTGATGGAGCAGGGTAAATGAAAATAATTTGTATACCCCTTTTTAGAAAATTAATGAGCTTTAATGAATTAACGATACTAATTGTTTGATGAATTAATCAACAAATGCACCTTTGGTAAACACAACATAAAGGGTAACTGCAGTTTGTGCAAAATCTAATTTATTTACAATTGTGTAGTTAATTAACACTAATATTGTGATTTGCGTTCTAATTAGAGTAAAATCGCATGATTTATGCTACGTAGTAGAATTGTATTGTGGCAAAGAATGCGGATGGAAAGTAAAATGGCTTTAAATGTCGCTTCTGCTAGGTAACACCTAACACGGGTATTTAGAATGACGGGTGGTAAACAGAAAGGCTTATATTCTTTGTTTTAATTTTGATTGTGTTTGTTCTTAAGATAGTTCGTTCGGGCCTGTTAGGCCATGCTGCGAAAATGGCTGTCAAAACGGATGAGGTCACGTGATAAGTAAAAAGATGGCCTCTAAGCGGAAGAAATAAAGGAGCTGAACCACGTGGGTACGGCCCTTGCACAGAGTGAGACATGTCAAGGTTACGCTGACCTGCCATAAGGAGGGTGCCAAGAAAGACTCAGCGTGTATTCGTGGGAATAAATGAGAAAAGTACATGAGCAACAATGGACTAACTAAATTGTGACCATCGTATTTGCAACAAATTGAATGGACAAATTGGACTGCTATTACCCAAAGGCCATGGGAATCACTGAACTCTTAACCATCCCCGAAACCAGTTTGAACAAGGAAGGCGATGGGGTGATTATCACCACCTCTCAAATGGACCAATTAGCGTGATTCCTGCCCCCAAGGATTGCAACTTTTTGTGTAGTAAGCTAGAAGTAGGGTATAAGAGGGACTGCTCTTATGTGGGAGGGGCTGCTGCTGCTTCTATAGGCTACTTCCTTTGGGTTGTCTTTTTGCTGCTGCTGTGACCGCCGATATTGATGCCATTACTGCCATTGACTTCGAACTTGACTGGGGAAGGATCGAGACCATTGCGGGAAAATCTGTACGGGAGGTCCCGTCGAGGAGGCCATTTAGCGGGACAGTCAGTCAGTTTGGGAGTCTATTCTGTGATCTACGGTTTATCTTCTTTTTGGTGAACCATCCCTACCTGCATCTAAATGGGTAATGCATAAACTTTAATTTCTTATTAGAATTTCTTATATAAATGTTATGAATGTATTAAAGTGATTAATAAACTAAGAATCTCACCCGTGCAAGCAAGAAATTAGATAAAATTGTATTCTAATTAACCATGAATCTGTGGTTCTTTAGTTCATTAATAAGTTTAACGTTTAACAGGGTTTTAAATGATTGAGCTGGTCTTAATCACCATCAACTTATTCTACTAGTTGGTCCATCGACCAAAGAGCGGAATACCTTGATGTTTCGAACCGACAGGATAAAAAGCTAATGTATATGATATCAGAGGTATTGTTCTGTCAAGATTAAGCCTGGGCGGTGAACTTCGCTACGCTCGCGAAGCCTGCGAAGTTGCGGTAACTTCGCGATTCGCGTAGAACGCGAAGCTACCGTGCGCTACGCAATTTGCGGCGTAGCGTAGCTGTTTTTCTTCATCGCGCGCTCAATATACGTTCTCGCGCGCGCGGTAACGACCTACCGTGATTCTGCGTTCGCCGACGCGACTTCCTATCCGTTCGCGGGCGCCACGAGATTTGGAATCCGACCGCAAGTTCCCGCGAGAGTGTGCGACCGCGAACACGTCATTCGGACGCGCGATCTGACTTCCGGCGGCAGTGTTGGTAAGATCGCGATCCCGAACACGAAGAAACTACATTCTGGTGAAGAATATATCTCGAGCATCATAAAACCTTCTAGAAAATGATGAATTAGTTCATTTTGCACAAAAAACTCCTCAGGTTGTCATTTAGAGATGTAGTTTGGTGAGCAAGGAGTCCTTTTTCTTTTTTTCCAAGAGTAAGGAAGTGCCCCTGATTCTCAAACTTCCTGTTCCTGTCCAGCAGGCTCCTCCCAGTGTTTTGTCCATGTGCTGTTCACTTGCATTTTGATTTTGACCTGGAAGGATCACTTTTTGTGTCTGTCTGCTGCATCATATCATTGGATTGGATTTGAGGACTCTTGGATTTGAGATTTTACAAGTAAGTTGGAGAATTGGTGTACTTGTTTGTTTGATTGGGGCTTGTTTGTACCTACATTTTTTGGGGGATTTCCATATTTTTTTAAATGTATTGTTGTGGCCTGTAGTTTCTGCAGGGGCCTAGTTGTTTTTCTTTGATTGGAATTTCAGCCAGTAGGCCCAGACTAGAGCCCGAGGTACCCATGGGTGCATGTTTCTGTGATGTCTGTTGAATTTAAAGTTTAAACATCATGTAGGCCGGGCATCCATGGATGGCCTTGTTTACTTTTGAATTGGTAAAAGTGGTTTTTGGGGTGTATTTTATTTTTTGTGGTGTTTGTTAAATAAATAGGCCTTTTCAGCCAGTAGGTAACCCTGGGCGTTCAGCTCGCGGACTTTGGGCAAGTCCGCACTGCGCGACAACGCGGACTTACACTTTTTAACTTCTTCGTGCGCTCAATGTACGTTTTCGCGCGCGCGATAACGACAATTTGTGACGATCGCGATGCCGAACACGCAGAATTTACAATCTGGCGAACAATATCTCTCGAGCATCATTAAACCTTCTCGAAAATGTTGATTTAGTTCATTTTGCACAAAAAACTCCTCAGGTTGTCATTTAGATGTAGTTTGGTGATCAAGGAGTCATTTTTTTTTTGTTTTACAATTTTTTCCAAGAGGTAGCAAGTTTCCCAGAGTCTCCAACTGCCTGGTCCTGTCCTTTGTCTTCACTTTTTGTTATTTTGGGTGGCCTGGCCATGTGGGTGGCAGCCATTTTGTGAAGCCAGGCATTGTGCTTTTGCCATAGGCCTGCATTGTCTGTCTTGTCTTCCTTTTCTTGTTGTTCTGGGTGGCCTGTCCATGTGTTGGCGGCCATTTTGTGTGAACAGCCACTGTGCTTTTGCCATAGGCCTCAAAGCTTGCGGCCTAGTGTGCCAGTAGGCCCGGCGGTAGTCATCCTCATGGGTGCATAAAAACTGTTTTTTGTTGTCTGTTGAATTGTAACATAATTGAGACCATGGATGGCATTGTTTTTAATTGGTAAAAGTGGTTTTTGGAGCGTATTTTATTTTTTGTGGTGTTTGTTAAATAAATAGGCCTTTTCAGCCAGTAGGTAACCCTGGGCGTTCAGCTCGCGGACTTTGGGCAAGTCCGCACTGCGCGACAACGCGGACTTACACTTTTTAACTTCTTCGCGCGCTCAATGTACGTTTTCGCGCGCGCGATAACGACAATTTGTGACGATCGCGATGCCGAACACGCAAAATTTACAATCTGGCGAACAATATCTCTCGAGCATCATTAAACCTTCTCGAAAATGTTGATTTAGTTCATTTTGCACAAAAAACTCCTCAGGTTGTCATTTAGATGTAGTTTGGTGATCAAGGAGTCATTTTTTTTTTGTTTTACAATTTTTTCCAAGAGGTAGCAAGTTTCCCACAGTCTCCAACTGCCTGGTCCTGTCCTTTGTCTTCACTTTTTGTTATTTTGGGTGGCCTGGCCATGTGGGCGGCGGCCATTTTGTTAAACCAGCCACTGTGCTTTTGCCATAGGCCTCCAAGCTTGCGGCCCAGTATGCCAGTAGGCCCAGAGGTAGTCACCATGGGTGCATAAAACTGTTTCTGTGTAGTCTGTGGAATTTTGGCATCATTTAGGCCATAGATGGCATTGAATAGATTAAATTGAATTGCGAAATTTGGCTTTTTTTGGAGGGTCTGACTATTTCACTTATTGGGTGTGGTAAATAAATGCATTTTTTGCGTGTGTACTGTCATTATAATAGTGTTGTTGTAGTGGTTGTCTAACTTTCCAAAGTGTTTTTAGCCATGTGGATTTTAGTTTTTGCATTAAAGCGGTGTGTGTTTTATAAGGCATCCTTTGTCTGCCCATATATAGGCCTGCTTGAGTTCATTGTTTGCCGTGCCTTGTGCCTGTGAGTCACCATGTTTCTGGGGGCCATTTTGTTGTGGTAGTTATTAGTGTGCTGTTTTTGCCAAATAGGCCTGCGTGTCTTTCCATTTTTCCTCTTGTTTTACTGCTTCCAAATCCATCCCCATTGCCAGCTGCAGCTCCCTGATGCTGCTATATAATACATCACACGTGATGCACAAATTTAGGCCAAACATGCTCCAGTACATTTTAGTTTTAGTTCTTTAATATTCTTATTCTTCCAGAGTGTACAGTAGCCAGGAAAGCCCTGGCCTTGTTGTCAACGTCTCACAAATGGCTACACTGTGTGTTGTTGTTGGAAGAGTTTCTGAAATTTAATAATTGAGGCCACCACACACTAAGTTCTATATTCTATTTGTTTGATTTGTGCTATGTTTGACTGATGTTCTGGCTTTTTTGCTTTTAGGTGCACAAAGACTGAGGAGGAGGTGTGTCTCTCATCATTGCCTGTTGCACTTCCAGACAGACATCCTGCTGCTGGACACACAACGTGATGTGTGACCTGACTGACCAGACATCTCTGCAACTGAGTGCTGCTGACATCTGAAGAAGATGGGCCCAAAGAAAGCAGGTACCAGGTCCTCCAGTACCAAGAAAGTTGCTATTGAGAAGAAGAAGGAACAGAAGAAGCAAGTGACACTGAAGTCTGGTGTGCCGGCCAGTACCTTTTGGGAAAAAAAATTGCGCCTGCAGCAGCGGTGTCCGGGGGCAAGCTGGGGGCAGCACATCCGCATCAGTGGACCCAACCCACCAACCCAGGGCCAAGCACATGAGTGGGGAAGAGGTAGCCAGCCTAATGGTGGAAAGCAGTGATGCTGAGCCGGAGATAAACTTATCGCTATCTCAAAGTAGTACCCAATCAACGCAGGAGGAAACACAGCAGATAAGTGGTCAACAACAACAGCCGCAACCACCGCCCGCAATAGTAGTTGTTGTTCCTCCTGAAGTAGGGGCAGTTCAGGAAATTGAGCCTCATGCAGAGGTAGAAGAAGAAGCCACTCATTCAGAAGATCCATTGTCTTCCAAATCCCCAGCAAGGAAAAGGAGGGGTAGTCCATCAAGTTCTTCGCCAAGCCCCCTTCTGATGATCTAGATGCCACTTGGAAGCCTCAAACTGAGTCTGAGAGGGAGCCACGTTCCAAGACCAAGCTAGGGAAAAGGAAGGTTCCAGAAAGCCTTACACTTATGGAGGTCGATGTAGAACAGCAAGATGATGATGATGATGACGACGAGCCAGTCATCACGAACATCACTCCCGGCCCGAGGAGATGGAGACCAACATTCTTACTCTATCCAAAATCGCTGCGAGGGATGTAGCACGCATACCTCCACAGGTAACACCAACACGACCTACAGCTTCCATATTTGCATTAGCAAAGGCCCGGCAGCGACCTACATCCAGCACAACCACCACCTCTGTAGGAGTAGGTAGTGGTACAGCAGCACAGAGTCAAATTCAACACACACCCTACAGATCATCCGGCATTGGAAGTGGCACCTCCAGCAGGAGGCCAAAGTTAAGCTCCCCAGTTTGGGACTTCTTTACGGTTAGCGAAAAGGAGGAGAACATTGCTATATGCTCCATTTGTAATACCTCTGTTAGTCGTGGTAAGCTTGGTACAAACTATGGTACCGGAGGCCAAATGACCCATCTGAAAAAACACCACTTGATCAGCTGGGAGGACCACCTTCGCGACAGAAAAAAAACTGCAACCATTGGTGTTGGTGGGGATAAAGGAGTAGAAGAAGATCCGATCACGGTGGAAGAGGAAGGACAGGGAGACATTCTCACTAGTGGTACACAAGGTGTCCCTGACCCCAGCAGTGCAGTCTTAACGTTGCACACATCTTCAGCAACATCTCAGTGGCACAAGAGTAAGAGTCAGCCGGAGACACCAAGAAGTACCAGGTCCGCACTACCAAAAAGTGCGTTGAGCCTAAGAGAAAGGAAAACCATGCAGCCTACCATTATCAGCATGTTTGGGGGTGAGGGGCAGTACGAACGCAACCACCCAATAGCACGTTTGTACAATGCGAAGCTGGCTAAAATGTTAGCACTGGACCTTCTCCCTTTTTCTTTTGTTGAAGGGTTGGGTTTTGTGGAATTTGTGTCAACCATCTGCCCAAAATGGCATGTTCCCAGCCGCTACTATTTTGCCAGAGTTGCAGTTCCAGCACTACATCACGACGTGCTGGAATTGCTAGGAAAGGCCTTGAAGCAGAGTGCTGTTCACAGTATCCACCTGACTACAGACATGTGGACCAGTTGCCAAGCCACAGATTACATGTGCATCACTGCACACTGGATCAGTTTTGTGGGTGTTAGAGAACAGCTATCTGCTGGTGTTGATACTGCAGAGATTTTTCATGCCACTCGCAAACATGCAACTGTAGCCATGTTTGCCATGGAGAAATCTCATACTGCTGCAAACATTTTGGAAGAGTTTAACACCAATGTCTTTGAGTGGCTGCGCCCAAGAGGGCTTACGATTGGTTTTGTTGCCACGGACAACGGCAGTAATGTAGTTTTGGCCATGCGCAATGGTGGCTATTTCAGGGTCCCGTGTTTGGCACACTGCATTAACATTGTTGTTCAAGACTTTTTGAAAAATGAATCAAAAGTCAGCAACTTACTGGTCACCTGCAGAAGAATATGCACACATTTCAGCCATTCTTTTAAAGCCCGGAAGCAGCTGAGGGTCATTCAACGTGAGCATAAACTGCCAGTCAAAGCGCTCATCCAGGAGGTGCCAACACGTTGGAACTCAACTTATTATATGCTTGATCGTCTGTTTGAACTGTACATACCACTCAATGCTTATGTCATGCAAAGAATAGGGGAACCTACTGTGAGAGGCATGACCGTTGAGATGGCTCAATGGGACCTCATTAAATGCCTGACTGAGATGCTACTTCCTTTTGAGATCTTCACACGTGAAGTCAGCAGGGAGGACTGTACTATGGGCCAAGCTATCCCATTGTTGCACATGCTAGAGCAACAGCTGAAGGATGTGTCTGAAACGTACACAGGTGTGGATGACAAACAAGACGCATATCATTTGGCGGAGACCTTAGCCGCTCGCTTATCGGAAAATACAAGGATTAAAAATAAAATTTTGTCACAACCACATTACATTAGTGCCACAATTTTGGATCGACGGTACAAAGTATTTCTGAACAGCAAGGCAGTAATTCCTTTTTCGGAAGTGGATGTTGCCAACTACAAAACTTTGATAGCTAAGGAAGCAACTATTTTCGAAAGCGAACGGCTGTTAATTACAGGCCCCCCACCACAGGCCATAACCAGTACTACAGGGCATCCAGAGTCAAGTTATACTTCGGAGCCTGAGGGCAGTGCATTTGCCTCCCAGCAGTCACCTACACCAACAATAACATCAAGAACAGGATCGTCCGCAGCACAATGTGCAACTGATTGGTTTCTACAGCAGGGGTATGGTAAGTCCAGTGCTGATGCAAAGGCAAAACCGGCCGAGCACATCTGAGCACCCCTTAACATTGAGCGGATGGTCCAGGCCTATCTGGATGACCCAACAGAGGTCTTCATGGATGGAAACCCATTGGTGTATTGGTATGGGAAAAGAAGCCAATGGACAGTGCTCAGCAGGCTGGCGATAAAGTATCTCGCTTCCCCTGTCGCAAGTGTCTCTTCTGAGCGTGTTTTCAGTGCTGCTGGTGCCATTGTAACTTCGAAAAGGACCAGTCTCTCGGCCCAAAGCGTGGAGAGGTTAACCATGATCAAAATGAATCAGCACTTTATACCACCGGATTACAAAATACGTGAATCACAGCAGGAAGAGCAGAGCGACTTGGATGACGTAAATAGTGTGTTACAGGACCTACTTCTGTCCGAACCACCAGAGTTTGAGGACGAGCTCCTCTTCCCTGACAACTAGGCTTTCAAATTGTTGCTTTCTTCCTTCCTTTATGTGTCTGTGTATCTGTCTTTCTGGTTCAAATCAAATCACAACAAAACCATCACCACCGTCTTCTTTTTATTTCCCTATTGGAGTTGCACGTCTGTGCATTTAACTGTCCACTCTTCAGAGTCCTGCTTCATCTTCCTGTCTCGCACGAGTACATTTCCATCAAGCCAGACATTAGTACAAGAAATGTTGCCTTTACCAGTCCCACCTCCATTAGAAGTGAAACGTGACTACTATAGCTATCCTCCGTTTTGTTTTCGAGCTGAAACTCATCAGTGTCCGAAGGCTACAGCCTCAGCAGGCATCAAAAGGTCCTCACTGTCAGGACAGAAGGTACTTGGCAGAGAAAGACAAGAGACTCTTCGAAGAAACTTGCTGACATTTGTGCAAACTCAAATGACCAGCAATGAGCACCACACAGGCCGCGGACCATCATCACAGTGCTGACCATGGGAAGCAACTTAAACTGTGACAAAGGTGCCACAGATGAATAAGACAAAAATCGAAACAGCGCCTAACACTCAAAATGAATGTGGACTGGAGTAATAATGATGAGGCCACTGCCCCGCAAAAAAAAAAAAAAAAATGTCATAACTAGGCATCTGATGATCTGACAGCCAAAGAGAAGAGCAAGACAGGTAATGATGGAATGCATTGGATGTTTGCAGACTCTGAGCGATTGCTGTTGTTTGTTGTTGATGTTGTGCATGAAGTCGAACTCTACTCTACTAGTTAATCTACAAAGTGACTCAAGTAAATAAGTGACAGTCAATGTTTCCTTTCTTGTTGTTTAATAACCAAATTGTACTCCTACTACTGCAGGTGCAGGCCAATATCTGTTGCAATTTTTTAATATGGAATATGGACTTAATCGGAGTCACTACAGACTGAGTTGTAGTTGGACAACACGTACCACACCATGATGATGACCATACTATCTTTTTGCGCGCAGTCATTCAGTTGGATCGGAGATGATTCAAGGACTAACTGCATTTCATGAAGTGGCATAAGGTAAACATAAACACAACAATTCAACAAGAAAGTAGTAAACACAGCAGACCTACATGTCCATGTAGTGGTCTAGTCGAGTGTAGTGATGACTGACAGCGGCGCATTGATTTTGTCACTTAATTAGGAAAATGCTAAGTTGCTGTGTATGCCTTTTGTCTGGCTATGTCAAAAATTAAGGTAAATGGAGGTTGGGTCACGGGCTGGTGCTGTGGTGGGCCTGTTCTGTCCTGTTGTTGTTGTAGCTTAATGCTGTAAACAGAATCTACACGATATATCCAAGCCGCCTCACTCTGAAAGTGTTCTCTCTTCTCTTCTTGGACTCCACCGTAACTGATGTTTTTTTTTTTTTTATTCATTGATTTCTCAATACCCCTTTTGTTTTTCCATCTAGACGTTACAGGCCGGCCTTTACCCTGTGCTTGCTATACTGGGAGACACAACTCACATTTACCTTACCAATCGGCATCAGGAAGGCCACCAAGATTGATGTGCGGAGCGTCCATGGAAGATAGGACCAAGAGGAAGGACGAGATTCAACTCCACAATTTTAGCATGATAATACAGTAACTTTAGTATCATTCATCATTCATCTTTTAATTAATTTGATTCCTTTTTTCTCTGCAATCATTAGGACTGTGTGTTGTGTGTTTGTTTGCTAATTGATCCCTACAAATGTTTTTTAATTGTCTTTGCTATCTTTACAAGTAAGCCCAGTACAACATGGAATTTGGGTCTCTGAGGGCATATTACAGGCAAGGCAAATTGCATAGAATATACTGGTGCCCTGTACTGTCTAATTGTCTAGTAGGAGTTATTATGTACTACTCATTAACCATCAAGTTATCTAATCTTCATCATCATTAACGCATGCATTTCCCTTTTCTCGCTTTATTGATTTTTTGGATAAGATCATGGTCGTCTGCCAAGATTGCGCTTTGCTTTTGTTGTCCATGCATACTGTTTTTCATTTTCAAACCTTTCCCCAAACCCCCTTCCCATCCATTCATCAAACCCTAACCCTCTTCCCCCGGGCTGTGATTTATTTTGAGGTGTGATGTGACTACATAAAATGTACACCAATTGATCACACGCTTGCTGGGGCAGATGTGGTGAAAGCAACACTAATTCAATTGCAAGGCAGGGCGAGGAGCTTCTTCTGCTTGGCCACCCATGCTCAGTCTATGTGCATTGTGCAAGCCGTCAACGGCTAATAGTAGTACATCATAATTAATTGCCGTCATTGATTGCATTAATCATCAAACTCCTACCACACAGCAGTAAAGGTTACGAATTACGATTGTGTTAAGTTAAGTGACTCACTCGACAGCACAACTGCAGTTTATAACTTCTTGTACTAGGCTGTCCCCGCCACCATTATGTTTAATTTGACTTTAGCAGTTGCAACTGCAATATTGTTTGTTTGGCAGTCGTCTTCTGTACTGTATTTCACTTCGTTCGACTACTCCTCCCACAGTTTTTCTCAGGCAAGTGACTGTCTCTTTTTTAAATTTTTTTAGCAAATGCTACTGCCAGTGTCTACTCTAGTACTACCACCACAACCATGGCATCTTCTACATTCTCTATGGAAACCATGCAGCCATCGCTGTGCCGAACGTAGTCATCATCAATCACAGGTAAGATAAGTTTGGTGGGAGGTAGAATACTAGTAGGACAAATAACTCAGTGAGGGGTACCGCATCTATCTGTTTGTTATACATCATCGGCAGATTATTTAAATCAAACACTGGCTGCGGCCCTGCAGCAGCAAGCAAACCAATGTGACGTTAATTCGTAAAACAGTAACCCCCACAAAACATTAACATTGTATGTTTAAGTATAAATATAATTTATTACCCTAACAAAAATAAACTATCCCACACCTGACCCACCCCTCTCCCTAACCCCAACCAATGTCCAAAACGAAAAAAGTCCAAAGAATGTCCCGAAACCCCAACGCCCAATTCCCACCCACCAAAACAAGGAATAAAAAGGGGCAAAGCAACAGGGTCCTCGATGTTATAATCGGCGGGCTTTGAGGTGTTTGTCCACCAGGATTTTCACCCGCTCCTCCATTTGCTCCTCTTGCCGTGCCATCCGGAGGAAGAATCTTCTTGCGGAATGCCCTGCAGTGGCATCCACAATGGGGGACAGCAGCAGTGCTGGCTGCTAATGATTTGCGGCCGGTGGCTATCAGACCGCGGCGCCGTACCGCTGGAGTTGGGGCCTGGCTGGGGCCCGGGGCATCGGACGAGGCTGCAGCTGCTGCCGCCTCCTCCTCCTCCTCCGCCAGAGCCACCAGCCTCCGGTACTCCCGGCATATGGCCTCCAGTTTCCGGCGCCGGGCCCTGACTGCCAACTCCTTCCGCGATGGTTTGTCTTGGGAAAAGAAAGAAAGAAAATATTGTTGTAACCAGTACTCTTACCTAAACAGTAACACAAAATTAATTCAACACATAATGGCACAGTAGCACTAGCAAGAGGCACAGTACATAACATTTGTGGTAATAATCTATCTATCCTCCCACTTCCTCGGCCTCTAACATTTGTGGGAGTTTCAGGCATTATACTAGCACTATGGACTCCAAGCAGTACACAGTACACCAGTGTTCTTCTTATCTCTAGTTTAGGGAAATGACATAACCTGGTTGTAGCCGGCATTGCCAGCTCGGTCATCTATGCTTGAAGCCAAGACAAACATACGAGTCATGACGCAGAGTAACATTAGTTTGATTTACTACTGTTTGCAGGTGGGGAAGCTCGTATTTTTCTATTACGGGTGGCACTGGCCATACTCTCTCTGTTACATGGAGGGCAATTGCTCAATTTCACAGTGCCTTGGCTACTACAAAAAGGCAGATTATATATCTGATCCAATGATCGTTGCTTTTATATGGGACAACGACATAAGGTCAGTAGCGGTCGTTGGTGGGACTCGGGGAGTTTGGCCGGGCGGTGGCGTGGGTAGGGGCAGGATGGGGGTAGTAAACTATGGATTACGGCCAATTACAGGTAAGTAAACATATAAATAAATGAAACTAATTTTGTTGCGCACACTGCATCCCATTTGGCGGTGCAGTGCGCACAATGAAATTCACTTTATTTATTTGTATGTTACAGTAAAGTTACCTGTATTTGCCCGCGTAATACATTGTTTACTACTACCCCCACCCTGCCCCTCCCCACATCGGCTTTGGTACGCTGGCGCGGTTTCTTTAACATTCCCTAAAACTGAGCATCCCGTGACAGTCTCCACCTATGCTGTCTATGATGAATACATACAGGCATCCATCCATTCTAAGTAAATGTCAATCATTCTTCTTAATCTCTCCACAAACCTTACTTTGTTTCACCAACAACAACGCATGCGTCCACTCACTCCGTTGCTTGCCTTGGCTTTGAGTTTCACCCAAACACCGCTGATGATTCTTGCTATCCACAGTATCCACCCATACTGTGTCGCCCACCCAGGCAGGCATCCATTCTTCTTTCACCTTCCACCCATCCTTCAACAACACATGCATCTGATTCCTATCAGCCACCTATCCATGCTTCCAACGTATCCTTCTCTGCCAGTCATCATATTAAATCTCGCCCGCCCTTCCTCCTTCCACCCTTCTTTCCCTTTTTGTTCAACACATCCATCAAGGTCATCTGATCTGACTTTTAGTCTCCTCCATAAAACTTTCACAGCTGAGTTGGAGTCAGATATAAGAGGCCATTGGTTAATGAAGTCACGCTGGTAATGCTATTGGTACTGCATTGCTCATGCTGCTAAGTAAAGGGTGTCTTCTTTATTAACCGTTGTATAATGTTCACTACAACTTCATACCTAATAAGTCTCAACAACAGTACAGTGAGTGAAGTCCACTCCACACACCCTTCCAGCTAGTGCAATGTCAATAAGTCATGAATATAACTTACCACCGCCCGCCACTGCTGCTGGCTCACCCCCTGTATCTCCTGCCCCCTCCGGAATGGCCGCAACGCCATCGCCGCTGGCCCCACCGGCACTGGTGGTCGGTAGTACGCCTAGCAAAAACATGACACATTTTTAGATGCCTGTACACCTCCCCTATTTATTATTTTTCACTAGCAAGATTGAAAAAAGGTTAATACATATTATTATTATAAATCACATTCAATAGTCCAAATCGGGTACTAGAGTACAGTCAGTAGACAGACACTAGTAGTGTTATTATGGTCCCTAAGGTCATTATTATACTATACTCTACTCTTTGCAAAGTTAGCCTGAGCCATGCAACCATTTTTCGCTTCATGTCTTTTGCGCATGTTACCTCGCAGCTTGTTGTGCAGTAACAGTAAGACGCCTTTTGAGCCCACATGAGCACATACAGCTACTGTCTGAGCGTTGCGTACAAGAGGTCGGAAAACAAGCCACTTTGTTATGGAGTTCCGTTAGTCCGTATTACTTAGCCATAGGTAACATGTTACAGTTTTTTGGCAGGACTGACAAATGCTTGCATTAACACGCACCATTTTTCTCAGGCAGAGGATTCCCTTCTACGAGTACGAACCAGAGATTTGCAGAGCTTATGAATGATGCATGTAACCAGTAATTCTACGTTCTACGGTGAGGAGTCGCCCAGAATTCACACAGATCTTTTGTCTTATATCATCATGCACTTGTTGCAACAATTTTTATTGTTTTAATCTTATGCATTTTGCTGTTGGAGCTGGCTGGAGTACACTGAATTTTATAGAACAACAACATACAGAAGTTGTCATTTGAAAATAAACCTTTTGAACTTACACATAGACTATGTGGTATTTGGTGTGGTGGTGGTGGTGGTGGACTTACACGAGTGAGTGAGCGAAAGTGTGTTATGTTCTGGGTTGTGGAATCATAATCATTGGGTATCTTCGGGTGGGGGTTCGGGGACCTAATGAGACACTAGCTAGTCGTTCAGGGGATTGTGGGTTCACTTCTGACTGAGGTGTGAGGAACGTCCAAGTTCCAAACTCTCATCACCAACATCCTCTTTCATTGTGCATAGTTCTGCATGGGGCTGTGCAGAATACAAGTAGTATGTACTATATCCTATCAAAAATAGTCAAATATCTGGTTGTGCATTTTGTTTGTGGTAATTGTCAAAGCCTCAAGATTAAGAAGCCTAGAAGAGGACAACCGAAAGGACTGGACTCAGTGGCTAGAGCTATTAGTATTGGTCAATCTGAGTTTTATTCAAAACCGTACAATAAAGAGTGGCAATGCAAACTGGGAAAGCTTAGCGACAGACTAATATTAGTAGTACAGAGTACAGACATTCATAGCAGAGGCAGTTAGAACTTAGAGGCAGGGATAACCAGAATTTAGAAACAGATAGTCAAGTCAAGATCAAAGAATCTTTTGTAAAAAGATAATTAGGGAGTGGAGCCAGAATTAATAGTTCAGAATAAATAAGGTCCAGTAAAAGTTAGGGCAATATAATTGTTAATATAACCACTGGAGGACTTACTGGGACCAGCAGCAGGGCCCTCGGTAGAGGAGCGGTCCTCTGGTGGTTGTCCCGCCGACTCGGACCCCGTCTTCTTGCCCCTGGGTGCTGCAGATCAGTGATCATGTAAGATATAATAAAGAAAAAGAAAGACACAAACATTAATGATTGCTGTGAAACAAATAAATTATCTTAAAAAACGCTCAAAAAACGTTTTAGGAAACAAAAATTGCTATAAAATTGACCTATCTAATCCGATCGCCTACTGGCTTGCGGAATTCACGGACAGTCTACTTATTGGGGAACACTAATTCAGTGTTCCATTCTGATTGATTCAAATAAAATCCAGAACACTAACTAAGCCTAAGTACCACCTGACCTAGCCCACCTATTCCAGGCGGGCCAATTGTTCATTAAGCATGCATTTCCATTTTTTTTTCCATCAAAAATGCATAGGTGAGAAGGAGGACACATGCATAAAGTCAGTGCATAATGCATACATCAAATTGTTGGTTGGTTGCGTCTGATGTTCTGCAGCTGACTGACACTGCTAAGCTAAGCTTACCAGTACCACTCACTAAACAAACTACAAAAGGTTCTACTAAGGACTGGGGTAAGCAGCACTCAGTGACAGAGGATGCGTCACGCACACCGTTCAAAAATTATCAACTAATAGTAACTAAACCTAGTATCAAATCCATCCACCACTATTTGACAGGACGACAAAGGAAGGACTACAGTCTCTCTAGCAATAGCATTACCTAACTGAAGTTCTCTAAAGTAAACTCTTACATAATAATGACAAGCGAGCGCAAAGTTGCAAAAAAGTAAGAGTACCGCCCAGCATCTGTGTCCTACAATCACAGAAGATTTTGAAACGTAATTTACCTGCAATGTAAGCAGCATTATTCTTGTTATTTGTAAAAAATGTATACACAAATCACAATACTTATACTACTATATATATTGGCTACTCACCAAGCCCCACGACCTCGACACCTAGCAGGTCCAACAGGTCCTGCTCCCGGTCAAGAATGTCTGACCACCGGTGGGCCAGCTGGTTATGTGTGCGCCGGACCGCGGAGCACGAAACACTGCCCGACGCACCTTCGCCCACCGACGGTGACGCTCCTGGGTCGGGTAACCGGAGCCTGGCCTGCCGCCTGCTGCCAAGGTCAAGGGGAGGTGGCGCTGAATAAAAAAAACAAGGGCGGCCACCTCCTCCTCCGTAAACAGCTGGCGGGCTTGCACCCCTGCGGGGCGCAGTCTGCCGCAAGGCAGGCGGCGATTGGGCGCACGCGCCTTGCCCTTCTTTGACCCGCTGCTGCTACCCTTCGCCATGGTTCTGGGGTGGGAGGAGGTGAAAAAGAAAAGTTAGAAGGGAAAAATAAAGTTAGGGGAAGAAGTAGGAGCTTAAAGAAGAAAGTTATATAAAACAGTTGAAAAGTAAAAAAAACACAGTAAAAAGTAGAAAAAAATGCAAAATATAGACTTAGGCAGAGAGAGAGATAGGTAAGAAATAAAGAAAAATTGAAAAACAGTGTAAAAAACTAAGGATTGCAAAGATTGAGGGAGGATAGAAAAGCAGGCCCAGAACCATAGCATAGAGTGGTAAAACAAGATGGCCGCGCCCATCGCGACCGCATGGGTAAGTTCGCGCGATATTTCTCCCGAGCACGCACAAAACGTCGCGAACACGTACAACGCGTTCCCGAACATGGAATGCGCATCGCGAGCACGCTATACGCGACCCGGAACAGGAAATAAGGGATCGCGAACGGGCGGGACAAGTGAAAATCAAAATGGCCGCGCCCATAGGCGACCGCATGGGTAAGTTCGCGCCCCGAGCACGTAAACAGCGTCCCGAACACGAACGACGCGTTCCCGAGCAAGAAAAACGCATCGCGAACGGGCGCGCCAAGCAGCTACGCACGCTCGCGAAGCTATGCGAAGCTCGCGTAGCGCTTCGACGTCTTCGCGTAGCTTCGCGTAGCTTCGCGTAGCGCGACTACGCGAACTACGCCCAGGGTTAGTCAAGATTAGACAAGGTATCCCGTTCCTCCAGCAACACATTTTCTCCTTGGCGTGAAATCCAGTGAACGACTAAGGGGCCGATTCCGATTCGGGCCGGAAATCTCTCCGACCGAGCCGGACCCGGAGAGATTTCCGACCGAATCGGACCCGTGCAGCCCGACCGAACGAGTACGATGCGCACGTATGCCATCGGACTCGAGTCGGTCGGACTCCCATTGAAGTCAATGGGAGCCTGTCGTACAACGCGTACGCGGGCTCCCATTGACTCAATGGGTGCGAGGCGGACAAGGGCGCCCCCTATAGCGTGTACGCGGAGAAGCGACTCGCGCCGTACACGCACAGGTAGGGGGGACCCATGGGTCCACCCCTGTGTGCAACTCCCGCGGTTACGCGTACAGGGGGGTCCGACACGGACCCCCAAAGTATGGCTCCGACTGCTCTTTCGAGCCGGAGTGCGCGGCTCGGTCGGACTGCTCGCGGCGCGCATCGTACTTACCCGGCCGGGGAATGTCTCCATTGCGCGGTGCGAGTCGAGTCCGAGCGAGTCGGTCGGTGCGGTTAGACCCGGGAACGAGTCGGTCGGAGCGGTCGCGACGCCCGGACGAGTCGGTCGGCGATTTCGCATCGTACTCGCTCGCCCGGACGCGCGTACGAATCGGTCGGGCAATAGGGCTCCGAATCGGATCCGGTTAAGCCGAATCCGATTCGGAGCCCTACCGGCCGAGATCGGAATCGGCCCCTTAGTGTATGATATGCGGTGTTATGGGCCCCACCGTCATATGGATTAGTAGATGTGAATGATTTAAATGGATTCGTGTCCTTAGGAGAAAACCATATTAGCCGCGCTGGATCAGATTTCTTGGTAGCAGAGTTATGGTTACTATAGATTAGTTTGGTGACTATTGATTATTGATTATTGATTACGCATGTCTAACACTTTGTGTAGAATTGTATTATGTTATGTGTAAGTCGAAATTTTGAAGCTTCCGGGAAGTAGGAAGTGGACACGTGTGGCAAGAGAAGTCCAATGGAATTGTGCATTGTCTGATTTTTCAAAATTGGTGATAACACAGGATTGTGTTATGATAGGGACATTTCATGTATAAAACGCGTACGAGTGAAATAGCAACAGGTTTTCTTGTGAAACTCTGGCCTTAATTCCCAGGAGCAGTGTAGTCTCCGCATGTGTTTTATCCACAGAGAAACGGGTTTACCCCTTGCTTGAGAGAAGGGTAAGGTAGAGAGAAGTGCTACACTTATCGAACGAAACAGTATTCTTGCAAGATAGAACAAACTATTTCCTTTGTTTAGCGAAAACAGACAATGGTAATGTGTTTTACGTTGTAACTAATAAAATTCAGTCGAGAAAAGAAGGTAGGAAAAACTGCCGATAATTATTGTAAAGGAGGGGTCAGAAAAGACAGGAGTAGTACTGACGTCAACAAAGACCGCGCTGGTATTGGCCAGTAGTGGGAAAACGAAGAGCTTCCTGATTGGTGCGTTGGTGTAGAGATGCGCTGGGATAGGTGAGTTGAGAGTGACGTAGAGTTTTCGGATTGGTTCGTTGGTGTGAGACACGCTGGTATAGGTCCGAATAGCCAAACAGTAAAAAGAACAGAGTCGTGAGTTTGTTGGAAAGAAAGAATCGTGCAATATGGCTTACTATGAGTATTGTAGAGAGAAACCGTCATGGATGGCGAAGATTAAAAACTTTTTCAAAAAGGCCAAGAAGGTAGTGACTAGGGAAGGAGAAATACTTCCTCCACCGAAAACGCCAGCTTCTCATATGATGTTGAAATATGGTTATCATACTTGCATTTGGTTGGAAAATTGGACAAAATATACTCAGAACGATGGAGTATTGGCGTTTCCAGCAAACGGTTCGTTTAGCACAGCTGTACTTCGAAATTTGAGAGATAAAATGATGAAACTTGAACCAAGACCCAGACCAACACAGTTTGAAGCGTTAGGGGAATGGGAAGATGAGATGTATGAAAGAGAAAGACACAGAGGTGCAAAGAATTATAGTTTAGTCCATGGAAGGGTATGGGGAGTGAATCATGAAGACAGGATGAGACGATGGAGGTATGCTAATATGACGGATGGTTTGTTTCCTGTCAGAACAATTGAAGAGGTCACAGGGAGAAAGTGTACGGAGAAAAAGAAACATGCAGTAACAGAGAGGTATGGGTATGGAGGTAGCGACACAGAGGATGAGTTGCTGGAAGACATTTTAAACAGAAAACCACCTCCATATCAACAGAATTCTGCGGTGGTGACACCAAATGCACCACCAATGGAAACTGTGAGGAATCAAAGCCCTGAACGAAATTATGAAATAAATAGGTCTTATGAAAAATCAGAAACTCCACAGAATGTGAAGCCTGATAGTGGTAATACAGCTGAGTTAGCAAGAACCACAAGAGAATTGACTGAGAAAATAAGAGAATTAATTATGAACATGGAAGCCGTGACTGTGCCAGTGACAATAGGACCAGTAATACCGGTATTTGAAAACCAAAGAATAGATGAGCATTCCTTGACAATTCCAATGAACTCGAACATGCAAAGAATGAGAGAAGGGATAATTCCAGAAACTAGAGAGACAAGAGATCTGGTTGGCTCATATAGATCGAGTCCACCCATTAATTTGACAGTTAATGAGAATCAGATAAATAGGATTGCTATGGGAACTGAGTCAGCAACTGAGACCCCAGAGAGAAGTACAAATTGGATAGAAATAAATAGTACCCCTGTAGGTCCGACTCCAGAAGAATTAAATGAGTGGATGAGGAATTTACAGAAGAAAGATACAGAACCGCAACCGTTGGATGTAATCAGACTAAAGATAGACATGGAAGAGTTGATTTTAGGGACTATTGGTACAGAGAGATTGAAATCCTATCAGGATGAAGAGCATATGTTCATGTGTAAGACTATTACTTGGAGAGCTAGAAATTTACATGAAAAATTGGAAGAAACAGCAAATGAACTGGGAGTAGAGTTTGGAAAAATCAGAGGATTGCAGAAACCGTATAAGGTAGATTTTAGTGAAAAGGATATAGAAAATCTGAACACATCAGGACGATTAACCCAGATAAAGGAACTGATTGTGTTATTGAGAAAATGGGGAGATGTGGACAGATGGAGGAGTAGGTGGATAAGAAGAAAGGAGGGAACGACCGATAAAGCATCTTTGGCTTTTCCGGTGAAAGAAAAGGAACCAATAGTACTGGAATATCCAATGAGGGAAACTCCAGGAGGTAGCTATGTACATGTTCCATGGTCCAGACAAGATATATTGTCAATTACAAATGACTTCCCAAGATTGAGAGAAAAACCTGTAGAATGGTATAGACAAGTGGAAAGATTTGTCAAAGTTTCAAAGGTGTTGTGGGAAGATCTGGATGGATTGTTTGAAATTGTAGTGCCAGCAGATTTATGGACAGAATGTAAGATTACAATTGACTGGCCAAAGGAAGAATATTCTAGAGATGCAAAGACTGGAGCGCCAGGTCCAGAAGTGATGAGAAAGTATGAACAAGTTGTCACGTTTTTGAAAAATAAGATTCCACCGAAAGAGACAGATTGGGTAAAGATTGATAGAACAACTCAGTAGAGTAAAGAATCTGTACACGCCTATTATGAGAGGTTGCTTTTGGTTTTCAAACAGTATAGCGGTTATGAGACTTTGAGTGAAAAGGACATGAGTCATTTCGTATATAGATTTGTATATGGATTGAAACCGGAAATAAGTGAAATGATTAAGCAGCACATGTTGTGTTGGCAGAATAGCACTGTAGATGAGGTACTAAGGTATGCTAAATATTGTAGTGATGACATTGAGTGTAGACAGCGTAAACTAAAAGAAAAAGCGATGTGGGCACAAGTAAAGGTTGCAGAAAAACAAGAGGCTCAAATGAATAATCAGTCTGGTGATGCAGGACAGACTAAATTCAAACCGAATATAGGTAAGGGAAAAGGTCAAATGAGTATAGAAGAGGCTAAAAAGAAATGGCCATGCCATAATTGCGGAAAGTTAGGGCATTGGAGAAACGAGTGTAAATTTCCTCCCAAAGCTAATACGGAAAATCAACCATTAAATCCACAGGTGCAGAATGAGGTGAGTTACCAACAGCTGCAACAACCGCAGGTAGTTACTCAACAGAGTCAGGTGCCACAACCGCCTCTTCCCAAGAGTGTAAACCCCCAGAGATACAGTGCAGAGACAGGATTCTACGGAGGAGAGCAGGTAACAAAATTGCCGCGCGCAGCTGCAGTATCGCAGTATTGGTTACGGCAGGATGGAAATGAATCGGATGAAAGTTTATGACGGTGCCTAGGAGAGGAAGAAGAGTGCGTGCTTGGTGCAACTCTAGAGGTAGATCAGTCAGGTCCATTTGTGGATGGGGAAGTGAATGGTGTAAATGTTACATTCCTTGTGGACACTGGAGCTACCCGTTCTACTGTTAGATCAGTGGAAATTCCAAACCTTCCTCTCTCAGGAGAATATATCCAAGTTGTAGGTGTTTCAAACCAACAGATTAAAGCGCCTCTTACCAAACCAGTAGAGGTGAAAGTTGGACCATTCAAAGAGATGCATCGGTTTGTGGTATGTGATTGCAGTCCTGTAAACTTGCTAGGACGCGATCTGCTTTGTAAAATGAATTGCACCATCTATTGTACCCCAGATGGTATTGCTTTCCAGACACCAGATGAAGATGTTCTGTATAAAATGACAATGGCAGAACTAGAACCAGGAGTAAATGACATGTTTCCTGTGTTTGACGCAGAGAAAATCCCAATTGAATTGAAAGAAACAGTCAGATCTGATGTATGGGATTTCACAGGCGAAGACATTGGGTTAATGAAAGGAGTAGACCCTGTAAAAATCACTGTAAGAGAAGGAACAAATTACCCAAATACTCCACAGTATAAATTAACGCCAGAAATGATAGAAGAAATAACACCTGTAGTTAATAAAATGATCGAACAAGGAATTTTGAAAGAATTAATGAGTAGCCCATGTAATTCACCTATAATGGGATTGAAAAAGCCGAATGGAACATATAGGATAGTGCAGGATTTGAGGAAGGTAAATAAAATCGTTATTCCTTGTTGTCCAATTGTGCCAAACCCCGCTGTAAAACTGTATCAGATTCCACATGATGCAGAATGGTACACAGTTATTGATTTGTGCCATGCATTTTTCTCTATTCCGTTACACCCAGACAGCCAGCCATTATTTGCGTTCCGGTTCGGAGAGCGTATTTTGGCATGGTGCCGAATTCCTCAAGGGTATACAGAAAGTCCCTCAATATTTAATCAGATCCTAAAGAAATCATTGGTAGATTTAAAAATGCCTGAAAAATCTGTGATGGTCCAGTACATTGATGACCTATTGGTGGCATCAAAAACTAAAGAAGCATGTGTTGCCGACACAATTGCTTTATTAAATCATCTGGCAGGAGGAGGGCACAAAGTGTCTCCGTCAAAACTGCAATTTTGTCAACAAGAAGTGCAATACCTAGGTCATAAGATTGAGAAAGGGATGCGAAAGGTAACGACAGAAAGAATAAGGATTATCCGAGGAATGAGAGCTCCGATGACACAGAGAGAGGTGAGAATGTTCCTTGGAATGGTTGGATATTGCCGACAGTGGATAAGTGGATTTTCATTCATTGCAAAACCTTTAGGGCGTGGCTTAGCCGGCTGCAAAATGGCCGCACCTTGAGTGGGCTCTGCCGGCCCAGCCTAATATCCTTCACCATCCTGCAGGCACCCCGCACATTGTGACCTGCAATCCGCACCATCTCTACTCACCAGTGACTGTGGCACGCCCTGAGCCCACTCCTGCCTTCCGGGACTGCTGCTGAGGCGCTTCTCGCCGCTGCGTGTGCCCTGGGCCTAGGCCCTGCGGCGCGCGCGGCATCCCGGCTCTCCTAGACCAGCTGCGGGCTCCTGTGATTGTGGCGGGCTGCTTCCCAGACGCGGAGACTCTGTGGACGACACGTTCCATGCCGGTGAGTGCAGCGACTGTGTGGGGCGAGTTGCTGCGGGGCTGGGGGCGCGCATGATAGCTCACCCGGCCAGGCCTCCACATTACCGGGTGCCTTCCTCCACCTGCAGGCGCCCGCGGACAGGGCATCTCACAGCAGGCCTGGTGGGACGGGCAGCGCGCCCCCCACGTCGCGCTCCGTCTCCCTTCCACTGCGGCCCCCGGCTCTCCGGCTTTGGCGGCCGTCTGCTGCTGCACGGACCCTGAGGACAATTGGGCCCCCACCTCTGCGATGTCCCCGGCATTCCGGACCCGGTTCATCACTGCGGCGGCTCGAGCATAAACCACTCGCTCGCCGCCCTCCACCTGCTAGCTGCTGCCGGAATCGCCGGTCCCCGCCATCTGTCTGCCTGCTCTTCCCGGGCCACAGCCGGACGGGGCTCTGCCCTCGCTGCACCTTTCTCCTGGTTTCGGCCGGTGGACGGCCCGCCGCGCTGCCCCTCTGGTCACCACCTGCTGGACTCAGCGGCCTGCACCCATACGCAGCCTGCGGCACTGTAATTACTGCGGCCTCCTCTCTCCATTGCTGCCCAGTGCCTGCCTTCACTTGCTTGCTCAGAGCGCACGGCGTGGCTGTCATCGCGTCGCTCAAGGTCTCCTGACCCCACCTGGCTTGGGCTCACTCTGGACTGGTGCCCTTGCTCCAAAACGAATGCTCTTTGCGGTCCAGCACACCCTGGTTGCCCCCTCTCTGGTCCGGCGGCTGCTTCCACACGCGGCTTGAGGGGAACATACGGAGAAATCCCCGGTTTCTATTACTGCCCAGGACTCGCCTCAACTGGTCCGCTTTCACCCTGCGGGCGCAATCACCTCTGTCCTGATCAGAGACCCCTATCTCTACGGCGGTGCGCCGCACATCTGCCTGGTGCCCTTACTCACCATCAACGCTGCTGGGGTTGGATTGCTCTGGCCGTCACACACCACGCCGGCTCACACTAAATATCCTTCGGTTTGGTGCACGGGCGGTCAGTGGGCCCACAGGACTCCAACGTTTCCCGTCCCCGGCCCACTTGTATCCTGACTCAGAGCGTCTCGGCGGCTGCCCACTGGGTCTTGTCCTACACCTCCCCTCCGTGGGCCTGCCAGACCCCTGGTGCGCTGTCCCTCTCTCGTCTGCTGTTTGGCGGCGCCTCTCTCCTATGCCTCCCGGCCATGGGACGAACCGACCCGAAGCAGGCCAAGATCAACTTTGATCAGCGCCGCCAGACGCGCCAGGAGATTGCTGGTGCGGACGGGGGAGCCCCCTCAGACCCCTCTGCAATGGCGCAACTCCGAGAGGATGACCTGAAGGCCATCATGCTGGACGTTAAGTCCACCGTCACCAACATCGCGGCCCAGCTGGATCAATTATCTACCCGCCTGGACACGGTGAAAGCCCGGGTAGACTCCCACGATGCCAGACTTCTGCATGTTGAGTCCAGGGTATCCGACGCGGAGGACGCCGCCACTCAAGACCACCAGAAACTCCTACAGATGGACAAGTTACTAGCTGTAATCCGCGACAAGAACGAGGATTTGGAAGCGCGCTCGCGCAGGAGCAACCTTCGAATCACAGGTGTGCCCGAGTCAACCAACATCTCCCGCATGGAGGATTATGTGGAGCAATTGGTCCGTGAGCTCTTTGGCGAAGTCCTCTCTCCTGTTTTCATCGTTGAGCGAGCCCATCGTTCCCTTGGCCCTCGTCCTGCCCCTGGCCTGCCGGCCTGCCCTATTATAGCTAAGATCCTGAACTTCAGGGACCGTGATGCCATCCTCCGGGCAGCCAGGGAAAAGGGGGACATCCGCCATCAGGGTAACTCTCTCTCATTTTACCCTGACTACACCACTGCAGTTCAGGCGGCCCGCCACGAATTTCTGCCGGCCAAAAGGATCCTGCAGAAACACGAGATCTCCTACTCGCTGGCGTACCCGGCTAAGCTGCAGGTCAAACAAGGCTCAAAGACTCTCACCTTCCCGGACCCGAGAGAGGCACTTGCTTTCGCTAAAAAACTGGATAGATCTCACCGCTCTCCACAGGCCAACTCCCAAGCAGATAATGCGGACAACCTCAGCGAAAATGACTGATTTGCTCCCCTAGCCTGGACTTCGTTTCCAACTTTTGTAGCCTGTCTGGGCCTATTATGTCTAAATTTTTGCTCCAGGCCCACAGTTAAGGTGTTGCTGTAATCCTTCTACCTAAAGTGTCTGCCGGCGCTACTGGCTAGGCCACCCTGTCTACTGACAGGGGTGTATGCCGGGCGACGCCATGCCTCCACTGGATGATTCCCACTTTGATCACTGCTCTTTCCCTTCCCAGTTGTGGGTTCCTGGGGGGGGGCGGGTGGCTTCACAACCTGATTGGGGGTTGGTGTGGGTGGGGGGACCTTCGTGACTTGTTGCCTCCATATGAGGCGGGTTTATTGTTGAATGTATGTATTGTTTTTTACTTGGTTACTTTATTGACATATTGCTTGCAGCACTACGCTGCCACTCGCGGTCACCACACTGCCACTGCGATCCTCCCAGCGCACAGTCCCAGGAGTGACATCTCGGGTGCGACACTTACTGCTGTTCTCCCTCCGGGGTTCTGCGTCCCTCCTGCATGACTCGCCACTCACCTTGGCCCGCCTTTGTCGGTCCCTATCCTTCCCCCACGCCGCAGTACTGTCCGCTCTCATTCTAGTTGGACCACAATAACACTCACGCTCTCACAAGCGCCCTGGCCACCCTTGCTGCACCGGGCTTTACTCCCATCCAACTTTTAGACATGACGGTCACGGTCTGTTGGACCTGGAACATTCATGGCCTCAATGACCACCGGAAAGCTCGGCTAATCCATGCACACCTCCTCCGACACAAAATGGACATATGTCTGCTACAGGAGACGCACCTGTTGCCTGCTTCGGCCGCCAGACTGCACTCTCGCCAGTGGGGAGAATCTCACTCCTCTTTCTCCTCCAACTACTCCCGGGGGGTTTCTATTTTAATACGTAGGGGACTCCCTTGGTAAACCACTCAGGTGATCACTGACCCAGATGGGCGTTATGTGATTCTCCATGGCTCCCTTCAGGCCCAGCCCCTAACGATAGCGGCAATATATGGTCCTAACAATGATGACCCGGAGTTTTTTGCACAAATTTGGCATCGCATCGCATCCCTAGGCCCGGCTGCGCTCGTATGGGGTGGAGACTTCAATGTGACACTCTCCGCAGCCCTGGACCGTTCTGGTCCCTCTGTCTCCCACCCACGCTCTGCGGCGCTCCTTCGCTCCATCTTTACTGACAACTCTCTCTACGATGCTTGGCGTCACATGCGGCCTGATGCCCGCGAGGGTACCTGCGTTACCGGGACTCGAGGCTGCTGGTCTCGCCTGGACCTTTGGGTCACCTCTCCGGATATCCTTTCCTGGCTTACCTCTGTCGACCATATGGCGCATACTTTGTCGGACCACGCTCCGGTACAGCTCTGTCTCCGTCTTCCTCTGTCCCCTCAGCATGCTTTTTCCTGGCGACTTCCCCCGAATGCTTTACGGGATACTGTCTTCTGTGACGAGGTCCGTTCCGCGGCCACAAAATATTTCGAGCTCAATGAGGGTTCCGTTGACTCTCCCTCCATGCTATGGGAGGGCTTCAAGGTCGTCATTCGCGGCGAATGCATCTCTAAACAATTCGGGGTCTTACGCTCCATTCGCAGCACTCTCGACAAACTCGAATCGGAAATCAAATAGTTGGATTCCCTTTAGTCTCATCACCCCAGCTCGGAAACACTTGCTCACCTTCGCGAGAAACACACAGAATTTGCTGAGGAGGCCAACAGAGAGGTCTCTTTGCTCGGCAGGGAAGCCCGGGCACACCGCTTTGGCGAGGGCGATCGAACCGGGAAAACCTTGGCCAGCCTGCTTCACCCGCCCCGTGCCGCATCCTATATCGCAGCGCTTCAAGACGGTGGTCCCAGTCGGACAACCTCCCCCGACGAGATCAAGGCACGCTTTATGGAGTTCTACGTGCAATTATACACTGCGGGTTCCATCCCCCGTGCGAAGTTTTCGCCCAGTACTTCGATACCCTCAAATTATTATGGCTCGAAAACTATCACCGAGTCTTCCTGGACGAGCCCTTTTCTAAAGAGGAAATACTCGCCACCATCAATAGTATGCCTGGTGACAAGGCCCCTGGTCTGGACGGCCTGCCCGTCTCTTTCTACAAGACATTCGCCCCGATCTTGGTGCCGCATCTGGCTGCCATGTATAACGATTCTCTGGATAACGGTCAACTTCCACCGTCACTCCGTGAGGCCATGTTGACTCTTCTCCTCAAGCCTGATAAGCCCCCCGAGTGCCGCGACTCCTATCGCCCACTGTCCCTCATTAATACTGATAATAAAATCTTCGCCAAGCTCATTGCATCTCATCTTCTCCCTCTCATGCCACTCATTGCTCGCCCTGATCAGTCCGGCTTTATTCCCGGCCGCGCTACCTCACACAACCTCCGGACCATCTTTTCCGTCCTCCAACAAATCGATCCAGCGCTTCCCGCAGTAGCTGCTCTTCTCGATGCCACTAAGGCCTTCGATACTCTCGAGTGGCCTTTCCTGTTTGCTCTCCTCCCACGTCTCGGCTTCAGTACGCTATTCATACGCAAAATCTCACTCTTATACACTTTACCCACTGCCCGCCTCCATATTAATGGGCAAATATCCGATCCCATCCCTATTGGCCGTGGCACCCGCCAGGGGTGCCCGCTCTCTCCCATGCTGTTCGCCATCGCAATGGAGCAGCTGGCGGCCAGACTCCGGCAACACCACACCCAGAGGGGCATCGGCTTCGCAGCCCGTGGCCTCTTGGTCTCCATGTACGCGGACGATATTACGCTCTATGTCCGTCACCCCCAGGAAAATCTCAGCCCCCTGTTACGCGAGATCATACGGTTCGGAGGGTACTCCGGGCTCCAAGTAAACTGGAGTAAGTCTGTCCTCTTTCCTCTCACCGACGCCACTACACCCTTCACTCCGGACTTTCCCTTTGTATGGGCGTCCGGCCCTACACGTTACCTGGGAGTCTGGTTGAGCAGGGACGTGGATGAACTCTGGAGGGCTAACTTTGGTCGTGCGGTGGACAGGCTCGAATCTAAGATCCCCTAGTGGAACCGGCTGCCCCTGTCGCTGGCTGGCCGCATAGCCATTGCAAAGATGGTGGTCCTCCCAAAGTTTTTATATCTTTTTCTGAACATCCCCATTCCCCTCTCTGCCCACTTCTTTCGTAAGATTCGCTCGCTAATGATTTCCTTGACTTGGGACCCGGGGGCAACCCAGGATCGCGTATGACACTCTCACTCTCCCGATGTCGTGTGGTGGCCTGGGGGCCCCTAATTTCAAGCTTTATGCATTATGTGCCCAGGCCAGTTTTTTGCATTTTTGGATACACCCTACTCCTTTCCAGCCACATGTGGCGGTTGAGGCGGACCTCGCTGCCCCATGGCCAATCGCCACTGCCCTGTTCGCTCCCGCCAGACTCTCACGCACTGAAATTGACACGGTCGAGACCCTTCGATGGGCCTGGGACAGTCTGCGCCGTCTGTCTGGCACTCCGGCGCTCTCTGCAAACAAGATGCCAATCGTTCGCCATCCGGCCTTTCCTCCGCTTCAAACCTCTGGTATGGCTGGGCGTGCCACTTGCCTGGGGGTGACTACATTGGCGGATCTCTACCCGGGAAATACATTCTATTCTCCCGGTGACGACTCTGGTCCCCTGGACACTCTACTTTTTTATCAACTGCCGGCTATCTGCAGGGAGCTACACCCTTCGTTCCCCCTGCCGCCCCCCTCGATGACCACTCTTGATCTTCTCTACTCATCTCCCTCACCCCGGAAGTTGGTCACTAAACTGTATGCCCTCACGCTGGCAGCCACTCCCATCTCCACTGATCGCGCTCGCGTGGCGTGGAGCGAGGATCTCGGTGTGGACATCTCCCAGGCGGATTGGCTCTATTGCTGTAACCAAACGAAGAGATTGTCCCCGAATTACCGCTTGCGCCTAATCCATTTTAAATATTTGCACAGGCTTTACCGCACCCCTGCTCAATTACACAAGCTGGGACTCGCCTCCAGTGACAGATGCCTGCGTTGTTCTGCTTCTGCGGCGGATTTCTCCCATTTCGCCTGGTTATGCCCAAGGGTCTCTGACTTTTGGCGTGAGGTCTGCACTGCAGTCTCCGAGATTACCTCTTCGTCGGTCCAGCCTGACCCCTTGCTCTGCCTCCTAGGCTTTGTTAAGGATTGCCCGGACGCCTCTCGTCACTTAATTGCCATGTTGCTTTGTCCTCGCGCGGCGTAGGGTGGCCATGTGCTGGGGGCGTAGACCTGCGCCCGGGTTTGCCCAGTGGCTCGGGGATGCTTCGCGATTCCAAACTCTCCTATTAGAGTTCTGGGACCTTATGCCTGCCAGATCTCATCCGGTGGACATTTGGGGGCCCCTGACGTCCTACCTTCACACTCACACCCCCTCAAGCCGGACAGCCTCCCCTTCGCCTCCTACTTGCACTTCACCTGTGACGGCCGCAGATGTGGGTCAGCAGTCGTCCTCCGTTCATCGCTGACTCCCACCCCGATCTTGCCCGTTTCATCTCCCACGATTCAACCGAGGTATACTCACAGTAGCTTACCGTCCCGAAGTGTATAAACTATGTATACTCAAGCCGCTGCAATATGATGGTCTGTGATGTTGGCTTTTTCTTTTATTTTTTCTATCTACACTTCCGTAATTGATGCTCTGTATATGGTGCTCTGACTCGATACTAAATTGCAATATGTCTTTGTTTCCTCTTGTCAATAAAGGTTTTTGAAAATTAAAAAAATAAAATAAAAAACCTTTGCAGGGATTGACAAAAAGAGATGTTAGAGATCCGATTGAGTTGAATGAAGAGGAAATGAAAGCTTTCAAAGAACTGAAAACAAAGTTGTGTGAGGCACCGGCATTGGGAATGCCTGATTATGAGAAAGAATTTGAGCTGTATTGTAGTGAACGAGATGGATGTGCACTTTCAGTGTTAGTGCAAAGGCATGGAAAGAGGAAAGGACCCATTGCTTATTTTTCAGCTATTCTAGACCCAGTAGCAAAGGCATTGCCTGGATGTCTGAAAGCAGTGGCTGTGAGTTTGGAGCAGAGTGAAGGCATTGTGATGGGATATCCACTGCGAGTATATGTTCCACACTCTGTTGAAATTCTTCTGACTAGAACCAAAACCCAATTCATGACGCATAGTCGGCTGACTAGGGACGAAAAGGTGATTTTGAGTGCAGACAATGTAACCATTGATAGATGCACAAGTGTGAATCCTTCAACTTCACTGCCAGACAAAGAAAATGTAGGAGTAAAGGATGATGTCGATCAAAAGTGTCTGGATGTGCTTGAATTTTGCACAAAGCCTCGCCCAGATATTAAAGATGAGCCCTTGAAAGAATCAGATTATGTGATGTTTGTGGACGGATCATGTCTGAGAACGAGTGAAGGAGTTTTAAGTGCTGCATATGCTGTTTGTACAGTGGCAGCCATAATGGAAGCATCTTGTTTGAGAGGGATACGTTCAGCCCAAGTAGCTGAGCTGATTGCTCTGATTCAGGCATGCAAACTGGGAAAGAACGTCCGAATTACGGTGATCACGGATAGCCAGTATGGCTTCGGAGTGGTCCACGATTTTGGACAGATCTGGTCCCAGAGAGGTTTCTTGACATCTGCAGGAACTCCAATTAGGAACAGTGAGTTTGTGAAGAAATTGCTTGAGGCGATACAGCTGCCTAAACAGATTGCAGTGGTAAAGTGCGCTGCACACAAAAATGGAGATGACTATATTACAGTGGGAAATAAATATGCAAACGAAATAGCCCAATATTGTGCCAGAAATATGGTCTCACTGAATAGGAGGAGAGAAAAAGAGAATGTTTCATGTCCCTTGCTGTTTACTAACCTGGTCGAAACATGGGATGAGGTAAGGCAATTGCAGGAAGAAGCAAATGAAGAGGAGAAAGCTGGATGGATAAAAGCAGGTTGCAGACAAAGAGAGGAAGATGACGTTTGGGTTTATAGAGATGAAAGACCAGTTATGCCTGAGAGCATGATTTCTAATATGGCACGGATGTACCATGGACAGGCTCACATTGGTAGGGATGCCATGATCAGACTTTTCAGACAGACTTGGTACAACCCAAAATTTAGAGCTATAGCTGAAAGTCTCTGTCAAAGATGTCTTACATGCCAACAGATAAATCCAGGAAGAAAAACAGTAGTGAGTCTAGGAACAAGAGGACGTGAAGGAGGTCCTTTTACCAGAATGCAACTAGATTTTATTGAAATGCCCCCGAGCAATAGATTAAAATATGTTCTTGTGGTCGTTTGTTTGTTTTCTCGTTGGGTGGAAGCCTATCCGACCAGAAGGAATGATGGAGTTACTGTAGCTAAGCTCCTACTGAGAGAATTCATTCCGAGATATGGTTTTCCAGTAACGATCGAAACAGATAGAGGAACACATTTCCAAAATGAACTGATCCAATTGATATGTGAAGTTCTTGACATTCAACAAAAATTGCACTGTGCCTACAGACCAGAGGCTTCTGGAGTGGTAGAACAAGTAAATGGAACAATAAAGAATAGGTTAGGGAAAATGTGTCAAACCACAGGACTCAAATGGCCTGATGCCCTACCATTGGTGCTGATGACTATCAGAAGCATTCCTGACAGAAAAACAGGTCTAAGTCCTCATGAAATAATCATGGGACGAGCAATGAGACAAGCACATGTACCTGTCAACAAACTGCTGACTATAACTGATTATCTCGTAGTGGACTATTGCAAAGGATTGGCTGATGTGGTACATTCTGTGTTTCATCAGGTTGGACCGGATGCGACCACTCTTGAAAGAAAACCAGCTCATGATTTGACTCCAGGAGACTGGGTCCGCATAAAAGTCCACAGAAGAAGAAACTGTTTGGTTCCTCGCTGGGATAAGCCACGTCAAGGGATCCTGGTGACAAAGACTGCTGTAAAATGTGCAGGAGTGAAAAATTGGGTGCATGCCAGTCACACCATCAGAGTCCCAGATCCTGAAGCTCGACCTGAAAGTCGACATCTGGAAGAACCAGGTACAAGTTTGACAACTGAAGAAGAACCTGAAACAATCAAAGTTCCAGATCTTGAAGCTCGACCTGTAAGTCGACATCTGGAAATATCAGATACCAGTTCAGCATCTGAAACAGACCAACCTGAATTTGATGAAAGACAAAAGAGAAAAACAAGAATTGACATTATAAACGAAGAAATTGAACCAAGAAACAGTGATAGCGAACAACGAAGTACAAGTTATGGAAGAATTCCTCCAGAGATAGTTGAACTAACTGAGGGAGACTTAGATTCAGACAGAGAGATAGGGGAAGAAGCGGAAGAAACCCGAGGAGTAGTAGGGACAGAACAACAAATAGAAGAAACACAGGGAAATTTAGATTCAGACAGAAAGATTAATACAAATGCGGAAGACAATCGAGGAGGGATAGAATCAAACGTCCCAACAGAAGAGACACAAGAAGGTTCAGATTCAGATAACGAAACAGAAATCATAAGGTTCAAGGTTAGAGGAAGTGAAGTAAGGTCTGAAACGGAATCAGAAGAAAGCGAAGAAGAAAGAAAGCAAAGACTAGGACCAATGAAGAGAGCTTGGAGAGCTGAACGAGAGGAAAAGGAAAGCGAACTGAAAAGGCCAAGAAAAGGAGACAATTGGCCCCACGAAGTTAAAAGACTGAGATATAAGATAATACATTTGAACAGAGATGATGCGGAACAAGTAAATGAAATAACCAGTCAAAAGGGACGAGGAAAACAAAGTGGAAAACAATTACAGAAAACAAAAAGAGTGAAGAGACCTAATTTGAAATATAAGTCACCTGAGTGGCTATACATCGCATTGACCGACATTAAAGAAGAGGATAACAGTCACGAAAGCCCAGACGAAAGCTGTAAACAAATGGGTGAAAGTGAATTGCACCAAAACTGAAAAGACAAAGCACGAAAACCGGACTGGACACAAAAAACCGATCAAGACAAGAAAGAGTTCTGAAAAGAGCTGAAGAAAGCACCAAACGAGACAAAGTAAAGGGTAGAGTGGCTGAAAGATCATTCTGAGGTGTGGTGACACATTTTCTGGACATATATATATATAGCTAGATAATAGAACAATATGGCAGACACTGAGAATAGAAGATCTAGATGTGAGTTTTTTGCGTAGATGGTGTAGAATGTGTTTCTTTTGTACAGGATTGATAATGTTTATTTGGCTTATTTTAGCAATAATAATTCCATTGAGGTTAGTTGTAGAAGAAACATCCGTAATAGGGAATAACACGAAAAAGGATAAAGAAGCTAAAACACAAAACACTGCAGCATTAGTAGATAGTACTGATTTACATAAGAATAAGTCTATAACTGACTTCTCCAAGAATGTCTTCACGAAATTGTTGTATGAATATGTAGAGACAATGGATGTGAGGGATTGTTATGTTTGTATGCAGTTACCTGCGTCTGTCACAGAAGGTGTTTTTATTTATTTTATTTATTTATTGAGTTTTATATAGCGCTGGCTAGACCCGGAGGTATCAGAGCGCTTTACATGAGGAAGAAACATTGTTTCAGAACATGGTTACAAAGTTACATCAGTTACTGGAGCTTAGTTGCAGGAATTACATGAGTACAAAAGCATAGCATAAACATGAGGAAAAAATAGGCAAGGGGAGAGAAGAATAGGGGAGAGAGGGAAGGAATAGGGGAGGTAGAGGAGAATAATGGGGGGAAGAGGAGGGGGAGGGTATAGGAGGCACAACGGGGAGACGAGGAAAAACAGTGTCCGACGTCCGGCTGGGTAGGTGACGGCCGAGGGGTGAACTAGAGCCAAACTCCTCTATAGCTGCGTGGGACAGCTCCACCGGTCTTCGGCCAAAGGTTGCTCGGGCACCGCAGTACATACAGAAGGGTTATAGTTTCCGCCTAGGGGGCATAGTCCAAAAGTTCCATCGAGCGCGCCGGTCACGGTGTACGGTGCTGTGCTCCCAGCGGGAATGGGGTAAGAACCCAGGCCTCCGCTGTGTGAGACTCCCTTGTCGCTGTGGACTCTCTCAGAGGGGTCTCTGAGACTCCAGGGCATAAATGCTGGATCCCTCCCCAACAAGGGGAGAAGGAGTGCTTTGGAAAGGGGCCCACTCATGGTGGCCATTATTAGAAAATTGGTGTGTCAGATGTCCCCAGAAGCGGCCATTTCGACCTAATTTTGCTTCAATAGACCGAACTAGCTGGTCCGGCCAGGCTGAGTACAGCTGGGCTGTGTCCGTGGGCTTGTATACACCAGGGAGGCACAGGATTTCACAAGCCTCTTTGCTAAGAGGGCGCTAGCTGACAGTACGTGCCCCAGATGGCAAGCATTACGTCAGGACATCCGCCAGTCAACTGCTCGACGAGGTGCGAGCCGCCATCTTGAGGTCAGGCAGAGTCAGGCGTGGAGTTAACGGTCATTTAACTCCCGCTCGAGTGTCCACCGGGCCGAGTCCCCTGTGGTCCCGCTAAACCACACTCCCTCCAGGCTGGCCCGTTGTTGCTCCTACCTTCCTCGCCACATTGGAAGTCCTCACACGTGTGCCTCACGGCATAGCTCGCGGTCCCTGCCGCGTTCCACCAAGGTCTTGCGCCACCCGGAGAGGCTCACCCCGTCACAGGCATTGGCTCCGTGGGTCGTACAGGGGAGCAGTCGTGCCAGTGGGTCACTCGATCTTCCCGCGGGGTGAGCCAACATTCAGCAGTCATTTCGCGCTACAGACCTGGTGGCCGCCATCTTGCGTAGCCCCGCGGCCAGCACAGTCGAGCCCCACAAAGGCTCACATCTGCATAATTTCGGGGCCACAAGGTCTCTGTGTACTCGCCAGCAGGACCGGTGTAGACGGGACGTCCAGGAGTCAATTTGGCGAAGTCCGTGGGTGGCTATTCACTCTAGACACCAGCGTGGACCGGGAGCCGAGACGATTCATGTCCGCTCTGCCATCTTGCCTTCCCACAAGTCTTTGCTCACTTTTCAAACATTTTAATGTTCTTTTCTTTTTTCCCCCTTTCTTGCTGTATTCCATTCACCTGCTGGACTGTACTGGGAGGAGGTGACCTATCATCACCTTCCTTTGACGTATGGGATAACTTGTAGCATTTTAGCTAGTTTATTTTATAAAACAGGTAGATTAGAATATTATTTCACTGACATAGACACTGTCTTTGCGAAAGTTCCCGTAATCCCTGAACTAAACAAGGTGAAAAATGCAAGAATATTTGGAGAATTTTTCTTAGAAAATAAGGAGTTAACGTTAGAATATATAATTAGACACAATCTTACCTGTGAATTAAAGAAAGAGGAAAAGATTTTCTTGGATATGGTAGAAAACAGAAGAGTTAAGTTTCAGAGAAAGGTAGTAGAAGAAAAGACAAAAACACCACTTTGGGCGTTTGAAGAGAAAACTCATGACAAAGGAGAAACAAATGCAGCTATGGTTTTGGATTGGCCCAAACAGGGAAAATTGTGTATTAGTAGAAATAAGACTATATATGATAACTATTTCGTGGGTTCCAGTGAATGCCGAGATACATATAAAATTTTAGGAGGATGGGGATTTAAAAGAGGAAAAGATCCAATATTTCCAGGGATCTATTATATTTGCGGAAATAGAGCTTATTATAGGTTGCCGGACCATTGGTCTTTCCAAAGATTTTTCATGTGGAGAGAGGAACAAAAGTAATACACGATATAGGTACAATATTATCACGTAGAAGGAGGGAAAGTTTTTCAGAAATAGTAGGTGACATTTTTGTAGCATTGATATCAGCAGTGGGTATATCTTTGAATGCATTTAAGATTCGGAAATTGTCCACAGTAGTAGATCGTTTATCAACGAATACTGCTGGAGGGTTCTTGATGGTAAATACCGAAATGGTTGCCATTAGAGCTATGGTAATGCAAAATCGACTTGCCCTTGACATTCTTTTGGCCAAAGAGGGTGGAGTCTGTGGAATGCTGATGTCCAACATTGTTGCACTTACATTCCGGATAAAAGTGAGAATATACAGAAGTATATAAAGAATATTACTGATTTGCCCAAAGAAATTGCTCCACTGGAGGTTGAAGGTGTTTGGGAGAGACTTGGTAAGAGTTTTTCCTCAGTACAGAAATGGTTCACAGAAATAGGTGGTTCCCTTATTGGGAAAATACTAATATCAGTAACAGTGATAATATTAGTAATGTTGTCAGCAAAGTTAGCATATGTGTGTATTAAAAGGAGAAAAACACAAAATAGAATAACAAGAGAAAATGAGAAAAATAAAGAAAGAGAACGAGAAATGGGAGAAATAAAATGAGAAGAATTAAAAGAGAACATATACAAAAGGTCTAAAAGACAAGATGAGAAAGACACCGTTGTATGAACTAACAAAAGCAAGTGGACAAGAAACATTTATCTGATAAATTGTAGAATAGGATTTTGTGGTGATATTAAAAATCACCAAAGGGGGGAATTGATGGAGTAGGGTAAATGAAAATAATTTGTATACCCCTTTTTAGAAAATTAATGAGCTTTAATGAATTAACGATACTAATTGTTTGATGAGTTAATCAACAAATGCACCTTTGGTAAACACAACATAAAGGGTAACTGCAGTTTGTGCAAAATCTAATTTATTTACAATTGTGAAGTTAATTAACACTAATATTGTGATTTGCGTACTAATTAGAGTAAAATCGCATGATTTATGCTACGTAGTAGAATTGTATTGTGGCAAAGAATGCGGATGGTAAGTAAAATGGCTTTAAATGTCGCTTCTGCTAGGTAACACCTAACACGGGTATTTAGAATGACGGGTGGTAAACAGAAAGGCTTATATTCTTTGTTTCAATTTTGATTGTGTTTGTTCTTATGATAGTTTGTTCGGGCCTGTTAGGCCATGCTGCGAAAATGGCTGTCGAAACGGATGAGGTCACGTGATAAGTAAAAAGATGGCCTCTAAGCGGAAGAAATAAAGGAGCTGAACCACGTGGGTACGGCCCGTGCACAGAGTGAGACATGTCAAGGTTACGCTGACCTGCCATAAGGAGGGTGCCAAGAAAGACTCAGCGTGTATTCGTGGGAATAAATGAGAAAAGTACATGAGCAACAATGAACTAACTAAATTGTGACCATCGTATTTGCAACAAATTGAATGGACAAATTGGACTGCTATTACCCAAAGGCCATGGGAATCACTGAACTCTTAACCATCCCCGAAACCAGTTTGAACAAGGAAGGCGATGGGGTGATTATCACCACCTCTCAAATGGACCAATTAGCGTGATTCCTGCCCCCAAGGATTGCAACTTTTTGTGTAGTAAGCTGGAAGTAGGGTATAAGAGGGACTGCTCTTATGTGGGAGGGGCTGCTGCTGCTTCTATAGGCTACTTCCTTTGGGTTGTCTTTTTGCTGCTGCTGTGACCGCCGATATTGATGCCATTACTGCCATTGATTTCGAACTTGACTGGGGAAGGAACGAGACCGTTGCGGTAAATCTGTACGGGAGGTCCCGTCGAGGAGGTCATTTAGCGGGACAGTCAGTCAGTTTGGGAGTCTATTCTATGATCTACGTTTTATCTTCTTTTTGGTGAACCATTCCTACCTGCATCTAAATGGGTAATGCATAAACTTTAATTTCTTTTTAGAATTTCTTATATAAATGTTATGAATGTATTAAAGTGATTAATAAACTAAGAATCTCACCCGTGCAAGCAAGAAATTAGATAAAATGTTATTCTAATTAACTATGAGTCTGTGGTTCTTTAGTTCATTAATAAGTTTAACGTTTAACAGGGTTTTAAATGATTGAGCTGGTCTTAATCACCATCAACTTATTCTACTAGTTGGTCCATCGACCAAAGAGCGGAATACCTTGATGTTTGGAACCGACAGGATAAAAAGCTAATGTATATGATATCAGAGGTATTGTTCTGTCAAGATTAGACAAGGTATCCCGTTCCTCCAGCAACACATTTTCTCCTTGGCGTGAAATCCAGTGAGCGACTGAGTGTATGATATGCAGTGTTATGGGCCCCACCGTCATATGGATTAGTAGATGTGAATGATTTACCTGGATTCATGTCCTTAGGAGAAAACCATATTAGCCGCGCTGGATCAGTGTCGTTGGTGGGAGGGGTCTACTTTAGAGGCAATGAAAGAAAAAAGAAACATAAGTGCACCGTAATAAAAGGCGCACAACGAGGCTGCTCAATGCAGTTTCAGAGGTGGGAGGGATGTGCTTTGTAGGCAAGCTATGAGAAAAAAAATTATACAGGCCGTTAAGGCACACGGTGATCACTGCTCATGCTGTGTTGGAGGTAGGAGGGGTCTGCTTTACAGGCAAGGGAAAACAAGGGCAGCGTCCCACGAGTGGTGTGTGCTGCGGTGGCCACCATAGCGCTGCTCATGCTGTGTTGGTGGTGGGAGGGGTCCGCTTTACAGGCAAGGGAAGAAAAGGGCAGCATCCTGCGAGTGGTGTGTGTGGCGGCCACCACCATTGCACTGATCATGCTGTGTTGGAGGCGGGAGGGGTCTGCTTTACAGGCATGGGAGGACAAGGACAGCATCCAGGAGTGGTGTGTGCGGCGGCAGCCGCCATTGTGAAACTTAAAGCGCACATGGCGCACTGAAATAAAAAATGAAACTGAAAGCACGCATGGCGTGCTGAAAATAAAAACAACACAAGCATTGGTCAATGCAGGAAAATATGCCACAGCGAATAGAACTGAAGGAAAAGTAAGTGGCCCGCACAGGAACCAATGAAAAGCCAGGAAAGAGAGGGGGCGGGATGTAAACCCTTTGCAGGCGATACCTAAAAAACAACCCCAATCCCCCTTAAAAGGAAGCCCAAACCAAACGAATATCTTACCAGAAAAAGCCCAACTGATGGTGGACGTCGAAAAGTGCAAAAAGCCTAATAAAACAAATACAAGCAACGGAGCGGGAACCACGGTGGGGGAGGCAGCAGTAACACAACTGTGGCATTAAGAGGAGGTGGGAGGAAGAATGCTATAGTTGAATTATATCAGCTGGGGTGCTGAAGCTAAATACAGACAAACAGTAACAGAGCAGGAAACCAAGAAAAAAATCGTCCCCCACAGAACATATAAAGAACCATAGCGGAATGAGAAAATACTAAGTCCCTGCTCTGTGGGAGGAACAGAAGAGAGAAAGGAGGGACAAAGAGGCAGGACTGACCACTAGCAAAGCAAGGACACTGACATAGACAAATGAAAAGCAATGGCAAGAAAGGGGATGGACTTGAAACCCACAGACTGATTACAGCAGGTCTCGAAGAGACAGTGCATTCGCTGTCTAGCTCAACCTAAAAAGAGAGAAACCTAAACACCACATGCATGGTATGTGTGACCACATTTGGTACGGAATCCAATAGTAAAAAATAATAATTCTACAGGATTTACATTTTCTTGAATTGACCAATATTTCATTAGAGAGACCAATGTTTACCTTCAAAAGAGAATGTAACTTGAGAGACAGTTTAGTCAAGGCCTACAAGGAACATAAAACATCTACAATAACACAACTGTGGGGCTTAAGTTTGGTTTAAGGACATTTTAAATCTGGCACTTACACTGCCTGTAATTACTCCTGTGTCACCAAAAGATTGAATATTCAAACATTTCTCTAACTGTGCATCTAAAAATGTTGTATACTGGATTGAATTCTCATGGATCTTATAATACATTGGTAAAACCACACAAGAAGTGAGACGCCGAATCCTCAAACACCAATTTAAGATTAGCTTTAATGTACAGAATGCGCCTTTGGTTGATAATTATCAAAAACATTGCATTATAAATTAATGCCACTCATATAGGATGGTTTGTCATGGATATTGTTTCTGGCACTACTAGGAACCATGATGTGGATTGTTTACTCATGCAGAAAGAAAACAGATGAATTTGGCACTGTGACTCTGTATCTAAAGGCCTCAACCAACACATTGAATGGCAAACTTTGGCTATACTATGATTTAGTTGATTTCTTGTTAGCTGGTTGCTCTGGATCAGGTATTGTGGTGAGGTCTTGGAAAAGCTAATATCATGGCTTGTGGGAACACGGCAACGTATATTCTTGATTTGTGGCCCCAGTTGTGTAGTTTGGTAACAATGTTACTCATTTGTATTTGGTTATCTTTTGAGCATTAATGACTGCTTCTTTTTGTCCATTCTTTTTGTGCATGACTATTCTTATATTGTTTGTCTCGCAAATTCAGCAATATGTTTTGACTTTTAGTTAGCACATTTTATGTGTTTCCAGTTGGAAATCTATGATGTGTAGGACAGATTCTGTGCCTTTTTTGTAGCTTTCTCATTGCCATTTGTTGCTCCCATACTTTTATCTTGCAGAGAGATTGGTTCAATAGAATCTATAGGTATTACATTGTGTCTTTCAATATGGCGGCTCTGTTTACATACTCCAGGTGTCATTCTGTGAACATCATGGTGTCCACTATGCACACGCTTATTTATACACTCCTGACATGTGCATGGCTTGTTTGACTGAGCAAGGAGGCGCAGGGCTTTTCCCCATGCATACTGACAACATTCAGGATTGCTACACTGTTTAACTTCATTCCTTGATTGGTAAGCAAATGCTGGCAGCTCCTTTATTGCTAGTTGTACCGTGTTGGTCATTATAAAGGTTTTCATTAACTTCAGAAACTTCTTTACAGTTTCATTCTGATATCACCTACATACCGTGTGAGTATACATTACACTGGAGACACTATTCTTCTCTTATATTTTAACAGATTAATATAATAGGCTTTCTGATTTACTGATTTGATTCACTTGTTGGCTTTTGGATTGCAGTGATGCTTATTGTGAGTAGTGAATATGATTGCCTTGTGCTTTATAATGAGTGTTGACATCTTTTCGACACGTTATGGTGATTGCTCTCAATGGTTATGGTTTGTTCAGCATTGGGTGTTCCCGATTCACATCCTGGTTTCACTGGTGGCATACTTCATTGTGTATTATTCACCTGTTGTTTTTTACAATTATATTTCAGTTTGTGTTTTATTGTTGACTCCAACATTTTTAGGCTACACTACTTTACACAAGTCTACATACCTGTATTAAACCTGACACTTTGATGGTCTCATGTACTTGTTAGACGATTGGAGACCAAAACATCAACGTATTGACTACCACAATTACCAAAACTGAAGGTCTCTGAAGCCTTTTCCTCAAGGAACGTCCTCTAAAGGCAAAGAGGACTATGTGGTTGCATGGTTCCCGGCCTTTCTCGGATCACTACAGGGACTCTAAAACATTACTTCGGTGATCTTGGTCTGACAGCGAGAAAGTGTGATTTATTTTTGACCCTTCTTTTATTTGCCTATGATTAATAAATTCCAATTTGCATTGACAAACACAGATGTATGCCTTATTTAACTAGTGTTGTATTAGGTAGAATCTACAGTTTATTTTCTACTTATTGCATATTGTGTAAAGGGGATCGGATGTATCTTTACCATGTCCCATAAACAAGATACTGAGCTGGAATTTTTTTCCTTCAGGAACTTACTGAAAGCGGCATTTTCAAAATTGTAATTAAACATTCGACTTTACCGTTAAAGAGGATTTTTCATTATAATTTCATAGATACCAAACATATAGCACTTATTAAATGTAATAAGGCAACCCAATGTTATTCTGAACTTCATGAGCTATTGACTCAACCATTAATTTTGTATATTTTCTTAATACTATAAGCAGTAGATATTCACATAAAAAACAATTACAGGAACTAATGGCAACAGTATAACTTGAAAAATACAACCTGCATAATATAGAATATTAAAGAGAGATGAGGAAAATTACAATTGTACTGAATGTAATTACTTGAAATCATCATTCTCAATGTTATGAAATGACAAAAGAATAAAAAATATTTCTGCCTCAGCCATAATTTGATTTTCATTGAAATTCTTCTGCAGAACTAAACTTGCTTTTATTAGTAAACCATTTTCAGCATAAATTTAATTTGATACTCTTCCTCGCGCATAATATAATTTTTCTCCCACAGGAATTAACAAAAAAATTGTATGTACTACATTGCGTTCTTTTCCATGCAATTGCACAAATTTGCCGAAAACAAAGTTGCCCAATTTGACACTCCCCTATAGCTCAATCTACTCCTAGCAAGTCAACTGATGACTATAGTAAAGTCCCTGAGCATTACTAAATTTACATTTTATGTTCATCTAAAAGTTGCAGTACAGAGTTTAAATATATAAAGGTTAATTAAGCATACGCAATGTTTTTTTAAGAGCCCCTGCAATAGACGACTTTTAGTATAACAACAAGAAAGAAGAAAAACATAAGGCACTAAGATCATTGGGATGGGGGAAGGTGACTTTCCAGCCACCAGTGTTTCAATTCTCAGGAAGAGGCCGTTCTTCACAGTTTCATTCCACGCAGCTGATACTGGCTCATTTCTCGCTTAAGCAACTGTAACAAAGGCCTACTATCATTCGTCTTATTAGATCTTTCATTTGTCAATGCAAAGTGCTGCAGGTGGGGGAATTTTCTGTGAAATGTAAAAAGTTCTTTTTTGGGGGGGGAGCCCTTTTCCAGCTGAAGGCACCCGATGACAATTGAACTGCGAATCTAAATTATTTTCTAATACATTTTGATTTTTGCTTTCTTGAATAATTATTTTTTATAATTCACATTTAATTTTTTCCACCCCAGGGCCTCCCCTAGTTGTCCCAGGGGTGTGGGGTTGGGTACTTATAAGGAGGACCCTTATAAAAGAGGTTTTATATGCCTTGGTGTAGTGAAATTGCACATTTTACTTCCCACATTGTACTAATTTGCTTCACAAAATCGCCTTTTGTGCTAGGAGCATTGTGGAGTGAGGATCTACAACATTTTGGTATATTCAGAACCCCTAGAGTCTACCCTAGTTGTCCCAGGGGTGGAGGGTCCTGCAGACATAGGCATGGTCCTTATGAAAGACGTTTTATAAGCCTTGGTGTTGGAGAAATTGCCAGGTGCATTTTCCCCATTGTAGATCCTCAGCCACATAGGTTAACATGGCAATCAGTTATTATTTAATAACTAATTTTTTTCTGCATTTATTTATTTTTTTATGGAGTTTTATATAGCGCAAACTTGACCCGAAGGTATCGGGTATCAGAGCGCTTTACACGAGCACCAGTTGCGTTACATGAGCACACAATCATTTTTTTGTTAGGCACGGAGAGATTAAGTGATTTGCCCAGAATCACAGGATGTTGCGCGTACTTGCCGAGACTCGAACCCGGTTCCCCAGATTTTAGGTCGACCGCCCTAGCCATTAGGCCAACTCCTCTCCCCAATGCTAGGCTTTAAAGAAAAATATCATTCAAGAACTTAGGAGAATGGTATTGATAAATCCAACAATATGCTGTTGTTGAATTTATCATCAAATGTACAGAAAGGAAGTAATAAGACTTTCTTGTCTGTAAGCCAAAATTCAGCCTTCCCATGATCTATACTAATTGGCCAGAGTTAAGTGGATTAGCCAGGCTGCTTTGATGAAGTGATAAGTGCCATCTGGAGTGAAGAGCCATTCTATGAGGAGAGGGTTCTACTGCATAGGAATACCAGAGCAAGGGGGAGGGGTCGTAAACCATGAGCTTCAAAGGCCCAGAGGGACAGGCAGAAAAAGCCAGGTCCATCTATGCCCACCCCCTCTGAACCCAGCCAGATGGCAGGCTTAAGGAAGGAATGTGCAGATGCCAGAGGGAGGGAGACTGTGGAGATAAGCCATCCTGGAGGTTGGTTTAGCCAGCTCTTGCTTCTCTGCTGAGACTTCAGCCATAATGAGTTTTGGAGAAATAGTGCTTTCTGGGAAACGGCAGAGCCACACTTTGGAGGAAATGGTCATGCTCTGGGGTGTTGCCCTGCAGCTTATTGAACAGGAGTGTCCTCCTGTGTGACCCCAGAGAACCCTGAATAGGCATCTGAGAGGGGCAGTGCCTCTCAGACCTGCTGCTTGAAACTACAGAAGAAGAAGGGTCCATGCTGGAAGTTTGATTTGCAAAAGCCAGGCCTTAGCACTCTGACTGACTGCACCTGCTGCACAATCTGGAACTACAGCCCTGTGGATCACACCTGCTTCAAAAGGACTAAAGAGTGAACCTCCTTGCAAACTACAGGTTAACAGAGCTCACCTGGACCATCACCACCAAGAATCCCCAGCCTGGAGTGACTCCAGTGGATTTGTAAGAGTTTTGTCCAAGTGCATTGTAGGAATTGAAGTCCCAAACTTCCAAGGACCATCTTGGAGCTTCCAGACCCTTGGAGTATGTTTTGGACACTTTGGGACCCTCAAAGGAACTTTTGGAAGAAGTTTGAAGAAGTTTGGAGCAACTTTGGAAAAAAGCTTCATAAGTGGACCGACTCGACTTGGCCAGCCAAGCCGCGACCCTCAAATGCAAGCCGGCTTGCCCTCCAGGTTCGTCCCTCTGAAAAGCTCTGGAGGTCCGACACCAAGCCGGTGAACCTTCACCGAATACGGCTTGGTGAAGAGCATCGAAGGACCCCGCGAGAAAAAGCTCTGTAAAGGTTTCTAAGCCCGAAGGTAGAAGAGGTGAATGGGACCACCACAAGAGCCAAGCTGCCCACCTTCAACCGCGAGCCCGCCTGGAATCTTGTTTTGTCCCGCTGGAAAGCTCCGCAGGTCTGACTTCCATAAGTGTGACCGGAAGCTCATTGCAAGGCAAGCCAGCGAACCCCCTCCGAATCCGAACTGGTGGAGAGCTTCGAGGGACCCCAAAGCTCCAGAAAAGTTTCTAAGTCAGAAGGTAAAAACTTTGACAGAGGCCTATCGCAAGGGGTAGCCGTGCAGGGCTCCATCGTGGTTGGCCTAAAACTTTGACTTTGTCCCGGTCTAGCGCAACCAAAGCTATAGATTTCTATGTGCTATGTAGTGCTAAATATTTAAAAATTCATATCTCCGGATCCCTACATTGGATTTTTTTCATTTTGATGTCATTTTAAGGATAAAAATATGTCCTATTTTTAGAAATTGGTGTTGGATTTTTATTGTGTGTTGTGTCTTAATTAGTTACTGAATTGGTGTTTTTAAATGCTTTACATACCTGTCTCTGAAGTTAAGCCTGCCTGCTCGCAGCCAAGCTACTAAGGGTTGAGCCTTGAAATAATGTTCTAAGACCTATTTGGAGCCCTAGACTGTGTTAGTGGCCTTATTGCCAGTAGCAGATACATATTTCCCACTACTAATAATCTACTTTCAATTTCCACAAACCCCCTTGCCAAGCCTTAGACTCCCCTTTTATTACCTATGAGTCACACCAAGCTAGGCTCTAGGATGTGCATGTATTTTTAAGTTTTGCTTGTCCTGGTAGAGAGAATCTCCTGAATTTGTTTTTCACAGTAATTAAAAACAAATTCAAGAGTTTTTCACATGCCCAACCTTTTAATTACAATGCACCCTGCCTTATGGGCTACAGAGGGCCTATCTTAGATGTGACTTATATGTAATAAAAGGGGAGTCTAAAGCTTCGCAAGGAGTTATATTGCCAAATCGAATTGGCAGTTTAAAACTACTTTTCAGGCTGCAATGGCAAGCCTGGGACATGTTTTAAAGTGCTAGGTAAGTGGGTGGCAAAATAAGTGTTGTAGGCCCACAGGTCCTGGGTATATAGTATACCACTCTACAAGGAACTTACAAGTAAATTGAATATATCAATCAGGTGTACGCTAATCAAACCATGTTTAAGGGAGTGAGCACAAGCATTTTAGCACTGGCTACTAGTGCTAAAGTGCACAGTGTCCTAAGGCCAACAAAAATGAATTTCAGCACAAAAATGGAGGTAAATAGGCAACATATTTGGGGGAAGTTCACACTAAAGCTGACAGGTCTAACAGTTATCATCAGGAACTTGAAAGGAGAATATGCAATACACATCATGGACAACTTGCCTCTCCTTTCTTTATTAATGTTTCTATGGAACTTTTGGTGAGAACTATCGTCTAAAGGAAATGTATTTTACCTGTGATAGGGAACCAGATACTAATTCCAGCTGTGACTGAGCAAAACTAAGCATCAGCCAAAAGAAAAATCTGGAACAACTAAACCAGTCACTACTCACAGTTTCTAGAAAAGAAAAATCTACTAAAAGAAAAGTTGTCAAAATTAGCAGATGTTAGGAGATCAGAGGCATAGTACATACACGCATTATGGCACTCCAGACGCAGTGAGTTCTATTTAGAATCATTTATTGATCAAAACGTCACAACCACTGGTGCATTAAACAGACAGAAAATACTTTACACAATAACACCTACTGAAAATAGCAGGCCATAACAGAACAAAATAACTGTGCATAAATTGCATTGACATGGTACAGGCATTGTGATGTAAGGTACTGGAGCATGTGGTGATTAGTTTGGAAGACAGGCAGTTCACTGCTTCAGAACACAGTAGCGGCTCCTGGTGGGAGTGCTACCAGGCGGTGACGTGGGGCGGGGGAGGGGCAGGGTGGGGGTAGTAAACACCGGAATACGGATGAATGCAGGTAAGTAGACACTTAAATCAATAAAGCGAATTTCGTTGCGCGCGCTGCATCGCATTTGGCGGTGCAGCGCGCGCAACAGATTCGTTTTATTGATTGATTGTCTACTACCTGCATTCATCCGTATTCCGTGTTTACCCCCACCCTGCCCTCCGCCCCACGTCACCGCCGAGTAGCACTCCCACCAGGAGCCGCTACTGTCAGAACATGAGAATGCTGCCTTGGTCAATGGTGCTGCAGTCCTGGGGTTCTCTGTTCCAAAACTGCAGCTTGTCCAACCACATATTTTAAACACAATATAAGGCTGTAATGCCTCTATGCAATCTATTAATTCTTGGGGCAATTCAGGAAGGTAACTTTCACTTGTGAGTAAGTTACAGGTATAAATTTACTCTCACACTTTTGAGTAGCTTTCCTACAGAATTAACTAAAAGTTATTTAATTATATTTAAAAACAAATATTATTACATTCAAAACAAGGTGTGAATATATTTTAAAATGCAATGTAAAATTATTTCCTATGGTGTTTTCTTTAAGGTCCTTGCCTCTATTATTTTCTTTTGGCGGGTGTTGCCATGCCAGTTATTTTCCATGTGTTGTGCTAGACTTAACCCAGCTCTGAGCTGGAATACATTTAGTACTGTTTGGGTCCTTTGTGGCTCTAGTAACTTTAGAAGTGCAGTTTGTGAAAAGCAATAGGCTTACCCTTTTGTGGGTGGAATCATGTCCCTTTGTGAGGCCCTCTCCAACCCTTTCCAAACCTCTCTTTACTCCCCCAAAACTCCTCCAATTTAGTAGTAAGTATTCCCCTTTTTTCCAGCCAGTTCTCCGGTTCTTGCCACATTTACTACTAAGTACTAAGCTTACATGTTTGAGGATCACCCCATAGAAAGGATATGAGAGATGGAGGTGGGTATTTACACTTGTAGGTTTGTGATTTGCATTTTGTAGTACTTTAGTTGTACTATTGTAATACTAATCACACTACAAAAATACAGCTTATGAATAGGGTCCTCTGTATTTTGAATTCCATCTAGCAGTTGGGGTCATAGTACCAAGACCCGGCAAGATTTCATATCCTCTAAAGCCTTATGAAGGTAGAAAAGTTGTATGACTAGCTTTCATTTACAACAAACAATTGGTTAATTAATTCATTGTTGTGACAACTTTTTAAAATGTTTTTCTTCTCCTAGGCAAAAATATCTCATTTATAGACATAATGTAAAGTTTCTGCTGTCCTATGTCACTAACATTATGTTATAGATTTAAAGGTCAAGATCAAATCCTGACAGAGCCATAATTCAATTTGTCGCTGAACATCTCTACCTGGAAATAATAAAGACATTTATGATTTCGGTAACTAATACACAGACATTGCCACAATCGAACACTTAATTTAAGCTACATATATGTGGTTCATCCTTGTATCACAATTTCTTTATAGAAGGATGAGTTATGCAATTATAAAAACGTATAAAAAGTATAAAAATAAAAAGGTGTCATGGCAAAAACCTCAAAAAAGAGAGGAACACCATAATACTACATTGTAGCAAAACCACTCCAAACATAAATGTACTATGCAATAATAAACAGTATGGATACTGACAGAAGTGGTTGCTTTATCTCTAAGGAAAATTAGAGATTATGATTCTTAATTATCCCTGCAGGGTATTTACTGATCAGAAATAAAATCCAGTTAGATTCATATTTCCATAAGAAACTCAATCTTCTGTGCTTTCTCATGCAATATATATCCTTAAGTGTAGACTTAAACTTTTTAGCCACTGAAGATGTCAGATTTGTATTGTTAATACATTGATTTGTGCTGTCACGCCATTTCCTTTCTGCAAAATTGATATACAAGAGTTCACAGTTCTAATGTTCTTCTTGCTTGAGTGGGAATGTGCACTAGCGTTTGCACTCCGGGTTTTGTCACAGTATCCATGAGGATCTTGGATGACTTCAGAAACAGTGGAGCACTTTTTCCTATCTCAAAACTCCCCTTATAACAAAGAGCTGCATCGAAAATGCAGAGATTTGTTTCAGATCTGTGGCATGGTAATTAAAACTTGATTGAAGAAATTAAATTCAGCATAGGTGATCTGAATATTAACTGAACCCTATTATAAAATGCTATCTTCATAAGATGTTTGAGACAAATATAAAAGCACTATCTGATATGTACAGAAGGAAGATGCTTCTAGTCAGGACTGTAGCCTAGTAACTTCACAGCATTGTGCTACAATGACACCATTAAGAGGACTGAGGTTAGTAACTGAAGTGCAGGTCTTACACACGTTCAATGACAACAGAAAACATGAGTTAAATATACTTTCATTATAAAACCTTATTATGGTTTATGTTTTTCACTATTCAGTTGTCATGTAAATGAATCATAACAGATGATAACAGATGTCAGTTTTTTAATTCAACTTATTGGTGTACCTCTGGTTGCAATATGTGTTTCCTAACCTAAACACAGCTGGCACCATTGACCAAATCTAGGGATTCCCGTAACTTTTCAGCTAAATTCGGTACAGTAAAAATGGACAATTGTGATGACATCTACTGAAAGCTTCTGAAAAACTGGCCAGTTACCTGCAAAGAACACACATACAATCAACAGACTGTTCAATAGGTGCTCGAAAATCCAGCAGCAATAATATCTCACACAAAAATAAATAATCACAGCTAACTCTAAATACAGGTACAAAATCTCAGACCTGCTTCAAACTTTCTGGTATAAACCACCTCCACCGTTTTAAAAACCCAACACTGATGGAGACATCAGACTCTCTAAAGCAGAGCAGGCCTCAAATAATGGTGCATACAAACCCTACTCAAATTCCTTAAGCTGTTAAAAATACGACTATTCCCCAACCAGTAGCGGAGACTTGAACCACTAAAATACTACAATCACCACCAAACAGAAATTGTCAATTAATAAATAAAGATGAAAAACAAAACTATTTGGCCTGGTATCATAGATTGGCTTTAAGTTACCTATATTGTGTTAGCGCAGTCATTATAACCCGTCATCCTTGGAACAACAGGCCCCATTTTTACCCGTTCAATGTAATTATAGTTCATGTAGTGCTACCACTCCTATGATTACACATTGGTGCACAAGATTCTTTTCCAGAAAAGAAAATGCTCCTATCCTATCCTAAAACCAGCTGCCATCGGGGAAACACCAGAATCTGTTGCCTTTCTCCAGGTATCTCCATACTTCACTTCGGTGAATGGGCTGATTCTTATGAAATACTCTCGCCAGCTCTTCTTTGAGGAATCACCGGCATCCTTCTAGATTCAAGAGTTCACTCCATCTGAGGGTTATCTGTCAAGACTTTTAAGTTCATCTCCCAGGTCAGGCACTGTGTCATTTGCCCATGCTAATCGTTGCCTTCTTGTTATCTTTTCTTGCCCATCAAATATTCCTCGATGTAGTCAATAAAGATGTCAAATTCTCCCATTGCCTTGTAGATTCCATTGTCCTGCATCTGTGTGAGTGAAAGAGGAGGAAACATTAGATCTTTGCTTTATTATGTGTGGGCAGAAGAATTCATTACACGGACAGTTGCATTTTTGTTTCACTGGGTCGTAAAAAAGAATGTTCACTGGAATGTCATATGGAAAGGTAATTTAACATGTATTATGTGAAGGTAAAATGTGTAGGAACACGCTATAGTGCTTTTGTTGTCAAGACCATGCAATTCACAAATGAAGAGGGGCAAAAACATTTTTAAAAGGTCGGACATTTGCAAATCTTGGCTATAATTTTCGTAGATTACTTACTTTAAGCAGATTTATTTAAACCCCAAAAGCGCTTGTATGGAAATCTACATAATCAGAATTTTCATTCATTCTCCAACTGGTCTACTTTAACACTGGAGCATTATTTGCATGTATAAGTGAAATAGACATGCATTAATGTATTCTTTCCTCACTTAGACATGATTTTCCAGGTCCAGAAACTATCTCATCTACATCTCTGGCGCCGTAAAGCACACTTACTCCTACATTTGGTAAAAGTACCTTTACGTGGGTTTCTAGAGTGATTCTAGGCAGACAAAATGCCTGTGAATACACACAAATTTCCAGAATTTGTTCTGCCCATTACCACCTACTTGTTGGTTTTCCCCAATTTCTACTAGTATTTGCAGTGGAGAAATCCACAAATACTGTACATTTCAGAATCACTAAGTTGAACAGAATTTTTTGTGAAATTGATTCTTGGCATCATTGTGTCAGCCCACTAAATGCATTATTATATACAGTGCTTTAAATGGGCCGGTACTGTCCGGTACTGAGTACCGGCACTTTTTTATTTTGAGAGGGAGAGTACCTGCATTTCTCAAGAAAAACATAGGGGCTAATTTACAAGCCCCTTGCGCCACTTTTGCGTCATTTTTAACATGGGAAAAGTGACGTACGGGTGGCGCAAGGGGCTTGTAAATAAGCCCCATAATACTTTTAATTGGAAAGTACTGGCACGTCTCAGAAACAAGCAGGCACTCTGGTACAGAGTACCTGCACTTCTATTTTTCCATTTTAGGTACTGATTATATACATCCTTTTAAAACACACGCACAAGGACAAGTGTCTATGCAGAGAATTAGTGCAAACTGATCATTTATATTTCTGTAGTGATGGGATTGCAACATCCATTGACTGAACTTTTTACAGGAAGCTGAATATGTCAACCTGCTCATTAATGTTTCGACACAGTCGTTTTAGACCCAGGATATATTCCTTAAATAGTTCTATGACTAACTCGCTAAGTACTTTAGTTGTTGTCACAATGAGGTTACTCGTGCACATGATCATGCCACCTCCTCCATGCATGGACGTAATGACTCTGAGGAAGACTCATATTTCTGCTGTATGACTCAGCAGCAACATTCCAGGAAATGCCGAACTTCTCAGACAAGTGAACTCCACTACAAGCCGTAGGATTTCTTCTTAGATCTTTTCCTGTTTCTTCCCTAAATTCCTACCCAGATTTACGATTTCTCTTCATAAAATAAGGTTCTCTCTTTCACTGGATTGTTCTGTGTATGTCAAGAACAGTTTGTATGAAAACAATATCCTATTTAATAACAGGCGGCCATATTCATACTACCAGCAATTTAAGAAGCAGTGAGGGCTCTGCACTGCTTTTTAAAGCTAAATAGAATTAGCAGATGAGAAGAAAAAGCCATGATTCCACTAGCTGGAATTTGCAAAGATTTCCCTTTGCAAACTTGGTGAAATATTTCCAAACACTTTGCAAACTTTTCAGTCTAGTTTGCAAAGTTGAAATATATGCCTGAAAACTCCCAATTGCAATCGGAGATATTTCTAACAGAATATTTTTCACAGGAAATTTCATCCATAGGTGACTCATTCTGACGTTGCAAGGCCTTTGCATTTTTCACAAAGAGCTCAATTTGCAAACATAGCAGAGCTTTGTAGAAAAAAGAGCTCCTTGCTGTCCCCTCTGGCCGATTTTATGCTGTGTAAATATCATCTTGTAGATACAACACAGAATTCCATTCATAATCATATATGAAGTGTTATTTCCAAAGTTGACCAATAGCCTGAAGTAACTTAGACAATGACAGAAAAAATGCAAGCTCTGCTTATGTATATTACTTTGTTTTGTCCTGTAAATATGTACAATTATAGTGACACTGACTTTTCATCGTAATTGCTAGGGAACACCATGCCGAAGTTCTTTTGAGAACATGGAGTTTACACTAGTACTCACCTTGGTGTAGGTTTCCTTGATTTGTCGTATCGTTTTGCTCCTCTTCTCGCAGTCCAAAAAACGATGCTTTAAAGAAAATCATACAAATTTTAGTCAACTTTCCAGCTAACGTGCAACATGCAAAGGTTAAGTTATACAGATCACAAATAGTTCCATAAGCATGTGCCTAGGAGCTGGTCATACAAAAACACATCAGCCACCAGACTGCTGTTCAATATATTTGAGCATCATGGTGTTCATGCTATTGCCCCGATCTATATTGACTTTGGTGAAGAAAACCCCGATTACCTTTGTCATGTTAGATGTTAAGCTGTTATATTACTGCGTTTATAAAGCGCACGTTCACCTAACGGTTTCATGGCGCTATGCAGGGAACAGGGGGTGATAGATACCGGAAGTGGTGTGTTAGTTGTAGGCTTGTCTGAATAGCCAGGTTTTTAAGAAATTTCCTGAATTCAGGGTGTCAAGTTGCAGATCTTGTCTGGGGGGGTGGAGTTCCAAGGTTTGGGGGGCCATAACTGAGAACCTGGTGCCACCCAGTCTCTTCTTCTTGAAATGAGCGACTGATAAAAAGTTCAAATGGGCAGAACGTAAAAGGCGATTTGGGGTGTACTTCATGATTCAATAATTGATGAAGTGGGTTTTTGCTATGATGCTATTTGAAAATAGTGCCGCCGACTTTAAAGATAATTTTTTTCTCAACAGGTAGCCAATGAAGGTCCTTCATAAGGGGGGTGATATGGCAACATTTAGGTTGTTTATAGATAAGATGGGCTGCCAGGTTCTCAAGGATTTGGAGTCATTTATGAGACCTTTGGGTAAGCCAACATAAAAAGATTTGGCATTATCTAACCTTGAGAGGACAAGAGCGATGACAGCCTAAACTAGGGCCTCTAAGGTGAGATATTTGGCATTTGTAAAAAATTTGCAAAGCATTAGGAAGGAAGATGAGATTACTGAGCCGATTTGTGGCTTCATGGATAAGTCAGCATCAATGGTTATCCCAAGACTTTTTACTGCTGTTTTTGGGAGAGGGGGATCTCCAAGCTCAGGTGGCCAGAATGAGTCGATTCCATAGTTGACTTTATTTTTGGTAATGATAATTTCGGTTTTTGGTAATGATAACTTTGTTTTTTTCTGCATTCAGTTTCAAATGATTGCTTTTCATCCAGTCACGGATAAACAGCGGTGTCAATTGAAAACGCTGTTTAAATTTGGGGGAATTATCTAATTTGAAAAGTAGTTGCACGTCATCAGCATAGTTAAAGATTTGGCAGTTTGTCTTCCTAAGCGAATGAACTAATGGACGTATGTAGATGTTGAAGAGATGGGGTGATAAGGAAGATCCTTTGGGGACTACTCAGTCAAAATGGACCTGAGGTGAGGGAATGTACTCAGGCGAATGGATTGGGATCAAGCTCCTAAAAAGGAGGTGATCCATTCCAGTGTTGGGCCCCTCAGTCGAGCGGCCCTGACGCGGTCCACCAGGAGATTGCAGTCCACTGTGTCAAAGGCTGTGGCTAGGTCGAGGAGCACCAATGCTTGGGTGTCACCTTGGTCGCCTTCCCCTCGCATGACATCCACCATGGATAGGATGACTGCTTCAGTTGAATGAGCAGGGCAGAAGCCGGCTTGGCAGGGGTCCAGAAATTCAGATGCCTCAATGATGCTGCAGAGGTTATGTGCCACATGTGCCTCTAATAGTTTTGATAAATAAGGTAGGAAGGAGACTTGGAGGTAGTTTTTCAAGTTTAGAGGATCTTCACCTTGTTTTTTCTGGAGAGGTACCACTATTGCCGTCTTGAATGCATTAGGCACCTTTCCAGAGTTGAGGGAATGATTCAGAAGAGACAGAACTGGGTCAGGAATAGATAGTCTTATCAGAATCAATCAATCATGTCACTTATAAAGCGCACTACATACCCGCGAGGGTCTCAAGGCGCTGGGGGAAGAGGGGGGTGGTGCTGCTACTGATGGAAGAGCCAGGTCTTGAGGAGTCTTCTGAAGGCCAGTAGGTCTTGGGTCTGCCGAAGGTTGGTGGGGAGGGTGTTCCAGGTCTTGGCGGCGAGGTGGGAGAAGGATCTGCCGCCGGCGGTCGTTTTCCGGATGCGGGGCACTGTGGCGAGGGCGAGGCTGGTGGAGCGGAGCTGGCGGGTGGGGGTGTAGAAGCTGAGTCGTCTGTTGAGGTAGGCTGGTCCGGAGTTGTGGAGTGCTTTGTGTGCGTGGGTGAGGAGCTTGAAGGTTATCCTCTTGTTGACAGGGAGCCAGTGCAGGTCTCTCAGGTGGGGTGTGATGTGGCTGCGTCGGGGGATGTCGAGGATAAGACGTGCAGAGGCGTTCTGGATGCGTTGCAGCCGTCTCAGGAGCTTAGCCGTCGTTCCTGCGTAGAGGGTGTTTCCGTAGTCCAGCCTGCTGGTGACGAGGAGCCTGGGTGACTGTTTTTCTTGTTTCGGTGGGGATCCACTTGAAGATCCTGCGGAGCATTCGGAGGGTGTTGAAGCAGGATGAGGAAACGGCGTTGACCTGCTTAGTCATGGAGAGGGTGGGGTCGAGGATGACCCCTAGGTTGCGTGCGTGGTCGGTGGGTGTCGGGGCTGTTCCCAGTGATGTCGGCCACCAGGAGTCGTCCCATGCTGAAGGGTTGGAACCAAGGATGAGGACCTCCGTCTTGTCCGAGTTCAGCTTCAGGCGGCTGGTACTCATCCATTCGGCGATGGCCTTCATTCCTTCGTGGAGGTGGGCTTTGGCGGTGTGAGGGTCTTTGGTGAGGGAGAGGATCAGCTGGGTGTCGTCGGCGTAGGAGATGATGTTGAGGTTGTGCTGTCGGGCGACGTGGGCGAGGGGTGCCATGTAGATGTTGAACAGCGTTGGGCTGAGGGAGGAGCCTTGGGGTACGCCGCAGGTGATCTTGGTGGCTTTGGATCGGAAGGGGGCGAGGCGGACGCTTTGTGTTCTGCCGGAGAGGAAGGATGTGGTCCAGTCCAGGGCCTTCTCTTGGATCCCGGCGTCGTGAAGGCGTGTTCGTAGTGTGTGGTGGCAGACCGTGTCGAAGGCGGCTGATAGGTCCAGGAGGATGAGGGCTGCTGTTTCTCCGTTGTCTAGCAGGGTCCTGATGTCATCGGTGGCGGCGATGAGGGCGGTTTCGGTGCTGTGGTTGCTGCGGAAGCCGGACTGGGAAGGGTCCAGGATGTTGTTCTCCTCGAGGTAGCGGGTCAGTTGTTTGTTGACAATTTTCTCGGTGACCTTCGCGGGGAACGGGAGCAGAGAGATGGGTCGGAAGTTCTTGAGGTCCTTGGGGTCTGCCTTGGGTTTCTTGAGTAAGGCGGTGATCTCGGCGTGCTTCCAGCTTTCCGGGAAGGTTGCTGTCTCGAAGGAGATGTTGATTATTTTCCGGAGATGGGGCGCGATGGCTGTACTGGCTTTGTTGAAGACGTGGTGAGGGCACGGGTCTAGCGGTGAGCCGGAGTGGATGGTGTTCATGATCTCGCTGGTGTCCTCGTCGTTGATGTTGGTCCAGGAGAGCAGGCGGTTGGTGGTTGTGAGGGCAGTGGTCTCGGTGGTTGCCGGGGCGGTCGTGGTGTTGAAGCTGTCGTGGATGTCGGCGATTTTGCGGTGGAAGAAGGTGGCCAGTGAGTCGCACAGGTCTCGCGACGGCGGGATGTCGTTGGTGTTGGAGCTGGGGTTGGAGAGTTCCTTCACGATGTTGAAGAGCTCTTTGCTGTTGTGTGCGTTGTTGTCTAGGCGGTCTTTGAGTGAGGCCCTTTTGGCGGATCTGATGAGGTGATGGTGACTGCGGGTGGCGCTCTTGTGGGCGGCGTAGCTGTCCGCTGTCCGTTCGTGGAGCCAGATCTTCTCCAGTTTTCGGCATGTTCGTTTGGAGGCCTGGAGGTCTTCGGTGAACCAGGTGGCTTTCTTGCTGGTGTGGCTGTTGGGCGGATTCTTGAGCGGGGCGAGGGTGTTGGCGCAGTCGTCGATCCACTGTCTGAGGTTGCGGGCGGCGGTGTCGGAGGGTTCGGCGGGTGGGCTCAGGGCGAGGGTTGTGGTTAGCTGGTCTTCGGTGACTCTGCTCCAGCAGCGGCGAGGCATTTGTTCGGTGCGGTGGTGCGTGGTGGGCTTCCTGTAGGTGAAGTGGATGCAGTGGTGGTCAGTCCAGTGGGGTTCGGAGGTGTGGTTGAAGGAGACGTGTGGGCTTGCGGAAAAGATGGAGTCTAGCATGTGGCCGGCGGCGTGGGTGGGTGTAGTCACGAGCTGTCTGAGTCCGAGGGTGGCGAGGTTGTCGATCAGGGTGGTGGAGTTGGTGTCCTTGTTGTTCTCGAGGTGGAAGTTCAGGTCCCCGAGGAGGATGTAGTCCGTGGAGGCGATGGCGTGTGTGCTGACGAAGTCAGCGATGGAATCGCTGAACTGTGGTCGGGGTCCGGGGGTCTGTAGATGAGGGTTCCTCTGAGGGTGGTGTTGGGATCGGTGTGGATCTGGAAGTGCATGTGTTCGGCGGTGCTGAGGGTGTCGTCGGTGTTGGTTGAGACTCTGAGGGTGTTCCTGTGGACGATGGCGATGCCTCCTCCGACTCCGTTGGTGCGGTCCCTGCGGGTGATCTTGTAGCCGTCCGGGATGGCAATGGCGATGTCGGGGGCTGAAGCGGGATTCAGCCAGGTCTCCGTCAGGAATGCGACGTCTGGGGAGGTTGAGTCGAGAAGGTCCCAGAGTTCGATGGCGTGTTTGCGGGCGGAGCGGGTGTTGAGGAGGATGCATCTGAGGTAGTTGGGTTCTTTCCTGGGCGGTGGTTTGGCGGGGCGGGTGCTGGCGAAGCTGCAGTTCCGGCAGGTGAAGGGCCCTTGGGTGCGCTTCGGGGTGGCCAGGTAGCAGGCGTGATCTTTTCCGGGGTTGAGTGCATGGAGGGTGCTGGCGTCGTATCGGCGTCTGTTGATGTGGCGGGCGCGGGGGATGCCCGGACCAGGGGTTCTGGCGCTGGGCGCGGTCCCGGCGCAGACGGGCTTGCCTTAGGCGCGCCCGCTGCGCACGTCCGCTGCGCGGCCGCACAGCGGCTGCCATAAATGGGGAGGTGGGAGGGAGGAGCAGGGAATGGGGCAGCGAATGGGCAGTGAGGGGGCGGGGCCGCAGGGGCGCAGCGGCGGGAAACAGGCACAGAAAGGAAAAAAGCGAGCACAATCAGGGCAGCAAGGGGGCACAGAAAGGAAAAAACTAGCACAATCAGGGCAGCAAGGGGGCACAGAAAGGAAAAAAACGAGCACAATCAGGGCAGCAAGGGGGCACAGAAAGGAAAAACGAGCACAATCAGGGCAGCAAGGGGGCACAGAAAGGAAAAAAACGAGCACAATCAGGGCAGCAAGGGGGCACAGAAAGGAAAAAACGAGCACAATCAGGGCAGCAAGGGGGCACAGAAAGGAAAAAAACGAGCACAATCAGGGCAGCAAGGGGGCACAGAAAGGAAAAAACGAGCACAATCAGGGCAGCAAGGGGGCACAGAAAGGAAAAAAACGAGCACAATCAGGGCAGCAAGGGGGCACAGAAAGGAAAAAACGAGCACAATCAGGGCAGCAAGGGGGCACAGAAAGGAAAAAACGAGCACAATCAGGGCAGCAAGGGGGCACAGAAAGGAAAAAACGAGCACAATCAGGGCAGCAAGGGGGCACAGAAAGGAAAAAACGAGCACAATCAGGGCAGCAAGGGGGCACAGAAAGGGAAAAACGAGGCACAATCAGGGCAGCAAGGGGGCACAGAAAGGAAAAAACTAGCAAAATCAGGGCAGCAAGGGGGCACAGAAGGAAAAAAACGAGCACAATCAGGGGCAGCAGCAGGGCACACAGACGGAGCTGTGTGGTGGGGGAGCGACCTACCAGTCAAGGTCAGGGGTCGCTCCCCAGAAGGGGTTAGTCTCTTTCTGGTCTGTTGGCGGTGTATTGTGGAAAGCATTCCTTACAGGGACATGAAATACTGGTGCTTGCTGTGGTCTACTGGCACATTATTGGCTGAGGAGCAGGAACACTTGAGATCTAGTACTAGTTTTCTTTGCTAAACTCTGTGAGGTTTTCCCACTGAGGCTCAAATACTTTACCTTCTGAAACCAAGAGAATTTGCCAACAGGTGTGACATCAGTATCCTGAGCTAAGTATAATAATACATATGTGGAAAGATAGGTTCACCTTTCTATTTCTGCAATGATGAGTGGGTTCAAAGGGAGAGCAGCATGCCATACTGCTATTAGCGAAGTAGTTACTTCCGTTTTATGTACCCTCTATTTGGACCTTCCTCAACACTAAATTCACATAGGGCCCAATTCACAAAGATGTGGCTGTGAGCAGGTGTGACTTACTCTTGTAGTATTCTTGGCTTACTCATGAATACCAGTGTTAAGCCAAGAGAACTCCTGTCTTGCTATTGAATTCCGGGAGTGAGCCAGGATTGTTACAAGAGTAAATCACACCTTCTCAAACCAACCCTTTGTGAATCGGGCCCATATTATTTACTTCAAAGTGTTTAGTATGTCTTTATGAGCACCTCGTCTTTATCGGATGAGGGGGCCTGTAAATTGTTAGCATTTTGTACTGTATTGTTCTTTGCTATTTAAATTCGAGAATGGAAGATGGTGGGGTTATAAGTCTTGTCAGGGTTAGTGTCAGGGTGCCTTTATGTCACTCTTACCGAAACAAAAAATTCTGGGAATTTTTCTGCTTGAAAAATGTTAAATTCTTAGTTCCTTGTAGGTTTTGGACATTCAAATATTCAGAAGATTTTTGAAATTTTGGAATTTGCCCATTAATTTTCTATTTGAACCAGACTTTCCAGAGAGAAAATGTAAAAATAGCAGAAAGAAAGAATTAATGGGGTCAAGGTGATTGAGCAGCAGGCTAAAATAAGCAGTGGACATATGCTTAGTAATTCTTGGCATGGCATGGAAGCTGCCCACTCAAGTCACTTAGTTATTAAGTGAATCCCACCCACTATAACGTATTTATTGTGCACATATGCTGTATGAGGAGTACAAATGTGCAAAGATGGGGGGCTAAGGAAATGTCTGAGTAGGTGCAGGACACTGAAAGACTGCTGAGAGATATGTGGAAGATTGGAAGAATGTGAGAGGTGGATAGAGACCCTGTGGATGAAAATAGATGTGAAGGAGAACAGAGCTTACATATTTGAAATTAGCTTATTTTCTAAACATTGAGAAACTTTGAAAATGAATACAGATGCTTTGTCAATATTTTTTACATTAATCTAAGTAACATTGATTTGTTTTCACCTTATTTTAACTAGATTTCAATCGTTTTCACTCAGTAATGAGAAAATACTTTGGAAGATTTGCACATATTTTTCTATAAATGTTGGTCTGTATCTAGCTTATATCCAATATAACCTCCATAAAAGTTAGATGTTTTACAATTGTGCCAGTCTGGTTCATCCAACTATAAATGCTGAAATGATTATCCCTCTCATTCTGGATCATAAAAATATATCTCTATTTGCTAGACAATGTGGACCTTTCTTTCTAAACTGTAGGTTAATCTGAGTCTGTGATAAGCCCAATGCCAGGTAATTAGCAGCAAACCTAAGACTGCTTTTTGGAGGTTGAGCTGTCAGTGAGTGTGGTTCAGACTCTGGAGTTAATTACCATATAACCGCCCTTATGTGTATGCTTTTGGGTTCATACATTCGAAGTAGAGTTATTTTTCATGATTCAAGCTAGGTTAAAAAAACTCTGATGCTTCGTGTGATTTTAAATGAATCATTAATGATATGGCCGTCTTTTATCTCTGTTTTTCTACTTATGACTTGTCTTTGCCTATCCTATAGGTCCTTCCAGGTCTATGAGGGAGGGCCCACCACACTGGACTTTTCAAACAGCTAAGTACTTTTAGTCACTGGGAATTAGCTCTTCTCTTTTGGTGTGGGTCCCCCTTACTAGTTGTCTTTGATAGAGACCACCTCACTTTGGTATTCTCTTAACAAGCAATTTAGATATGGCACTGTATATTATCTGGTGGGTGAAGGGTTTTGGTGTTTCCTTTAGGCCTCAATTCCATGTGTCATTGACCTAGCCTGCATTAGCTTTCACAAACACTTTTAAGTGACATTAAACTTGCAACATTATAAGCAAATACTCACACAGCGCTTGAGCATATGCCTCAGCTCGTGCAACATGTTTCCGATGAAGTTGACTGTCTGCTCGATGGGCTTGTTTTGGCTGTTGGCCTTGGGTAATACCTCATCCAGGTAGAAGCGAATCATTTCTGAAACAGAGTGGCAGCCCAGTTGACCCTACAGGCAAGGAAAATTGAACATAATTGATTGAGAAATGTGTCTCATTTCAACTATGTTGGAGACATGATCTTGAGACGTGTTATTAGTTTTTGCAGCTGAGATGTGTCTGCATTTGCTACATATAAGGGCTCTGATGAAAACAGACCAAATACAGATTGATTGAAAGGTACTTCTTTACTACTTTGTCTGCAATTAAGAATAAGAATGCAGATGAAAATGGCAGCCCTTTGCAGGTGAATGAAAATGGAATCTAATTCAGGCAAATCAAAATGTAGTGCCTTCTTTGAACAGCCAATATGAAATCCCCTCTTGAAAGATCCAACTTCATATTGGTTCTTTAGTAAGCAAAAATTTAATTCTTTCTTGGTTGCACCAAAACAGAATCCTTCCTTCTAAAAACCAAAATAAAATCTGGTGTTACAGGATCAAAATTCGAACCAAATCATGGGCAAATCACACTAGAAACTCTTCTTGAAAGAACAAACAAATCTATTCTTTGATTGGCCAACTGAATATCCTTTCTAAAAGGAATTTCAATTACATCCTGTTCTTTTCTTAATTTATGGTGAATTGTCCTGGACGTAACCTATAATAAATGGTTTCCCCACATGATCAGAGTTTGTTGTCTCAATTTTGGAGGGAGAAGAGGATAGAAAAGTATTTTAGTTCCTGTTAAAAGGAATGTTACCCTTTCTCAGTTCAAACGAGCATGAAATCTCCCCAGTGGCTGATTCACTCCGACAAGTGACTATTGTATTATTCACCATCACCTGTGGATCACACTTAGCAGTACCTTAGGCAATATATATTCCCTTGTAGCAGTACATTAGGCAATATCTGTTTCTTTTTAGTACACCTCTCAAAACAACCCATCCTTTACAAATTTAGACAGTGCCCATAAATTGTGTCACGGTATTTCAGGGAAGAAGCAAGAATCTTGAATATGGTATGTAAAACAATTTGCCTACCTTAAAATCTTCTAATAAATCATCGCGCAGCAATATTGTGTCCAGATTATTATCTTTCATTTGCTGTAAGAAAGTAAGAAAATACATTTGTTTGTGTTCTTAAATGAAAAGGTCAAACAAAGGCAGAACATTGTTTCTCAAATCTGATGGGTATAGTGCAGGTATAAATATAAGACACATACAAGTTTGAGAAAACATATGAGCAAAGATAAGATGGTCTCCAGTACATATTGTAATGTAGACCAAGACATTGCAGTTCCAATCTCGAGTTCCTCACTTCACTAAATTGTGTGATCTGCACCAAATCGTGGGACCACACTTCCCTTATCTTAAGGGCTTTCAAAAAGATCGTCTGCCGACCTCTTTATAACACAGCAGATCTTTTACAAAACTGGAATTGTTGTTTTGGGAGGGAAGAGAGAGTGATACCCAGAATTCCAAAGTTGCTGTGATGTATGATTACATTAGTTCTTTCAAATTAAGAGTAGAGCTGTGACACCTCTCGATTTTGTTGCTCTCGTGTTTTTGTGTCACAGGCGGTATTATCACCGCATTCTGAGCCTGGCCTACTTTTGAAGTAATTAAACTGTCCATAACGTTTTTACATATTCAGTAACTCCAATTGCATATATGCTATAGACAGCACAGCTCGTGAACACCATGCGTGATTAACTCAGAGAGACACTGAGCTTTTGCATGTGCTGCAGACGGTGAGTGTTCTTCCTAAGTGGACATCTGGTCTCACTACAGCTGTACGAAGGCAAGCAACGAGATCCTGATACCCCCCCCCCTCATAATACAGTCACATATTTTGTTCAGCATGGATCAATCCACATTTATTTATGAACTTCACCCTGAAAGGCCACCCTTCGTGGTTGTGAGATGAGGTTAGGTGCATCTGCAGTGCTGCTGGTACAACCCACTCACTCACTCATCTGCAGAAAGAATTGACTCGTGTAACCACAGGGCAGCATTGAATGAGTGAGTGCCCCAGCGAGGGCGGGGCCCTTACATACCAAACTGGCCTATCATGCTTAGGAACGAGGTCACATTTTGGTATTCCGGCGATATGACTTTAAGTTCGTTGCACAGATGTTTAAGGCACTTAACATATATGTCAGCAAAGGTAACTCGTTATTGTTTAAAGGTTTAAACAGTAGGCGTCACTTTCACAGCTATTTTTCAAAGGTTAAAGTGGTTTATTTGAAATCCCGAGCATCCATTTCACACCAACCAGGTGAAGGTTTTAGAATTCGCCCGCCTGTGAGGTCAGCTACTGCTGCCCACCCCTTTGAAATGTCTGTTGTAAAACGGTTCACATTTCCCGACAATTAATATATATATATATATATATATATATATATATATATATATATATATATGGGTAAAGGATTTCTCAGCCTCTTCTTAGCTAAACAGTAAGGTTTAAGTAGAATAACGTTTGTTTGGATTAAACAAAATGCACATTACTAATGTGAAATATACACACCTAATCATTGTGTTTACCAAAAGAGGCCGGTGAAAAGAGGCCGGTGAAAAGTTGTTCTTTTTAATGTAATATTATTTTGGAGTCTTTTTGTGCAACGTAACATTCACCATTCCGGCAGCACTTTGGTACCCCCATGATCAGTGATTTAAATGGAAATATAAACGTGCAGGTACTCACTATATACAGTACATGTTTACTCCTGAGAAGAGCCAGAACTTTCCCATTAAATATATTGCAGCAGTGCTGAGAAGTGCAGGTACTCTCCATTTCAAAAGAAAGAAGTGCAAGTACTCAGGACCGAACAGTACCTGCCCATTTAAAGCACTGCATAGGATAGTGGAAGGTTGGTGATAGGCACTGGCATAACGAAACTTGAGGGGGCTCCCCTGCAAGGCGCGTGGAGGGTCCCCCTCCGGACTCAATCATGAGCTCTCCGGCCAGAGTACTGTGCTGGGTGGGCCCCCTGGAGCTTGGGGGCCCCCCACACGATGGGGGCAGCGGGGGCCTGTGTTACGCCACTGGTGATGGGGTTTTCAAAAAGAAGGATGGTCCCATTAGAGATGAGGCCACGTGAACCTCAGCTTCAGGCCACGCTTCCATGCTCGCACCTTTGAATTAATCCCTGATCTCTTGCCCTGAGTGAGTAATGTCTACTGGTCTTCTCTGTGTTATCCTGGTTGCAGTGTCTTTAAGTCCTTTGTTCTCACGCTTGCTCTCAATGTGTTCTCTCTCTCCTTGACTTCTAAATTGTAATTATGGTCATAACTCATAACCACAGAAACCTGCACCAGGGGGACTTCCACCAGCTTGCCAGATTATGCTGAGATGATGGACGCCTGACATTCCATCAGTTTGTCATTGGAATGCAGTGTCTGTTTCAATTTCACAAGCTCCTATTGGTACTCTTGCTAATGCTGCATGGTGTTCAGTTGGCTGTGTGTCATTCCTCGTGGTCTGATATTGGGTGGCCTCTAGTTGTCTACTTCAAAGGTTTATAGACCTCATTATAAAACAGCACTTTGTAGTACATTTTGTAGCATAAACCCAAGAGCAAGAACTGCTGGAACATAACAAAGTAACAGCTGAAATGATGTCTTCCGTGCTGCAAATCCACTACCAAAGCATAACACTGACAGAGTGGAAAATCCACTGCAGGGACATAGCACTGTGAGAGCTGAACTACTATGTATAGGCTCTTTGAGATTGTGGATTATTACTTCAGGAGTAGGTATCCCACCAATGTCATATTACCTTGTAACACAGTTCATTGATTAAATCTGGTCTGACCTCCCTGGTAGCTAATGCACAAAGCAGCAGGCTTTTCCTCAGAGAAATGTGTATTAGGTATTTAAACAGCATAAAAACAACGTTAAAGTTCGGAAAAAGCACAATAGAATTACCTAGCCAGTAAGTGAAAATCTGACTATATGAGTTAGAAATATGAATTCTTAAAGCTTCGAGTTAAAAAACACAAAGCAAACAAAAGTGCCAGTGTAAATGAATGCTGCTGTGGTAACATTGCCAACTTGTCCTGACCCAGTTAACTTTGGAATCAGTCACTTTTCTGAGCACAAAACACTTCTGCGGCATAAGTGAATACTAAAGTGGTGCAATAGAGTAGTGCTAAAATAATACAGGAACACAGCACTGCTGCAGCAACACAGCGTGTGCTCACATATTCCAACATAACAAGAAGAAATAACGCAGGAGCATAGCTAAGCCGGTGCTGAATTAACACAGGAGCACAGCAAGGCAAGTGCTGAAATAATACAGGAGCACAGCAAGGCAAGTGCTGAAATAATACAGGAGCACAGCAAGGGAAGTGCTGAAATATTGTCCATCCACTGCATGAACATTAAACAATTACTTCAAAAATACTCTAAACACACTGTGGAAACGACACAACCAGTGCTGAAATAACATACTAACATTAACAACTAGTACGAAATATTGAATACCCACTACAGAATCATAACAGAACCAATTCTATGAGCAATATTTGGATGGCTACGGAGAACCACGCCTCCGAGTAGCCACAGGTGGCGAAGCTGCTGCCCCGCCCTCCTGCAATGGTGATTCGGCGTTTTCGGCATTTTGAACGAAGCACAGCGTACATTGCGTGCTGGGGCCGCTGAAGCACTGAAGGTGGTGCGGCCGCTTTTGATGCCTTAATTATCCTTTCCTGAGCGCTACGTTGAAAAGTGAGGTGCCGGTAGCTCTGGCAACGCTGAAGGAGATCCGGGAGTTGGGACCTGCTGATTTACAGCTTGCTGACTGCCGGGACACTACGAACATCCTGGGGGAGGAGGTGCCGGTGAGTGGAGGCTGGTACATGGCGCTCTGAATCCTGCCTGACTTTTTTCAATCGGTGCTGGTGAGTGGAGGCTGGTGCATGGCGCTTTGAATCCTGCCTGACTTTTTCAGCCAGTGTTTGGCTGCGGTGACTGGAGCTGCCTTTCTTCTGGGCTAGCAGAGATTTGTGGGGTCGCACGGCCCGCATGAAGGGCGCGCTTGAGCCGGATTGGTTCTTGTTTGATGCTGGGATCGAGCCTCTGTCTTTCTTTTGAGTTGTGTGAACCGGGAGACGGCTGGGCTCAGTGGGACCGAGGCTTTGGAAAAGGAAGGAGGAGGGATAGAGGGAAGAGAGAAAGTAGAGAGAAGAAGAGAGGGGAGACAAAAAGGGAGACAAAAAGGAAAAAAAGGGATCACGAGGCGGGCTGTTTACATCTGCTAACAGAAGAGAAATGGGCAAAACACTGAAACACGCTAATACTGCCAAATTCAATTCTGCAGCCCGGCTGAAAGCCAAAACACGTTTAGCTCAAGCCAGAGAAGCTAAGGAAGTCACCCGTTCAGCAAACAAGGGAGGGGCCTCGTATGGCCTTGACTCTACCCCTGAAAGTTCAGAGGGTGAGCTGCCCTCTACTGTCGCTCTAGAGCAGGTAGAATCAGCGATGGATCAGATAAATGCGATACCAAACTTGAGCAATATTGCAGCAGCCTCGGCAAAGTCTCCGCAAGGCGAACTAATATGTGAAACATTAGAAAATAGCTCCAAGGAGATAAAGAAATTTTCATTATTTGTAAAGAAAGCCACTCTGTTGTCTCACTCTTCAAATTTAAGTCCAACTTTAAAAGTAAAAGAAGGAGTACTAAAGGTATCGGGGCTATCAAGCACATTGATGGACATGACTTCTAAAGATAAGGCTGTACCTTCGGAGATATGTTATGATCAAGATCAAGCCCAAGTTCAAGATCCAACTCAGGACAGGCCCGCTCCATTAGAAACATCTATGCAATCATCAGCCACTAGTAAAATTCCTCCTCAGTCACAAGGAATAGGAGATGAAAGTAATAACATCATAATAGAAATCACCTCAAATCAGACCTTAAACCAGATGCCACTCCAATATAAGCCTCAGCTACAATCACCACCTCTACCTCTACTTTTATCTCTACCTCTACCTCCACTTCAGGGTCAAGGCTCGGCAGAGGGCCAACTATTTCAAGTTGATGCTATGATCAATACGGCAACAACAGATGGAAGCACGATCTCTGATTCTACTAAATCACAAAAAGATCCCAGCCAAAGCACGCAGGCATCCAGGGTTTGTCAACTGGACATTAAGGATATGTTAAATCTAATATTAGAAGAAATACGCGAAATGAAAGAAACTCAGAAATTAGAGATTGCTTCTTTACATTCACGATTGGGGAAAATAGAAGAAGTAATGACATGTTTTCCAATTAGACTTCAGGAAGCTGAAGGAAGGATTTCAGTTCTCGAAGATCAGATGACAACAGTGATTGGTGAGGTGAGGGAGGTAACAAAAAATAAGAGCAATCTGGAAAGTAAGTTGGAACAGTTGGAGAACCATTCTCGGAGGTCAAACCTCCGGATAGTCGGGATTCCGGAAGGTATTGAAGGTTCTCAGCCACTACAGTGGGTTAATTCCTTCATTAAGCAAAAAGTCCTCCCAGAGTTTGACGGAGACCTCACCATCACTAGAGCACACCGAGTTCCAGCTCATCCTTTTCCTAATTCGACGATGCCACGAACAATGTTACTAAATTCGCGGACTTTCGAATAAAAGAAAAAGTTTTGACACAGGCAATTCAACAGAGACAGTTTTCTGTAACCAATACCGCAAAATGCAGAATATTTTCAGATATGACTGCCTCTGCTGCACGTAGAAGGAAAGAGTTTGGAAAAATCCTTCATCTGTTTAAAGCTCACGGTGCCCAAGCCTCGATTGCTCAGCAATCTAAATTGAAAGTATTGGTAAAAGGGAAATTTTTTATGTTTTCGGACTTGGAGGAAGCTCAGGCTTTATTAACGGAGATCTCCCAGGGATCCCAGGGATCTCGAGCTTGAGGGAAATCCTTTGAAATATTATGAATAAATGGGTTGATTAGGTTGCTATTGCAGGGGGTTCGGGGGGCAGCTGGGTCACCCAGGGTGTAATTACAGGACACCCAGGAAGTTAAAAGGGAGGGGTGGAATGCGGCAAGCGTGGGCAGTAGGGGTATATCCGCATTTGGGGTTGCATGGGGGGAGGAAGGGGGGCACATAGAGGAAAAAGGAGCAGAAGGTATGTTTAATAAACAAAGTGTGAATCTGTTTTTGGTTAAAAAAAAAAAAAAAAAAATGTTTTGGGTTAAATCAACAGCCTATTTTCTGACTTTATAATGGGAAAAAATATTAATTGCAAGGTTATTTCAGCGAATGCCAATGGCTTGCTGAATAAAAAAAAGTGCGGCGCTCATATTAAATGGTTAATGTCACTTAACCCTCTCGTTATATATTTGCAGGAAACCCATTTAAAAACAAACTTTCCTAAAATATTTATACCCAGGGCTTTTCCTCATGCTTTTTTTGCATCAGCAGGTCTTGCTATGCGCGGGGTAGCTATATACTTTTCTAATAAAGTTTCTTGGGAATTTATAAAAATAGTTAGAGACCCTCAAGGGAGGTGGATTTGGGTTACCACAAGGCTGCAGGGGAAAATTTTGAATTTTTTCAACTATTATGGACCTGTGACTGATGATGTCTCTGCTTTGATGAAAATAAATGAGTACCTCTTGGGTACGCCTGGACAGGTTATTCTCGGCAGAGATTTTAACTACATACAAGATTTAAGAAAAGACACTTCAAATAAAAATAAAAATCAATTGAAACCAAATACTAAAAAACTAATTGATGTTCTTAAACAAGAATATCAATTGGTAGACCCTTAGCGGATTGAGAACCCAGACATGGATTTCTATACTTGCCACTCGCATCGTTTTGGAACATCCTCCCGAATCGATTTTTTTCTCATATCTAGATCTCTTCAGACTTCTAAGGTAGGAATAGGGTGTAATCCTTTTTCTGACCATGCATACATTAGTCTTGAGCTAATTCTAAAGGGGGATATGAGACCGCCCCCAGATGGCAATTAGATCGCCTCCTTCTTCAAGATTTGGAATGGATGGCCAGTTTTAGAAAATGGATTACTGAATATTTTCAAATCAATAATAATACTGCTGAGCCTTTTTCAGTATGGGGAGGTTTTAAAGCAGCGGCTCGTGGCCAAATAATTACTTTTTCAGCCGTCCAACATAAAGCACGGAAGTTAAAAATAGCCAAATTACAGTTGGAGGCTGAAAAAGAGTATGCACTGCTGCTGCAGTCACTTCCGAACCGGTATGCTCAAGCAAGATCAGTATTAACCACTTAACCGCGGCGGCAATTCCGCCACGGTGCGGCGGTTTTATTGAGTGGGCGGGGCCGCGTCGGCCAACGGACGTGCGCAGCACTACGGAGGTAGTGCTCACGACGGCCGTTGGCCGACGGGCGCACGGAAGGGGTTAAGGGAGTTTTTTGTTTTGGAAGAAATTTGTAGCTCCCAAAATTATTAACAAAAAACCTATGAGGAAAGCCAGCTAGTAGGTAAACTACTAGCGAACTTAACGAAAAAGAAACAAGAGGCAGCTACAATATTGAAAGTGCTTGACCCTCAGACAGGGGGTGAAACAACTAAAAGTAATGAGATCAGTCAGATCTTTTACTTTATTCAACAGAACATCAGGTAGAGGATGAATGGATTCAGAACTATTTTTTAAATTTAAATGTTCCAAAACTTTCAACAAAAAGAGTTGGACAATTAAGCTTGGATGTGGAAACCGTCGAGATTTTGACCGCTATTAAAACGACCGCTGGGGCTAAAGCTTGCGGACAAGACGGCTTCCCTATTGAATTTTATAAAGCTTTTGCAGGGGAGTTATTGATCCCTCTTAAAAAATTATTTAATTATATTAAAGAGGGAGGCATGGTACCCGTGAATTTTAAGGAATCCATAATTGTGTCCTTTGTGAAAAAAGATAAGAATCCCGACAATGTCAACTCTTACAGGCCCATTAGTCTTTTAAATTCAGACAAGATACTAATGAAAATTTGGGCGGAGCGCTTTTCGTTGGCTGCCCAAGAGTCTATTCATAGTGATCAAACTGGTTTTATTAAGGGCAGATCGATTGCGGTAAATACAGAATTTTTAATTCATGCTTTGGATTACTTTAATACTAATTTTACCCCGGCATGTATTATAATGATGGACGCCGAGAAAGCTTTTGATTTGGTTAATTGGAAAACGTTATTTTTTATTCTCGGCTTTTTCGGCTTCCCAACCCAAATTGTTAAGATGGTACAGAACATTTATCAGGAAGCAACAGCCACGGTAGTTATAAATGCCACAAAAGTAGGTAATATTAAAATATGCCGTGGGACAAGACAAGGCTGTCCATTATCGCCGCTGCTCTTTACCTTTTTTATAGAGCCTTTGGTTATCAAGATGCATAATAACCCTGATATTCAGCCTCCAATTCCTGGAATGGCTAAGCTAAAATTATTCGCAGACGACATTATTTTATATTTGAAACCTGATAAAATAAATCTTGAGACAGTTTTAAAAGAATTCAAGAACTATGAATTAATTGGGGGCTATAAGATAAATTCTAATAAAACCGAAGTGCTCGCTCTTAATGTCGATTCAAATTTTCTTCCGCTATGCTTAGAAGCTCAAGCATTTAAGACGGATCCAATTAGATATCTTGGGATGTTTGTGTCTAATCAACATCAGCAGCTTTTTAGATTAAACTATATAAGAATGAAAGATAAAATTAAAAAATTGTTGGAACAATGGCTTCTTCTTCCCCTTTCATTGATTGGGAGGGTGTCTTTAATTAAAATGTCTATACTCCCGCTGCTTCTGTTTCTTTTTATAAATGTTCCCATCAAAGTAGATGCTTCTTTTTTTAAAGAAATGGAAACTTTATTTAGAAAATTTATCTGGGCAAAAAAGGCATCTAGGGTTAAGCTGCTTACGGTACAATTACCTATAAAACAAGGGGGCTTGGCTTTGCCGCATTTGAAAACCTATTATGAAGCCGCATTTTTAGACTTAGTTTCCGGACTGTTAAGATCAAATGGTACGAGAGATAGTTTTTTTATGGATAAAATGACTCAAGAAATGGGTTCACAAACTTCAGTATTTTTAAAAACTTCCAAGTTTCCCAAAAAGACAAGGTATAAAACATTAAAAGATTATTCTTTTAGACTTTTAGCTTTTTTTTAAAAACGAGTTCATCAGGTTTACACTTTGTAAAATTGGGAGAATGTAGTAATTTGGGTCTCCAGCTCCGATCCAAAACTATAAAAACATGGGAGAACTGTGGACTATCCGAGTTAAGACAATTTTCTGTTTCGAATAGGGCGATTTCTTGGCAAGAAATAATGGCTAGGGCTGAGGGTTGTAATAAACCTGCTTTCTTTGAATATCTTCAAATTGTCCATTTTTTAACAGATATAGAAGAAATTTTTGATGTTCCAAATTATTTAATATCAACCCTTTATGCCACTAAACTACATGGTGTGGGGAATTGGTATCGGCTGCTACAACAGCATAGCCAAAAACCCTTAATAGAGAATCATTTAGCGAGAATCGCCAGTGAAACCCAGTGTTCTTTTACTCTTAAAGATTGGGAAGATATCAGCCTTTTAGGAAATAAAACACTTCGAGCAGCGAATTTTAAGAGAATGTCTTTTTTATCCCGTTGGCTCTCTTATTATACCCCGGCGGCACTTAATAAAAGGTTTCCGGAAGTCCCAAATAAATGCTTTAGATGTCAGAGAGATGGGGAAGGTGGATGGCATCATATTTTTTTACATGTCCTCGTCTGAACTCTTTTTGGGAATCAATTTTCACTGATATTGGACAGGCTTTGGGAAAGAAAGTACCGCTAGAGGCCGATGTTGCACTATTTTCATTTTGCAAAGATAAATTGTTATTAACTGAGGCTGAAAAAGTGTTTTTGTGTATCTCCTGTACGGTAGCACGCTCGTTAGTTCTCCAAAACTGGAACTCGAATGAAATACCTTCCCATTTAAAATGGTTTAAGAAAATGCAGAGAACTCGTAATTTTGAGGAAGCCTATGCAAAACGATTAGGAGCGATAAAGAAATTTAGAAAGAACTGGAAGTTTTTTAGTGATTTAGAAAAACTGAAGGATATGAATATTTGATAGATATTGGATATGTACCAGTTAATTATATTTATATTTATATTGCATTTGCACTTTTCTATCTTTTTGCACTGTATAAGCACTAGCACTTTTTTTCACGATATTACTCAATATGTATTGTGGTTTGAGATTACTGTACGGAAGATGTTTTTTATATTGTCTTTTAAAATTTGGGCTGTTTGTGATATGATATTTAAGAATGATGTTTGTTTATATACCTACTGCTCCGCTCAATAAAAAATAAAAAAAATAAAAAATAAAAAGAACCAATTCTATAATGTATCTACTACAGAGACAGAGCACAACCAGTGCTGAAATAAAGCAGCAGCATAACACAGTGAGTACTAAAATACTATACACCCACTGCAGAAAAATAACACAGCCAGTGCTGAAATAAAGCAGCAACATAACACAGTGAGTACTGAAATACTATACACCCACTGCAGAAAAATAACACAGCCAGTGCTGAAATAAAGCAGCAGCATAACACAGTGAGTACTAAAATACTATACACCCACTGCAGAAAATATCAAAGCCAGTGCTGAAGTAGTGCATACCTACTGCAGGACTCTAACCCACTCCTGAAATGTGCATTCCACTGCAGGGACATAACACAGCTAGTGTGCCAATACTGCAGTGGTACAGTGCAGACAACACTCAAATACTGCATAGCCACTGAAGAAGCATAGCATATGCATTTCAGAAAGATGGCATACCTGCAGCAGGGGCATAACACAGCCAGTGCTGTACACTACTGCACAGCCACTGCTGAAATTACGCCAACTGAGGAGATGAGAGCAGCAGAAAAAATATTGGTAGATAAGGCTCTGAGCTGTGTTTTGCGACTTGCGTAATTCACCACAACAAATGTGATTGTTGCGCTGCGTGAAAAATGAAACATGTCCCTTAGACTATGTATGTCAGTCGGATCTCATGAGTGAATGCTTAATTCACTGAGGTGTCTTACACACTTGAAACACACAACTTACTCGCTACCTGAAAAGTGTCCCAGGTCTGATATAGTCTGCTCTACCATGAAACAGTGCATTACTTCATAACCTATGTCTGAAATCAGTCCGTATCTATGGTGACACAAAATATTCACCGGTAGCGACCATAGGAAGAGGTCTGATGGACAGTATAACCAGAACTACTGTAATTATATGATTATGGGGCAATGGGGTTTTCCTCGTAATTATGAAATTGACACATTTTCCATATAACCCATCATCTGCTGCATAATTTGTAGATTTTAACAAAAAGAAAAATTGTTTCTTCGTCAAATGGGCCAAAAATTACTGAAAATTCAGCAACGTGTCTTGCCACGCAGCAGTGGCTTGCAATGGGGGGTTGCGGACCGCCCTGAGCGGCTCGAGTTTTGGGGACGGCGGCCTCCTCCAACTCTTACCTGCCCTCTCGGGGGCATTCGCCGCCCCCCTCCCCCTACAAAGCGCCCTCATCTCGACAGTAGCTTCCTTCCTCTCTTCAATGCTGCCCCCGCGGGGAGGCAAACGGTTGACTGGCCACCTTTTAGTTCATTGTTGGAGTATTTGAGTATTAAACTGGTACTAATAAGGTGAAACCTTTGCCAAAGCAGCGTTAACGTGTAAAAATGACAAAATAATTAAGTAACACTATCACAAAATGTGCTGCACTATGCTGCCACTTAATTTGCCTTGTCTTGCAGTACTATTTAGCCACATAATTTCGTCTTCCGGTGGTGCATAATTCCAGTGGCCCTGTGTGTATAAAGTGTACATAAAAATAAGAAACTGAACTTACCCGTTGTTAGCGCTGAGAAAGAAACGTAAAGCGCCCCGTGTCCCTGAGAACCAGAGCGGAGCTGAGAACTCCCTGTGAGTGAGCGCTGAAGAGTACGTGACCGAATCCTGTGTCCCTCGTATGAAGAACCCGCGCTCAGCGGCGAAGCGCTGCGCACACGAAGCAGGACGTGCGCTCGGAGCGGCAACAGAGAGACTACGAGACCTGGGCGCATTAAACGGAAGTTTAATTTGTCGATCCTCAAAATGTTTGTCAAGCAGACGCCTCCGTTTGACGCCTCCGTTTCCTTTCGTGCCCCCGTTGGTTCAAGAAGGAAAAGAAACCGCTTTGAGGCCGAGAGAGGCAGCAGTGTGCGTGTGAGAGCGGGAATACAGTGTACTGTGTACACGACGGAGAGGAACGTGGGTGGGTGAGAGTGAGAAGTGGTTGTGTTAGAGAGAGGGCTGGAGAGCGTACATGTGAAAGGGGCGATAGAATGTGTGCGTGTGTGTGAGTGAGAGAGACAGACGTATGCAGGTGTAGGTGACAGGTGTGTGTGTGCCTTGAGCGAGAGAGAAGGGGGAGGGCGCGTTGGAGCCATCTTAGTACGAGATCCAGATAAATAACAAGCAGCGCAGGGGGTTTGTACAATGTAAGAGAATTGACAGAGCGGCTGCTGGTGTAGCATGAAGTATGTGAATTTAGAGCAGGCAGAGAAAGGGAGGGAAGAGACAAGGGGGCATATTATCAAGAAAAGGCGTTAAAATTATCGCCGGTTTAGCGGCAGAAAACTGCCGCTAAAGCGGCGATAATGGGCTTGATAATATGCCCTGGAAAATTCCAATAGAAGCCCATGTTCTGGTGTCAACATGGGCTTCTATTGAAATTCTCCAGGGCATATTATCAAGCCCATTATCGCCGCTTTAGCGGCAGTTTTCTGCCGCTAAACCGGCGATAATTTTAACGCCGTGCTTGATAATATGCCCCAAGGTCCCCAGCTCCTGTTATTATCAGTAAAGTTACGTTAGTTGTCCAGGAACCTAGAAAGCAAAAAAAATATGCTAACTTAACAAGTGCAGAATCCTTGACAGGTGTCTTGCTGCCCTGCATTTTTTAAAGAGAAAAATTGCTGTATATTTCCTCATGCTAGCACAGTATTCCATCTTATCTTCGTATGATTCTATCACCCGCACATAGACCCGCAAATCTGGCCGATGGACGTTAAACGAAATCAATGAAAGATACTTACGAAGTAGTCCTTGACTTTGTCGAAAGTGTTGCGCAGATCGCGCAGCATGGACGGGAAGACGTGGGAAACGTGGGCGCAGCCTTCCTCGGGGTGTGCGGCTGCTCTGCTGGAGACAGCGGCGACGGAAATTGCCAGGAGGGCAGACAGAAGGCACGGGCACCGCATCATTCACGTATCTATCTTATGACCACGCTCCCCTCAGGTAAACAATCTATCGGCTGCAGCGATCGCGCCTAGAAGCCCCAAAATAGACGCTAATTGCCTCCTTCCCTCCATCCTCTGGATTTATTACCCTATATATACCCTACAACGAGTGGCAATTTCCTCTAAAAGCTTCCGCTGAAAAGTTTGGGGTTACTGTAGTCTTGGTAATCTTCCCGGCATAGGTTTCCCCACCCCGACGGGCCCCCTCCCACGCAGTCCTCCCTGACATAGCCATCCCTCCTCGTTATCATCAATATTTGGTCAGAAAAAAAGTTTTTGCGTTTCCCTCTCCATATTCTCTTCTTGTAATATTTGTTTCTAACAAATTCACTGCGATAATGAAATTCCTAGTTATTGACGTCTAGAATTCACATAGACCGTGTATGTCCTGCGTCAAATCTGCTGGTATTTTTGAAGTTCTACGATTCCGTACCTTAAATTACGCCAGTCATTTTTGTGTACTTCTGATAGTTTCCACTAGTTCGCGCAAGACCTACAGGGCAGTCTTCGTCTCACATTACATCCAGGGACGAAGAGGGGAACGTGTAATTAGCGGACACAACCGGTACCCAGGCACTAGCAGTGCATACATCCCTCAGAGAGAACTGAAACAGCACAAGCGGCGGTAAGGCACACGTCTCTCACGCGCACAGATAGCAGGGCAGACCATCGACGCACACCAACGGGCGCAGCGTGTAAACTTCTCTCGCGCTCACAAAGGAGAGCAACAAATGTGAGAGCAACGACAGCCTCTAATTCACACACAACGGGTGCTCACAACCAGGGCCGGACTGGGAACTGAAACCGGCCCTGGCAAACTGCTCGGCCGGCCACCCTGGGGGGCAGGGAGGGTGCGTCCGAGCTGTTTGCTAGGGCCGGTTTCGGCCGATTTTGTTACAGGGGGCCGATATTGCCGGTCCTGGTAACAAAAACGACCCCCCAGGGGCCCAAAACCGGCCCCCACCCGGGCGGCCCACCGGGGAAACGCCCGGCGCCCGCTATGGCCAGTCCAGCCCTGCTCACAACTGGCGTACAACAGACGGCAGAGGTGCCAACAGGGCTCTAGCCCTGGTGAAGTCCGGTGCCACAGTCTTTCCCAACGACCTCTTCTTCACTGATTCCCTCACCACCACCCTCCAGCAGTGCCCTTCATCTCCCGTAGCCCCTCTCTCACATGCATTTAATTTGTTTTAAAGCGCTACTCATACCGTTGTAGGGTGTCAGAGCACTTTACATCACACACACATTAACAGAGACAATGAATCATACATGTATATATCAGTCTATAGGAAATCTTGCATAAAACAATGAGGATTACAAGATGTATGCAGTGTATTTTAAGAGTGGTCTGAAGAAGGACAAACTGAGAATTTAATACGAACCACAGTGGTTGAGGTTGGCTTTATTAATAAGAATGTATTTCTACCCAAACAAACCCTGTTTAGCAACCTTAGGAATAGATAATGAAAGACTGGGAAAAAAAATAACGTTCTAACCTTTCTCACTGTGCTATATTTGGATTATAATTTATGATATGCTAGTAATAAAGGGATCTCTGTGACAAAAGCAGTAACCCACTGAGCTAGCCACATAAAATGCAGTTCTGTGATCTGCATCCTTCACGTTCTTTGCAGCAGGCGTATTAACACTCTGTCGTACTTTATGATGAGTCGGACTGCCACCAGACAAAACTCTGATCTCTCTGGGGCAGGAACGTCATTCACCATTGTTATCTTGACATTTTTATTGCTCCCTGAAAACTGCTGGACACACAGGAACGCCAAAGCTGATATTTTAAAACCCATAAGATATTTCTAAATAGGAGAGCACCAAGCTCAGCGCCACAGGTGGTTGCACCGGCCGCACTGCCCTTAATCAAGCCCTTGGTGCCAATCTTCCTCACAAACAAAAACAGGCAGACCACAGGCAACAGCAGCACAATGTACGGGACACATACATCGGCAGTGCAAGTTTGGCACACACACACGCGTAGAGTGCATACAACATAAATACAAATACAACATAAATACAAATACAACATAAATACAAACTTCAACTAGCATTAGCAAAGCCAATAGGTCTGGTGTTGGCCACCAGATTTCTGGCAATTCTTATTTTGTTTGTCATGGTTTTTACAAAACTTTATTGTTTTGAAAAATCAATATGGGCCATCATCAATAAAATAATTTGCTATAGGCAAAAAAAGTGTTTTTGGTCTTAAAAAAATCACGCATTACCATTGTACTCACTGGCACTGAAGGGAACAACTTTGTGTGTGGATGCATTCCTTGTGTAAGGGCACCATACAGTAGATCCAATTGGAGTCAGCCACTGTTATGTTATGTTAGGAAGTTTTGAAAGCGCTCGATGGCCCAATGTCTGAAATGCATTGATACATTGCCCCTTAAGGCATGCTGGAGTGGGTGGAAGAAAAATGTGAATGACGCAATCACAGACCAATGGATGAAGTCTAGCTGAAACTGATATAAGTAACTATGTTAAACACTGAGGGTCATATTTATGACCCAGTTTGCATAGCTCATGCACCATGCAACGTAGTGCAAGAGCGATGCAAACCTTCAGTCACATTTTTGAAGCCACGCAAAGCCACTTTGCGAGACTTTGAGTGACTCAAAAAATCTGGAGCAACGCAGCGCAAATTACTGCTGTGCGTTACTTTGCCGTAGGTAGGCGTTGCGTGTGTGTTACTACACAGCTCCCAAGGTTTTTGATGCTTTCCCGGATTTACAAGACCCTGGAAACCTGGGAATGTACCAAATAGATACGCCTCCTCACGTGAGGCGTAACAAGGAGAAATATTTTTATTTCTTCTTGTTGCTTCCTCTTTCTATGTGTGCTGCATTATGCAGCACACATAGAAAGAGAAAGATGCCTCTCAGGATTGTTTTTGTGCAGGACGGTGTCCCTTCCTACACAAAAACAATCTTGCATGCAACACAGGCACCCTTGCACCATTGTATAAGGGTGCCTGATTTGGCGCTAGGCAGCCCATTGTGCGCCGGCACAGGGGGAAAAGTCAGGAATGTGCCATATGCTTTAAATATGGCAAATTCCTGCCCTTTCCCAGTGATGCAGTGCAGCGCAGCAAGGTGACTTTCTGCGCTGCACTGCACCACTATTGCATAAACATGCCCCTTGATATTAGTAACATCAAAAGATCTTGATTAGCACAAAGTTAAAAACAAGTCAGTCTATCTGGCATTGGCTGCAAAGCCTCTTGCTTTGACAAAGAAAGAAGGATGGAAAGAAAGAGGTAAGGAAGGAAGGAATGAAAGAATGAAAGAAGGCAAGAAAAAAAACAAGAAGGAAAGAGAGAAAGAAAGAAGTAAAAGGTTGAAAGAAAGAGAGAAGAAAAGGGATGAAAGAGGCAAGAGAAGGAAAAAAGAAAGGGAAGAAAGAAGAAGAAAGAAAGAAAGAGAAGGAAAGAAGAAAGAGAGAAGGAAAGAAGGAACAAAAGAAGGCAAGACTGAAAGAAGGTGAAAAAAAGAAAAAATGAAAGAAAGTAAGAGAACGAATATGAAAGAAAAAAGAATGAAATACAGAGAAAGAAAGAAAGAGAAAGAGAGAAGGAAAAGGGACAAGTGTAGGAAAGAAAAAGAAAGAAGGAAAGAAAGAAAGAGGGAGAAAGAGTGAAAGGAAGGAAGAAAGAAAGAAAAAGAAAGAAAGAGAAAGAGAGAGAGGGAAAGAAAAAGAGAAGGAAAGAGAAAGGGAAAATAATGAAAGACAGCTAGAATGAAAGAATGAAAGGAAAAGAAAGAAAAAGGAAGAAGGAAATTGGAAAGAAAAAAGGAATGTAAGAAAGAAAGAAAACAAAAAAGAAGGAAATAAAGAAAGAAAAAAGAAGGAAGGAAAGTAATTTGGAAAGAAAGAAAGAGAGGAAGAAAAAGCAGAAGTAGAAGAGAAAGAAAAAAGTAAAAAGAGGATATCTTAATACAAAAAGAGTTTCAAACGGACACAATCTGCTATGCTGTGAAATAGCAGCAATCAGAAAAGCAAAACACTCCAAAAGGAATTTACAACAGCATTGGCAGGAGATGGGATCTGATAATGATGGAATGTGCATCGGAAGCATTCTTCTATCACAACAGACTCTAAACACAAAGGCAACACTAAAGTAATCATAAAGTAAAAACAAAAACACTATGTTGGACTTGGCCCTTTTTGCAGGGTCATCCCTGAACTTTTTTGCCTTCCTCCTGGTATTTTGTCTGACCTGGTGTTGGTGGTTTTAGGACTCTGGGCACTTTATCACTGCTGTCCAGTGTAAAGTGAATGTGCTCTCTATGGTAAAACATGGTAAGATTGGTGTACACCTGTTTGGTGTATTTAATTTACCTATCAGTCCCTTGTAAAGTGGTATCTCAGATACCCAGGGCCAGTAAATTAAATGCTGCTGGTGGGCTTGAAGCGCTGCTTGCGCCAACCACCAAAGTAGCCTTTCAAACCTGTCTCAGGCCTCTGCCATTGCAGGGCCTGCGCGCGCAGTTTACTGCCGCTGTGACGTGGCACATAAAGTGGGTGCCACATCTGTGACTCCCCTTTTACTACATTTCAGTCACCCCTAAGGTAGGCCCTAGCTAGCCCTATGGGCAGGGTGCGCTGTAGGTAAAAGGTAGAACATGTGCCATAACTGTGTGGCATGTCCTGGTAGTGGCAAACAGCCATTTTGGTTTCTCACTACTGTGAGGCTGCCCTCTCATAGGAATGCATTGGAGATTCCCTGATAAGTGTTTCAGTGGTAATTCCTGATCTGAGAGGAGTAGCGTGATCAAGTTTGGTATGTTTGGAATAGTGGTGATAAATGCTGCATGGTGGTGTGCGCAGATTTATTATCACTATTTTAGAAATGCCATTTTTAGAAGTGGGCATTTCTGTGTGCTATGTGTCTTTATGCCTGCCTGATGTGTATTGCATGTCTGGCTCTGGAGTGACAGGGGCTGGGGAGGTGCAGTGGCTCCAGAGGGGCTGGGTGAGTCAGTGCTAGGCTGAATAGGCTAATCTGCATTTGGAGTAGTGGGAGGAGTAGCACCTGACCCTGAATAGGACTGGGCCTGCCTTCCACAATGCTGGCTCCGCCCCCCTGTGGTGTGTCTGGGGCCAGAGCCTACACTAACAATGGGGACTGTTGTGCACTTGTTAAGTGCCCCCCAGAACTGGTTTGGACTAGGTCCAAAGCCCTGTGCCAGGGCAGGACAAAGAAGACATGATGTATAAATATTGGGGCTGTGACCCCAGGAAGAAGAGGAACTTTTGGGTTACCTGCTGGAAGCCTGGAGGACTGCTGGGCGAGGAGGAACCGCTGTGGGACCCAGCTGCTTGCTCCTGGGGGTCCCTACGTGTTGGCCTGCCTGTGCCCAGCCCTGTCCAGGGTGGCCTGAAGCCTGGAGTGTGAGGAGCGCATTTGCGTGGTTGTGTCTCCCCCCAGCGGTGAGTCACTCATCTGAAGCACGTGGTCGGCGCTTTCCTGGCATTGTCTGAGCTGTGGAGAGGGGGCCGCAGAATCGGCGGAGACTTTTCTCCGAGATCGGCGAAACCGGAAGTCAAGCAGGGAGAGCCTGCCCTGGGGCGTGACCGGCCAAAGGAAACAGCACCAGAGCTGGAAGTCAGGCAAGCCTGTGTCTGAGTGTGGGCGGCGCTCCTGTGTTGTCGAGGATGCCTCATGTGCTGTCTAAGCCTGCTTGATCCCAAAAAGAGAGGAGATCTGCCCTCTCGGTTTGCGGGAGCCCTGAGGGATCATGAGGAACAAGGGTACCCGCTCGTGAGCCACGCAAGCGCGGTGGGCGTGCCAGGTGTTGTTTAGCACCCAGCTGAAGCGCGCTGGAACCGGAAGACAGGCAAAGATTGCCTGGTTGTGGGCGGGGCTCCCGTGGTATCGAGGAGAGCCCCGCGTGCTGCCTGAGTCTGCTGGTTACCAAGGCAGAGGAAAGGAGGACAGGGACGGTGGCTCGTGTCGACCCGAAGGACCGGACCGGAGCACCGCCAATTGCCGCAGGGAGCTAAGAGCTGAGTCCTCGATTGCTGCAGACGGGTGCGATGTCCCCTGCTCAGCCCCCAGGGAATGGTGAGTGGGGCTGAGCTCTGTTGTAGGGAGCTCCGGTGGCCGTAAGGCAGGAGCAATACCCATTTCTAGCCAGGGTGGAGGAAGGGGAACAGGGTGTCGTCTTCCCTCCCCCCCCCCCAACGATCAAGGCTGCCCTGAGTGGCTTTTGAGTTGCTTCAAGTCTGGGAGCAAGAATCAGTATTTGCAGCTGCGCCGCCAGATCGCGGGCAGCTGCCTGAGGAACACGCATTGGCCTGAGCCCTGACTGGGACAAAGGGGGCATTAATTAGGCACAGAGCGGGGTGGAACCTCGACGGAGGCCCCCGAGCTTGAGTGGAAGAAGGAGCTTCCACCGAGCCACTGCGCAGTCAAGGTGGAGCACGCAGAGGCACTGTGACTGCCGATTGGGGGGCCAGTGAGCTCCCAGGGATATTGTGACCTAGGGTGCAGTTATGTTTAGGCCTAAGGTGGGCCTGAGGGAATTATGATACACTACAGTGCTGCTGAAAGAAACAACAAGGAGGGAACAGCAATAACCCGTCCACCGTCAAGAACAAATTGCTCCTAGCATACAAAGAAACGGTTGTCAGAGCAATGGATTGAGTGATACTGTGAAAGTAATCTCATGGAATGTGTACGGGTTAAAAACCACATTACAAAACACGGAAGCATTTGATTTTCTTCAGTCCGGGGATCTATTATGTCTTCAAGAAACCTGGCTGCTAACCTCAGCGGTCATTCCAGGCTTTACGGAATTTCAGCAGCCGGCAAAAAAGCACAACATATTTGGAAGACCGTCGGGGGTTTATCAATATACATACGAATTAGCAGCAACATAAAATCTACACCCCTACTAAACACGGACACGGCCCAAGCTACTCTTCTGCAAGGCTTGAAATTGAATGGCTGCCCAATAAAGATTGTACTTGTGAACATCTACTTCAACAGTAATGACTTACCAAGATCTAGAGTCATGAGGGCTCTAGTGAACACACTTGAAGAGCTACTAAGCAGCCAGCCAAACTGTGGGATTATAATCGCCGGGGACTTCAACACTCGAAACCTAGGGACTGCACGAGATGAAGCATTGCCAAGGGACACGGCCGGAATGCTAATGAACACATTTCTAAACACATATAGACTAAAATCAATTCAAATGCTCCACCCTCCTAAGGCTGTCTTGAATATAGAACTACAGGGGAAAATCAAAACCACGATTGACTACATCTTCGCGTGTAATCGCTTGCATGGACAAGTGTCAGAATCCCAAAAACCTATGTTCCAGACTAGTGACCATCTCCCACTGGCCATAGTCTTTACACTACAAATGGCCAGGCATCCGCTCATTGCCCCTGTGGGTCACACTAAGGGGGAGGAAATCCACACTCTACGGAGGAGAATAAAATGGAATATAATAGACACATCAGCCTTATGTGAGTGGAAAAGCAACTGGCCCAGACTCGCCCAAGACTTTACAGCAGGCAACGTTTGTGAAAATTGGAGGAAACTGGCGACAGAGGTGTACGACCTTTTGATAGGTAGACAAACAAAACACCGCCGAGCCTCAGGAGAAAGGATTTGCTGCCAACCACAACCCCGGTGCGTAAAAGTGGGGCAAAGCAAGCGGGCCTTGAGAACAGCCATCCGCACTCACAAGCGAGAGGGAAAAGATAACACATTTCAAGCTCAACACCTAGTGAGGAAAACTCACAGGAAAAACGTATGGGACTGAAAAAGACAACAGCAAGACTCCCAATGGCTGCACATACATAGCCTGCTTAACTCAAACAAACAGGCGGAATTTTGGTCTTATATCAATAAGCTTTCAGGGCACGGCCATGATCGGCGCAACGTGGTTGCCAGCCACACATGGATTGCCCATGTGGCCACATTGTATTGTTGCGTGCCAAGTCAGTCTCAACTGTATCAGCAATGTCTCTCCACTACCGACGGTTTGCGAAATACTCTCCCCTCACCCATCGAAGAAACATCTGAACCGCCGGTTACAGGGAAGCTTCCATCTAGCGAAGAAACATCAGAGCATCACGTCGCAGTGAATCGTGTGACATTAATTCTAAAAAACATTAGAAAGGTGGGGCCCTGGGTCCCAACGGCCTACCAGGACACCTCTTCAAAGAAGATTGCGATTTCTGGGGCACCACACTTACGCCGCTTTATCAGTACTGCCTGGCTAATTCAATAGTCCCGGAGACTTGGAAAGGTTCTCTGCTGCAACCCATTCACAAAAAGGGAGACACCGGGGATCCATAGAATTATAGGCTGATTGCCCTCCTGGACATCGAGTCAAAAGGATACGCAAGCCTCCTCTTGCAAGATCTGCAGGCTTGGGCTAACGACAATGAAATCCTACCAGCCTACCACTCCGGTTTTAGGCCTGGAGCATCAACAATGGACAACATCTTAGCCCTCGCTTACTTGATAGAACAGTCCACTCAGAAAAAGCAGCTTCCTCTCTTCGCATGTTTTGTGGACTACTCCGCGGCATTTGATGGAGTTAACCGGAGTTTGCTGTGGCGGAAATTGCAAAACTGGGGGATACCAGCGATGCTGCTAAAAGCAATAATCAGCCTCTACACCGGAACCTGGGTACGGGTGAAACTCACGACACATGCAGCCACCAAAAAGATCCTAACAGACCGAGGGCTGAAACAAGGCTGCATACTGGCGCCTCTCCTTTTTAATTTATACACGGCGGACCTCGGCAAAACATTATCCAAGGCCAACCTTCTACCTCCTAAAATTGGCTCGACCAGATTATTTTTAATGCAGTACGCGGACGATATGGTGCTATTGGATCACACCAAAACAGGCATGCAAAGATCACTGGAGGCACTAAACAGCTATAACAACATCAACGACTTAAGAGCAAACGCGGGAAAGACGAAGGTGGTAATATTTGGGAAGTATGCCAATAAACTCAGACAACATTGGAGACTGGGCATCCTGAAAATAGCAACAACGACCAAATATAACTATCTGGGGGTCTGGCTTACGAGCAATGGGAAGCCCACTGTACACATCGCTTCCATTGAAAAAAAAGCTAAGGCAGTGACGTATGCCTTATGTAAACTGAACTCTAAACTAAGCGGCCCATCTACCAAATCCATTAGAAAGGTCATATGCGCCAAGCTTCTACCCTCAATCACATATAGTCAAATAGCATTCCCTGCGGCTTTTAGCAACATCTTGGAACACGCCAATTGTCGAGCATTTAAGCAAATTTTCCAGATCCCAACTCATGCCCGGAACGCATTGGTACGATTGGAATTCGGGCTAAACAAACAAAGTCACGAGACTTGGGCCTCGATAGTGCGGTTTTATCGGGGAGTATGTGCGGCCCCTCCGCACACAATGAAAGCAATTCTAAAAACAATCTTTGTGAAAGGAAACAACTCGTGGACCAATGGCTTGCACACTGCCTGCACTGAACTGCACCTCGACATGACCAATTGGCAGGATTTTGTTTATCAGCCTGGTACTCTAAAATCGATTTTAAAAAAACAAGTCTGATTACTTTCTAAGGAAGAGGACATGAAGGAACTGAAGCTCTCCAGCAGTAACATCAGGATACTTGCTAGCTCCTATGAAAACCGCTTAAGGCAGCCATATCTTGATGCCGCTTTAAACAAGTCAATCTTAAAGCGAATTTTAGCAGTGAGACTCATGGTGCTGCCGATAAAAGACATTAATATGCGCTGGAAATCTTTAGAGGCGGTCAGTACTTGCAGACTTTGCCAACAGTATGAGGAATCCATGGCTCACCTGGTTTGCATATGCCACTGCCTGGCACAGACACGTCGCACTTTACTAAAACCACTGTTTTTAAAATACAGAACACGCACATGCCAAGATGCAATGAAACTTCTTTTTAACTTGGACATTCCAATGGAGCTGGCAAGATTTGCGAAATTTGCACACAAGGTGAAAGAACTTTTAGGCAATGCCTCGCACGCCGCACTTTACTGAAATCACTGCGGTCAAAATACCGACCATGTACCCGCACAGACGCCACGAAACCTTTTTCATGGACCTGTATAGATGAGCGAAAATTTGCACATTAGTGAAAAATTTTAAGTCCATGCCTTTATCAGGGACTAGAACTAATTGAAGGCTTTGATATTTGATTTTTTGCACTGCTTTTATTCGTTTTGTATTTTTAAACGCAGTATTTTTAGATCTACTTTATTCATGTATCAGACAGGCATATTTGAACGGTTAAATATGCACCTATTACAACGGAAGTAACTAAGTGTTGGAATATCTTTGCTTGATCTCCATTGTAACAATTTTAATTAATTGACACAATAAAATGTATTCTTCTTCAGTGCTGCTGATGATATTGTTGCGTCATATGTCAATTACTGCTAGGATGTCTATGCACTATGTGTTTATGCTGTGGCAGTACTGTGTGCACCTAATAAGTGATGACCGTGCACTGCTGATTAGGTACAGGCCTAAGAGGGGCCTAATTTGATTATTATGTTTTGCATAATATGCGGTCCTAAGTGATGACAGGATGTTTATGCCTAAGGTGTGGTGCTAAGAGCACCTTTACCAGTAGTTACTGGTTGTGTTTATTTCTCACTACTTGTGTGTTCCAATGGTTATGACAGGGGCCCGATTGGCCCTGTCATGTATATAATCCCCTGTAAAGTAATACCTAGTGCCAGGTGGCACAGTGTACATATCTGATTATGCTCTGATGTGTTTTATGGATAATACAAAGGCTATTTTTATATAACCTTGTGTGGAGTTTCTTTTGTGGTGTGCCTAGTGTGTCGCTGCTGTGTGTGTGTTGCCCAAACGCTTTACACATTGCCTCTGGGATAGGCCTGACTGCTCGTGCCAAGCTACCAAGGGGGTGAGCAGGGGTTATCTTCAGCGTGTAACCCCCTTGCCCTGACTAGAGTGGTGGTTTTTGCCTGGTTTAGGCGCATGCCCTAGTCAACCAGAAATCCCATTTCTAACACACTGGCACTGAAGGGAACTAGCTTGTCTGAGGATATGCTCCTCGTGAGAGAGCAAAATGCAGTTACTCAAAGTGAAGTTCATCAGTTGCTTAAGTAGACTGGCCCATTTTAGGAAAATCAAAATGTTTTGGCTAACGCCAGACCTAAAAGGAAGAAGGCTCACCTCTTCCTCTGCAAGTACCATCTCTATGGGAAGGTGGTTACTATTTCTTTATTGCCATTCAATCACTTCCCCTTCTGCTGAGAGTGATTATCAGTGACAATTTTGAAATAATTTGTAAGGAAGTGGACTGTCCCTACTCACTTAATTCAGACTAGAATTAATTCAATTTCTCACTGATGAAACCACCAGCAAAGTGTACAAGTATTAACATTCTGATGCTAGTTCATAAAATTGGATCACCTTACCAAAAAATCTGCAACATGTATAGGTGAAAGCTGAAACTCCGTTAAAATGCCAGATGAACATTTTTCCCTAGTTTTAACAATTGGAATTTAGCTAGCGGGTGGCAAGTAAATTTGTTTCAGTAACCGTCCTGGAAATCGATGGAAAGCCTAGAACATTTGGATTGTTTGCATCCATGAGAAAATTATGACTTTTGTCGCAATTTATGCCACCTTCAATAAAAACGAAGGGCCTTATTTATGAGGCCTCGCGACAGTTTTGCGCTGCCGTTGTGTTACCTTTTGTGACGCATCAGCGGCGTAAAACATGCCACTGTTGCGCCCTATTTACAAAGTGATGCATCTAAGCATACGCGCCACTTTGTAAACCCCTGCGCTACATTATACCTGCGTCATGTATGCATGGGGGGTGTTCCCACGCAAGTAAGCCTCGTGGAAGTGACACAGTGAAATCTATGAGATGATGAGCTCAACCCCCTAGTAGCTATGGCACAGAGTAGCCAGTCTTAATTTGAAGGCCATGTATAACATATTAAGTAGCACTAAAACAGTAAAAAATTCAAAATGCAAAACAATAAAGACCCCAGAAGGAGTTAGAAAAATAGAGCAAATTTTCGCTAACAAATTTACACCAAAATGACAAAAATCCAATAAAGGGAACCAGAGATATGGAGATATGATTTTTTTAAAGTATCAAGTGTCAATGATAGTAAATAGTCGCAGTAGACCTGAATGCAGTTTGACATTAACCGAAATAGGGCATGGGTCGGACTCGCCAACCAGGTTCATCCTAGTCAAATATTTTACCTTCTGACTTTAGTCCTTTAAGTCCCAATTCACCACAGAGTTCACTTCTAAAGACTCTCAGGACCACAAGTAAGGCACTAAGAGACTCACAGGGTGTCAGGCAGAGGCCAAACAGCAGGGTCCAGTCTAGGTCTAGTAGCCACTGGTCAGCTAGGTAGATGCAGGAAATGGCCTCTTGTAGCTTGTTGTGTCCCTGTAGTTTAACAAAATGTCAGTGTTATGATCCTTGGAGTCCACTTCTTTGTCCTCGGTACAAGAGGCAGAAGGTCCAGGCCTCCAGGACTCCTTTCAGGTTACAGACAGCAGGTCCAGTTCTTTTTCTGGTCCAGCAGTCTTTTGAAGTGGGTGCCTGGAGTTGTCACAGTTATGCCAGAAATGAGCTTGTGGATGGAAATGACTCCTGGGCATGCGCTAAACAATTGGGTAAAAGTTCTAGAGGCCAGCCCTAGCCACTTTGGGCGTGTTTGGTGGAAGTCTACGGCACATTAAACTTGGGCTCTGAATGTTGAGGGTGTGTACCGGGAGTGTACTTTGGTAATCCAAGCGTCCTCCTATGTCTAACACTAAAATCCAGTTTTGGGAGAGCCACTGTACTCACAATAAACTCAGAGACCAAAGTATGGTAGAACAAAGCATGGTTTCCACAAACCATGCAGTGGATACACATTAACTGTTCTGGCATCCTGTTTCTGCCCTTTGAAGTTGTGTCCCAAGTGGTATATGTAAAACCCTAGCAGACCTGTTAAGCAAGATTTGACATTCAAGCAGGATTTAAAAAAAGGATGCTCACATCCCAACTCTGTATATTCTGTGAGGTTGAGGAGGGTCAATTTTTCAGGTCAGTCTATTGGTTGCTCCTGGGAGGCATTTCACACTCATTCACACCTATTAAAAAGTTAATTACTGGCTGAAAGAAGTGGGAAAGGAAATTAAAATGGCCCTTTAGAGGCTTTAGGCAGGGAAAAGGTAACTTTCTAAAAGTATATTTTCCTTAATATTTATAAAAAACTGACTTCACGATTGAATTGGATTTTTAATAAATATTTAACATAGTTGTTAAATTATTTTTCTAGCTATTTCCTAACTGGAATTAGCAGTATTAAATGTAATAATGTAACCCAGTGTTTTCCCATGGAACATCCAGGCTTGCTCTGGTGAAAAAAGCATTTGGAGCATTTGGAGCTTTTTCACCTTAAGGACATGTTTAACATTAACTTCCCACATGTTCTACTTTTAAATACTATACACTCTGCCTTATGGGCAATAAGGCTGATCTAGGGATGACTTATAAACATCTTAAAGAAAGGTTTTGACCTGTCAAAAGGGGTTTTCTTAACAGCCAGGCTGAAAATGGTACGCCTGTAGGCATGTTTGCAGTGTCACTGTAGTGGGTGGCTTAATGGGTGCTGCAGTCCAATATTGACATATAACTTACAGGCCCAGGGTACACTTTATACCATATACTAGGGATTTATATGTAAGTTAAATATGCCAATTAAGGGTATACCAATCTCACCATGTTGAAAGGGGGGGGCACAGGCACCTTATCACTGGTTATCAGGAGCAAAGTGCACAGAGTTCTACACCCAGCAAAAATATAGGATCCTGCAAAAGACAAAAAATCTGATGTGACCCTGCAGAAAAGGGCTAATTTACTATTTTAAAGTACAATAGTACATAGGTATGCAAGTCATGTGGTCTTCCTGAAAGTCTTCCCCGCTTCATGCAACCAATGCCGCAAACACTGCTTGCACCTCACCCAGACCTGAATGTTCAGCGCCTACCTGAAGCTCAACCCAACCAAGAAACAATTCCTCTTATTTGCCAAGAACAACAAACAAGACAGTACAAACCTAGCTCAATGACATGAACCTTGAAGGTTTTAAACCCCAACCCTCAACAAATGCCAAGTCATTTGGATTTACCCTGGACACAAACCTCATCCTCAAAGAACACGTTGCCAAAAAAACAAAGATGGACAGGTACGACCTCTCTTTCCTATTTGCCAAGAACAACAAACAAGACAGTACAAACCTAGCTCAATGACATGAACCTTGAAGGTTTTAAACCCCAACCCTCAACAAATGCCAAGTCATTTGGATTTACCCTGGACACAAACCTCATCCTCAAAGAACACTTTGCCAAAAAAACAAAGATGGACAGGTACGACCTCTCTTTCCTAAAGAAAGTCAAACTATCTCTTCCAGAAAGTGACTTTAGAACTGCTGTTCAAGCCCAGGTACTCTTACATTTGGATGGTGATAATGGCCTTAGACAGACTCCACTCTAGCATCCCTTAGGGGCATTCCATATGCCTTAGCACGTCTCATAAAGTGCCTGAGGAAATTTGATCACATCACCCCCATCTCGATGTAACTCTGCTGGCCCGTCCCATTTTCAAAACCAGCTGCATCTTTTACAAAGCCATCATGACCAGCACTCCTGCTTATCTTTCTGACAAGCTCACCATCCCTGGTGATTCTCAGCACATTCACAGTCAGAACATCATCAGACTGCAGACTAAGAAGTATTTAAAAGAAAAAAGAAGACAACAGATCTTATCCATTTATGCACTCAGGATCTGGAACAGCATTACTTTATCCATCAGACAGGGGCGACTCCTCCGTTGGAGCGGAGGAGCTTCGCCCCACTTAAATGCACCCGAGCCCCGAGATGAAAAATAAACTGATAATTTATCATTACCATTTTATTTTTCATCCTGACATCCTCCCATCCTGAACGAGTGTCAGGATGGGGGTAGGGCCGCTGCTGAATGACAGCAGCAGGGACTGAGAGGAGGGTGGGTTGTATGTGCACTTTTCAAAGTGCACTTGTCTTTTTGGCAGGCCGTCTTGTGACGGCCAGCCAGACATGCACACTTTGAAACCTCTAACCCAGCTGTCTTAAGACAGCTGGGTATGAGCTCCAGGCCTCCATAGTGATGTGGAGCACCGAGATAGGCCGCGCCCTCCAATCAGGACACCAGTGAGAGCAGCGCCCCGATTGGTCAAGGGAGATTCCTGGTGGCCAGGCTGCAGCACAACGAGGTCTGGAGCAGGAGGTCCTGTTGTCAGGCAAGTGTTTCTTTTAATATATTTTAAGTTTTCTTTTGCATGCCCCCCCCCCTTTCATTTTGATATTTTAAATTTTCTTTGAGCGCGGGCCCTCGCCCCTTCCCGTTGTTGCCAGCCGCCACTGCCATCAGAACCTTCCCAGCACTGCTCCAGTTTAGAGAGGACTCACCTCTTTAAAGAACACTACATCACAATGCATTAACCATTCACAACTCAGCTTCCTTTCCCATTGGTCATAGTCTTTATGCTGCTCTTTGACCATTTAAAGCACTCCACTGCCTTTTGGCTCGTTTTACACTATAGAAATACCATATACTTACATACATACATACAAACATGCATACATAATGTAAACTGTATGTGTGGTTCATATTTGGCTTTGATGGGTTTTAGTAGAAGGAAAGCCTTATCAGTAAACTGGGAATACTTTAAAAAGAGAAAAATCAGAAACTACACAAAGCTTTGTCCTAGGCACAATTACATATACCTTGTTTCTACACCTTCAGCAGTTTAGCAGTTAATTGTACTTACCAAAGCAAGATCAAGCAATTTGCTCAAGGTCACACAGTTGGTTCAAAAGGGGTTTCCAAAATTAGAGTGATTAGTCACCAGGAGCTTAAATGGTAGCCACATCTTTTATTACCTTTTCTTTTCTTGACAGTGTTTAATTTGTGCTTAAGGATCTAGGTAGTGAACACCGGCACTCACCTTTGGGAAGACAACGTATTTTTCCTCATCAGATTTTGACACAGAAAAAGGAGGTAGTGAAGGGAGAAGATATGGACGAAGAGAAAAACCAGAAAACAGTCACATAAGGAGAAAGTATTAAAAAAATCCTACAGGAGTGAGATAAGTAGACATCAAAGGGCATATTTACGAGCCCCTCGCGCCACCAGGGAGTCACTTTTTTGTGAAACTCCAGCAGCGTAAATCACAAAATCATATCTTTTAGGCCACGCAAAGCCAACTACAAACTACACATGGCTTTGAATGGCCGCATAGATATGGAGTAAGGCAAGGCAGTGCATTCTGCAGCACTCAAAGAAAGAGGAAACACCTCTTAAGATTGTTTCTGTGCAGGAAGGTGCCCTTTCCTGCACAAAAACAATCCGGCCGACAACACAGGCACTCTTGCACCATGGTGCAAGGATGCCTGCGTTGGCGCTAGGCTGCCAACACAGTGCCAGCGCAGGGGGAAATAACAGGAATGCACCGTATTGCATAAATAAGGTGCATTCCTGCCCTTTCACTTTGGCGTAGGGCAGTACAGCAAGCTGATCTGCTGCGCTGCCCTATGCCAAATACCCATAAATGAGGGTCCAAGTTTAGGGTGGTGGATGAAAGACGCAAGAGATTAAACCAAAAATAGGGAGCATTGGTATTCGGCAACCCCTCAACCCTGGTATTAGGCAGCTTTAGAATGCCTAAGAAAAACTTTGTGCACATACCTAAATAAAGCATTGTTCATGAGTAGTGATGGTTGACACTGTTTATTTTTTCCCACAAACATACACAAAATTGAACAGTGTTTGCCTCTATCCTGCTTTTTATACATGACGGCATACCTCAAATGGTCTTTTGTACCCAAGATACATGCAAGACATGAGACTGGTTTAAGCAGAAAATGTCTCTTTGTCACAGTTTCATTATCCTACAAGGTGTTTTCAGCCCAAGATCACATAAAGAGAAATTTCATGAATTTCACCTAAGGTGAATTTTGCAAGAATTTTATAAAAGTAAATAAAATTTTACCTGAGCTTAGCCAATACCTTTCAGTGATCTAATTAAGCGTTACTGCCTGCAACTGCGGGCAACCATCCCTGCAGTTATGGGCAAGAGCTGCAGCCATAGTGCATAACAAGGGAGGGTTTATTAACAGATGATATTGCCCGCGGGTAAGGCCCATAAGCTATTAGTACTCCTCCAACTCCCCCCCACCCAAAATAAGGAGTGATGAGTGAGCAAGAACAGTTCTCACCTCAATGGGTGGGTGAAAAAAACACCTCCGAGCCACTTCTCAACCAGCTAGGCTTTCTATTCTCTTTTCTATCCAGTAGATATTAATCCAGGAGATACTAAAGACATCAGAGTGGTCTCCATTTCTAATTAAGTACAAGACAATATACCCATCTCGTTCGCATTCGGTAGCCTAATGCAAATTAATGTAAAACACAGTAGTCTTCTGTGAATAATGAAAGTAAAGTAAACTTGCGGACTACATATATCAGAGAAATTATATGCTACAGTGCAGAGTGAATTTAACAGAGTTATTCTATGGAATCAGTGTGAAGTACTCATAGTAATTTAGTTATGTGTTCTAGTGCTATGTAATCATAATATCCTTTAATGTGATGTGTTGCAAAATATTCAAAGTAACATATTTTTGTACTCCGCCACAGACAAAAGCAGTCAAAGCAAAGTTCTGTGATCAGCAAAGTAAATGTGGTGATTAATCTTCTTCTGTATTTAAAAACAAGGCAAAACAACCTATGTAAGCTTCTGCAATCTTATACAGGGCAACATAATCAAAGCAAACCCCTTAAGTAATGTAATGCTATTGATCTAGTAATCAGAGCCCTTTACTGTAATCTAATGGGATGTAAAGTAATTGGAGTAATTAAATACAATGCAATAGAGAATAACAATCATAAAAAGCAAACTATCCAGAGTAACCTGTAATTTATGAATTCACCATATTTATCAAACACCACATTTTCAAAGTTAGGGTTAAACGCACACACTCCATAGCCACCGTTCTTTCATGTTGCTCCATCTTTCAAATAGGGTTAACCCTCCCATATCTTCTATTTTCCTGTATCGCCTTGCGGTATTGTACAGGTTTATTGTTTGTGTATTGTCACGTATTATGGTATCTTCCCTTTTCTTCCCATTCCTCCCCGGTTTATTTCTCCCTTTTTTTATTGTCCTTGCCACAGTTCTAATGGAATGTTAGTATTTGAAAGTTAGGAGTTGGATAGAGTTGGAGGATGGAGTGGAGAGGTATTGCTGTGACTAGAGTTCCCTTGAATTATAAGAATAAACTTAATATTTTCCTACAAGAAGTGTGCTTTGGATTAACTGAACTTCACACACCTGCCTTTACAGTTTCCCTCACCTACCATTTCTTTTGGCAAGACTTTTATATACACAGATACATGTTTAACTTTATTTTATTTCATGATTTTTACAGCACTGAAACATCGGTGTAATCGTAGAGGAGAATGAATTGAATAGAAGGATGGATTATTGAAAATACCTTTGTTACGCAGCTTTGTGAAATAAATCGCCTCATGATGTTGAACCCATCAGCGCTGTTAGAAATTGGGGTCTCTAGTTGGCCATGGCTGGCGCCAATGTCCAAATAGGGACCCTTCTTCCTAAGTCAGGGCAAGTGGGCTACCCCCTTTGATAACCACTGCTCAACCCTGTGGTAACGTAGCACGAGCAGTTAGGCCTATCTCAGAGGCAGTGTGTGAAGCATTTATGACCATGCACAATAAGGCAGTAACGACACCACAAAAGGACACAACTCAAGGAGGTATAGAAAAATAGTATCTTTATCTAAGGTTTAGTACGAGACTCTCAAAAGCATTTTAACCAGTCACAATGCACGTAAATCAGTAGGGACTTTAAAAAGGCAATAACGTATTCACCAGAACGTGGCACTGACTGAGTTCAAGGCCTGGGTCCACGCGACCCGTTGCGCACCAGATACCTGCCGTTGGATGGGGACACAGTACGTAGCTTCTCGAAGAAGCGAAGACGGTGACAGGCGGACTCCTAGCGACCACAGTTCTCGACTGCAGTGGTCCGCAACGTGCACTCACAATGATTCGGGCACTCGGGGACAGGCGGGCTCCCAGCGGCAGCAGCACGCGGCTGCGGCGGCCCGGGCTGGTGGTGGCGATGACTCTCGTCGTGCAGCTCCGTAGTGGGCGCACAGCGGCAGCAGCTCTCTCCTTGCTGCGGCAGCCCACAGGGCGATTCACGATGATGCAACGTTGGCAAAGATGCGGGCACTCAGCGGCAGCAGCTTTCTCTTTACTGTGGCGGCCCACAGGACAAATCACAATGGTGCGAAGCTGGCAAAGGTGCGAGCACTCGGCGGCAGCAGCTCTCTCTTAGCTGCTGCGGCCCACAGGACAAATCACAATGATGCACAGTTAGCCAAGGTGCGAACCCTCACCGGCCGCAGCTCTCTCGTAGCTGCTGCGGCTCACAGGACAAATCACGATGATGCAAAGTTAGCAAAGGTGCGAGTACTCCGCGGCAGCAGCTCTCTCTTAGCTGCGGCGGCTCACAGGACAAATCACGACGATGCACAGCTGACACAAGTGCGGGTACTCAGCGGCAACAGCTCTCTCCCAGCTGCGGTGGCCCACAGGACAAATCACGATGATGCACAGCTGACACAAGTGCGGGCACTCAGCGGCAACAGCTCTCTCTTAGCTGCATTGGCCCACAGGACAAATCACGATGATGCACAGCTGACACAAGTGCGGGCACTCAGCGGCAACAGCTCTCTCTTAGCTGCGGCGGCCCACAGGACAAATCACGATGAGGCACAGCTGACACAAGTGCGGGCACTCAGCGGCAACAGCTCTCTCTTAGCTGCGGCGGCCCACAGGACAAATCACGATGAAGCACAGCTGACACAAGTGCGGGCACTCAGCGGCAACATCTCTCTCTTAGCTGCGGCGGCCCACACCGATTCAGCGAAGGTTCTGAAGATTCAAATTAAGGCGGGCACTCAGCGGCGGCAACTCTCTCTTAGCTGCGGCGACCCACACAGGTTCAGCGAAGGTTCAGAAGATTCAAATTAAGGCGGGCGCTCAGCGGCGGCAGCTCCCTCTTAGCTGCGGCGGCCCACACACAGAGTTAACAAGGGTTACCAGTCCGCGTTCCTCACAGTAGAACTAGAGGTTCCGGATTACTCGACGGAGGCCTCACCTGCAAGTAGAATCCCTAGCGCAGGAATTCAGGCGGCTGACGGGGTGAAGTCTAATGTCCCTGAGACTTCAGCAGGAGGCGCTCTCAATTCAGGCCCTCGGGTAGTTTCTTCAGCAAGCTTGGGGAAAGTTTCAAAGTCCTTTCCTCTGTCCGCTCGGACAGAGTTTCGTCTTGACATCCAGAAGGAACACACTTGAAAAAGGTTTCAGCGCAGCATTTTATACCTAAAAAGTCTTTGTTCTCTGCAGTCACAAATCACTGCATCCAGCCAGAACCAGTTCGGTGGGGTCGGGGAGCACTTGGTTTACGAGGCGACATCCTGCCCTTTGAGAATCTGGGGGTCTGCTATCAGACGCCCAGTGGGAGGTGGAGCCATCATTCACCTTGCCAGGCACGGCCCTGCTCAGATCAAAGAGTCACCCCTCACCCTACTCTACATGCCGATCTCTCTCTCCAGCCAGGTCTGACCCAGCTGGCCCTGCTGTTCCAAAACCAGATGGCCAATACACACGCTAGCAAAACCTACAGGAAAGCTTAGGGCAGAAAATACCTCGTTTCTCGTAGAGGCATTTTCGAACACGGGCTACGCTAATAATCCTTACTAAAAGATGTATCTCAATGTTCTGAGCTTAAACATATCAAATTCGACGTTCCTATCAGGTTCCTGGGGGCAGGTAGGATTAGGGCATGTAATGCTCAGCCTGCCCATTCTGGCCTATGAGAACGGATAGCCTCACACTAGTAAACAGGGAAACGGAGGGTAACTCGCTATTAGAACATGCTACACAGACATTACTTTGAAAGCTGCTTCGGTGGGTAGCGCAAATCAGCGCTGCAGGCCCACCAGCAGTATTTGGTCTACCAGCCCTGGGCACACACAGTGCACTGATACTAGGGGCTGACGGGTAAACCAAACGAGCCAATTATGGTTATCCCAATTCATACAGTTATCTTTACACAGGGAGCATTCGCGCTGTGTCACTGATTGGCAGTGGCACAGCGCCCAGAGCATCGAAATCCAGCCAACATAAAAGGTCAGAAGCGAAAAGAGGAAGGGAGACCCGCGCCAATGATGCCAGGTCTAACAAGCGCCATGCTCACACCCATTCTGCATGCTTCAACCTCTTCTGTGAACTTCCCAGATGCTTGGCAACAACCAACTCTCCTCCTATTGCTGAAGAAACAGTCCACTGACCCATCAATGCTTACCAACTACAGACTGATCTCCCTGCTGTGATTCCCTGCCAAGGTCTTAGAGAAAATCATCAACAGATGCCTCACCAAATAGGTCAACGACCATCAACTCCTCAACGTCACTCAGTATGGTTTCAGACCCAGTCAAGGCATGAACATTACCCTCATCGCCAGCATGGATGACATCTGCATGACTCCGGATTGAGGAAACATGGCAGCCCTCAGCCTCTTGGACTTCTCTGCAGGGTTTAACGTGGTTTCTCACTGCATCCTCATCCAACGCCTACATGATATCAGAATTCAAGGACAGACACTCCAGTGGATCTGCTCCTTCCTGACTGGAAGGACATCTTCACAATACACCTCAGACTACCTCATCTGCAGAGTTCTGCTAGGTTTCTCCCTGAACAAGACTCTCTTCTACGCATACATGATCCGTCTAGCCAGCATTATCTGCTCTCACGACATCAATAACCTCTCCTAAACTGACCATATGTAAATCATTCTCTCCCTCATGAAGAAGATACCCAGTACCCGGATCAAGTTCAATGCCTACATTACTGAAATTGCCTACTTGATGAAGGCCAAGTGTCTGAAGCTGAACCCTGACAAGACTGCAATCATGATGTTCGGGAAGAGCACTTCTTCGTGGGCCTCCACCTGGTGGCCAACAGACCTAGCAAGGACACATACCTCCATTACCCATGCCAAGAACCTCAAGATTGTCATCGACAGCCAATTTGACATCACCGCCCAAGTCAACACCGTCATCACCTCATGATTCCATACTGTGAAGGTGTTGAGGAGGATTTTGAAATGGCTCCCAATCAGCACCAGAAAATAGTCGCTTACGCCATTGTCACAAGCAAGCTAGACTATGGGAATGCCTTCTATGCTGGAACCAATACAAAACTCACCAGAAGTCTGCAGACCATTCAGAACTTAGTGTTCAGAACCACTCTCAACCTCTCATGCAGCACTCACATCACACCTCACCTGAAGACTCTTCACAAGCTCCCCATACACAAATGAACATAATTCAAATTCCTTATCCCCTCTTTCAAGACACAACATAACACTGGTTCAGCATACCTCACCAATTGCATCTGCTTTCTCAAACCTTCCAGTCAATTCCACTCAACCAGACACCTAATTGCATACATCCCACACGTATGGAAAACCAGTTTCAGCGGTCAAGCCTTCTCCCATAACAATCCTAAAGCATGGAACGACCTGCTGCTACACATAAGAGCCTCCTCTTCACTTCTTGAATTCCGCATGCAGCTAACTTAACATAATGCTTCGTGGCTGGAGTGATTGTTCAGAAGATTCATACAATCTGCAATTTTAAAACAGGTGGTGGCTGTTGGACTTGGCACTTTTCGCAGGGTGATCCCAGAACTTTTTGCCTTCCCCCTGTATTTTTTCTGACCTGTAGTTGGTGGTTTTAGGACTCTGAGGTCTTTATCACTGCTGATCAGTGCTAAAGGGCATGTGCTCTCTATGGTAAACTTGGTAAGATTGGTCTACACCTGTTTGGCATATTTAATTTACCTATCAGTCCCTTGTACAGTGGTATCTCATATACCCAGGGCCAGTAAATTAAATGCTACCGGTGCGCTTGCAGCGCTGCTTGCGCCACCCACCAAAGTAGCCTTGCAAAACCTGTCTCAGGCCTCTGCCACTGCAGGGCCTACGTGCGCAGTTTACTGCCGCTGTGACGTGGCACATAAAGTTATTGCCACATCTGTAACTCCCCTTTTTACTACATATCAGTCACCCCTAAGGTAGGCCCTAGCTAGCCCTATGGGCAGGGTGCAGTGTAGGTAGAAGGTCGGACATGTGCCTTAACTGTGTGGCATGTCCTGGTAGTGACAAACAGCCTATTTGGTTTCTCACTGCTGTGAGGCTGCCCTCTCATAGGATTGCATTGGGGATTGCCTGATATGTGCTTCAGTGGTAATTCCTGATCTGAGAGGGGTAGCGTGATCAAGTTTGGTATGTTTGGAATAGTAGTGATAAATCCTGCTTATTGGTGAAAGCAGATTCATTATTACTATTTTAGAAATGCCACTTTTAGAAGTGGCCATTTCTGTGTGCTATTTGTCTCTGTGCCTGCCTGATGTGTATTGACCATCTGGTTCTGACTGACAGGGGAGAGGGGATGTACATTCACTCCAGCCAGTCCCTGGGGGGTTGAGGTGTGCCCTGCCCTGCCTGGGTGACTCAGCCCTAGGCTGAATAGGCCTGGTCTGCATTTGGAGTGGTGGGAGGAGTAGCACCTGCACCTGAATAGCGCTGTGCCTGTCTTCCACAATGATGGCTCCGCCCCCCTGTGGTGTGTCTGGGGCCAAGGCTTACACTAACAATGGAGTTTGTTGTGTACTTAAAAAGATATTTTAAAGTGCCCCCCAGAACTGGCTTGGACTGGGCTCAGAGCCCTGTGCCAGGAGGGAAGAACAAAGACATTGCTACAATAAGTACTGGGGCTGTGACCCCATGTCTAGGGAACTTTTGGAACTAGATCTGAGGAAGAACACTCTGCCAGGAGGAGCCGCTGTGGCACTCAGCCACTGTCTGCTGGGTGGTTGAGGGGACTGCCCTCTGCTGGGGGGCCCTGCGTGCTGGACTGTCTGTGCCCTGTTCTCTGCCCCCCTGTGCTGGAGGGATCGTGGTGCTGGTGAGCGCTTTCTAGTTTGGTTGCCCAAGGAGTGGACTTGCACAGGGCTGACTTGGGGAGGAGCACTTTCTGCCCTGCAGCGTGGGTGACGCCGGCCTCTCCTCTGTGGCCTGAGCCCCAGGTGTGGGCTCACACTGCCCTGGAGCGTGTGGAGCACTTTGTTGTTTTGTGTTAAAGAGTGCTGTGCCCTGCAGCCAGTTTTACTTGAGAATACCTGCGGAGGCCGGGGCTGGAAGAAACAGGCCGCCCTGGAGAGGCCACTCGTCGTCGAGGCGTTGCCTGGCAACCAGCCCCAAGGTGGAGGAGCTGGAAGCCAGGCAGGAGTGACGGGCCCGTGGCCGAGCCTGGATGTAGGTGGGGCCCAGTCGCAGAGGGAGGCCTAGGACTCGTGTTGCAGTGCGACCGGCTTCACTTCACCGAAGGGATCCTGACACGCTGCGACATTGCCCCAACTATTTCCCTTCTTTGGAGCCGACCGCCGGGTTCCACAGTGGCTTCTCGAGATCCCGGGCAGTCGCACGTCCCGCTTTTCATCCGCGGGGGACCCAGGGAGGTCCCTCCGCCAATGAGGGCACCATCGGTGGGGCTGTTGTCGCGGGCACCTGTCGCATTTGGCCACAGCAGCTGTGCCACAGGTTTGTGGGCAGCTACAGTTCACTTTTGGAGGCCTTTGTGAGTAGATGGCGCCCTGAGGTGGTTCACTGTTGGGGTGGGGGACCGGATGTCACGGTGGATGTGAGAGTGGCCTGAGCAGCACGAGGAGGGTGTTGTTGCTCGTAATGTGTGCATTGCAGAGGCCCCTCATAGCTGGTCACTGAAGTGCCGTATACGCTTATTTATTGCAAAGGCACCCATATGTGCAGTAATGGTGATCTGCACATGCCTAAGGTGGGCATGATATGATTAGGTGATGTGTGCACTCTACAAGCGATTTATAGTGCACTGCTGATTATGCACTGATGTGTATATCTGTGGCGATAGGCCCACTGTTGGCATGAGGTTTATGATATGTGTTCTACTGCAAGTGTTTACTAAGGTGCACTGCTGACTAGATGCATGCATAACATGTTGTGCTAAGTGCAACATTACCAGTAGCTACTGGTCCCTAACTGTAATGATTATGACAGTGGCCCGATCAGCCTAGTGATTTATGTGATCCCTATGAAGTCATGACAAGTGCCTGGTGGCACAGTGTAATATATGTGATTGTGTTCTAATGTGTTTTTATGGATAATACAAAGGCTATTTTTATGTAACCTTGTGTGGAGTTTCTTTTCTGGTGTGCCTAGTGTGTTACTGCTGTGTGAGTGTGTTACGCAAACGCTTTACACATTGCCTCTGGGATAAGCCTGACTGCTCTGCCAAGCAACCAAGGGGGTGAGCAGGGGTTATCTTCAGTGTGTAACTCCCTTGCCCTGACTAGAGCGTAGGGTTCTGCCTGGCTTAGGTGCATACTCTAGCCAACCAGAAACCTAATTTCTAACAGTGACATTTAGACCAGCCCCCGGCATCAGATACACATTACATCCGGGTAAAGGTGTGATCATGCACAAGGCACCAGAGACACTGGCAGTTGAATTTCACAGTAAGGAGTTACTTTGGGTACAAATATGTCCCCACAAAACTGTAATTGCACTTACAAAATCTCATGAAATGTGCAAATTTAGTATTATTTGTAATTTGTTAAATTCCTGACATCTTGCTTTAGGCAATATTTCATAATCTTCGACCATTGGTTTGGATTCGTTTGAGAAGAAAATGTCTTGCAGAAACGTTTAAACACTTTCTGAAAGACATTTTCTGCTTGAACCAATCTCTTGCCAGCAGCTTTAGTTTTGTACACGCGCTACACCCATGACTACTCAAGTCAAGTGAGATTCCTCAAAACCTCACTTTGCATAATTTAGCTTACTTTCATGTAATTTTCTGAAACTAAATAAAAGTTAAACATGAAAATTATGCTTTTCACCATTCCCTGGGTGAAAGTTCATAATATATGTGCATTGTTGGACCTGGCCATTTTTGCAGGGTTATCCCCAAACCTTTTGCCTTCTTCCTTCAATTTTTCTGATATATTTTGTTGGCTTTAGGACTCTGAGCACTTTGCCACTGCTAATCAGTGCTAAAGTACATATGCTCTCTTGTCTAAATTGTATTGGTAATTGGTCTCTCCATGATTGGCATATTTGGGTAACTAGTTAGTCCCTAGTACAGTGCACTATGTGTGCCCAGGGCCTGTAAATCAATTGCTACTAGTGGGCCTGCAGCACTGCAGTGTCTGTGTGTGCAGGTTTTAAACTGCCATTTTAACCTGGCAAGTGAACCCACTTGTTAGGCCCAAACCTTCCCTTTTAGAACACGTAAGGCACCCCTAAGGTAGGCCCAAGGTAGCCCCATGGGCAGGATTCAGTGTACTTAACATGTAGGACATGTACTGTTGTGTTTTACATATTCTGGTACTCAAATACTGCTAATTTCGTTTTTCACTACAGCAAAGCCTATCTCTCCTATAGGTTAGCATTGAAGCTGCCTTGTAACCTCTTACAAGTATATCTTCCAATTTGGAGCTGATAGACAATTGGAGTTTCGAGTCTCTGAAGTTGGTTTGTAAATTACAGGTCTCAAAATGCCACTTTTAGAAAGTTGGCATTTTCTTACATTAACCATTCTGGGCCTCCGCCTGTCTGCTGAATAAACGTCTGGGTCAGGATGACAGTTGGGCTGCTGTGCATTCACTCTAGACAGTCACACAAAGGGAGCTGAGGTGTGCCCTGCATATCCTGATGGCCCATCACCAGGCTGATGGGAGATGGCATAGCAAGGGGGGCTGGGTGGGAGGGGTGGTCTGCCCTGGGCGGCACTAGTTTTGGGGGCGCCCCCGCTCTTACCTGTGGCCGTCACGGGGGTGGCAAGGACAGGAATCAACAGCACCCCCAACCCCCCGCTCTTACATGCGGCTGCGGGTGGCAAACTCCGTGGCCCGCCACACGGTGGACCTTCCTGAGCTAGAGTGATGGGAGGAGTTGACACTGACACCTAAATAGGGTTGTGCCTGTCCTCACACAAAGCCGTCTCCCCACCCCCCACCCCCAGTAGTGTGTCTGATGCCATGGCAGAGAAAGGCAGGGTCTTGCGCACTACAAAGACTTTCCTTTGAAGTTTGCCTACTTCAAAGGCTGAAATTGGTATAAGTACTGGACCTCTGACACCATATACTCAAAACACTTCTGGGTTGAGGACATTCTGCTAGGAAGAAGAGCTGGATTGCTGTCAGGAGATACTGCCACTTTGCTGTGTGCTTTGCTGCGCTGGTCTGCTGCTGCTGCTTCTGTCCTGGTAGTACAAAGCAAACACAAGGAGATGATGAACAGAGCACTGAAACTTTTCAGACACTCACCCCCAGTCAAAGATGTGGGATAAATCCATCATCATTCTTTAGCTCGCTTCATCATCCAAGTTCAGACTCAGCCATATGCAAATCAGTCTTGACCCTGATCCTCATGGGAACAGTCTAGCCCGAACTGCCAAGTCAGATCTTCCCTGGACTGTAAACAAGCATCCTGGGAGTGGTTACGGGGTAACACCCCTCATCAGCCATGCTAGCTTGAATCCAGTGGCAAAGTGAGCAAGGGACCCATGTCTGGGCATACCCTGCTAACTTAGAGTGAATAAAGCAAACACAAGAAGATGATGGACGGAGCGCTGAAACTTTTCAGACACTCACCCCCAGTCACAGATCTGGGTTAAATCCATCATTGTTCTTTAGCTCACATTGCTACCCCAGTTCAGACCCAGCTATATGCAAATCAGTCTTGACCGTGTTCCTCATGGGAACAGTCCAGCCCGAACTGCAGAGCCAGGTCTTCCCTGGACCAGAAACAAGAATCCTGGGACCGGTTTCGGGGTAACACCCCTCATCAACCAGGCTTGCTTGAATCCAGTGGCAAAGTGAAAAGGGACCTACGTCTGGGCATACCCTGCCAATGTAGGGCGTACAAAGCAAACACAAGGAGATGTTGGGCGGAGCGCTGATCCAGCGCGGCTAATATAAATTTCTCCTTATGACGCCAATCCAAGTAAAACACTTACGCAACCTATTGTTATTTACATCTTATGTCGGTGGGGCCCATGACACCGCATACAAACATTCATTCAATCTCTGGATTACGCGCTAGGAGAATGTGCTGCTGGACGAACGGGATACCTTGTTAAATTCGACAGAATAATAATCTATACATTATATGTATTAACTCTGGATCCTGTCGGTTCTAAGCATCAAGGTACTCCGCTATTCGGTCGATGGACCAACTAGTAGAATAAGTTGATGGTGATTAAGACCAGCTCAATCACAATTAAAACCTTTAACATTTATAAATCATACATTTATTAAAGAACCACGGACTCATTTTAAAGTTAGAATATGATTTTATCTAAATTCTTCAATCAAATAAGTGAAATTCTTTATTAAACAAACACATTTAATATATCAATAAACATTTTAAGAAAGGTTTAGGAAAAATGAAAATTATGCTTTACCCTCGGCCATAGGGCGATGACAAGAATGGTTCACCAAAGGAAGATAAACCGCAGATCACAGAATAGGACTCCCAAACTGACTGACTGTCCTGCTAACCTCCTCAGACGCACCACCCGGACAGAATTTCCCGCAACGATCTCGTTCCTTTCCCCAGTCAAAGTTCAAAGTCCAAAAATGACAGAGTTTTTTTCAGCATCAAAGTGGAAAAAATGAAAAATAAAGAAACAGCATGGCAATAACACCAACAGCAGCAGCTCCTAACCAACCCACGTAAGAGCAGACCCTCTTATACCCTATTCTCTGGCTTACTACACATAAAAGTTGCAAACCTTAGGGGCAAGAATCACGCTAATTGGTCCATTGGAGGGGTGGTGACGGTCACCTCATCGCCCTCCTTGTTCAAACTGGTTTGGGGACAATAAAACACACAATAAGTCTCATGACTCTGGGGTCAAAAGTAGTCCAATTTGTCCATTTATTTTGTAGCGATCTTTGATGGTCAAATTTTGGTTCATCCATTGTCACTCGGTTCTTTCCTATCCATTCCCACGAATACATGCTGAATCTCTTGGCACAACCTTCGTTGTAGGTCAGATCGACCTTGACATCTCTCACTCTGGGCACAGGCCACATTCACGTGACTTGAACTTCTGTATTGCTTCTGCGCAGAGGCCATCTTAATCCTCTCACGTGACCTCATCCTTTCCAGCAGCCATTTTCAAAGCATGGCCTAGCAGGCCCGAACGAACTATCATAAGAACAAACACAACCGAAATTAAAACAAAGAAAATAAGCCTTTCTGTTTACCACCCGCCATTCTAAAGACCCGCGTTAGGTGTTACCTAGCAAAAGCGACATTTAAAGCCATTTTACTTACCATCTGCATTCTTTGCCACAATACAAATTTACTATGCAACATAAATCATGCAATTTCACTCTAATTAATACGCAAATCACAATACTTAATGTTAACTAACTTCATATTAATAAGTAAGTTAGGTTTTGCACAAATTAGCATATTACCCACATGTAGTGTTTACTGAAAAAGAAAAGGTGCGTTTGTTGGTTAATACATGTATTTCAAACTGTTAGTATTATTAATTATTAAGAGGTCATTCATTTCCAAGGGGTACAAAAATTATTTTGTTTACCCTGCTCCATCAATTCCCCCTTTGGTGATTTTTAACATCACCACAAAAACTTATCCTTACAAAATGTATTAGATAAATGTTTCTTGTCCACCTGCATTTGTTAGTTTAAACAACCGTGTTCTTTTTATCTTGTCTTTTAGACCTTTTGTACATGTTCTCTTTTAACTCTTCCATTTCTATCTCTCCCATCTCCCGTTCTCTCTCTTTATTTTTCTCATTTTCTCTTTTCACTCTATTTTGTCTTTTTCTTCTTTTAATACACACATATGCTAATCTCAATATTATCATTATTATTATTACTGTGACTGGTATTAGTATTTTTCCAATAAGAGAACTACCTATTTCTGTGAACCATTTCTTCATTGAGGAAAAACTCTTACCAAGTCTCTCCCAAACACCTTCAACCTCCAGTGGGGCAATTTCTTTATGCAAATCAGTAATGTTCTTTATATACTTCTGTATATTCTCACTTTTGTCTGGAATGTAAGTGCAACAATGTTGTACCTTCAGCATTCCACAGACTCCACCCTCTTTTGACAAAAGAATTTCAAGGGCAAGTCGATTTTGCATTACCATAGCTCTCATGGCAACCATTTCGGTATTTACCATCAAGAACCCTCCAGCAGTATTCGTTGATAAACGATCCACTACTGTAGACAATTTCCGAATTTTGTATGCATTCAAAGATATACCCACTGCTGGTATCAATGCTCCAAAAATGTCACCTACTATTTCTGAGAAGCTTTCCCTTCTCCTGCGGGTTAATGGTTCACCTATCTCGTGAATTCCTTTTGTTCCTCTTTCCACGTGAAAAATCTTTGGAAAGACCAGGCCTAGATAGTAGGTTCCATACTAATGGTCCGGCAACCTATAATAAGCTTTATGTCCGCAAATATAATAGATCCCTGGAAATACTGGATCTTTTCCTCCTTTAAATCCCCATCCCCCTAGAATGTTGTATGTATCTCGGCCCACTAGAACCCACGAAATAGTTATCATACATAGTATTATCTCTATTAATACACAACTTTCCCTGTTGGGGCCAATCTAAAACCATAGCTGCATTTGTTTCACCCTTGTCAGAACTTCTCTCTTCAAACGCCCAAGGTGGGGTTTTTGTCTTCTACCATGTCTAAGAAAACCTTTTCTTCTTTTCTTAACTCACAAGTAAGATTATGTCTAAATGTATATTCTAATGTTTAATTCTTTTGTTTCTAAGAAAAACTCTCCAAAAACCTTTGCAACTTTTACCTTATTTAATTCAGGGATTACGGGAATTTTAGCAAAAACAGCATCTATGTCAGTATAGTAATACTCTAATTTACCTGTTTTATAAAATAAGCTAGCTAAAATGCTACAAGTTATCCCATACGTCAAAGGAAGGTGATGATATGTCACACCTTCTGTTACAGACGCGGGTAACTGCATACAGACATAACAATCTCTCACATCCATTGTCTCCACATATTCATATAAAAGTTTTGTGAAGACATTCTTGGAGAAATCACTTATTGACTTATCCCTATGAAAATCAGTACTATCCACTAATGTTGCAGTGTTCTTTATGTTAGCTTTCTTATCACTATTCGTGTCATTCACTATTACAGATGTATTTTCTACAACTAACCTAAGTGGAATTATTATTGCTAAAATAAACCAGATAAGCATTAGCAAACCTGTACAATAAAAACACATCCTACACCATCTACGGAAAGACTCACATCTAACTCTTCTACTCTCAGTGTCTACCATGTTTAAAATATAATCTAACTATATATATGTACAGAAGATGTGTTTCCACACCTCAGAATGACTTTTCAGCCGCTCTACCCTTTAATCAGTCTCTTTTGGTGCTCTTTTCAGTTCTTTTTAGAACCTTTTCTTGTCTTTTCCAGTTTATGTGTCCAGTCCGGTTTTCTTTCTTTGTCTTTCAGGTTTGGTGCGATTCACTCTCACCCACTTGTTCACAGTCTTTGTCTGGGATTTCGTGACTGCTATCCACTTCTTTAATGTCGGTCGGTGCTATGTATAGCCATTCAGGTGACTTATATTTCAAGTTAGGTCTTTTCACTCTTTTTGGTCTCTGCAACTGTCTTTCACTTGGTTTTCTTTGTCCCTTTTGACTTGTTATTTCATTTACTTGTTCCGCATTGTCTTTGTTCAAATTTATTATTTTATATCTGTCTTTTAATTTCGTTGGGCCAATTGTTTACTTTTGTTGGCCTTTTCAGTTCACTTTCTTTTTCTTCTCGTTCTGCTCTCCAAGTTCTCTTTCTTGGTCCTATTCTTTGCTTTCTTTCCTCTTCACTTTCTTCAGATTCTGTCTCAGACCTCACTTCACTTCCTCTAACTTTGAACTTTATGATCTCAGTCTCTTTGTCTGAATCCGAATCTTCTTGTGATTCTTCTGTTTGAAATTTCGATTCTAACCCTCCTCGTTTTTCTTCCGCAATTTCCCCAATCTCTCTATCTGAATCTAAATTTCCCTGTGTTTCTTCTGCTTGTAGTTCTGACCCTACTACTCCTCGTATTTCTTCCGCACTTTCCCCAATCTCTCTATCTGAATCTAAATTTTCTTCAATTACCTCAATGATCTCTGGAGGAATTTTCCCAAAGCTTGTACTTGGTTGTTCACTGTCGCTGTTTCTTCGTTCTGTTTCTCCAGTTTCAATATCAGTTCTTTTGTTTCCTGACTTTTCCTTTTGTCTTTTACTGGATTCAGGTTGGTCTGTTTCAGATGCCGAACTGGTATCCGATATCCCCAGATGTCGACTTACAGGTCGAGCTTCAAGATCTGGAACTCTGATCGTTTCAGTTTCTGCTTCAGATGCTGAGCTGGTATCTGATATTTCCAGATGTCGACTTACAGGTCGAGCTTCAGGATCTGGAACTCTGATGGTATGACTGGCATGAACTCAACTTTTCACACCTGCACTCTTTACAGCAGTTGTTGTCACCAGGATCACTTGACGTGGCTTATCCCAGCGAGGAACCAAGCAGTTTCTTCCTCTGTGGACTTTAATGCGGACCCAGTCTCCTGGACTCAAATCATGAGCTGGTTTTCTTTCAAGAGTGGTCGCATCCGGTCCAACCTGATGAAACACAGAATGTACCACACCAGCCAATCCTTTGCAATAGTCCAATACGAGATCATCAGTTATAGTCAGCAGTTTGTTGACAGGTACGTGTGCTTGTCTCATTGCTCGTCCCATGATTATTTCATGAGGACTCAGACCTGTTTTTCTGTCAGGTATGCTTCTGATGCTCATCAGCACCAATGGCAGGGCATCGGGCCATTTGAGTCCTGTGGTTTGACACATTTTCACTAACCTATTCTTTATTGTTCCATTTACTTGTTCTACCACTCCAAAAGCCTCTGGTCTGTAAGCACAATGCAGCTTTTGTTGAATGTCAAGTGCTTCACATATCAGTTGGATTATTTCATTCTGGAAATGTGTTCCTCTATCTGTTTCGATCGTTACTGGAAAGCCATATCTAGGAATGAATTCTCTCAGCAGGAGCTTAGCCACAGTAACTCCATCATTCCTTCTTGTCGGATAGGCTTCCACCCAACGAGAAAACAAACAGACGACCACCAGGACATACCTCAATCTATTGCTTGGGGGTATTTCAATAAAATCTAGTTGCATTCTGGTAAAAGGACCTCCTTCGCGTCCTATTGTTCCCAAACTCACTACTGTCTTCCTTCCAGGATTTATTTATTGGCATGTAAGACATCTTTGACAAAGGCTTTCAGCTATAGCCCTAAATTTTGGGTTATACCAGGTCTGTCTGAAAAGTCTAATCATGGCATCCCTACCAATGTGTGCCTGCCCATGGTACATCCGTGCCATATTAGAGATCATGCTATCAGGCATAACTGGTCTTTCATCTCTATAAACCCAGACTTCATCTTCCTCTCTTTGTCTGCAACCTGCTTTTATCCAACCATCTTTCTCCTCATCATCTGCTTCTTCCTGCAATTGTTTTACCTCATCCCAAGTTTCAACTGTGTTAGTAAACAGCAAGGGACATGAAACATTCTCTTTTTCCCTTCTCCGTTTCATTGAAGTCATGTTTCTGGCACAATATTGAGCTAATTCGTCAGCGAAATTGTTACCCACTGCAATATAATCGGTTCCATTTTTGTGTGCAGCGCATTTTACCACTGCAATCTGTTTAGGTAGCTGTATCGCCTCAAGCAACTTCTTCACAAACTCACTGTTCCTTATAGGAGATCCTGCAGAGGTCAGGAATCCCCTCTGGGACGAGATCTGTCCAAAATCGTGGACCACTCCGAAGCCATACTGGCTATCCGTGATCACCGTAATTCGGAAGTTCTTTCCCAGTTTGCATGCTCGAATCAGAGCAATCAGTTCAGCAACTTGGGCTGAACGTATTCCTCTCAAACAGGATGCTTCCATTATGGTTGCCACCGTACATACAGCATACGCAGCACTTAAAACTCCTTCACTTGTTCTCAGGCATGATCCATCCACAAACATCACGTAATCTGATTCTTTTAAGGGTTCATCTCTAATAACGGGGCGAGGCTTTGTGCAAAATTCAAGCACATCCAAACATTTATAATCAACATCATCTTTGACTTCTACATTTACTTCATCTGGCAATGAAGTTGAAGGATTCACACTCGTGCATCTTACAATTGTTACATTGTCTGCACCCAAAATCACTTTTTCATACCTAGTCAGCCGACTATGTGTCATGAATTGTGTTTTTGTTCGGGTCAGAAGGATTTCAACAGAGTGTGGGACACATACTCTCAAAGGATATCCCATCACAATGCCTTCACCACTCTGTTCCAGACTCACACAAGTAGCAGCTACTGCTTTCAGACATCCAGGCAACGCCTTTGCTACCGGGTCTAAAACAGCTGAAAAATAGGCGATTGGTCTTTTCATTTTTCCATGCCTTTGCACCAATACTGAAAGTGCACATCCATCTCTCTCACTACAATACAGCTCAAATTCTTTCTCATAATCAGGCATTCCCAACGCTGGTGCCTCACACAAACTTATTTTCAGTTCCTTAAAAGCCTTCATTTCCTCCTCATCCAATTCATTCGGATCTTTGACATCCCTCTTTGTCAAACGCTGTAAAGGTTTTGAAATTAATGAAAATCCACTTATCCACTGTCGACAATAACCAACCATTCCAAGGAACATTCTCACCTCTCTCTGCGTCATTGGGGGTCTCATTCCTTGGATAATCCTTATTCTTTCTGTCATCACCTTTCGTATCCCTTTCTCAATCTTATGACCTAGGTATTGTCCCTCCTGTTGACAAAATTGCAGTTTCGATGGAGACACCTTATGTCCTCCTTCTGCCAAATGATTCAATAAAGCAATTGTGTCCGTAACACATGCTTCTCTGGTCCTTGATGCCACTAATAGGTCATCAATATATTGGACCATCACAGATTTTTCAGGCATTTTTAAATCTTCTAATGATTTCTTCAGAATCTGATTAAAGATTGAAGGACTTTCAGTATACCCTTGAGGAATTCGGCACCATGACAAAATACGCTCTCCGAACCGTAACGCATATAATGTCTGGCTGTCAGGGTGCAATGGAATAGAAAAGAATGCATGGCACAAATCAATAACTGTGTACCATTCTGCATCATGTGGAATCTGATACAGTATTACAGCGGGGTTTGGCACAATTGGGCAGCAAGGAATAACAATCTTATTTACCTTTCTCAAGTCTTGCACTATCCTATATGTTCCATTCGGCTTCTTCAATCCCATTATAGGAGAATTACATGGGCTACTCATTATTTCTCTCAAAATTCCTTGTTCAATCATCTTATTAACTACAGGTGTTATTCCTTCAATAATTTCTGGCGTTAATTTGTACTGTGGAGTATTTGGGTAATTTGTTCCTTCCCTTACAGTAATTTTTACAGGATCAACTCCTCTCATTAGTCCAATATCTTCGCCTGTGAAATCCCATACATCAGACCTGACTATTCCTTTCAATTCAATAGGGATTTTCTCTGCATCAAACACAGGAAACATGTCATTCACTCCCGGTTCTAGTTCTGACATTGTCATTTTATACAGGACATCCCCATCTGGTGTCTGGAAAGCAATACCATCTGGGGTACAGTAGATGGTACAATTCATTTTGCAAAGTAGATCGCGTCCTAATAAATTTACAGGACTGCAATCACATACCACAAAGCGATGCATCTCTTTGAATGGTCCAACTTTTACCTCTACTGGTTTTGTCAGAGGGGTTTTAATCTGCCTATTCAAAACACCTACAACTTAGATATTTTCTCCTGAGAGAGGAAGGTTTGGAATTTCCACTGATCTAACAGTAGAACGGGTAGCTCCAGTGTCCACAAGGAATGTAACATTTACACCATTCATTTTTCCATCCACAAATGGACCTGACTGATCTACCTCTAGAGTTGCGCCAAGCACGCACTCATCTTCCTCTCCTAGGCACCGTCATAAGCTTTCATCCGATTCATCTCCATCCTGCCGTAACCAATACTGCGAAACTGCAGCTGCGCGCGGCAATTTTGTTACCTGCTCTCCTCCGTAGAATCCTGCCTCTGTACTGTATCTCTGGGGATTTACACTCTTTGGAAGAGGTGGTTGTGGCACCTGACACTGTTGAGTAACTACCTGCGGCTGTTGCAGCTGCTGGTAACTCACCTCATTCTGCACCTGTGGATTTAATGGTTGATTTTCTGTATTAGCTTTTGGAGGAAATTTACACTCGTTTCTCCAATGTCCTAATTTTCCGCAATTATGACACAGCCATTTCTTTTTAGCCTCTTCTATACTCATTTGACCCTTTCCCTTTCCAATATTCGGTTTGGATTTAGTCTGCCCTGCATCACTAGACTGATTATTCATTTGAGCTTCTTGCTTTTCTGCAACCTTTACTTGTGCCCACATTGCCTTTTCCTTGAGTTTACGCTGTCTACTTTCAATATCGTCACTACAATATTTTGCATACCTTAATACTTCATCTACTGTGCTATTCTGCCAACACAACATATGCCGCTTAATCATTTCACTTACCTCCGGTCTCAAGCCATACACAAATCTATACACAAAATGACTCATATCTTTTTCACTCAAGTTCTCGTAACCACTATACTGTTTAAAGACCAAAAGCAGTCTCTCATAATAAGCATGTACAGATTCCTTACTCTCCTTAGTTGTTCTATCAATCTTTACCCAGTCCGTTTCTTTTGGTGGGATTTTATTTTTCAGAAACGTGATTGCCTGTTCATATTTTCTCATTACTTCTGGATCTGGGGCTCCTGTTTTTGCATCTCTAGGATATTCTTCCTTCGGCCAGTCAATTATAATTTTAAGTTCTGTCCATAAATCTGCTGGTACAACAATTTCAAACAATCCATCCAAATCTTCCCACCGCACCTTTGAAACTTTTACAAACCTTTCCACCTGTCTATACCATTCTACAGGTTTCTCTCTCTTGGAAATTCATTTGTAAATGACAATATATCTTGTCTGGACCATGGGACATGTACATAGCTTCCTCCTGGGGTTTCCCTCATTGGATACTCCATTACTATCGGTTCTTTCTCTTTCACCGGAAAAGCCAATGAAGCTTTATCAGTCGTTCCCTCCTTTCTTCTTATCCACCTGCTTCTCCACCTGTCTACATCTCCCCATTTTCTCAATAATACAATTAGTTCCTTTATCTGTGTTAACCGTCCTGAAGTGTTCAGATTTTCTATATCCTTTTCACTAAAATCTACCCTGTACGGTTTTTGCAATCCTCTGATTTTTCCAAATTCTACTCCTAGTTCGTTCGCTGTTTCTTCCAATTTTTCATGCAAGTTCCTAGCTCTCCAAGTAACGTTTTTACACATAAACATTAACTCATCATCTTGGTAGGACTTCAACCGATCTGTACCAATAGTCCCTAGAATCAATTCTTCCATATCTATTTTTAATCTGATCACGTCTAAAGGTTGTGGTTCAGCATCTTTCTTCTGTAAGTTCCTCACCCACTCATTCAATTCTTCTGCAGTCGGACCCACAGGGGATTTTATTTATTTCTGCCCAACTCGTACTTCTCTCTGGGGTCTCAGTTGCTGACTCGGTTCCCATAGGAATCTTATTTATCTGTCTCTCATTGATTGTCAAATTTGAAGGTGGACTCGACCTACATGAACCAACAGAATCTCTTTCCTCTCTATTTTCCGGAATTATCCCTTCTCTTACTTTTTGCATACTAGAGTTCAATGGAATCATCAGGGAATGCTCATCTATTCTTTGATTTTCAAATACCGGAATTACTGGCCCTATCGTCACTGGCACAGTCACAGCTTCCATATTCTTTGTTAGTTCTCTTATCTTTTCAGTCAGCTCTCTGGTGGTTCTGGCTAATTCAGTTGTATTACCATTGTCCTGCTCCACATTCTGTGGTGTTTCCAATTTATCAAATGACCTATTTATTTCATAATTTCGTTCAGGGCATTGATTTCTTGCAGTTTCCATTGGCGGTGCATTTGGAGTCACCACCGCAGTATTCTGTTGATATGGAGGGGGTCTTTTATTTAAAATGTCCTCCAGCAACTCATCCTCTGTGTCGTTAACTCCATACCCATACCTTTCTGTTACTGCATGCTTCTTTTTCTCCGTACACTTTCTCCCTGTACTCTCTTCAACTGTTCTGACAGGAAACAAACCATCCGTCATGTTAGCATACCGCCATCGTCTCATCCTGTCTTCATGATTCAATCTCCATACATTTCCATGGACTAAACTATAATTCTTTGCACCTCTGTGTCTTTCCCTTTCATACATCTCATCTTCCCATTCACCTAAAGCTTCGAACTGTGTTGGTCTAGGTCTCGGTTCAAGTTTCATCATCTTTTCTCTCACATTTCGAAGTACAGCTGTGCTAAACGAACCATTTTCCGGAAATGCCAATACTCCATCACCTTGGGTATATTTCGCCCAATTTTCTAACCAAATACAGGTATGATAGCCATATTTCAACATCATATGAGATGCTGGCGTTTTCGGCGGAGGAAGTACTTCTCCTTCCCTAGTCACAACCTTCTTGTCTTTCTTGAAAAAGTTTTTAATCTTTGCACCCATGACGGTTTCTCTCTACCATACTCATAATAAGCCATATTTCACTGTTCTTTTCTCTCAAAACAAATACACGAAAATGTTTCACTACTCTGTTCTTTCTACTGCTCGGCTATTCGGACCTATCCCAGCGCGTCTCACACCAATGCACCAGTCCAAAAGCTTTACGTCACTCTCACACCAACCAATACCAGCGCGTCTTCACACTAACGCACCAATCAGGAAGCTCTTCGCTCTTCCACAACTGGCCAATACTAGTGCGGTCTTTGTTGACGTCAGTTCTACTCCTGTCTCTACTGACCCCTCCATAGCAAAAATTATCTGCAGTTTTCTTAACTTTTCTTCTCGATGAAAATTGATTAGTTACAACGTAAAACTCATTACCATTGTCTGTTTCGCTAAATAAAAGAAATAGTTTGTTCTAACTTACAAGATTACTGTTTCGTTTGATAAGTGTAGTACTTCTCTCTACCTTACCCTTCTCTCAAACAAGAGGTAAACCCGTTTCTCTGGGGATAAAACACATGTGGAGACTACACTGCTCCTGAGAATTAAGGCCAGAGTTTCACAAGAAAACCTGTTGCTATTTTATTCAAACTCAATTTCATACATGAAATGTCCCTAACATAACACAATCCTGTGTTATCACCAATTTGAAATCAGACAATGCACAATTCCATGTGACTTCTCTTGCCACACGTATCCACTTCCTACTTTCCAGAAGCTTCAAAATTTCGACTTATACATAACATAACACAAATTCAACATGTAGTGTTAGACATGAAAAAATCAATAATCGAAAATCACCAAACTAATCTATAGTAACCATAACTCTGCTACCAAGAAATCTGATCCAGCGCGGCTAATATAAATTTCTCCTTATGACGCCAATCCAAGTAAAATACTTACGCAACATATTGTTATTTACATCTTATGTCGGTGGGGCCCATGACACCGCATACATACATTTATTCAATCTCTGTATTACGCGCTAGGAGAATGTGCTGCTGGACGAACGGGATACCTTGTTAAATTCGACAGAATAATAATCTATACATTATATGTATTAACTCTGAATCCTGTCGGTTCTAAGCATCAAGGTACTCCGCTATTCAGTCGATGGACCAACTAGTAGAATAAGTTGATGGTGATTAATACCAGCTCAATCACAATTAAAACCTTTAACATTTATAAATCACACATTTTTTAAAGAACCACGGACTCATTTTAAAGTTAGAATATGATTTTATCTAAATTCTTCAATCAAATAAGTGAAATTCTTTATTAAACAAACACATTTAATATATCAATAAACATTTTAAGAAAGGTTTAGGAAAAATGAAAATTATGCTTTACCCTCGGTCATAGGGCGATGACAAGAATGGTTCACCAAAGGAAGATAAACCGCAGATCACAGAATAGGACTCCCAAACTGACTGACTGTCCCGCTAACCTCCTCGGACGCACCTCCCGGACAGAATTTCCCGCAACGATCTCGTTCCTTTCCCCAGTCAATGTTCAAAGTCCAAAAATGATAGGAGTCTTTTTCAGCATCAAAGTGGAAAAAATGAAAAATAAAGAAACGGCATGGCAATAACACCAACAGCTGCAGCTCCTAACCAACCCACGTAAGAGCAGACCCTCTTATACCCTATTCTCTGGCTTACTACACATAAAAGTTGCAATCCTTAGGGGCAAGAATCACGCTAATTGGTCCATTGGAGGAGTGGTGATGGTCACCTCATCGCCCTCCTTGTTCAAACTGGTTTGGGGACAATAAAACACACAATAAGTCTCATGACTCTGGGGTCAAAAGTAGTCCAATTTGTCCATTCATTTTGTAGCGATCTTTGATGGTCACATTTTGGTTCATCCATTGTCACTCGGTTCTTTCCCATCCATTCCCACGAATACATGCTGAATCTCTTGGCACAACCTTCGTTGTAGGTCAGATCGACCTTGACATCTCTCACTCCGGGCACAGGCCGCATTCATGTGACTTGAACTTCTGTATTGCTTCTGCGCAGGGGCCATCTTAATCCTCTCACGTGACCTCATCCTTTCCAGCAGCCATTTTCAAAGCATGGCCTAGCAGGCCCGAACGAACTATCATAAGAACAAACACAACCGAAATTAAAACAAAGAAAATAAGCCTTTTTGTTTACCACCCGCCATTCTAAAGACCCGTGTTAGGTGTTACCTAGCAAAAGCGACCTTTAAAGCCATTTTACTTACCATCTGCATTCTTTGCCACAATACAAATTTACTATGCAACACAAACCATGCAATTTCACTCTAATTAATACGCAAATCACAATACTTAATGTTAATTAACTTCATATTAATAAGTAAATTAGGTTTTGCACAAATTAGCATATTACCCACATGTAGTGTTCACTAAAAAGAAAAGGTGCATTTGTTGGTTAATACATGTATTTCAAACTGTTAGTATTATTAATTATTAAGAGGTCATTCATTTTAAAGGGACACAAAAATTATTTTGTTTACCCTGCTCCATCAAGCGCTAAAACTTTTCAGACACTCACCCCTAGTCACAGATCTGGCTTAAATTCATCATCGTTCTTTAGCTCACTTCGCCACCCCAGTTCAGACCCAGTCATATGCAAATCAGTCTTGACCCTGTTCCTCATGGGAACAGCCCAGCCTGAACTGCCAAGCCAGGTCTTCCCTGGACCGGAAACAAGCATCCTGGACCGGTTTCGGGGTAACACCCCTCATCAGCCAGGCTAGCTTGAATCCAGTGGCAAAGTGAGCAAGGGACCCACATCTGCCCATGGGGAGCAGGGTAAAGACTGATTTGCATGTGGCTGGGTCTGAACTGGAATGGCATGGGGTTGCAAAAAAACAATTGATTTAGGCCCAGATCTCTGTACTGGGGTGAATCTTTGACATTGTGCAGCATTCTGTCCATCAGTTGTTCCTTTTGCATCTGTCCTGGGAGTGACAGGGCTGGACTTTGCTTTCTACATCCTGCTTCCAAGGTTCTCCAAGGGCTTGTGTGTGCTTGCCTCCTGGTAAGAAATCTCAGGGCCATCAAAGACTTCACCAGAATCTTGCTAACAGCACCTGGGCTTCTCTGCTGGGAGTTCCGATTGCCAAATGGTGCCAAATCCAGTTCCTGGAATCATGAGGTTAATGCTGCAACCAAAGAAAAGCAACCCCGATGCCATCAGCGACGCCTCTGCCTGCACCGGAGTAGAGGTCACCGTTCGTGAAGAGCACAGCGCACCGCCCTGACTTACACCGCAGCCCTGGTGTTGCCGACAATAGCAACTTATCGACTTCAACTCCATCATCAAGGGCACCGCTCATGAAGAGCATGACACACCGCCCAACGCACACCGCAGCCCTGACGCCTGTTGACTCCAGTGCTTCAACCATGATGCCGCAGAGTCAATAACTGACCCATGTGACCTCCAGAACTCATCGACACCGCACCATCGTAAGGAATCGCCACATCGCCGCCAACGCCTCATCACCTCCCCTGCGTAGCAGTAAGAACACAGCAACTCATCTCCCATGTGGCAGTAAGGAACAGACGCTGTTCTGGCTCCAGCAACGTCTCACCTCCCTGACACTGTGCAACGTCTTTGTTTTCATTGTTTTCTAAGGTACTGTAACCGGGGTCTGGTGAGTCCGCAGCCGGCCCACGCTTCCTCGCGGTCGGCACCAAACTGTTGGATTAGTATCTATCACGACGGTGAGATAGCCCCAGTTGGAGCTATTTTTTTCTAAGAACTGTACTTTTAAATGAACATTTCAAACGTGATATCTTGACTTGTGTATGTTGGATTTGTGTTGTTTTGGTCTTGTTTTATTCAGATAAATATTGGCTATGTTTTGTAGTGTTTACACTGTGTGTGTGTTTGTGTAGAAATACTTTACACATTGCCTCTGGGATAAGCCTGACTGCTCGTGCTAAGCTGCCAAGGGGGTGAGCACAGGTTATTTTAGCTGTGTAATCCCCTTACCCTGAGTAGAGTGAGGGTGCATACTTGATCAGGGTGCAAACCACTGCCAACTAGAGGCCTGACTTCTAACATGCATGAAAGAAATACACTGGATAAATATATTCATATCTGGGGGACTCTCACTTCCTCCAAATACATTCTTTCCCTCTACTATTCTGATACTCTATAGATTAGGGATACCCAGCATTGGGCCAGTAGTGTGGTTCACTGCCAGAGTTTCAGGAAAACCACTCAGGACGTAAATGAGTTCCATTTAGATTCACTGTATTTAATTTTGGGAGGTGGACAGAGCCAGACAGGTAGATGGCCTCCACCATGTGTGGGTCTGCCGGCCCGGAGCGAATTCCGCTTGTTATCCTGCACAGTTAACTGCCATCTATGCCTCAAACCAGGCCTGTGATGTCCATGCTGCTGGAGCCAGCCCTGCTGTGCTGCCTGGTGTTACAGTGGCTGCAGAATCCCAAAAGTCTTCTGCCTGAAGTTGGGACTGAGTTTGCTGCCCACTGCAGGGGCGTAGGTTCAGTCAAGTGCATGCCTGGTGTTGGCCTTCATCGCACTGCCCTCCTAAACAATAGGAGAGGAAGCAGCTGTGGTGGAGTGGGGGAGCTTCATGACACTACCCGGCACACACATACTTCTGCCCAGAGCCCTTCCACCGCAACTAGAATTTATAGCAGGATCCTGGGGATGGTAGCTGGAGTGAGGGGGTCCTCCTCCTCCCCTTGAGACTGTGCTGCGGGGCTGTGACCCTGGACTCACCGCTGCCTGGCCACCCTGAGGCCTACATGATCCCGGTGGTGGACTGGGGGCATGGTGGCACCCTAAAGATTATTAGCTGGCCACTGGGGACATAACAGACCACGGGAACATTCTCGAATGGGCCCCACCCATGCCCTCCTGCATGAACCAACCCACTGAGGCATGCTCATGCCCACCGTGAGGCCTGGGGTGTGGCAGGGACTTGACAGAGACGTTTGTGTCGCACTTGAGTCACTATAGATGCACCTTGCACCATGCACCTTTGGCATTACGGCTACCAGCTGTGCTGGCTGCCACACTGCCTGGACATTTCACAGAGGATCACCTCACCTATCTCTCAACTTGTGCACCTACATAAACTTGGTACTCTCTGCAGCAATGGAGATGCTAGATAAACATCAGGCTAAGCCGCTGTTCGAAAAACAATACACCCTGTAGGTAGCTGGGGGGACTCCTTTGGGGAGCTAACACCTGATGGGGCCACCGAGGATGTACCAGTGGCCCTGGAGGTTAAAAATAACTTGCCGAAGTGCTCAGTGGCCTACGGAGCATTAAGTCTAAGATCGACACGCTTACCAGTCACCTAGACAGAATGGGTAATTGGCTGAAAAAACCATGATGAATGGCTTCTCCAACTTGGGCAACATGTATCTGACTCGGAGAATGGAGAGGCAGTGACAAAGAGCAGCTTCTACAAATGAAGAAGGCCCTTGAGGTTATTAAGGCCAAAAGTGAAGACCTAGAGGTATTCTCTAGGCGCAACAACATTAGAGTCCTAGGGGTCCCCAAATCCACTGTTATAACCACTGTAGAAGAATATATGGAAACTCTCCTCCATACTAATTTCGGTGACCACTTGACCACCATGTTCTTGGTGGAGTGCGTCCATTGCTCTCTGGAACTGTGCCCTCCGCCAGGCTCCCGGCGAGGCCCATTATAGTGCAGCTACTCCACTTTCCAGACGGAGGCACCATCTTGTGACTTGTGCAGGAGAAGGGAGAGTTCCACTACCAAGGCAGCAGAATACCTATTTACCTGGACTTCACCCTTGCGGTTTCTTCCCACAAAGCGCTGCCTGATTAAATTGAGTATCTCTTATGCTCTCCTCTACATGGCCAAGGTATGCGTCACTTTTAACGGCAGAACACATTTCTTCACCGATTCAAAGCAGCCCTAAAATTCTGCTACAAGTAATCCCGGGGGCTTCCAGACTTGTACTCGCAGGTAAATGCTAATCGAGACAGACTCCTCAGTGAAAATGACTGACATTTTCTACTACAGCTTCTGATATTCCCGCTCCAGGTCACCTGTCCCAACTCTGGGAAGGGAAGACAACCCGCCTTCTTGACCCACTTGAGGGATGACTCCCGATGTGTTTGCTGATTGGTTTTCCATTTTTTCTTTTCTTTGACAGGAAGAGGCTGTTCTTCAAAAGGTGGGGACATTGAAGTGGGTGGAGGGATGGTACATTGGGTTCTATATCTGTTAAGGTTTGTTGTGTTCTTTCTTAGGATACCCTGTGCATTGCCCTCACATTTTTCAAATGTTCTGGTACATTATTAGACATTCCTCCTTGCAATGCGCCTGCCTGGACTGGCCCAGGCTCCTCTGCTGACTTTCCTGACAGGATGACCACAGTTAAACTGTTGACATGAAACATTCTCAGCTTGAATAATCCGAGAAAGTTGAGGCAGACAATTTCATTTTTCAGGCGACACATGGTACATATTGCATTGCTGTAGGAGATCCACCTTACAAAACACACTCTAGAGATGTTGAGATCCGGGTGGATTGGGGAGTTCCACATATTCAGCATTCATGTGTGGGGTGACTGTGATTGTAAGGGGCTCCAATTGTGTGAGAGAGTGTCTCTGGTGGATGTGGAGGGTAGTGTAATAGCACAATGCACCTTGTTGGGGCAACGTGTCACAACTGTCTGTATTTATGCGGGCTGATTTCAAGAAGATCCTTAGCGCCCTTCTCCGACCTGTCATCTCGGAGAAATGAGCCTCGACGTCCCCGCCGATAAAAGGCTAAGATGGCACCTGCCGAGCGGAGAGGTCTTTCCCAGTGCCCTTGTAGCTGCACCGTATGGCTGCCGGTTACCGTGTTCGCCCATCTAGCAGTTACCCCTCCCTGGGTCCACCTCGTGAGCGGGGGGCTACTCACTGCGGGCAATTAACAGCAGGACGAGCGGGACACCTAGAGGGAACACCGAGTCCAACTGAGGTGAGATCTTCCTCTGTGCCGGTGGGAAAGGGGCGCGCTACCTCGTCACTGAAGTTCTGGGCGATTTTAATCAATAGCGCTGATGCTGCCCGCGAATTGTGAGGAGCTTTTCATGGTGAGGCCGTTTTCAGCTCCTCGATTATCTCCTCGAAAATATTGCCTGTCCCTAAAATGGCGGCTAAACAAGGACTATGCAGGACTATGCCTCTTAAGAAATACGCCTGGTTCCAAAATGGCGCCTGCAGTAGATTGTGGTTAATTTAACTCTCGGTGTGGAAAAGGGTCCCTGGATGCCTGACCCCAACATGGCCACCAGTAGTGACTTTTTCTCCCCCTTGCTGAACTTTTACTTACACAACCCTCCCAGGACTGTGCCCGACCTCAAGAGGACGACTGGAATTCTTTCGGACCATGGCTCCCTCCCCCCCCCGCACTATTCTGACAATCCCTGATTACACTTGATCTCTTTCCTGACAGCGGAGTCCGAGCATTATGTCCGACGCCCGGTGGAGCTGCTCTGTTCAGCTAATGAGGAGATCGGACTTGGTTCATCCCCTGACCGTCACCTGCCCAGCCGGACCTTGGGCGCAGTTTCTCCCTTCTCCCTGTCTCGCCCCCCCCCCCTTCCCCTCATCGTATTTCTACCGTCATGTTTTTCCCTTGTCTCCTTTCTATCCTTCTTTCTGACCAATGCCCGTTGGAGCTTCATGAGAGCTATAGGGGAGACAGGCCTTGGATTACCTCCTCGGCCGTCACCTACCCATTCGGTCTTTGGGCTGACTTGCCCTTTGTCTCTTATTCCGTCTTCCTCCTCGTCCCCTCCCTTCTCACTTCCACCCTCTCCCTTCCCTCTCTACCTGTCTCTCCTTCTCTCCCTTTAAAGTGTCTCTTATATTTGATGTAACGTGTAACTGATATCATTGTTGTAACATTGTTGACCTTATGTAAAGCGCTCTGATACCTACGGGTCTAGCCAGCGCTATATAAAACTGTTTAAATAAATAAATAAATAAATAAATATGGCCCTAATGTTGACTCGCTGGATTTCTTTGTGGAGGTGTGAGGAAAGATAATGGCCTTTGGCCACTCAACAGTATTATGGGGTGGAGACTTCAATGTTGTCTTTGACTCCCAAATGGACAGATCCTCCTTAGGCCCATGTCCAGCTACTCTCCCTTATTGAGGACCATGACTTGATAGACATTTGGCGTGCTAGACACCCCTGCACGACTGAGGGTACTTGGCTGTAGGAGAATAGGATCTGCCTCTTATGTTGCCCCCACTTTTTTTCTGATGGTCACACTGGTTTCTGGCTATAGTCTGGCTGGGTCCCTGCTAATCAGGGCCCCAGCCTCTCTGTTCTCTCTAAATGACTTGGAGTGCACTCTAGGTGCACTAGTGATTGGATACTGTGGTACCTTATGAGTCCCTAGTATATGGTACCTTAGGCACCAAGGGCATAGGTACTTCACAGGCCTACCAGGGGCTGAAGCATGTATTATGCCACCCCTGGGAAGCAGACTAAATATGACACCACAGGCCTGCTACTGCAGCCTGGGTGAGGAAGTGCTAGCACCCCTCACTGAGATATAGGTCCCCTATATCTCTCCTGCACACACATTGAGACTTATCAGTCACCCCTAAAGCAGGCCCTATCAATCCTGAGGGCAGGGTGCTTAGTTTCCATGTGAGGGGGTGCCTCTGCCTGAGCAGGGCCCCTCTGAAGCTCTCAGAGTCCATTCTCTGGGGCTGTTTGTGGATGCGGTTAAAACCACATACTCTTAAGTGCATTATATCCTCGCGGTAGAATGCTAACTTTGGAATGGCTGCATCAAAACATGTCGTGTTTGGTGTCAAACATCTTGGAATACTACCCCCCCGCCAGTTCTGGCGGCGGGGGTAGCATTCCACCCTTCTAGAGGGATAGACATGTACCTACTGTGGAAACGCGGTAGAATCCTGCAGAGCCCTGGCATCACAAAATGGATGCCACCAGTCACAGACACTGGGCTGCCCTCCTGCTGATGACCAACACTCGCAGTGGAGGAAGCCCAACAATAGATATCCTATCCCAAGGGGGTGTGACCACCTCCCAGACAGGGTTTAGTGTATTGGGGCTGGGTGGGTGCACTCTTAGAGTGCTTTGAAGTCCTGCACTAGGGGAGCAGAAGGCTCCTCTGTGCATACCCCAGTTCAAACCGGCTCAGGGGCTACCTGCCCCTGCTCTGGCGCGAAACTGGCAAAGGGAAGTAGGTGTAACCACCCCCTCCCCTGACCCTCCCATAGGTGGGGTCATAGAGCTAGTCCCTCCCTTTCTTTTAGTATAAGAGGGGAAACCTGTGCATTGCAAACTAGATACCCCTGGACGACGCTCTACAAGAAGAATCCCGGACCTTCGACGTTCCACTACCTTTGGAAGACTGAAGAATCTCCCTTGGAGTCAAGGAGTGACTCCCCTGCTTGGCAGGCACCAAAAACGACAATGACGGTCGCAAACTACGCTGCTCCCGCCGGAGCCCGAAGTCCCTGCAGCCCAGGAAGAGGATTTCCTGACTTCTCCAAGGCCATCGTGAGACCCCAGCGAAGCTGAGGCAAGTGGACCCCACGAGCGATGAGGAACCGCAGACCCTGGGTACCGTGCACTATTGTCAAGTGCAACCCCTTCACGACGTTCTGCGAACTTGTGCTTTGGACCACTTGTGGTCCCAGCCTCCAGCAGAGATCCCTCCCAAAATCAGAGGCCTACACCGTCCCGAGTGACCGTGGGCCCCTGTTGAGTGAATCCTCCTGAGGCGTCTTTGCGATCCCTTGCCAGCCGGCTTGTGGGTCCCCAGAAGTCTGTCCAAAGAAACCAAAGGGCTCCCCTGGTTGCTCCAGGCCTGCCCTGACCTACCTTCGCTGGGTAAGTTCCTCAGACCTTGCTGGTCTGCACCATTGACTTTTCCGTTCCACCACAAGACTTGCTGTTACCAAGGCTTGTTGGATCCAATCGGGTCGCCGACATGGCAGTCAGCTGCAGACTTCGTGGGACACGCTGAATCCAGCTCCTGGCCATCCTCGACACCTCCTGGACCTCGTGGTTGAAGAGTCAAGACACCAGTGAACGACCTGAATCTGTCAACGACGGTGGGCATTCATCTTCCTTGCCCCGGGCCACTGCCAAGTGCCCTTGAACACTGTCCCCTCTGCTTTCAGGTCTTCCTCCTTCTGAATCCAGGCTTGGATTCCACCGGACACTTCTTCTGTTGCCGCAAGCAGCAAGTCTTCACTGGCTCCCATTGAAAACGACGCCGCGACCCGACACCAAAGGACACCTATGCACCCGGCTCCCTGGGTGAGGTAACTTAGCATTACGGTGCTCCTGTGGGTGTGGGCCCTAGAACTACTTACCCTGTAAGTGCCTTGCTTGTGGCTACCCTAGAAGTGCCCTAAAACTCTTATTTTCTAAGTGCAACAATTGCGCTGACTCGTACAGGGTTCGCGTCTGTGTTAGACACATCGCGTCCATCTCCCTTGTAGCTCTATTTGTAACCGTGTCCTTCGACTCGTACTGAGTCCGATCGGTGGGTTCACCTCGAACACACAAGGGGCCTGTAACATTGAAATCTCCAGTGCGCTGACTCGTACAAGGTTTGCGTCTGTGTTAGACACAGCGCGTCCATCTCCCTTGCAACTCTATCTGTAACCGCGTCCTTCGACTCGTACAAGGACCGATCGGTGTGTTCGCCTCGAACACGCAAGGGACCTTTAACATTGAAATCTCAATCGCGTCTGTTCGCATAGACTCGTACAGGACTCGCACCGGTGCCAGGACACCGCGTCCGTCCCCTGTGGGTCTCCTACAACTACCTGGGGTGGTTCTTGGGGGTCCCTCGATTCTAACTGCTCTAGACCTAGGTCTAGCCAAACTAAGATTGTGATATTTGATTGTGCTAACTTATTTTGATAACATTTGATTTGTACCTATGTTCCTGACTTCTAATCTCATAAAGAGATTAGTAGAGAGTTGTTTATTAATAAATACATATATATTTGATATATATACCTGTCTGGTGTCTTTTCATTTGGTGATTCAAGAGATTGTGTGGTAAAACAAGCTGCTTTACATTCCTCCAAGACTTAGCCTGAAGGCTGCTCTCCACAGCTACCACTAGGATAGCTTTCTATAAAGGTTGTCTTAAACCTACCAACCATAAGAGTCGAATTGTTCTGGTGCAAGGTGTCCACTTTAATTAGTGAACAGCATATACCAGGCCAACTTCTCACATTGGTGGCAGCGTGTGGGATTCCAGCTTGCTATTGTTTTACCAGAAAATCTCGATTTGAATTACTAACTGAAAACCACTATAGGTACTTAAGGTACATATAAAGTCAAGCTTAGTATCAATAAATTCTACTGAACTTAGAGCTGTGTGCCAAGGGATAGCACACCCTTTCTACAGCTCAAGCTAGTATCAGTAGGCCACAAACTAGTGTAGGTAGTACAACACTGCACAACACTAGAATGTCCTTAAAGGGTGGAACCAGTGGATCCACTCAGCCTCAGTATAAGGACATGGCTTTCTCTGACTTGAGAGCCATGTGTGTTGAAAGACACCTGAAGCTAGGACAGAGTCCCTCCACACTACACCTGATAGATCTGCTGACAGCAGATTATCTTAGATTGGCTCTAGGAGCTAATGGGTCTGAATCAGGGGTGGGTCAATTACAGTGTCTGGGTCAGATGATGAAAATCAGAATGACCAAGACTCTGTGATTGAAGGGCCAGGCTCCAAGGGGCCTGAAAAGGACAGAGGAATTCTCCCTAAGAGAACTGACAGAGTGGATGAGAGGCATAGGTCCCCTTCCAGGGAATCTGACCACTCTTATCACTCTGGCAGAGAATTTGTCCAGCAGAGGAACTCATACTTTCCCATAAGAGAGAGCTCCTCTGACAGAATGTGCAAACTGCTGCAGTATGAGGAAGAAAGAGTTGCCCTCAGAACCAAGCAGTTGGCACTGGATAGAGAAGCCCTGGAGATCCAGAGAGCTTCTAGAAGAGAGGGGTTAGAACCCCTTGGTGGCAGCAACAGTGTCCCTAGAGGCAGAGAATATATTCCAGACCATAGGAACCTGAGCAAGGTTGTTCCTCCCTACCAGAGTGGGGATGATATCCACAAGTGGATAACTGCTATGGAGAGGGCCTGTAGAGTACAGCAGGTCCCCCAAAAGCAGTGGGCAGCAATCTTGTGGCTCTCCTTTTCAGACAAAGGTAGAGACAAGCTCCTCACTGTTAGAGAAGAGGATGCTGATGATTATGAAGTCCTGAAGAGTGCACTGATAGATGGGTTTGGCTTAACCACTGAGCAGTACAGGTTGAAGTTCAGAGACACCCAGAAGGCACAGACTCAGGACTGGACTGACTTTGTAGATTGTGCAACCAAGGCTCTGGAGGGTTGGCTGGTTGGCAGTAGGGTTACTGATTTCAAGGGATTGTATAATCTGATGATGAGAGAACAGATCCTTAATAATTGCCAGAACCAGTTGTTGCATCAATACCTGGTGGACTCAGATCTGACCTCTCCCCAAGAATTGGGAAAGAAGGCAGACAAATGGGTCAGAACCAGGGTAAGGCAGAAACCCCAGAACCAAGGGGGTGACACCAAGAAGCAGGATCCTAAGGGCTCTGAGAAAGGTGGGGATAAGTCAAAAGACCAGAAGTCTTCACAAGGGCCCCAAAAATCTGCATCTGGTGGGGAGTCACAATCCAACAAGGGAAAAGGCCAAAAGAAGCCCTGGTGCAAATTCTGTAAACAGAAAGGGCACTGGACTTCTGATTGTAACAAGTCCAAAGACCAAACCACCACCACTCCTGCCCCTAAGGCAACTGTTCCCCCTAGCTCAGCTACTGGTGGAGGTGGTACTCAGAATAAGGGTGTAGTAGGGTTGACCCTGGGTTCTGAAGTGGACTCTGACCTAGTCAGAGTGCCCACTCAGGCAATGCTGATTTGTGATGGAGACCTTGATATGTCCTTCCTAGTAAGCCCCAGTAATCTGGGCAAATACAAACAGCAGCCTGTAATAAATGGCAAACAGGCTTTGGCATTTAGGGACACAGGTGCTAGTGTCACCATGGTGGCAGAGGATCTTGTGGACCCTGGACAGATCATCCTGGGCTGAAATGTACCAGGTGACCAATGCAAGCAATGTCAGGACCAACCATAGTCTGGCAGTTGTGAATTTCTCCTGGGGAGGGGTAACTGGCCTCAAGAAGGTTGTAGTCAGTGCAGACCTCCCTGTAGAATGTCTATTGGGCAATGATCTAGAGACTTCAGCCTGGTCTGAAGTAGAGTTATGGACTCACGCTGAGATGTTGGGCATCCCTGCAGAGGTATTTGCTGTGACCAGGTCACAAGCAAGAATGCATAACACTGAACCAGCTCTGGATCCTGGAACAATGGACCAGATGCTTCCCAAGAGGAGGAGCAGTAGGGTAAAGGCCGTGCCTTCCCCTCTGTCTCAGATCACAGATTCACCTCCAGAGGGAGGTGAAGCAAATCCTGAAGAAGGAACTGCCCCAGAGGGACTTGAGCCTGATCAGGTTGAGTTCTTGGGGGCAGGGGGCCCTTCTAGGGAAGATCTGAGTAAGGAGCAACAGTGCTGCCCCTCTCTTGAACCCCTCAGACAGCAGGCTGCTGCTGAGGCTGCTGGGAGTGCTAGTGGGTCCCATAAAATTTATTGGGATGAGGGACTCCTATATTCTGAGGGTAGAGATCCAGCCCCTGGAGCCACCAGGAGGATGGTAATCCCTCAGAAGTTTAGGGGTTCCTCTTGACCCTAGCACATGATATCCCTTTGGCAGGTCACTTGGGCCAAAACAAGACCTGGGACAGGCTTGTTCCACATTTTCATTGGCCACATATGTCAGAGGACACAAAGGAGTTTTGTCGCTCCTGTGTCACATGCCAAGCCAGTGGCAAGGCAGGTGGCACAACAAAGGCCCCCTGATACCACTACCTGTGGTGGGGGTACCCTTTGAAAGGGTAGGGATTGACATTGTTGGTCCCCTTGACCCTCAAACTGCATCTGGGCACAGATTTATCCTGGTGGTAGTGGATCATGCCACCAGGTACCCAGAGGCAATTCCCCTGAGGACCACCACAGCCCCTGTGGTGGCAAGAGCCCTCATTGGAGTCTTCTCCAGAGTGGGTTTCCCAAAGGAGGTCATTTCTGACAGAGGTACCAACTTCATGTCAGGATATTTGAAGGCAATGTGGAAGGAGTGTGGTGTCACTTATAAGTTCACCACCCCTATCACCCACAATGCAATGGGTTAGTTGAACGCTTCAACAAAACCCTGAAGGGAATGATTAAAGGACTCCCAGAGAAGCTTAGGCGGAAATGGGACCTTCTTCTTCCCTGCCTGTTGTTTGCATACAGAGAGGTTCCACAGAAGGGGGTTGGTTACAGCCCATTTGAGCTTCTGTTTGGGCATCCTGTGAGAGGTCCATTGTGTTTGGTAAAAGAGGGCTGGGAGTTACCTCTCAAGCCCCCCAAACAAGATGTGATGGACTATGTACTGGTCTCCGCTCCCGGATGGCTGAGTACATGAAAAAGGCAACCAAAAACCTGGAGGCCAGCCAAGAATTACAAAAAGCTTGGCATGACCAAAAGGCTGTACTGACTGTATACCAGCCAGGACAGAAAGTGTGGGTGTTGGAGCCTGTGGCCCCAGCAGCCCTCCAAGACAAGTGGAGTGGCCCCCATACAATAGTTGAACAGAAGGGAGAAGTCACCTATCTGGTGAATCTTGGAACTCCCAGGAGCCCCCTGAGGGTGCTCCATGTCAACAGATTAAAGCCATATGTTGACAGGGCTGACATGGGCTTGCTCATGGCAACTGAAGAGGACCAGGAGGAGGAGAGTGACCCTCTCCCTGACCTGCTCTCTCAGAACCCTGATGATGGGTCAGTAGATGGTGTTGCTTTGGCAAGCAGCCTCACTGACCATCAGCAAACTGAGTGCAGACAAGTTCTGCAACAGTATAGACATATGTTTAGCCTGACCCCTAGTCAGACTACCTGGTGCACCCATGAGGTGGACACTGGAGACAGTCTGCCTGTCAAGAGTAAAATCTACAGGCAACCTGACCATGTCAGGGACTGTATCAGGACTGAAGTCCAGAAAATGTTGGAGCTAGGTGTAATTGAGCCTTCAGATAGCCCTTGGGCTAGCCCAGTAGTCCTGGTACCCAAGCCTCATACCCAGGGTGGTAAGAAAGAAATGAGGTTTTGTGTAGACTACAGAGGCCTCAATGCAGTCACTAGGACTGATGCCTATCCCATACCAAGGGCAGATGAGCTGATTGATACTTTGGCCTCAGCCAAGTATCTAAGTACATTTGACCTAACAGCTGGCTACTGGCAGATCAGATTAGCTGATGATGCAAAAGCCAAAACAGCATTTTCGACCCCTAGTGGGCACTACCACTTTGTGGTGATGCCCTTTGGATTGAAAAATGCACCTGCCACTTTTCAGAGGTTGGTGAATAAAGTTCTGGCAGGGATGGAAACTTATTGCTCAGCTTATCTAGATGATATTGCTGTCTTTAGTTCCTCCTGGCAGGATCACCTGGTCCACCTCAGAAATGTTTTGGAGGCTCTGCAGAAAGCAGGCCTCACTATCAAGGCCACTAAGTGCCAGATAGGGCAGAGTCAGGTTGTGTACCTGGGCCACCTTGTAGGTGGAGGCCAGGTTCAGCCTTTACAGAGAAAAATCCAAACCATAATGGAATGGGTTGCTCCAACCACCCAGACACAGGTGAGAGCCTTCTTAGGCCTGACTGGGTACTATAGGAGGTTTGTCAAGGGATATGGATCTATAGTGACCCCCTTGAATGATCTGACCTCAAAGAAAATGCCAAAAAGGTTCAGTGGACAGCTAGCTGTCAGGAGGCATTTGAAGACCTAAAGCAGGCCATGTGCACTGCCCCCATCTTACAGAGTCCAGACTACACCAAAAAGTTCATTGTCCAAACAGATGCTTCTGAGCTGGGTGTGGGAGCTGTACTGTCTCAACTGAATGATGAAGGTCAAGACCAGCCAGTAGCTTTTATTAGCAGAAGGCTGACCCCTAGAGAGAAACGTTGGTCAGCTATAGAGAGGGAGGCCTTTGCTGTGGTGTGGGCCCTGAAGAAGCTGAGGCCATACTTGTTTGGCACTCACTTCATAGTTCAGACTGACCACAAGCCCCTCCTATGGCTTAAACAGATGAAATGTGAAAACCCAAAACTTTTGAGGTGGTCCATTTCCCTACAGGGGATGGACTATACAGTGGAACATAGACCTGGGACCCAACATGCCAATGCAGATGGACTCTCAAGGTATTTCCACTTAGAACACAAAGACTCAACTGGTTAAGGTTAGTTTAGTGTCCCTGCGTTTGGGGGGGTGTGTAGGAGAGTAGGATCTGCCTCTTATGTTGCCCCCACTTTTTTTCTGATGTTCACACTTGTTTCTGGCTATAGTCTGGCTGGGTCCCTGCTAATCAGGGCCCCAGCCTCTATGTTCTCTCTAAATGACTTGGAGTGCACTCTAGGTGCACTAGTGATTGGATACTGTGGTACCTTATGAGTCCCTAGTATATGGTACCTTAGGCACCAAGGGCATAGGTACTTCACAGGCCTACCAGGGGCTGAAGCATGTATTATGCCACCCCTGGGAAGCAGACTAAATCTGACACCACAGGCCTGCTACTGCAGCCTGGGTGAGGAAGTGCTAGCACTCCTCACTGAGATATAGGTCCCCTATATCTCTCCTGCACACACATTGAGACTTATCAGTCACCCCTAAAGCAGGCCCTATCAATCCTGAGGGCAGGGTGCTTAGTTTCCATGTGAGGGGGTGCCTCTGCCTGAGCAGGGCCCCTCTGCAGCTCTCAGAGTCCATTCTCTGGGGCTGTTTGTGGATGCGGTTAAAACCATATACTCTTAAGTGCATTATATCCTCGCGGTAGAATGCTAACTTTGGAATGGCTGCATCAAAACATGTAGTGTTTGGTGTCAAACATCTTGGAATACTACCCCCCCCCGCCAGTTCTGGCGGCGGGGGTAGCATTCCACCCTTCTAGAGGGATAGACATGTACCTACTGTGGAAACGCGGTAGAATCCTGCAGAGCCCTGGCATCACAAAATGGATGCCACCAGTCACAGACACTGGGCTGCCTTCCTGCTGATGAACAACACTCGCAGTGGAGGAAGCCCAACAATAGATATCCTGTCCCAAGGGGGTGTGACCACCTCCCAGACAGGGTTTAGTGTATTGGGGCTTGGTGGGTGCACTCTTAGAGTGCTTTGAAGTCCTGCACTGGGGGAGCAGAAGGCTCCTCTGTGCATGCCCCAGTTCAAGCCGGCTCAGGGGCTACCTGCCCCTGCTCTGGCGCGAAACTGGACAAAGGGAAGTAGGTGTAACCACCCCCTCCCCTGACCCTCCCATAGGTGGGGTCATAGAGCTAGTCCCTCCCTTTCTTTTAGTATAAGAGGGGGAACCTGTGCATTGCAAACTAGATACCCCTGGACGACGCTCTACAAGAAGAATCCCGGACCTTCGACGTTCCACTACCTTTGGAAGACTGAAGAATCTCCCTTGGAGTCAAGGAGTGACTCCCCTGCTTGGCAGGCACCAAAAACAACAATGACGGTCGCAAACTATGCCGCTCCCGCTGGAGCCCGAAGTCCCTGCAGCCCAGGAAGAGGATTTCCTGACTTCTCCAAGGCCATCATGAGTCCCCAGCGAAGCTGAGGCAAGTGGACCCCACGAGCGACGAGGAACCGCAGACCCTGGGTACTGTGCACTATTGTCGAGTACAACCCCTTCACGACGTTCTGCGAACCTGTGCTTTGGACCACATGTGGACCCAGCCTCCAGCAGTGATCCCTCCCAAAATCAGAGGCCTACACCATCCCGAGTGACCGTGGGCCCCTGTTGAGTGAATCCTCCTGAGGTGTCTTCACGATCCCTTGCCAGCCGGCTTGTGGGTCCCCAGAAGACTTTCCAAAGAAACCAAAGAGCTCCCCTGGTTGCTCCAGGCCTGCCCTGACCTACCTTCACTGGGTAAGTTCCTCAGACCTTGCTGGTCTGCACCATTGACTTTTCTGTTCCACCACAAGACTTGCTGCTACCAAGGCTTGTTGGCTCCAATCGGGTCGCCGACACCGCAGTCAGCTGCAAACTTTGTGGGACACACTGAATCCAGCTCCTGGCCATCCTCGACGCCTCCTGGACCTCGTGGTTGAAGAGTCAAGACACCAGTGAACGACCTGAATCTGTCGACGACGGTGGGCATTCATCTTCCTTGCCCCGGGCCACTGCCAAGTGCCCTTGAACACTGTCCCCTCTGCTTTCAGGTCTTCCTCCTTCCGAATCCAGGCTTGGATTCCACCGGACACTTCTTCTGTCGCCGCAAGCAGCAAGTCTTCACTGGCTCCCATTGAAAACGACGCCGCGACCCGACACCAAAGGACACCTATGCACCCGGCTCCCCTGGGTGAGGTAACTTTAGCATTACGGTGCTCCCGTGGGTGTGGGCCCTAGAACTACTTACCCTGTAAGTGCCTTGCTTGTGGCTACCCTAGAAGTGCCCTAAAACTCTTATTTTCTAAGTGTGACAATTGCGCTGACTCGTACAGGGTTCGCGTCTGTGTTAGACACATCGCGTCCATCTCCCTTGTAGCTCTATTTGTAACCGTGTCCTTCGACTCGTAATGAGTCCGATCGGTGGGTTCACCTCGAACACACAAGGGGCCTGTAACATTGAAATCTCCAGTGCGCTGACTCGTACAAGGTTTGCGTCTGTGTTAGACACAGCGCGTCCATCTCCCTTGCAACTCTATCTGTAACCGCGTCCTTCGACTCGTACAAGAACCGATCGGTGTGTTCGCCTCGAACACGCAAGGGACCTTTAACATTGAAATCTCAATCGCGTCTGTTCGCATAGACTCGTACAGGACTCGCACCGGTGCCAGGACACCGCGTCCGTCCCCTGTGGGTCTCCTACAACTACCTGGGGTGGTTCTTGGGGGTCCCTCGATTCTAACTGCTCTAGACCTAGGTCTAGCCAAACTAAGATTGTGATATTTGATTGTGCTAACTTATTTTGATAACATTTGATTTGTACCTATGTTCCTGACTTCTAATCTCATAAAGAGATTAGTAGAGAGTTGTTTATTAATAAATACATATATATTTGATATATATACCTGTGTGGTGTCTTTTCATTTGGTTATTCAAGAGATTGTGTGGTAAAACAAGCTGCTTTACATTCCTCCAAGACTTAGCCTGAAGGCTGCTCTCCACAGCTACCACTAGGATAGCTTTCTATAAAGGTTGTCTTAAACCTACCAACCATAAGAGTCGAATTGTTCTGGTGCAAGGTGTCCACTTTAATTAGTGAACAGCATATACCAGGCCAACTTCTCACATTGGCTGACTGCTGCCTGTTGTGTCTGGTCGTGCATTGACTATTGGCTCGCTTTTAGAGATATTTGTGGGATGTGTCGTGACCGTGAAATGGCTAGTCCGTACACTATCAGACCATGCTCCAGTGATGCTGACCCTGGTGCTGGGACGCCCTGCATACCGCGCCTAGTGCCTATCTCATAGAGCTCTAGACAATGTTCTTTTCCATGCCAAAGTACGTGGCGCTATTGCAGACTATTTCACACATAACACTGGCTCGGCTGACTCACCAGGATACACACCATACATTCGTGGTGTGTACATATCTAAACAATCAGGCATACTTTATGACTTACGCAACCGTCTACAGGCTTTGGAGCGCAAGCTCTATCAGCAAAATTACACTATTTCGAAACAGCAGATTTTTTGCTATTTTGCTCAGTTCCGAGACATGCTGGTGGAGTCTGAGGACTGTGTGGACAGCAAGGTGCGCTTCCTTCACAAGTAGGCCACAATATGCCAGTTTGGGGAGGGCAACAAAGCAAGCCAAACTCTTGCAGCTCTGCTCAAAAAAAGATGGACCAGCTCCTATATCACTGAACTGCTTGACCCCCCTGGAGAGCCACAGTAATCCTCCACAGATATTACCCAGACGTTGGTTCAGTTCTATTCCAGGTTATATACTGTGAGAAGTTGGCCTGGCATATGCTGTCCACTAATTATAGTGGGCACCTTGCACCAGTCCAAACAACCCCTTATTGGAGATAGGTTAAAGACAACCTTTATTGAAAGCTATCCTAGTGGTAGCTATGGAGAGCAGCCTTCAGGCTAAGTCTTGAAGGAATGTAAAGCAGCTTGTTTTACCAGTCTATAATCTCTTGAGTGACCAAATGAAAGAGGACCACACCAGGTATATATTCAAAATATATGTATTTATTACTAAACACACCCCTCTAGTCTCTTTATGAGGCTAGAGTTCGAAGTACATAAATTATAAGTTAGTTATTCACAGTAATAGCACAAATACACGTTTGAGCCCCAGGGGCGTACCAAACCATATACCAATAAAGTGGTATAAGAACCACGACTGAGCTAGACACAAGGCCTAGAGCCTGTAGAAGTGCTTGGAACACAAGGAACGACCCAAGGCAGTGACACAGGGGACCCACGGGGGACCCGTGCAGTGTATGAACACAGCCGCGAACCACCGTTAACTTCTATGGGGAAAGTCACGATTTGAATTTAAAAGAAAAGTGACACTTAGAGGAGGACTTGGAGCAAACCCTTTGAGAACTAGGCTGTTCTAGTGTCAATACCCACGGGAGCACCGGAGTACTCAAGTTACCTCACCCAGGGGAGCCGGGTGCATAGGTGTCTTTCAGGGTCGGGTTTCGTCGTCGCTTTCAATGGCGATCTGCTGCAAAGTGCTGCTGGCGGCCAAGTCGAAAGTGTTCGGGTGGATCCAAAGGTGGATCAAAGATCTGAAGAACCTGAAAGCAGAGGGGACAGAGTCTGGGTCACTAGCCAGTGACCAGGAAGGCGATGAGCAGATGCCCACTGATGTCGAGTGCTTCAGGTAGGTTGATGGTCGTCTTGACTCTTCAGCCACGAGGTCCAGGAGGCGTCGATGACAACCAGGAGCTGGATTCGAGCTGTCCCACGACGTTTGTCAATTGCAGGGGTGTCGGCGATTGGATTGGACCCAACAAGCCTTGGCAACGGCAAGTCTCGTGGAAAGGAAAGAAGGGCGATGTTGCAGACCAGCAAGGTCTGGGGGACTCACCCAGCAAGGATAAGTCAGGGCACACCTGGAGCAACCAGGGAGCCCAAGCAGAAAAAGATTGGCCTTCGGGAGGGCCTACTAGCCAACGGACTAGCGACCGCGAAGGAGCCTCGAGACGGTGCACGTGGAGCTGGCTCACAGGACACTAGTGGAGTGGAGGCCAGTGATCTTCGGTGCAGTTGGTGCTGGAGGCTGGGGCTACTCGGAGCCCAAAGCACGACTTCGTGGGAGACCCAGAAGAGGATGCACTTGCAAATGCGATCGGTGTCCAGGGGTCACGGTTCCACGTTACCCACGACAGCTACGGGCCTCAGCTTTGCTGGGGACTCAGGGCAGCCTCGGGGAAGTCTGGAAATCCACCTCTGGTGATGCAAAGACTTCGGCGTCCGACGGGAGCTTCAGCGATGCAGACCGGACAATTGCTTCTTTGGTGCCTGCCAAGCAGGGGAGTCACTCCTTGACCCCAAGGGAGATTCTTCAGTCCTCTAATCTTGAAGTAGAGCGTCGAAGGTCCAGGATTCTGTGTCAGAGTTTCGTTCAGGTAAATCTAAAGTCCTAAGGACTGGGTTCCCCTACTTATACTAAGGTAGGGGGTTGGACATACTCTGTGGCCCCACCTATGGGAGGGCCAGGGCAGAGGGGTGGTTACACCCCTTTCCCTTTGTCCAGTTTTGCGCCAGAGCAGGGGCTGGAAGCCCCCGAGCCGGTTTGAACTGGGGTATGCACAGGGACACCAAGTGTGCCCCCAGTGCCGGACTTCAAAGCACCAGAGAGTGCTCCCGCCCAGCCCCAATACACACTATCCTGTCTGGGGAGGTGGTCACACCTCCCTGGGACAGGAAACCTATTGTCCAGGCCTCCCCTGCCGGAGTTTCGGTCAGCAGCAGGAGGTCAGACTCGTGTCTGTGGCAGCGGCATCCATTTTGTGATGCCAGGGCTCTGGAAAGTCAGTACCGGGCATACCGGTGTGTACATGTCTTTCCCTCTAGAAGGGTGGAATGCTACCCCCGCCGCCAGAACTGGCGGGGGGGTAGTATTCCAAGATGTTTGACACCAAACACAACATGTTTCCGTGCAGCCATCCCAAAGTTAGCATTTAACGCGAGGTTATAATGCGCTTAAGAGTATATGGTCAGGCTGCACTACAAACAGCATCAGAGAAGGGTCTCCGAACGCTGCAGAGGGGCCCAGCTCATGCAGGGGCACCCTCTCACATAGGAACCACGCACTCTGCCTTCAGGATTGATAAGGCCTGCCATAGGAGTGACTTATAGGTTTATATGTGTGTAGGTATGTAGTGATATAGGTAGCCTATATCACAGTAAGGGGTGCATGCACCACCTCACCCAGGCTGCAGTAGCAGACCTGTGGTGTCAGTTTGGATGGCCTTCCAGGGGTGGCACAATACATGCTGCAGCCCCTGGTAGGCCTCTGAGGTACCTATGCCCTGGGTACATAGTATACCATATACTAGGGACTTATAAGGGCACTCCAGATTCCAATCAGAGATGTGCCTAAGGCACATGGAAACCATTTTAAAGAGGAAACAGCTAGGCTGGGGTTCTGATTAGCAGGGCCCCAGCCAGACTAAGGTCGAAAAACAGTGAAGCATCAGCAAAAAGTGGGGGTACCAATGTGAAGCAGATCCTACTCTCCTACACAACCCCCCAAACGTAGGGACATTAAACTAACCTTGCCCAGTTAAGTCTTCATGTTCTAAGTGGAAGTACCTAGAGAGTCCATCTGCATTGGCATGGTTACTCCCAGGTCTATGTTCCACTGTGAAGTCCATCCCCTGTAGGGAAATGGACCACCTAAGCAGTTTGGAGTTTCACCCTTCATTTGTTTTAGCCATAAGAGGGGCTTATGGTCTGTTTGAACAAGGAAGTGAGTACCAAACAAGTATGGCCTCAACTTCTTCAGAGCCCAGACCACAGCAAAGGCCTCCCTCTCAATGGCTGACCAACGTTTCTCTCTAGGGGTCAGCCTTCTGCTAATGAAAGCTACTGGCTGATCCTGACCTTCATCATTCAATTGTGACGGTACAGCCCCTACCCCCAATTCAGATGCATCAGTTTGAACAATGAACTTCTTGGAGTAATCAGGACTCTGTAGAATGGGAGCAGTGCACCTGGCCTGCTTCAGGTTATCACATGCCTTTTGACAGCTAATTGTCCACTGAACCTTTTTGGGCATTTTCTTGGAAGTTAAGTCATTCAGGGGTGTCAGTGAGAATATGTGTCTGAACTGATTGAGCACCTGTCTGCAATCAGTCTGCTGCTGGGTAGTGAGGCTGACTGCCAAGGCTACACCATCCACTGACCCATCACCAGGGTTCTGTGAGAGCAGGTCAGGGAGTGGGTCACTCTCTTCCTCCTGCCCCTTATCAGTAGCCATGAGCAAGCCCATGTCTGCCCTGTCCACATATGGTTTTAACCTGTTGACATGGAGAACCCTGTGGGGACTCCTGGGTGTTCCTAGGTCTACTAAGTAGGTAACCTCACCCTTCTGCTCAACAATGGTGTGGGGTCCACTCCATTTGTCTTGGAGAGCTGCTGGGGCCACTGGCTCCAACACCCACACCTTCTGTCCTGGCTGGTAAACAGTCAGTACAGCCTTTTGGTCATGCCAGGCCTTTTGAAGTTCCTGGCTAGCCTCAAGGTTTTTAGTTGCCTTTTCATATACTCAGCCATCCGGGAGCGGAGACCAAGTACGTAGTCCACTATGTCTTGCTTTGGGGGCTTGAGAGGTAACTCCCATCCTTCCTTCACCAAGCACAGTGGATCCCTGACAGGGTGACCAAACAAAAGTTCAAAACGGCTGTAGCCAACCCCCTTTTGAGGCACCTCCCTGTATGCAAATAAAAGGCAGGGCAAGAGTATGTCCCATCTTCGCCTAAGCTTTTCTGGGAGCCCTTTAATCATGCCCTTCAAGGTTTTGTTGAATCTCTCAACTAAACCATTGCATTGTGGGTGATAGGGTGTGGTGAACTTGTAAGTCACTCCACACTCCTTCCACATTGCTTTTAAGTAGCCAGACCTAAAGTTTGCACCCCTGTCTGATACAACCTCCTTAGGAAGCCCACTCTTGAGAAAATTCCCAGGAGGGCCCTTGCCACCACAGGTGCTGTAGTGGTCCTAAGGGAATAGCCTCTGGGTACCTGGTGGCATGATCCACTACCACCAGGATAAACCTGTGCCCAGATGCTGTTTGGGGATCCATGGGACCAACAATGTCAATCCCCACCCTTTCAAAGGGAACCCCCACCACAGGTAGTGGTATTAGGGGGCCTTTGTAGTGCCACCTGCCTTACCACTGGCCTGGCAGGTTACACAGGAGCGACAAAACTCCTTGGTGTCTTCAGACATGTGGGGCCAGTGAAAGTGAGGGACAATTCTGTCCCAAGTCTTGTTCTGGCCCAGGTGACCTGCTAAGGGAATATCATGGGCTAGGGTCAATAGGAAGCCCCTGAACTTCAAGGTATAACCAACCTCCTAGTAGCACCAGGCTTGGGGTCTCTACACTCTGAGTACAAGAGTCCATCATCCCAATACACAGTATGGGGACCACTAGCTTTCCTAGCAGCCTCAGCAGCAGCTTGCTGTCTGAGGGGTTCGAGAGAGGGCAGCTCTGCTGCTCCTGGCTCAGATCTGCCTTGGAAGGTCCCCCTGTCCCCAAGAACTCAACCTGTTCAGGTTCAAGCTCCTCTGGGACAGTTCCTTCCTCAGGACAGAGATCATCCCCCTCAAGGGACTGATCTTCCTTCTGAGCCAAGGGGAAGGCACTGCCTTTACCCTACTACTCCTCTTCTTGGAAGGCACTTGGTCCATTATTCCAGAATCCAAGGCCTGTTCAGTGCTAGACATTTTGGCTTGTGACCTGGTCACAGCAAACACATCTGCAGGGATCCCCAGCATTTCTGCATGGGTCCTGAGCTCCACTTCTGCCCAAGCTGAAGTTTCTAAGTCATTGCCAAGCAAGCATTCAACAGGTAGGTCTGCACTTACCACAACCTTCTTAAGGCCAGTTACCCCTCCCCAGGAGAAGTTAACAACTGCCAGAGTATGGTCTGTTCTGACGTTGCTAGCATTGGTCACTTGGTACATTTCACCAAGTATTATCTGCCCAGGATTCACAAGGTCTTGTGTCACCATGGTGACACTTGCCCCTGTGTCCCTAAATGCCAAAGCCTCTCTTCCATTGATTAAAGGCTGTTGTCTGTACTCGCCCAGATTACTGGGACTCACAGAGGAGGTCATATCCATGCCTCCATCACAGACTAGGACAGCCTGAGTGAGTTCTCTGACTAGGTCAGAGCTCATCTCTTTACCCAGGGTCAACCCTACTAAACCCTTGGCTTGTGTAGTCCCACCACCAAATGTAACTGCACTAGGGGGAGCAGGTGCCTTAGGGGCATTGGTGGGGGCTGGAGTCGAGTCTTTGGACTTGGTGCAATCACTGGTCCAGTGGGTCTTTTGCTTACAGACCTTGCACCATGGTTTTCTTTGGCCTTTCCCTTTGGTAGACTGTGAATCCCCACCTGAAGAAGATTTTTGGGGGCCTTGTGAAGACTTTTGATCTTTACCCTTCTCCCCACCCTTATCAGAGGTTTTCGAATCTTGCTTCTTAGGGTCACCACCTTGGTTCTGTACCTTCTGCTTCACCCTGGTTCTGACCCATTTGTCTGCCTTCTTTCCCAATTCTTGGGGAGAGGTCAGATCAGAGTCTACCAGGTGCTGATGCAACAGCTGATTTTGACAGTTATTAAGAATCTGCTCCCTCATTATCAGATTGTACAATCCTGTGAAGTCACATACCTTACTGCCCAATAACCAACCTTCCAGAGCCTTGGCAGAACAATCAACAAAGTCCACCCAGTCTTGAGTCTGTGCTTTTGGGTATCCCTGAACTTTAACCTGTATTGTTCAGTGGTTAGGCCAAACCCATCAATTAGAGCACTCTTCAAGACTTTGTAATTATCAGCATCCTCCTCTCTAACAGTGAGGAGCTTGTCTCTACCTTTGTCTGCAAAGGAGAGCCACAAGATTGCTGCCCACTGCTCCTGAGGGACCCTCTGTACTTTACAGGCCCTCTCTAGAGCAGTTATCCATTTGTGGATATCATCCCCACTCTGGTAGGGAGGGACAATCTTGCTCAGGTTTCTATGGTCATAAGACCTTTCCCTATCTTTGGGGAAACTGCTGCCACCATGGGACTCTAGTCCCAACTTTTGTCTCTCTCTATAGAGATCTAGGGACTCCCTGTCTATAGCCAATTGCTGTTTCCTGAGTTCAAGCTGAGTTTGCTCATATTGAATCAGTCTCTTTCTCCTCTCATGAGAGGATTCCCTCCTATGAGAGGAGACAGAGGTCCCTATTGAGGTGTCAGAGTGGTTAGACTCCTGAGAAGGAGACCTAGACCTTCTGGACACACTCAGAACTCTTCCTGGGGGGACAAAGGAGAGGTCAGTCTGATCCTCTCCCTCCTCCTCCTCCACAGGATGAATTGGATTTTCCAGGACAAGGTCATTTTCACCTTCCTGGCCAGTTTCAGAGGGGGTCCTGGGTTTCTTCACCCCTGGCCCCTCCCTCATCTTCTGCCCCACCCTCTTTGCCTACCCCTTCAGACCCTAGGGGCCTGCTGAGATCATCAGCTAGTAACACCTCCCTGAGGTGTTGGGTGCTGGCACTTTTGCCTGCCTTCAACTTCCTAGTAGTGCATAATGCTCTCAATTCCAAGAATGGGAGTTTATCATACTTGGAGGGAAGAAGCCCACTGGCTTCTGGCAAGGACTCACTGGGTCCTGGCTTTGAAGACATTACTAGTGAGGTGTGGTGTATGCACTACCTACTCTAGTGTGGCCTACTAAACTCTCTTGAGTTGTAGAAAGGGTGTGCTGTCCCTTAACACACAACTCTAAGTTCAGTAGAACTTACTGTATTACTAAGCTTGATTTATATGTACCTTAGGTACCCTTAGTGGTTTTCAGTTGATCAATTCAATTGAGATTATCTGGTAAAACAATAGCAAGCTGGAATCCCACACGCTGCACACCAATGTGAGAAGTTGGCCTGGCATATGCTGTTCACTAATTATAGTGGGCACCTTGCACCAGTCCAAACAACCCCTTATTGGAGATAGGTTAAAGACAACCTTTATTGAAAGCTATCCTAGTGGTAGCTATGGAGAGCAGCCTTCAGGCTAAGTCTTGAAGGAATGTAAAGCAGCTTGTTTTACCAGTCTATAATCTCTTGAGTGACCAAATGAAAGAGGACCACACCAGGTATATATTCAAAATATATGTATTTATTACTAAACACACCCCTCTAGTCTCTTTATGAGGCTAGAGTTCGAAGTACATAAATTATAAGTTAGTTATTCACAGTAATAGCACAAATACACGTTTGAGCACCAGGGGCGTACCAAACCATATACCAATAAAGTGGTATAAAAACCACGACTGAGCTAGACACAAGGCCTAGAGCCTGTAGAAGTGCTTGGACCACAAGGAACCACCCAAGGCAGTGGCACAGGGGACCCACGGGGGACGCGTGCAGTGTATGAACACAGCCGCGAACCACCATTAACTTCTATGGGGAAAGTCGCGATTTGAATTAAAAAGAAAAGGGACACTTAGAGGAGGACTTGGAGCAAACCCTTTGAGAACTAGGCTGTTCTAGTGTCAATACCCACGGGAGCACCGGAGTACTTGAGTTACCTCACCCAGGGGAGCCGGGTGCATAGGTGTCTTTCGGGGTCGGGTTTCGTCGTCGCTTTCAATGGCGATCTGCTGCAAAGTGCTGCTGGCGGCCAAGTCGAAAGTGTTCGGGTGGATCCAAAGGTGGATCGAAGATCTGAAGAACCTGAAAGAAAAGGGGACAGAGTCTGCGTCACTAGCCAGTGACCAGGAAGGCGATGAGCAGATGCCCACCGATGTCGAGTGCTTCAGGTAGGTTGTCAGTCATCTTGACTCTTCAGCCACGAGGTCCAGGAGGCGTCGACGACAACCAGGAGCTGGATTCGAGCTGTCCCACAACGTCTGTCGATTGCAGGGGTGTCGGTGACCGGATTGGACCCAACAAGCCTTGGCAACGGCAAGTCTCGTGGAAAGGAAAGAAGGACGATGTTGCAGACCAGCAAGGTCTGGGGGACTCACCCAGCAAGGATAAGTCAGGGCACACCTGGAGCAATCAGGGAGCCCAAGCAGAAAAAGATTGGCCTTCGGGAGGGCCTACTAGCCAACGGACTAGCGACCACAAAGGAGCCTCAAGACGCTGCACGTGGAGCTGGCTCACAGGACACTCGTGGAGTGGAGGCCAGTGATCTTCGGTGCAGTTGGTGCTGGAGGCTGGGGCTACTCGGAGCCCAAAGCACGACTTCGTGGGATACCCAGAAGAGGATGCACTTGCAAATGCGATCGGTGTCCAGGGGTCACGGTTCCACGTTACCCACGACAGCTACGGGCCTCAGCTTTGCTGGGGACTCAGGGCAGCCTCGGGGAAGTCTGGAAATCTACCTCTGGTGATGCAAAGACTTCGGCGTCCAACGGGAGCTTCAGCGATGCAGACCAGACAATTGCTTCTTTGGTGCCTGCCAAGCAGGGGAGTCCCTCCTGGACCCCAAGGGAGATTCTTCAGTCCTCTAATCTTGAAGTAGAGCGTCGAAGGTCCAGGATTCTGTGTCAGAGTTTCGTCCAGGTAAATCTAAAGTCCTAAGGACTGGGTTCCCCTACTTATACTAAGGTAGGGGGTTGGCCACCTATGGGAGGGCCAGGGCAGAGGTGTGGTTACACCCCTTTCCCTTTGTCCAGTTTCGTGCCAGAGCAGGGGATGGAAGCCCCTGAGCCGGTTTGAACTGGGGTATGCACAGGGACACCAAGTGTGCCCCCAGTGCCGGACTTCAAAGCACCAGAGAGTGCTCCCGCCCAGCCCCAATACACACTATCCTGTCTGGGGAGGTGGTCACACCTCCCTGGGACAGGAAACCTATTGTCCAGGCCTCCCCTGCCGGAGTTTCGGTCAGCAGCAGGAGGTCAGACTCGTGTCTGTGGCAGCGGCATCCATTTTGTGATGCCAGGGCTCTGGAAAGTCAGTACCGGGCATACCGGTGTGTACATGTCTTTCCCTCTAGAAGGGTGAAATGCTACCCCCGCCGCCAGAACTGGTGGGGGGGTAGTATTCCAAGATGTTTGACACCAAACACGACATGTTTCCGTGCAGCCATCCCAAAGTTAGCATTTAACGCGAGGTTATAATGCGCTTAAGAGTATATGGTCAGGCTGCACTACAAACAGCATCAGAGAAGGGTCTCCGAACGCTGCAGAGGGGCCCAGCTCATGCAGGGGCACCCTCTCACATAGGAACCACGCACTCTGCCTTCAGGATTGATAAGGCCTGCCATAGGAGTGACTTATAGGTTTATATGTGTGTAGGTATGTAGTGATATAGGTAGCCTATATCACAGTAAGGGGTGCATGCACCACCTCACCCAGGCTGCAGTAGCAGACCTGTGGTGTCAGTTTGGATGGCCTTCCAGGGGTGGCACAATACATGCTGCAGCCCCTGGTAGGCCTCTGAGGTACCTATGCCCTGGGTACATAGTATACCATATACTGGGGACTTATAAGGGCACTCCAGATTCCAATCAGAGATGTGCCTAAGGCACATGGAAACCATTTTAAAGAGGAAGCAGCTAGACTGGGGTTCTGATTAGCAGGGCCCCAGCCAGACTAAGGTCGAAAAACAGTGAAGCATCAGCAAAAAGTGGGGGTACCCATGTGAAGCAGATCCTACTCTCCTACATATACCTCACAGGGAGAAGCACTATTGGACATACTGACAGACTATCTAGATTCTATACAACTACTTTGGCTGGATAACCAATCACAGGCTCTACGTAGACAGCCCCTTTACAAAGGAGGATGTTGTTCGAGCAATTCGAGATATGGCGGGGGCAAGGCCCCTGGCCCAGATGACCTGACAGCCCAGTTTTATAAAGCATTTGAGGAAGACCTGGTGCCACATTTTCTTGCAAAGTATGAGGTGGCTAGGGGTACTGGCCGCTTGCCCACTTCAGTAAGAGAAGCATTAGTAGTTATGCTCCAAATACCAGAAAATACACCCAACCAGTGCGACTTGTACAGGCCATTATCCATGATTAACCTAGACAACAAAATCCTTGCAAAACTGCTTGAGGACCGCATACTGCTCCTCTTCCCCACAATAGTGCGGCCGGACCAGTCAGGCTTCGTCCCTGGACACTTCACAAGCCACAACCTTCGCACCATTTTTGTACTTCTACACACGCTGAACCCCCATCTCCTTGTGATAGCCGTGCTGCTAGATTCAACTAAGGCCTTTGATTCTCTGTAATGGTCTTATTTTTTGTGCTTTTACAGTGCATTGGCTTCAGCTCCAGCTTACTTCAACGAATCAAGCTCCTATACACGAACCTGACTACTAGACTCTGAATTAATGGGGAGGTTTCCTGCCCAATCGTTATCCGCAGGGGCAACAGGCAGAGGTGCCCACTTTCCCCCATCCTTTATGCAATCGCTATGGAACTGCTGGCAGCCCATCTTCGACAACATAATGCAGAGCGTGGCCTTAATTATATGACCCGTCGGATTATAGTCTCCCTCTATGCAGATGATGTTATGGTCTATGTTAGAGAGCCGGCCACAAACTTTGCACTGGTTCTGCACTAGTTCAACCATTTTGCGGTGCTGACTAGAGTGGCTGTTAACTGGTCCAAATCAACTATTTTCCCCCTTACTGAGAGCATAACACATTTTTCCATTGATTACCCCCTTAAATGGGCTGATGGCAGGGTCCAATACTTTGGGATACAGATTAGCAGGAACATCACCCAGATCTGGTCAGACAATTATGGCAGGGTGTCTGAATGGTTAGAATGAACGAGTTCTTGTGTGGACTTGACCATCACTGTTGCTTACTGAGCGAGTGTCTATCGCCAAGATGGTAGTATTGCCCAAGCTTCTATACCTGATTGCAAACATCCCCATTCCACTCACTCAAACATTCTTCATACTGATCAGGTCTCTCATGATCCAGCTAGCGTGGGTGGGTGGGCCGGCAGCCTCATCTGACGTGGGAAACTCTGACTTAGCCATTTGAAATAGAGGGCTAGGTGCACGCAACATTGAGCATTACTATTACCGAACGCAAGCCCACTATGCAGTCTACTGGACACACCCAGTCCAATACTTGATCTATACTGTGATAGATGCTAACAATGCTAGCAACTGCCCCTTATGCTTAGTCATTTGCATTACATATATGCACCCGCATGGGGAGGTAGCTACAGTGCGTTGCACTGTATGGGCATCTCACCGCCTCCGCAGCAGAGTATGGCTGGACTGCCTGTACTCCCCCAGTCTTCTCTTGGCCGATTACCCAAGAGAGAGGACTCAGCTAAACTTCAACTATGTAGGCTGGGGCTGGAGACTCTGGGTGACTTATACCCTGCTTCTTGCACTATTGGGGTATGTCAAAGATGTGTCAGCAGGCAAACACTGCCTGACAGCGATGTTACTGCTTTCTACTAAGAGACGGGTGGAAATGCATTAGGGTAGATGCCAAAACCCCACGCATGACGACTTGAAAGGGATGCAGTGTATTGTCAGGAGAGACTGGAGGACTACTGGGAATTGATGCCGGTAAAATCTCACTCCAGGGTCATCTGCCCCCTCAGTTCTTATTTGGCACTCCAGATTGATGCTAATGCCTCCTCCGCGACACCTCTATAACTACTTCTTTCTTAACTTGCCTGTGTGGGATAAGAGGTACTTTTTAAGCTCCAAGACCACCATTTCTCATAAGTTTTATGAAATATCATTCATTCACTGTGTAGCTGATTCAGGATTTATTGGAATAGAAAGAACCGAAACCTCTGAAAATCTGTGTTGAATGAGATTGGAAATGTATAAAGAAAAAGCGATATATTGATGCTAGGTAAAGAATTTTTTGATCAAGGGCCAGATGTAAGAAGCTTTTTTCTGCTCACAAATGGCCCGATTTGCAGAATTGTGCCGTTTGCGACCAGAAAAAAGCATTTTCTGCCTGCTCTGAAAAAATGAAAAGAAGACTTTTCAATTTTCTTTTTTAAACGTACCCGTTTTCCTTTAAGGAAAACAGTCTGCATAAAAAAAAAGATTGCTTTATTTAAAAGAAATCACAGACATGGTGGTCTGCTGACCCCAGCAGGCCACCATCCCCGTGGTTTTAGCGATTCCCAGTGGGTTGCAAATTTCGACCTAACTCATTAATATTCATGAGGTAGGTTGATTTGCGACTGACTAGGAATCGCTAAATGAAACTCATGGAGCTTCATACATTAGGAATAGAGATTACCTAATTGCGATTTTTCAGAAAATCACAATTAGGTAATCTCTATTTCTAATATTGATACATGGCCCCAAATCTTTTTCTGCACAATTGTCAAATCTTTCAAGACCGCTGACTGCCTAAAAGCAAAACAAGGCCATTCACATGGTCTTCTTGGAAGAAGCACTGAATTGGTGTTACTCCTTCATAGTGGGTTGGAGCCAATTGATATCCATGCCCCTTACCACTGCAAAAAATGAAAGAGATGTGGTGTACCTCAAGGATCTGCCCTAGCCACTATTCTTTTTTATATCTATGTATAATCTCTAAGGGGTATGATTCACAGATTCTGCTTCCAGGTGGTGTCCTATGCCAATAATACCTGGAATTTTTTTTAATTAGGCTAGCAGATACTGAGGACTTGCTGCCCCTTGTTAAATGTCTGGTATGCAGCGAAAGTTGAATGCAAGCACTTTTCCTTAATCTTAATGAAGAGAAGATGGAGACAGTGGCGGCTGGTGACATTTGAAAGTGGTGAGGTGTAAAAGTCACGAGTGAGTCTAACTATCATAAGGCAGGATCGGAGGGAATCTTTTTTTTAAAAAAAAGAGTGGGCAAATCATTGCTTTATAATATTATCAGTAGAACTGCATAATTTGAAAATGTGGTGACCATTTCAATGGAAATGTGCTATCTGTCAATGGGAGCGCACTACTGCACCATCCTTCAGTAATATATTTGCGACAGTGTGCCAGAAAATGCATCACCACTGGTTACATCTTACACCCTCACTAAGTTCCTGATGAACGGATGTATCTCATTTGTGACACTTGTGCTTTGTGCTACCTTTGCATTTTTCAGAATCCCTATGAGTTCAGTGATGCAATAATGATGGCAGCGCCCCCACTCTGAAAATTGTTCCAGCAACACTGCAGCATTTAATCATGGCACACCAGATCCATAGACCGTGACCCAATGCGCAGTGTAAAATGTAAAATGTTTCTGAGTCCATTAGCAGCTTTGTGCCTCTCCCTGCCCTGTGGTGTCCCCCGCATACACCTAAATATTTTTCTTGGAGCATTCTGTTAACAGGCTGCGGTAGTGACACTACTGGTCCCTACTGGTCCAATGGAAAACCTGCTGCTGTTACAAACAAAAACAAGCATTTGCAATGCAGCAGGTCTCGCATTTACGTGAATTTAAGCTATTGGCATTGTAAATGACAATGCATTTTATTTATGTTTCAAAAACCAAAACATAAATAAAATGCATTGTCATTTACAATGCCAATAGCTCAAACTCGCGTAAATGCGAGACCTGTTGCATTGCAAATGCTTGTTTTATCAGCTGCAGGCCGGGAACAGAGTGGCATGGACCCTATCTGTGAGTTGTGATGTTCCCTAACATTTTACCGAGAACATAAGGGTTGCCCCCAAACTCAGAACATGAAGGTCCGGTGACAGGACGGACTCATTCATCCTGGGTTTATCGAATTGAACAGGCCCTTGCGCATTGCTTACCAGCATGATGTGCTCTTTAACATCAGACCCCAGGTGAGACACTGCTGCTGAGCTAACACTCTCACCCTTTGTGAATCGGTTTCCATCAAGCAGCCAACCTGAAATCGTTGGATTATCATCGTGGTCTTCCGTGCACTCTATAGAGAAACCAGTCCCCAGGGGATTCACATAACACTTCTAAAAATGCTGCTGGTGAGGAGGGAGATGGGTTGTTAACCCCGATGTTTACAGACCGGTTCCCATGCTCTCAAAAGATAACTACAGTCTGTAAAATCTCGGGATGGGACACGGAGGGCAACGCGAGGGAAATATTGGCATTGGTTTACAGGGCAGTCGAGCGTGCTCCCCTCTAAGTACCTTCCAAGGCCTGTTTGCTCCGGTTCTGGGCTGGCGAGAGTCTACTCCAGCTTTTCATCTGAATCGCCCTTCTCTTTACTCCCCCAACAAGGCTTTTCTCCTCCTCTGCTCTTGGACTGGACAGAGATAAACCTCTCACCTCTCACTCATTTGGAGGACGACACTTTTCCTAGACTCATCTTCACCAGACTCCCAAACAAACAAGATGTCGCCCACAGACTTCACTGGGATCAACCTGAAAACTTTATTCGTCTTCCCAAAAAATTCATCTATTAAATTCAATAGGTTCTCCCTCCCAAACACCCCATCGTTGAGCGGTAGGGCGGACCTTGCACTTTGCTTCGAGCTGCTGAGAGGCACCCTGTGTACTTACGGCCCGGGACCAGATGTCCGTGAAGCAGACATAGCTGCACCACCAGCAGCAGCATCCTCGGCCTGGGGTCGGAGGGCCGGTCTGCCAGGGCCTCTCAGGCCCGTCTCTTCAGCGCTCCTTCTCCCTTCCTCTGTCCAGAGAACAGAATGGGCTGAAGAGCTGGGAACCTGCAGTTGGGAAGGTCTGAGCCGCAGTGGGAGTTAAAGCTTCACTCAGCCCACATAAACAAACAAGCATTTGCAATGCAATAGGACTCGAATTTACCCGAGACCTATTGCATTGCAAACGGGAGTGCTGCTGGGCGAGAAGGCACCAACAACGGGAGTGCGAGGGGGGGCGAGAAGGCATGGACTGCGGGAGGGGGGAAGTAGTGCTCACAATCTAAACAAGCATTGGCATAGCCAACAGGTCTCGCTTTTGGGACCTTATAAGTATTTAGTTATGCAGCACAATATCCTTGGTGCAACAACATTAACTGTTGCATGGCTAAACACTTATAAGGTCCCAAAGGCGAGACCTATTGGCTATGCCAATGCTTGTTCCGTTTGTGGAGGAAGGGCTTGCTGCAGCGTTATAACTGTGGTATGAATAGGAAGCGCAATGCTTTGTGGCTGTCTGTGCTTTATCTGTTATGAGTGTGAATGAAGCCTGTGCTGCTGCTGCCCATGCTACACCCGTTCTCACTGAGACTGCTTCTGCCTGTTATGGAAACATCCACCACTGCTAAACATGTTTTACATGTTTTTTGTGTGAATTAGGTTTGTAGAGCCGCTGCCCATGCTGAACTTGTTTTATGTATTAGGGAAGCTTCCATGGCTGCGGTCCATGCTGTATCTATTTACTGGTGAGCGGGCTTGCACTGCAGCAGGCCATACAGTACCTTGTTTGAGTAAAGGAAGCTTAAATTACTGCTGCCACACAGATACTGCTATGTGAGCGAAGCTTACACCCTTGAACTGTTTTGACTCTGTGTGCGCGACAGAGAAGCTTGGACTTCAGTTCCATTTCTGTTCTTGCTTTGTGTGCGACGTTAGTGGCCATGGTGATGACGATGATGGATATAACGAAGAGGATTTTTTTCTAACAAATAATTTCGAAATTAACTCAAAACAAACCGTCACATTAACGTCCAAGTCAGAATGGCCATATGATTCTTTTCCAGGTGCCTTTTGAATGGCCAGGATTCGGATGAACAACGCAGAAAACGTCTTTTGACTGTGTGTTTTATGAAATGTGGCTTCATTGAACTAGTTGTGGCTGGAAACACCCTGGCCACCAACACCCACGGGGCACTGGCCTTCCACAAACATTAGGTGCCATGTTGTCATTTCATTGGACTTATAGCTGTCCTGCCTCTAACTGAAAGCTATCCAGCGAGTGACCCGTGATCAGATCTGTGACAGTTATTTAATTTTGAAACACCCAGGCACCATCTCACAATGAGAACATTCTGTACCCTATACTTGCACGTGACGAGGGGCATTTGGAAAGATTGAGCTGCTGCCTCCAGCCCTGGTAAACTACACCCCGCAGAATTGCCCAGGGATAGGTAGAAGTGAGCAGTGTGGTGAGCACGTGCACATCGATGTGCCTGCTGTCACTGCAGTCCAGAAAAACACGGACCGCCTGTGCCAGGGTACAAAACTGAGCCCGATAGAGACCCGTTTCGAGCCCCCCCCTTAAAAAACTGCCAGTGCTCGGCTCCGGTGAGACCCTGCCCACTTACAGCCCTGTGTATAGTTATGGATTTATCACATTTACCACATAATCCACCATACACTGCTTAATCTTCAGATTGCTGTAAATAAAATGTCTATTTCTACATAATTTTAATTTTTTTTCCCCGAGTAATTTTGTAATCCCTGCTGCATACTTTTGCCCTGTTTTGTCACATAATTCTAGAGGCCCTGCTTATCTAGCATTAACATACTTTCTAGAGGGCATTATCGGTCTATAATTGACTTCCATCCAAATTACCAGTCTGCGCACACAGTGAAACCTGCATTTTGAAGGTGAAGGGCAATTAAGTCATTGATAGCAGGAGATTTTTATGATTCATAATATGATAGGCGCCTTGTTTGCTTTCGATAATGACTGTCACTTCGAATGGCCCTCCCTCCTGAATTTACAAATTGTACCCAACATACTGCAGTGTGATTTTCCTCATCGACGCTCACAATTTTTTTCCATTTCACAAGGGGATTGGGGTTTTGACAGGGGGTGATTTGCGCAGCATCACAAAGTTTTGTCAAGTCAGGAAGCCAGAATTTAAACTCAGATGTCCAGATTCTAATCCGGCTCAACAGCTTCTGATTCTGGGCAAACCACGTAATGTCCCGGTGCCTAAAATGAATGCGACCTCGCGGAGCTCACGTAAAGAGCTCCTATACTTTTAGGTCAAGTTCTCGCTATATAAAACTGCAAAAGTAAGTGTTATGCTACCGCTTCCGTAAGGAAAAGTAATCACCGCCCGGGGTGGTGAGGGGCAATCCATGTCAGAAACCGGCCCACTCTTGTTTCCAAATGCTTTGTATTTACTGCATGTGCTTGTGTCTTTTTAGTTAGGGCCCGTCCAGATGCATGGAGCTCTACAGTACGCAGCATTAGAGCGACATTGGAGAATTTTATTTTCAAAGCACTCTAACGGACCCAAACAAGGGCGCGCGCCTTGCGCTAAAGGGGGTGGGGGCGTTGAGGGGAGTGCGGCCGAGAGCAACCAAAGCGTTTCCCTTGCGGGAGCGAGCCAGGGGCACCATGTGTTTGCGATAACACATGGCGCTGCTCGCTCCCGCAAGGGAATCGCCAGACGTGCACGCGTTGCCATTTAAAGCAATGCAACGCGTGCACGTTTTTGAAAGCAAACCTGGAGCGATTTCTAAAGGTCTCTTTCCTATGCAACGCATGCGCGCTGCGTAGGCGAGACCTAAAAAGCATACTGTGCAACACTCGAAGTAAAGGGGCCAGTAGCCATGGAAGGATACAAATGACGACATGGCCGTCATAAGGAGGGACTAACAAGCCTAAAACCAATCGGAAGGCAGCATTTAAGACACAAGCCAATGAAAAAGATGGGCGGAGAGTGGGCGGAGCTTCCACGCAGCTTCCACTCCATTCTGAATACTGCATGCCTCGCAAAGCGAGCAGCGCATGCGCGCTGCCGCTATAGGCTCGACCTAACAAGGGGTTGCAAGAAAATTTACACTGTGTAAACTACTTGAATCTCCTTCTGCAGCACAGAATGAATATCACACTTGGGACTATTGTGATCAGCTGGCAGAAGAAGTGTGTTCACAGACATGTCGTCAAGATTTAATTACACTGCCATTGTTGCGGAGCAGCACTTTGAAGAAGTTGGCTGTGCAGTGTAGGCTATGTGTATATCCATTTGTTGGGAGGGAACAGTTGGCGCTGAATAGAGGCACAGCCGATAACAGCAAAGCAGGCAGAAAATAACCAGAGAGAGACAAGCTGCATCTCGAAGGTTTCAGTGACACATTGCGCACAGCCAGATGACTGGCCTGTGATTGAAAACTGTGCACCATCAACTGAGTGAGAGCGATGTCTTTATCTGCGCATTACAGAGTTTATTCTTATCATGGTTTTATCACGAAAGGCGTTGTTGAAAGTGCTGGACAATATGCTGGATGGGAAATGAGAGGCACGTGGCATCCTTGTGTTATTGCTGAATATTCATGGATCCTGTTTTTTCGAATAAAGCACGCAGACGTTTGATGATTTTGTTTTGAAACGTACTTCTTCCAGTCTTTTCTCTCGTGTTGGCAGCCCCGTGGTGGGAATCTGATTCCAACACCGTGTTATTTATTTTAAACATGTATAGAGTGTTACACCCTAAAAAGGGCTCCATACATTGTCCCGCGCACCTGTTCCAAGTCAGTAGGCATCAGCAAGAGGCTGCAGTCGGATATAAAAATCGCACAAAATGCTCGGAGATTGACGAGGTAGTTGGCTCTAGGCCTGGAAACTCGACGTTTGCCACAACTTCTAAAACATGTAATTGGCAGCATTTTTTAATGATGAGGCTGGGAAGTAACGAAACACAGAAGCCAAACACAACGGAATATAAAATAAGAGAAGCAATGTTAAAATGTACTTACCCATGTGCTGGCTCCGTGGCTCACCTCCTCCAGTCTTTGAATCCTGGTGCTTCAGTCCCTCGGCATCTGCAGAAAATCTCCACACCAATCCAGACGCTACTCTAAAGCTGCAGATGTTAGCAGCATGAGATCAGTGCCAGGATTGGCTGGAACGGGCTGCCTCGGCGCTCCAGCAGGCACAGGAGACCTGTGTCTGCTTTCCACCCAGCTGTCTGAGTCAGATAGGTGGAGAACTTTACACTGCGCCAGTCAGGCTGGCCGTCGCAAGACGGCCAGCAAAGTGACCTGCACATTGTAAACTGGTGGAGTGAGCACCTCTCCCCTACTGCCAGTCAGCAGCAGTAGACTCGCCCCCAAACACGGCTCAGCTGGGGAAAGGGAAAAATAAAATGATAATAAATGTATTTTATTACCATTTTAGTTTTCACCTTTACAGCGCTGGCAGCAGGGGGCAACGCTCCTCTGCCATAATAGAGGGGTCGCCGCTGTATGGCGATCTTGATTTCCGGAGGCAATTCCTTAACATCATTTAACATGATATCTCTTTCATCCTTAAGCAACCACGTCCCCAGCCAGGTATGTGAAAAATCTTGGATTTTGGCTAGATCTGGATCTATCTTCAGACACTCAAATTGATAAAACCCAGACTAAGGGCCAGATGTACAACCACTTTTATCGGTCTTAAATGGAAAATCAGGCCATTTGCTACTGCTAAAAAGGGTTGTAGCATGTACGAACCCTATTTTGAAAGGCGGTAACATATTACCGACTCACAAAATAGGGTTTGCAATTCGCTATTTGGAAGGGGTGTGCCAAGGGCACCCCTTCCTATTAGCATGTTGCAGGGGCATGCATGATTGTTTTTCGACCGCAAATATGATGGCAACACAATCACAGTGCAAAAACAACAGTTGATGGACAGAATGCAGAACAATGTCATACATTCACCCCAGTACAGAGATCTGGGCCTAAATCCATCGTTTTTTTCTCACCATGCCATTCCAGTTTGAACCCAGCCATATGCAAATCAGTCTTGACCCTGTGCCGCATGGGAACAGTCCAGCCCGAACTCCCAAGCCAGGTCCTCCCTGGACTGGAAACAAGCATCCTAGGACCGGTTTCGGGTTTTACCCCTCTTCAGCCAGGATAGCTTGATTCCAGTGGCATGGAGAGCACGGGACCCACGTCTGGGCATACCCGTCCCACTCGGGGTGACAAATGCAAAAACAACAGTTGATGGACAGAATGCAGAACAATGTCATACATTCACCCCAGTACAGAGATCTGGGCCTAAATCCATCGTTTTTTGCTCACCATGCCATTCCAGTTTGAACCCAGCCATATGCAAATCAGTCTTGACCCTGTGCCTCATGGGAACAATCCAGCCCGAACTGCCAAGCCAGGTCCTCCCTGGACTGGAAACAAGCATCCTAGGACCGGTTTCGGGTTTCACCCCTCTTCAGCCAGGATAGCTTGATTCCAGTGGCATGGAGAGCACGGGACCCACGTCTGGGCATACCCGTCCCACTCAGGGTGACAAATGCAAAAACAACAGTTGATGGACAGAATGCAGAACAATGTCATACATTCACCCCAGTACAGAGATCTGGGCCTAAATCCATCGTTTTTTGCTCACCATACCATTCCAGTTTGAACCCAGCCATATGCAAATCAGTCTTGACCCTGTGCCTCATGGGACCAGTCCAGCCCGAACTGCCAAGCCAGGTCCTCCCTGGACTGGAAACAAGCATCCTAGGACCGGTTTCGGGGTTTCACCCTCTTCAGCCAGGATAGCTTGATTCCAGTGGCATGGAGAGCACGGGACCCTCGTCTGGGCATACCCGTCCCACTCGGGGTGACAAATGCAAAAACAACAGTTGATGGACAGAATGCAGAACAGTGTCATACATTCACCCCAGCACAGAGATCTGGGCCTAAATCCATCGTTTTTGCTCACCATGCCATTCCAGTTTGAACCCAGCCATATGCAAATCAGTCTTGACCCTGTGCCTCATGGGAACAGTTCAGCCCGAACTGCCATGCCAGGTCCTCCCTGGACTGGAAACAAGCATCCTAGGACCGGTTTCGGGGTTTCACCCTCTTCAGCCAGGATAGCTTGATTCCAGTGGCATGGAGAGCACGGGACCCACGTCTGGGCATACCCGTCCCACTTGGGGTGACAAATGCAAAAACAACAGTTGATGGACAGAATGCAGAACAGTGTCATACATTCACCCCAGTACAGAGATCTGGGCCTAAATCCATCGTTTTTTGCTCACCATGCCATTCCAGTTTGAACCCAGCCATATGCAAATCAGTCTTGACCCTGTGCCTCATGGGAACAGTCCAGCCTGAACTGCCAAGCCAGGTCCTCCCTGGACTGGAAACAAGCATCCTAGGACCGGTTTCGGGGTTTCACCCCTCTTCAGCCAGGATAGCTTGATTCCAGTGGCACGGAGAGCACGGGACCCACGTCTGGGCATACCCGTCCCACTCGGGGTGACAAATACAAAAACAACAGTTGATGGACAGAATGCAGAACAATGTCATACATTCACCCCAGTACAGATATCTGGGCCTAAATCCATCGTTTTTTTGCTCACCATGCCATTCCAGTTTGAACCCAGCCATATGCAAATCAGTCTTGACCCTGTGCCTCATGGGAACAGTCCAGCCCGAACTGCCAAGCCAGGTCCTCCCTGGACTAGAAACAAGCATCCTAGGACCGGTTTCGGGGTTTCACCCCTCTTCAGCCAGGATAGCTTGATTCCAGTGGCATGGAGAGCACGGGACCCACGTCTGGGCATACCCGTCCTACTCGGGGTGACAAATGCAAAAACAACAGTTGATGGACAGAATGCAGAACAATGTCATACATTCACCCCAGTACAGACATCTGGGCCTAAATCCATCGTTTTTTTGCTCACCATGCCATTCCAGTTTGAACCCAGCCATATGCAAATCAGTCTTGACCCTGTGCCTCATGGGAATAGTCCAGCCCGAACTGCCAAGCGAGGTCCTCCCTGGACTGGAAACAAGCATCCTAGGACCGGTTTCGGGGTTTCACCCCTCTTCATCCAGGATAGCTTGATTCCAGTGGCATGGAGAGCACCGGACCCACGTCTGGGCATACCCGTCCCACTCGGGGTGACAAATGCAAAAACAACAGTTGATGGACAGAATGCAGAACAATGTCCAACACAATCACAGTTACCACAAATTTCAAATTGATGGTAAGCCAGTCGCAAAGGGGACGGGGTACTCAGGAGACCCCTTCCCTATTGTGTTTGGCAGCAAAAGTATTTTTTAAGAGCAGGCAGTGGTCCCACAGACCACTGCCTGCCCTTAAAAAATGAAACGAAAACTTTTCATTATTTTCTTTTAAATGCATCCTGTTTTCCTTTAAGGAAAATAGGCTGGATTTGAAAAAAAAAAAGTTGTTTATTTAAAAAGCAAACACAGACATGGTGATCTGCAGTCTCCAGCAGGCCACCATCCCTGTTGAATTGCCCATTCCCATTGGGTCTTAAATTGCGACCTGCCTCATGAATATTGATGAGGCAGGTCATTTGCAATCCCATTTGGAATTGCTAAATGTGTATGTGACACATTAGTACATTCCGTTTTGCGAGTCACAAAATAATCGCAATTTGTGACCCACAAAACGGAATGATCGTACATCTGGCCCCATGTACTTTGTCATGATGAGGAGCTTGAAGAAATCCTTATTCTTCTCCTGTGGGATAATCGGGTGATGTTCCCCAGTGTTTCCATCCCCCCATTTATATTATGGAAATGCCCTCTACCTAGGTACTACCAAGGCCTACCAAAATATCATATTGCTGAAGTGCAGCATATTCAAAATATGGCTGTTTGGCTGATTTCAGGGCTCCTTAAATTTGATCATGTATTGGAAGCACGCCCCTCCCTCCACGGGATCCCGGTGAAACAACAAATTCAGTACAAGTTACTCTGCATGATGCATCGGGTGCACTACAATACTGGCCCAAAACAGATATTAGCTCTGGTCACTTAACATGCACCTGCCAGAGCCCTGAGGTCTTGACCTTTGACACTCTTGAAGTTGCGTTGTTATCAGTGAAAGTGCCTTTGGGCACATCACTTTGGAATAACAGGCCTTTCAAAGTACACCAAACCAATTCCAAATGAAAACAGTTCTGTTCTGCTTACTTCTTTTTCTCTCTTTCTCTCTCCAGTTAGTCCCTGGCTGTCCTGTTGCCATGATGCCGATGGGAGTTTGTATGCTTAAGAAATAAATAAACAAATAAATAAACTTCTGAATTTTGAACCATTCACATCCATGACACCGAATGCGTCAACTACAAGGCTGAGTCGGTGTTTGCATAAACACGTGTCAAAAGGGAGAACACATCATTTGCAACTCAATCTGTTGATTCGGTCAAAAATACGGAATATGTCTAAACAACCATGAAAAGGTTAATTCAGTTTGCTTGTTTTTTTTGACTTTACATCATATTAAAAAAAGCAAATTCGACTATTTAACTTCCTGATGGGAAACACCAGTAAAGGCCTTTCTCAGGCCAGAAGGCTGTCAATGAGCCTTTCAAATGAGCACAAGGCAGGGAAGGGACACAAACGTCTTTGCAAATGCTGTACTTGAAATATGTTCCAGACAGAAAGTTTAAAAATAAATACATTACTTTCGACATCTGTTCTCAAAGAGGGATTTCTTCCAAGTGGGTTTACCGAGGACTGTATAGAAAGAGCTTAGTCAAAACATATCAACTTCTTAATTTCTGGTGAAGAACCTCTATTTTAAAATGTCGTTAGTGCGCAGTTCATGTTTCTGAGTGTTTCAGTCTTATCTCAGTTTGTTTTTTTGGACAGAAAAACCATCCCTGAATTCTCACTTTCGTCCAAAACGCCTGTCATTATTGCCACTATGATCACCAACATCGGTGTCTACATCGTCGCCACCAAACTTGAGAAGGAATGTGGCCTTTCCACCACTTGACCACATATAGATGTCATTCGAAGAAGATCTGGAAGATATTGGATAAAGGACGCATAGGCTTCAGCTGAGCTTTACTTTACCAGAGTTGCTATAGGCAGAGACCTGCACAAACCACTACTACCACGTTAGATGATGAAGTGGAGAAAGCTAATGGAAAGGGGTGTACAAAATAGCCTTTGTATTATTGAAAAGCACAAGAAAAAGGTGATAAAGACGAGTCACAGAAATTGCCGCTTCATGTTAAAGTCTATGATTTCCAATGAAAGTCTATGTGCAAAATAGACTATGTTCAAACCCTTTGCAAATAAGACCAATGGCCAGTTGTATGAAGATTTTTTCAGATCACAAACGGCCCGCTTCGCCGAATCGGGCCTTTAGCGACCTGAAAAAAAGCATTTTTAAATGTACAAAGCCCTATTTGCGATTCAGTAAGCTATTACCAAATTGCATTTGGGTTTGCGCATCGCTATAAGGAAGGCGTGTGCCAAGGGTGTCCTTTCCTAATAACCAGTTGCAGGAGCATGTATGAATGTTTTGTGACCGGGAATGTGGTCGCAAAACAATGGCAACTTCAAGTTGGTGGTAACCCGTTCGCAAACGGGAAGGGGTCCACAAGGTACCCCTTCCCCTTTGTAAAAGTGGGCACCAACATTTTTTTATAGCAGGCAGTGGTCCCAAAATGGTAGCTTTTCACCTTTCTTTTTGAAATGCATCCCATTTTCCTTTAAGCAATTTTGCTTTATTTAAAAAGCAATCACACACATGGTGGTCTGCTCACCCCAGCAGGCCGCCATCCCTGTGATTGTAGCCATTCACAATGGGTCACAAATTGCGACCTGCCTCATGAATATTGATGAGGCACGTGCATTTGCAACCCATTTGGGAGTTGCTAAATGTGTCCCAGACACGTTAGTACATTTCATATTGCGAGTAACAATAAATGCAAATTAGAGACTCGCAAAATCGCATGGTTGTACATCTGGTCCCAAGGGCCTCATTTAGGGCTATGGTGGGAGGCCATGGTGGGGTAGGTCATTTCCTAAGCCATGCTGCTGGACTACTGCCCATCATATTTTGAGATATCCACCAGCCTTGCGGAGATCCCTGGGTCTTTAGAAGAGTTGCCATCACAGCGACTCCTGTGAAGGCACCCTGGGCCAGATTTAGAGTTTATGGGACAGTGTATTCCAGCACAAATGTGGCAGAGTACTTTTATCGATGTAATATCCATATGTGTCAAACTTGATTGACACATATATAGTCACCTCTGAAATTCGCAATGCAAACTGTGGGCCTTGATCCACCCTCTCCCCACCCATTCTGTGGGGCTTCCTACTGCATACTTGTGCTAAGTTCTGGTGTACAATTTTACAGTAAACATTTATGCCTGACAGGTATACTTTAGTGGATAGGAGTAAATGTCAGCTGTTTGGACCATAAATGTATTTGTACGGCCATAAATGGCTTTGTGAATCCGATGATTTTCACCCCTTTGACACTTTTTTTTAAATCATTAGCATGGATGTGATATAAACCCAAACAACAATAAATACTGCCAGATTATTCTAAGAATTCTCAAACGGTGTTGGCATAAGTTATACATCTTTCCTGGAAACGATGGATAACAGCTATCTTCTTCTTGAAAATATTTTAAAGAAACCCACTCGCAGAGTCAGAGGTCAGTATTTTCTCAAAAATACTCAATTGAAAAATAATTTACTAACAATAGGATAAAATCGGCAGGTAAATGGCTGCCACTGCTCCCCCCGTGATACATAGGACAAATTACAAGTTTTGCAATTTTTTAATCTGCCATCTATGAACCCATTTCAATCAGGCCACCCAGACGTCTCAAAGAACATCCCTTCTTCATGTTTACAGCAAGGTGACCCATAGACAATATCCAGTAGTTCAGGACAGAATTATTTCAGAGGTAAAAGGTTATTTCTACACATAACCCCCTCGCCCTTTAACCAAAGTCTTCCACAAGGTTCCAAAATAACTATACTAGTGTAAGAAATTGACTCACATTATGCCAGATGCCATAACTCACCCGCAGTGGGTCCCAAACACTGAAACTACTTCGAAGGGGGACTATGGTTCTGTTACTAGAAGAGTGAACACTGTATCATTCTACTGGATAACTATCATTCTAATGAAGCAGAAGGTCTTGTAATATGAAATGTGTGCATGGATAATAAGGGGACAGGTTTTTACTCAAATGATGCTGGACTGTCAATGAAGCTTGCTTCATTATGGAGTCTGCTCCTCACTGTGGTCCATTGTCCATCGTGATCTCTTCGTCCTGCGGTCTTCGGATGGCTGTTAGGAGCGTGAGCAATGTATCCTCTTTATTAATTGGATAGATGGGCATGTATGTTATTTAGTGCATTGCCTGCATGATTTAGGAGCAGTACATGTCCCAGTGGTGTATGCTCTTGTTTACTTGCAATCACTTGCTGGCTTATACTTCATATCAGAGATGGCTTCAAGCACTACTCCTTGTTTACATTAAGGAAGTCACAGTTCCCATCGTTTCTCGCCCTCTTGGTGACGTGTAACATGTGTATGATTAGCAGACCATCTCATGTAGTCCACATGACCTAGATCGTAGTGACGTGGACGACAATGTCCTCGTTTTCGTGGATAACACAGTGCCCTCTACTAGACACCGAAACACAAAACACTCAGTCAAATAATCTTTATTCGGCTTACTTGCAGCCATAAAAGAATACATCCAAAGATTAAAAATATTTAAGATATAAAACCAGCAATGTATGATAGACTTCTTGACAACAGCAATTCATAATCAGCAAAGTAACAGTGATAAGTTGAATTAATATTCCAACAAATAGCCGAAACACAAAACACTCATTCTGCCTTCACCATTGAGGATAGAGAGATGCAGCTGTCTCCTTCAAGCGCATGGACTGCACATGAAGGGAAAAGAGCCACAATAAAGGCAAGATGTCAACAGCGTTGTGTTTTAACCGTAAATGAGTGGGCTTTTGACATTTATTCTTTCCAGGGTTGGTTTATTGGTCCTCAGCATTTTACCTCCCACCCAAGTTCCCAAGGAGTACGCATTGTAGCTCCACTTGGTGAGTGACTCATCAGAGAGTGACATCTTGCTTTGCTTCAGGGAATTGATGTGACTTCACTAATGACTATGCATGTAGACTCTCCAAGAATACGTGTGTGTGTGTCAATGATGCAAAGTGGCAATTGGCCCCTTAATGATATGTAGCATGCCCTGTGACCATGATCTCACTCATAGGACCACTGCTTGGGTGATTATACGTATGTTGTTTTACAGGCTAACTAAGAATAGCAAAAAACAACAATCGAAATGCTTTGTCTTCAGGTTTTGTACAATGATTATCCTCGTTTGGTGTTTCAATCCATTAGACACATTCTAAAGAATAGAATTTCTTTTGACTATTTGACCACATAAGGGCCCTATTTACGAGAAACTAACGCAGTGTGGTGCCGCAAGTCGTTTTGCTGCGCCGCACTGCGTTAGTTTCGAAGCACAGGGATGTGACATATATACAACAATATGTTGCATCTCTGTGCTTTTCCCTGCGCTGGCGCACAAACTGCTGCCATGCGCTGGTGCAGGCACCATTGTACCATGGTGCAAGGATGCCTATATCGTGGGGAAATTGTTTTTGTGTAGGAAGGCTCACCTTCCTGCACAAAAACAATCAATTGAGGTGATTTCTTCTTCCAAAAATTCTCCTCGTTGAGCCTTGCTACGCCAACCCTGGGATGGCATAGTATTCTGACGCATTTCCAGGTTTACGATTGCTCGTAAATCTGGAAATGCATCAGTGGACATGGGTGTTGTGTGGGAACATCCACAGCAACACCCATGTAATGCCCCTAACACGCAAAGTGTTGCGTGAAAAGGGGCGATATTTACAAGCACACGTAAAACCACACAAGGTGGCTTTACGTGTGTTTGTAACTATCACGCAGCAGGTTGCGCTGCCGGTGCGTCACGCAACGTGACGCACCGGCGGCTCAAGGGGCTTGTAAATAAGTCCCCTAGTGTCTAGACCTGACAACTTTTCCGGTCCTTAACAGGCCTAAAATACGGTAAAACAAGTCGAATTCATCACACTCATGAAGGGTCGTAATAGTCCTCTCTGTTTTGAATCTTTTTTTAGGGAGTTCCTAGTAGAGAATCGTTTACTTAACACTACATAACACCAACCCAAAAATATGCAATTATAAAAAGTCTGGCCTACTGGCTTTGTTAGGAGTATTCACAACTTTAAAATCAGGCCTACAGCAATTAACAATAAATATACCATTATATACCATAAGCCAATTACCTTTACCCCAGCAATTATGACACCGGTCAATCATGGGCAGAACTATAGGCATTAACAGCATGCTATTACTGACAAAAGAAACTAGCATAAGTAAATGCAATAGGTTTTGCTTATGTGATTAATACAATTTTTTGGTTGTTGTAAGTTTTAGCTTGGTGAGCAGTTGTGCAATATAAGTTACTGAAATTCCATAAAAGTGTTATGACTTGTTTATTGAGAAAGCCAAAATATTGTGCAGTAACTGGTGGTAATAATGGGGGGAGATTAGCCAAAGTGGAGGATAAAGAAAAAAAAAACATTGCAGAAGGCGATTCGTTCTGCCCTGTTTACTTTGAAACCCCTGGTTCCTATGACGCAATAACTTCTGAGGAAAAGACTAACGCATCGTAAGGTCTGTACACATTCTGTATCACAGTAACATCGACACGTAAAGGTCACATATAGAATAAAATGCCAGTTCCAGATTTTTTACGAGGACTTGTTCTTCTAAGCATTACTGCATCCCCTTATGTACGCCATCTGAAAGCCCTCGACTTAGATAACCATTGACGCTGTTGCCTACGGTCGCATCTCAGCGCCACCGATTCGCTTTGCCATCTGCACAAATCCATCTCTTTAACTGCACACCCAGGGCCGGACTGGCCGTAGTGGGCATCAGGCGTTTCTCCGGTGGGCCGCCAGGGTGGGGGTCGGTTTTAGACCCCTGGGGGGCCGGTCTTGTTACGGGGGCCGATATTGGCCAATATCGGCCCCCAGCAACAAAAACAGCACCAAGCTTTCCGCAAGCACTGTTCCCCCCCACCCTCTCCCTCTGGGCCGGCTGAGCACTTTGCCAGGGCCGGTTTTGGTTCCCAGTTTGGCCCTGTGCACACCTAATCACTAGGCCTCATTTACTGCCCCCGAGGAATGCACAGACATTGCCGAGGAAATGAGAAGTAAGACATAAAGAATGCACTCTCCAGGGCTTTAAGTGGGATGAAAAAACTGGGAGGTCTCTCAAAGGGGCGTGGCTGATGTAGTTAAGGGCGTGGCGTAAACACGTAAGCGAAAAATCTGTGCTTAGCATAGTGTGCTGCCCAACTGGTAATTTGCTGCTTCTATCATTGCATCCAGATATATAACACAACTAGTAACATTACACCTACAAGCCAGGACAATTGTCTTGGTTGTCAGTTGCATAAGATAAATAAGCACCAACTACGACTTTGTTGAATATAACATTGAAAATGCTTCAGTTCTGAAATTATGAGACTGTGAAAGAACGGTAACGAGTCTCTCTGAAGTTACATCAAAGTCAGTGAAGGGTGGTACTGCTACAGAGGTGAAGATTTTTGTTTTCATCCTGAGGGTTAGGGCAAAAATGGAGAGCCCGATAGAGACCCGTCTTGGCACCTGCTTTTTAGAACTGCCAGTGCTGAGCACCTGCAGGACCCGGCCCACTTAAAGCCCTGCACTTCTTACATGTGAATGCTGCTGACATCCACAAATTACTCAGGCGATATATTCAGCACTCCGTCTATCTCACAAGCTGCTCAAATGCCGGACATATCCCCATCTTAAAAGGATTAAACGCTCTGTGCTCTTGAAAAAAGTGTGAATCCACCTCAGAAGAATGAAGGTCCATGGGTGCAGAAAAGAATGGGGAGGTGGTTGAAGCAATGCACCTGGACCTGGCTCTGGCGAGGGCCTTTCTTCGGCCTGATAGTCCTTAAATTGGTGGGTGAGGAGTGGGGAGAGTAAGATTTGCTGACTTGGGCCTATTGGTTCTGAGTGGGTCGCAGGCCGGGGGAGAGGGTCTTCCCTGCACCTGACGGTCCATGGCTGTTTGAGGGGAGGAGGGCTTGGAAGAGTGGGGCTAGCGAGTGTCTCCCAATGGTCGGGGTAGAGAGGGGTTTCTGGGGTCTGATGAGTTGAGGTGGATTTTTGGTGTTCAGGTAAGGGGTTCCTTTGTACTGGTAGCACTTCAGACTTTTGGGTTTGGGTGGAGCGGGCTGCAGAGACTTGGCAGTATCTTGTCCATCATGCCTCGACTTTCCATGGTATCGCATAACCCTTGGGTGATGAAGGTTATGGGTGCTGAGAGGGCTTTCCCTGGTCTGTTTCCCCGTCAGTGGCCGTAGGACACTGGCCCTTATTGCAAATAGTTTTCCAGGTTCTGACTTCTTTGGGTAGAGAGAGGACCCGGTGCTTGGTTGCAAAGATAGCTTCCCAGGGCATGATTTCCCAGTGGACGGATGGGAGACACGAGACCGAGGTGTATATAAGGTCTTTCTAGTGTCTACCTTCCCATGGGTGGGCAGAGTACCATAAGCCTGTCTACAGATATTACCTGGGTCTGAATTACCACTGGGTAGTCAGAGGGCGCTGGGCCTGGGTATACAGAGAGAATTTCTGGCTCTGACTGTCCTCGGGTAACAGAGATCCCTGCCGTCGGTGAAGTCACATCTTACCTGGTTCTTAGGATGAGAGCTGGCACGCGCCCAGGAGCCTCCAGCTGACGACTGAGATGCTCTGCGTACCTGGGTATGTATTCACTAGTAATGAGATCTCAGGTGGGAGGGCGCGGCAGTGTCATAACTGGGAACCTGACATTCTCGGGGGAGGGCTAGGGAAAACCTTCACCAATCTTGCTAGCAAGAGAGGCGAAGGATTAAGGTGAGTGCTGTGCAGTTTGCAGAGCTACTCATTGAACTAACGGCAGGTCCTGACTCACCCAATATGTCTAACTCTACACAAAATTCAGGCAGCAATACTTAGTAAAGCGACTCAGTGTGCGGAGAGCTGCCTTTGAATTGTAAGTCTGAGGTTTGAATTTCCTTAAGGGCTTACTCAGCTTTACATCATGCCAGGGTCAATGGAACGGTACCATTGATTTGGGTAATTGTCAAAGCAACGAAAAACTTTTCACAACGGTCGATGCTTTTACTTTACGTCCATTAACGAAGCTTTCATTAGAGATGGACAGGCACCAAGTTGATATACCGAGCCGCGCCCATTTCGAAGCTGGGCCATCAAAAGATCCTTCAAGTATATCCAGGGCTCGAGTCGGGGTACCACGCGGGTGGACGGCGTCCCCCCACCTATTTTACCGGGTGGACGCCGTCCCCCCTGCCCAAAAGCTGGCCGCATTGATGGCTTCACCAACGTGAAGGAGCTGTATGGAAAGATTGCCGAGGCTTTCAAGATTCCCCTCTCGGAGGTGCGTATACTTTTACCACTAAGTATGGTGGGTCATGGATTACACTGGGAAGGAGCATGGCAGCTGCCAGAGGGCACATGGTGGTTGCGGGTGTACTAGGCTACAAGAAGGCCCCTTAGGAAAGAGTGATCTGTGGCCAATGGCCAGCGCCTGATCTGGTGAATGTACTGTAGATTTTGGGAGAGCTGAATTGTATCTCCGGGGACTTCTGGCGTTTGCAGCCCTGACAATCACGAAGCATCAAGGGTTAGACTAACCCCTGCCCAAAAGCTGGACTTTCAATGATGGCGTTACTTGCCCGCACGGCCGCCCCGTTGATCTCCCAAGTACAGGGCTGGCTGTCAATCTTGTGTAGCGCGCGAATGCGCTACCTATCAAAATTCTGCTTTGCCCATTGAACCTGCCCCCATCACCTTTCGTGACGTCACTTCCTGTGACACCACCTAACTTGGAGCGTCCCGCCACTTCTTTTTTGAGGACTTGTGCCCTGAGTATATCTCACATTAAATGACATTTAAAGATATGATAAGGCTGCTTAAAATTATAAACAAGTTAATTTTTTGTGTGCAGAACTGACTGGGCTGATTTACTCGCAGAGGCTCCCAATTTTTGCAATTAAGGACATCGAGTTACTGTGACACAAAGTAGTTTGCCCAGGATCACACAGAAGGCTGATGTATAATGCCACAATTGCAGCATAGGTTCCAGTAACGCAGCTTACAGTTCAGTCATAGGAGCTGCTTCTGTCTCTATACGTGCAGTAAAGTACTTAATACAAAATCATTCTCAACAAGAAAACTGATGGGAAAATATATGCACCGATGTTTACCAACATGTTATTAAAGGGGAATAAACGGTACAGGAGGGGAACAGCCAACGGTGTGGGCAAAGAGCTGGCACCCAGGAAAGGCTGCACAACCATGGAGAGTGGAGGGGGTGGGGCAAAGTGCCCATTTGATGCATATGATCAAGCCCGAGGATCTGGCTCTCCGCTGTCCCCCACAACAATAACCGCTGTGCAGCAATCCAATTAAAGAAGTTCTACCCATCAAAGGGACAAGGGGCGATGTGAATGAGTACTTGGTTCACGGGAGCCTGATAAGAGAAAACACACAAGGAACACAGGAAAAGAACGCCTGCAACCAATAGAAAAGAGGAAAAGAAAAAATAACATGCACACAGACCAATTAGATGGGAAGGCGGGATATAAGCCCCTTTTAAGATATATTTTATACAATAGATTTCACAAGCATAGTGCAAGTGCTGTGCAGGCAAAACCTAATAAAGGCTAGAGGATGTGGTGTAATGGTCAGAGCTGCCGACGTTGGACCTGGGAAACCAGGTTAGAGTCTCGGGTTGGCTTAACGTCCTGTGATGCTGGGCAAATCACTTTATCTCCCTGTGCCTACCAAAAATCAATATGTCCAACTGTAATGCAACTGTAAAGTGCTCCAATACCTTAGGGTCGAATTTGCACTATATAAAAAGTGCACAAAAAAAACACACTTGTACCACAATGTGCATTTCCAATTTTGCAGCCAGGCAGCCTCCCATAATCCATAATACAAGGGGTCAGAGCTACAAACAATTTGTGTCTGGTTTGAGTTACCTTTCTAAAGCAGACCCAACTCAAAATCCAGGTTTGGTATTTACAAACCAACGCAAATGGTGATTTGCATTGATTTTTAAACAAAAGTAATGCAACACTGAGCAATGTGCTGCCTTGTGTTACTTTGCTTCTATGGGTAGTGCATGGACGTTCCTGAGCATCCACCCATGAATTTACACAAATCCATCTCTACAAAGAATTGTACACATAGATTTGCGTGAAAATCCTATGCCTCCCTGAGACTGACGTAATGGGGAGAAATATTTTTATTTCTCCTCAGTTTTTCCTCTTTGCATGTGTGCTATAGTCTGCAGCACACATACAAAGTGGAAATTGCCTTAAAGCCCAGTTTTTGTGTTGGAAGGAAGTGCTTCCTGCACAAAAACTATGCTGACCATAACGCAGACACCCTTGCGCTATGTAGCAAGGGTTCCTGCATTGGTGCATGGCTGCTGATAGCGCTCCAGCACCGGGAGAGAGCAGAACTGTGCCTCTTCTTTGTAGATATGGCGCAGTTTCTGCTCTCTCCAGTTCATGCAGCACAGCACCTTTGCTTGCTGCCCTGCGTTGTGTGAACTCTTTGTAAATCTGGACCACAGTGTCAAGGACTTCCGAAGCAACACAAAAGTTCAGCTCTGGCAGTGACTTATCACAACATCCCAGCTTCTCATGGAGTCACTAACTCTTCCCCTGGGAAACCTGTAGGGGCACATTTTAGTATAGGTGCACACAACAACTTCAGGTGGCCCCAGAACTGAAGTAAAGCTATGTGAATGCTCCTTGCTCTTCAGGGAGCACAGCGGAGCAATACACACATTTTTACCAAGCCCCAAGTGTATGGCATAGGCTGCTAAACACTAATATTTTTGTTTCTTTTTTATTTTGTCAGCTTGGCCAATTGTGTTAGTGCTTGTGCTCTTGCCCCTCCATGGGGTACTGTGCATACAAGAGGGAAAGGTGCTGCACGATGGACCCTGCTTTTCCGCTCTCCCCACTATCCCATGCTTCGCCTCTTGTGAGTCATGGCGCCTCCCCTCACTCAACAATGGTAATACATTTTTCTTTCCTGTGATGCAGAGCCCAGTAGTATTGACTTTTTCCAGCTGCGGCCGCTGCAGGTAAGAGCGGTGGGCGGGGGGCCAGGTGAGGGGTTTCGAGAGACGACCAAGAGGGAAAATTAATTATTTATTTAATTTTCCCTCGTGGTCGTCTCTCGAAATCACCCCTTACCTGGCCCCACTGCCCCTCCGCTCTTACCTGCAGCGGCCGCGGCTGACTTTTTCCTCCACCTTATCATATCGCCTACATACATATTTTCAGTCACAGCTAACAAATCAAGGGGGTCATTACAATAGCGGGCGGATCGCCACCGTCCGTATGGCGGTGGCGATCCGCCCGCTATTTCCCTCCACCCGCCACACATTTACCCCCCGCCATATTACTATGGCGGGGGACCCCGGCGGACGGTAAAACCGTCCGCCGCTTTTCCGCCGGTCGACTCGTCAACCGGCGGAAAAGGGGCATTATATGGTGGCGGTGTCTGCAAGACACCGCCTTCCATATTACGATGTAGGCGGAGAGGTGCCTTTTCATGGCGGCATTACCGCCATGAAAAGGCATGCGGTATTCGCATTTGGGGGCACGTTGCGGGCCCCCAGGATGTTGGGGGGGTGGGGGGTGCACATGGGGGATACCTATGGTACCCCCCTGCATTTGAATGCACAAGGTGGCAGGCACCGCCCGGTGCCTGTCACCCTGTGCATGCAAATGCACAACATGCATTTCCAGCATTGTGGCGGGCGGTGCTGTGAGCACTGCCCGCCACAATGCTGAGTATGGGGGATGCGCCCGCCAGTGTGGCGGGCGCATCCTAATTAGAATAGCGGGACCGCCGCACATGTGGCGGGCGGTCCCTTTCTCCGTTGCGATGGCGGGCGGACTTTGTCCGCCCGCCATCGTAATGGACCCCCAAAAGTTATTTATTATGAAGATCTAGGTATGATAAAAAGGTGGATGAAAAAATGCTTCCGCTTCCAATCAGAGTTTTCTATATTTTTAAATGTTTACCCTTTAATTCTTTGTGGACTCAGGTTTGGATATGTTTCATGAATTAACTGTACAAAAGAATAGCCCTTCAAAGGCTGCTTCATGCCCAATTGTAACACATACATCTTGAAAACTACTAAATGGATTTACACCAAATGGGCAAAAGGGCCTATTGCAGTAAATATTTTTTCTTCATGGCTCACATGGTGCATCAGTTTGACAGATTTTACTGCCGTGCACAGCAAAATATATTAAGGGACTTAAAATGGGAAATGCTACTTTTGGATCACACATTTCAAAATAACTGTCCCTTCTTGAAAAATTTGCATGAAACTAGGAACAAGAAAGAGATCTGGAAATGTCAAGCAAGAGTCAAATTTCATGAACATTTTATCAAATGACAGCAAAGTTAATAAATCAAAGAATCGATTTCCTATGCTTGTGAGTCTACAGAGAGCTGCTAAATTATTTTTGGAATTGAGAATAATCAGGTCAAAAGACACAGATAAGAACTTGTCATGGCAATGTCGGCAGCAATACATGGCAAAGGTTCTGAAATTTAATACTCTTCATTCATGTCCTTGTTCCTACTGAACAATCTCTCACTTATGATTGCTCGTGGTCGATTAAGGAATGTTGGTCCACATGTACGAACCAAAAAATGTGCGATTCCCTAATTGCGAATCCAAGTGAATCACAATTTGGAAATCTCAAATTGGTATGTACAAAAGATGTGACTGCCAAAATTGCGAGCTGGTAACAAGTCGCCTCGCAATTTGCGTGTTTGCGAATTTTGATTTCCTAAATTGCAAATTAACCTTTTACAGCTGATCGATTAGCAAATAGCGAATGCGTCACAAATAGCAACCAGGACTGAAAATCAGGTAACAAACACATCCTGGTCATGGGTAATCACCCCTGAACCAGGAAGTGCCTCACAGGAGTGTAGGAGGAGTCTATCTGGCATACAGAGCAGAGACCAAACAATCTGAAAGGAGCAACTGCAGCCATGGTCAGCCAAACATCATAAAAAACTACTGCAGGGAGGAAGAGAAAACTTACATTTGCAGAGAAGGAGTTAGAGATACTCACACAGGAGTGCTGTGAGCACCATGCTGTCCTATTTGGGAGGGCATCAATGACTGTGCCAGAATCTCCAATGAAGAAAATTTGGCAGGAAATACAGGCCATTAATGCAATTGCAAAAACAATGCAATTGGAGTTAGCCACCGCTCCATAGATGAAATACACAAGAGGTGGTATGACCTCAGGTCGTGGACCAAGGAATAGGTGGCAGAGAAACTGAAGGAGTCACAGGAAACAGGTGGCAGCCCACCCACAGTACCTCCACCCACTGCACTAGAGACTATGGTGGAGACCACACTGGAGCAGGAGGCTGTTGTGGATGTCGGGGACCTTGACACTTCAGCACCAGGATCCTCAAAAAGTAAGTGTCACATATTACCTTTTTACACATCTCAGAGCACAACTCCATGCACACACCTACAGAGTCCAGCAGCATGCATTGCATCGGACAGTAGTACTCCAAATTGCAACTGTAGTGGAAGTATAGTGCATTATGGGTAATGTAGCCCAGGAGTCAGCTTAGGAGTCAAATGTAACTTGTTTGCGCTACACATCATATAGGTTATTAAAATGTATCTCATATGTCCCACATCTCTCCCTCAGGTACATAGTGAGGACACCAGTGTGGAGGGAGTGGATGATGCCAACATGGCAATAGAGAAACTGATCCCCATAGACAGTCAAGACAGCAACACCCCACCGCAGCATTGCGCTGTGTCAGTGTCAGCAGAGCCTGCAGCAACGGACGGCAAAGATGTCCCTCTGCCACAAAGTCCGATATCACCAAGTCTGAGTCAACACTAGCAGGTTGGAGGGCGTGAGCACAAAAGACATTGTGAGGGACGTGATGCTGGTGAGGATGATGGCAGCCCTCAATTGTTTCTTAGCCTAGAGGCATCCCTTCTCCAGAATCAACGCCTGCAAAATAAGCAGTTGAGAATTATGAATAGGAACATGCATCATGTGCAGCAGAGCGTTACTCTGGGCTTTGCCAGTTTAGGGACACATATAGCCACAATGAATGACAACATAGTCAACCTCATCACTGCCATACAGGACTTATGCCATGAAATGGTGGCGGACCATGTCCATCAGAGGCGTTGTGATCGCAGTGCTGCTGCAAGAATGGACTCGCTAATTCGATCCATAGGCAGTTTGGCCACTTCTACTACCTGTTCGATGTGTCAGAACGAGTAAGAAAAATCACTTGTTTTCTGGAAACAATTGCAATTTATTCCGTAGTGCTTTGAGACAAAGGAAAAACATTTAGCAGCCAACACGTGTTTCGCCCCTTACACTGGCCATCTGGTCTGGGGCTTCCTCAGGGCTGTACAATTAAAACAAGTGTGTAGTGATTGTGCAGTGAGCACATAATGGAAGTTCCACAGTTCCAGTAGTGCAGAGATAGAGGGTATGTGATTAGGTCCAACCCGGTGGGGTGGTGTGAGAAGGGTATGCAAGAAGAATGAGATAAAATAGGTGAAAAAAATAGGGGAAAAAAGAGAGAGGAAAGAGTGGAAAAATTGAAAAACAATGGAAGTAATCAATAGAGAGGAGAAAAGGAGGGTTAAAGTATCAGGGTAGAAGGAAGTAAGGAGACCGAAAAAGGAACATCGAGAAATGACAAGAGCATCAGTGGTTACAGGTTCATTGTTACAGTTTAGTGCAAGACAAATGAACAACATCCAAGGGATAGCAAGAAAACGGCACAACAAGAAAAAATAATAATGATAGAGCAGTACGATATTTATAAATGATGGGAATGGGGAAGACAGGGGGGGTGGAAATAATGCAGCAAGCACAAATATAGGGCAAGTATATAGACATGTTAGGACATATAAAATTTCCAAAGCCAGGTCCATCATGGTTATCATACGCACACATAGTTGATAAAGTCATCATGAGGCGTTAGTGTCATGTGAGACATTGTAATACATACGGAGTCCAGGATACAAGGATCAGCGTTCCAGAAAACGGATGAGTGAATTAAAAGAAGGAATTTAAAGCGACAGGTTAGCATACATGGAAGGTGGAAATTAGTTACTTTACTTGAAAAGGCCAGTTTGTAGTCTTATATGGCATAGCTTTAGGTAGTCTGGCCACAGTGCTCTAGGGAATCACAGACTCCCGTGATGTAATAATTGTCTGCGGCCTGCGTGGTTGCTCTCATATAGCGTGGTGTAAAAAGGCTTGGAATTCAGCTCGCCGCTCGAATTCCAAGCTCGAGCCTTGTTCTAAATCTGGTCTCCTAGGCTTAGCGAGACCAGTCCTGCTCCCCCCGATGTCCGATAAATGCTGGTTTTCATCTCCCCATTTTAGGAATATTCGTTCACGTAACACAGGGAAAAGATCTCATACTATTCCTAACCCTATTATTGATACCTAACAGTAAGCGCATTTCGGGAATACCGGCGATCTCCTATTATGTATTCACACAATATTGACTTTTCTCCCCCCCCCTTATTTCACATGGAGATTTGTTTAACACTCACCCTACCAGTCATAGGAGGCCTTTTTATACCACGATATATGAGAGCACCCACGCAGGCCGCAGACAATTATTACATCACAGGAGTCTGTGATTCTCTAGAGCAACGTGGCCAGACTACCTAAAGCTATGCCATATAAGACTACAAACTGGCCTTTTCAAATAAAGTAACTCATTTCCACCTTCCATGTATGCTAACCTGCCGCTTTAAATTCCTTCTTTTAATTCACTCAACCGTTTTCTGGAACGCTGATCCTTGTGTCCTGGACTCCGTATGTATTACAATGTCTCACATGACACTAACGCCTCATGATGACTTTATCAACTATGTGTGCATATGATAACCGTGATGGACCTGGCTTTGGAAATTTGATATGTAATAACATGTCTATATACTTGCCCTATATTTGTGCTTGCTGCATTATGCACGCTTGTTCCCCCTCTCCCCCTCTCACCCCCTTTCCCCCCTGTCTTCCCCATTCCCATCATTTGTAAATATCGTACTGCTCTATTATTATTATTTTTTCTTGTTGTGTCGTTTTCTTGCTATCCCTTGGATGTTGTTCATTTGTCTTGCACTAAACTGTAACAATGAACCTGTAACCACTGATGCTCTTGTCGTTTCTCGATGTTCCTTTTTCAGTCTCCTTACTTCCTTCTACCCTGATACTTTAACCCTCCTTTTCTCCTCTGTGTTGATTACTTCCATTGTTTTTCAATTTTTCCACTCTTTCCCTCTTGCCTTCTCTCTTTTTCCCCCTATTTTTCCCCCTATTTTATCTCATTCTTCTTGCATACCCTTCTCACACCACCCCACCAGGTTGGACCTAAGCACATACCCTCTATCTCTGCACTATATGAACTGTGGAACTTCCATTATGTGCTCACTACACAATCACTACACACTTGTTTTAATTGTAGAGCCCTGAGGAAGCTCCAGTCCAGATGGCCAGTGTAAGGGGGCAAAACACGTGTTGGCTGCTAAATGTTTTTCCTTTGTCTCAAAGCACTATGGAATAAATTGGAATTGTTTCCAGAGAACAAGTGATTTTTCTTACTCGTTCTGACACATCGGACAAGTTCTGTACCAGTAATGGGGAAAGGGTCTCCCATTGTCATGAACGAGTAGACCACACTAGATCAGCTCTATTATTACAGGTCTGCTAAGGCTCCGGACCCATTACCCCCCACCCTATGAACACTTCTACTACCTGCCTGTCCAAATTAACTGTCACAATTCAGGTGGATTTGGGACATTTCAATGGTGATGTGACCAAGGGCCTAGTGCAGATAACCTCAGCTGGTGAGCTGCTCAAGACCTCTCAGGTAGCAAGAAACAGTGGATAATACCCCTCTGGACAGTGAGGAGATATCTTGTCAGTGAGGAGATATCTTGTTCAACAATCCTGTTGAAGACCAAGCAGCGACAGGGCAAGGTGGACGTTAGAGAGTATGATGGACACATGGAACGAGTTTGGCATGTACACATGAAGGTAATGTGTCTGGTGATGTAACCAAAAATCTGTTTTAGTATTTACTTGTCACTAAGTACACATAGACCTCATTATGTGATTGACAGAAGAGTAGCTTGAGATTAAAGGTTGTTTAAGTTTGCCATTTTGGCTTTGCATACATCATTTAAGTGAGCGCAGTGTTACTCATTGCTTACCTTGCAAAGTAATGTGTTGCTATGTAATCCCGTCGGCATCTCCCCTCCACTGCTATGCTACCTTCTCCAGGCTGTCATAGAGGTGCCTCTGGCTCTTCATCCTCTGAATTCGTGTCATCCATATTGAGGTGTAGCCCACGCCTGGTCGCCATGTTGTGTAACATGGCACAGGTTGCCACAATTTTGCAAGCTATCCCCGGAGCACACTGGAGTGCACCTCCTCTTTAGTGAAGGCACTGGAATCTTGATTTCAGCATGCTGAAGGTCCTTTCATTGACAGCTCTGGTGCATTGATGTGCATTGTTACAACGCCTCTCATTATGGTCTGCAGGGGCTAGGTATTGGGTCAGAATCCATAATCTCAACGCATATGCACTGTCACCTAGTGGAAATAAATTGTAAATGTGAGCATGGCAGGACCTGATAATAGACAGGCACATAAATGCTATTTATGTTATGGCTACACATCACCTAGTAAATATCCATCATCAAACTCCCCATGTTTCAGGCGTTGGTGTACTCAATTCAATTCAATTCAAATTCGCTTTATTCGATTTTCATTTTTGGATAAGAAAAATCATAAAAGCACGGTACACAAATACAAAATTACAGCATTATACATTTTAAACATTCAATTTTAAAATCATTATTAAAAAAGTACGAACCACCAGATAATAATAGTACTTCTTTGTTCGATTTTTCAAATATGAAACGACTGACCAAATCAGGCTGAGTTCATTAAGACAATTTATACAGATAAAACCAATAGATAAAAATATTACAATTGTTTCCTACACTTGATTACCGCTTTTAAAAATATTGCAATATTTCTAGTAAAACATTCACTATCCAATAATTGCAATGCAAGATAGGCGGGGCGACATTGCCTCAGACCCCAGATTTTTAAAATAGGGTAAATCCACCTTTTTCTGCATTCCCTGTAATATTTACAAAATAAAACAGTATGAATTGTCGTTTGGGATGCTTCACCATCACATGGGCAAGCTTCTAAATTTTTTGTCCAATCGTTTATTATGGGAAACGCTACCAAACGATGAAAGGAATCTAATCTAAAACGTGCAAGCACGAATCTGTCATACCCAGTTCCATGGTAGGTCAAATAAGGTTGCATTTCAGTGGAAACGAGGATCATCTGGTTTTGGAGAACTGTCGGTTTGTGGGCTTCGCTTTCATATCTAAGTTCTTCCAAGTGTGACATACATCGTTTTTTAAAATCTTTCCTAGAAATATTAGTCATCTTTAAAGGATCTTCAAAAAATTCTAGCTGTCCTAAGTCCCCCATAAAATCTTTAATGTACTTCAACCATTTAATAGTTAAGGCTTGGTCCAATTTAAGAGAATCTTTTAAGACCCTTTGATTAAATGTAGTTTTTGTTGAGGTCCAGATTCGATGCCATAATAAAACTGGCTGGACCCTTATTTTGTCCGTGATGTATTCTAGCCCCAACTCCTTGTGACATACAAAGGTTGAAGTCGAGCGAGGGACAGCCAATATATAACGGATAAAAGCATTTTCCACTTTCTGTATGTCTACTACGTTACAGTATCCCCAGATCCCCGCCCCATACAGTACAGCACTAACGCACTTGGATTGGTAGATTTTAACCAGTTCCAAAGGTGGCCGTTTTCCTAATTTCTGAGCAAAATTTACAAGTGCTGTTGTAGTTTTCATAAATGTCAATTTTTTTGCCCTTATAGCCTGCAGCCATGTACCCTTATTATCCACAAGAATACCTAAATAAGGATATGTTTTTGTTGTTTCAGCTTATTATTTCCAATAAAAATGGGTCTTTCTTTCTTGGTAGTTTTCCCACAGCTCATTGTAAAAGTTTTAGTAACGTTGATCTTTAGGTCAAGGCTTTCCATATAAGCATTGTATTTATTTATAGCCCGCTGTAGCTCAAGTGGTGTTCGGGCCATTATCACCGCATCATCGGCATAGAGTAAGATAGGAATGGGTCGACCTTCCACCTGTGGTAGATCCTGGCACCCCTCAAGCATCACCTGCTCAAGGCCGTTAGTATACATGGTGAACAAGAAGGGTGCCAGGACACAGCCCTGTCTTACCCCCTGTCTACTGCAAATGTAGCTGTGTATTCCCCATTTGATCCATACCGTACTCTAGAACTAGCCCCAGAATATAATTCTCTCACAACTTGAATTAAGGCTAGTTCGACTCCCATTACTTCGAGAATCTTCCACAATTTATTATGACATACGGAATCAAACGCAGTAGAAAGATCTACGAAGGCTAAGTACATTTTTCCTTTTTTACTTTAACATATTTCTCGGTCAGGATTGTTAAATTAAGGCCCTGTTCTAATGTTCCTAATCCTTCCCTGAATCCGAATTGTAGATCCGTTAATACGTTGTTTTCTTCAGCCCATTCTTGGAGACGGTTTAAAATAATACGGCCTAAGACCTTTCCCACTGAATCTAATAAGGAGATTGGACGATAACATGAAGGATTTTGTCTGTCACCTTTCTTAAAAATTGGGACCATTAGTGACTCAGACCAAGATCCTGTGAGTCCTACCTTGCATGCTGCTGCAAGGACTTGTTTTATTAAGGGGCCCCATAGCTCCGTATTTTGTTTAAATATATCTACGGGTACCCCATCTGGTCCTGGTGCCTTTCCGCCCTTACTAGCTTTCACAGCTAGTTCTACTTCTTCTAAAGTGAAGTCTATATTAATTGGGAATGGATTGTTTATACGGGTAGAGACACAGCAACCGGCGATTTGAATACTAGACTCCTGTTTCTTGGCATACATTTTAGAAAAATGCTCAACCCATTGCCCTTCATCGATTGCAATTTCTATTCTTGGCATTAACTCAAATCTCAAAAAGGAGATTTGACCACGCGCTCAAAATGCAATATTATTACCCTCTATGGCAGCCTTGTGCAAATCAGCCCAAGCGTTCGCTTTAATTTCCCTCTTTCTAGTTTTTAAAGCTAGGTTATATGCTCGCCTGGATTTGGCTATTTCTTCTCTATCCCGTTTCTTTTTGTGTAGAGCGTTCTTCAAGGTGGCATATGCTCTCGTGCAATTATTGTCAAACCATCCAACCTTCTTCTCCTTCCTATTTCTCATTTCTCTTTTCAACATGTTCCTAATATTTTCCATTATACAAATATAGGATCCCAATATAACTTCGTGTGGCGCAGTCTCGTCGAGACATTTCATAATATTTTCCCTACTGTTTTCCACCACTTCTTTCATAATTACAGATGGTTCTACCTGGGCCCATTTTAAGGAATATCCATTTATTTTGTTTATTTCTAAACCCTGTAGTCGTTGAGTCCTTTCGGGGTGTACTATCCGTGTTTTTGATGCCAATGATAAACTCATGCTTTGTGGGAAGTGGTCACTTAAGACGTTTTTATGGGTTTTAAAACTCAAAACCCTGGAGGCTGATCTATTTGTTGTTATTATAAAATCTATAATTGTATTCGCCCCCCTTCCATGAAAAGTCTGTGTAAACTGGATAGGAGGCGAAGTCAACATATTTACAAAACTCATGTCTAAAAAGAATAAAATCTCATTTAGGGCATCACCCTGTAAATTGTGTGAAAAATGTGGGAGATTACATTCCCTTTCATCTACTATGCCACATAACGCGACATCATTATGCGGACACAAAGCAGTATTAAAATCACCTCCCCAGACTAATAGACCAATTTCCCTATGATCATTCAGAGTACTCTGCATTGCATTTCTAAGCTGTTTTAGCATTTGAAATACATGTTCCCTTTGTGCATTGTTATAAAAATTTACAAGAATAACTGTATCTCGCTTATCTATGTTTATGACCAATACTTGATAATTTGGTTCTGAGAGAGTCAACCATAGTTTAGTTATCTTTAATAAATTCGACACATACATACACAGGCCACCCTTTGGCCTCCCACTTGCCGATGGTCGAGCAGTAGTGTTAAAAGTTTTATAGCCTTCAATATGATTTTCTTCCAACGACCATGTTTCCTACAGGCAAAATATGTCAAATTTACTCACAAAATTTAGCCATAGCTGATTATGTAGTTTAGACCGAAGTCCTGCAACATTCCAGAAAAGTACCGTAATACTATTTGGATTAGCTGATTCCTGTGTCTGATTATCAATGTATGAGGAACTATGTAAATTGGACGATAACGTCCGACTATGTGCTACATTTTGTGGAATAACTGGCTCTCCTACTATATCAGTATTTTTTACTCTCTGTTTATCTGTTTGGTACTGGAAACTTGTTCCTACGGATGGCTGTAGATTATAGATATTCCCTTCAGTCATGTCTTTTACTAGGATATTCTTAGAACGGAGACTGTTTATAATTGCTCCCTCTACTGGATGAATTACTTTAATGTTATTATTGGTTGGGGGTATCTGGCCCTCTAAACAACTTTCAGCATATAATGGGTTGGCTTGACGTCAATCACACTCCTCTAAACCAGATAGGGGTGCAAAGCGGTTCTGATGGTTCATATCTAATGTGCCCCCGGTACTTTGAACCCGCTGCGTGTTCAAGCCCCTCTGCATTTTCAAACCCCTATCATCGGTGTGCGGGATCTGTGGCTGAAATCTCTGTGGTCTGGGCGGCCTATAAAAATAACCCAAAGGTAAAGCTTTAATATTAGAGCTACTCGGGAACATCTGGCCTAAGTGTGCTAAAATAAATCCTACGACGTGCCTACTATTAAAATTTACAACCACGCAATCCCCCTCCCAGTGCTTCCTTGTCGGCCCCACCCATGCGACCCTTCTTGCCATCAATATTTGGTTCGCTTCCAACCCTCCAAACACTCCTATTTTGTTTAGATTTTGATTTAGCCAATAAAAGGCTTTCAGTATCAATTGTGGGGTAGACTCAACTTGATCCCTCCTTAACTGGGGAACATTTCCAAGTACTAAGACCAAGGGTGCTGCCGCTGGTGGGAGATATAGCGTTTGGTCCATCCTCCCCACCCCCCCTTTATTCAAACCTGTTTCCCTCCGTGTGGCATCCCCGCGTAGGCCCACTTCCGCCGACCCCTCAACCATTCCAGGTACACTGGTAACCCTACTATTGTTACCTAGGTGCCTATCCTGATGGCTCCCTATCAAGCCAGTACTAGTACTTTCAGTACCCATTTGAGCTCTGTCTACATCTGACAGCCCAGTGTTGGAAGCAATAAGCAGCTTTGCATTCTGGACTTCAGAGATATTCGACTCTGAATTAGACCCTCTTAAACTACTCGAACTTGGATCATTTTGCCACATTTCCGCGGCCAGGGTGAGGGGATCCTGCTTCTGTATCTTATTCCTTCGTACCTCCATCGTATTATGTAATTCCAATACAAACACCCCAAGATCAGTAATTTTTTGATCCATCTGGGTCAGCCTTTCTGTAATAGGATTTAAAAGTAAAGAAACCAGTGTTTCAAATCTAAGCCATGACGCTTCATCAGTATCACAAATTACAGGTGAATTTATACCGTTTAAAATATTTGTCTCACCAAGACTACTCCCACCTCCAGCGTCTCCCTCCTCCTCACGCATGATTTTACTTTTGTTTAATTTTGAGACCTTTGCTGTATTAGCCCTTTGCGGTCCCCCACCCCTCTTCCTTTTTGTCCCCGTGTCCAATTTACTATCTTGGGATTTTTTCCTGGTTTGAGTCCTTGTGGAAGTCCTTTGTGTGTTCTCACTGGATACTGTTACTTCCAGGATTTGTGATGTCACACCCTCCGGGGCCACTACTATTACCTCCTCTGGGCCCACTTCAATAATCTCGTGGCCCCCTAAACCCGTGTTATTCGCAAACGCTCCTAACGATGTTCTTTTCTGGGGTAGAAATTCCGTCGAGAGACGGCGCTCAGTCAGCGCTATCTCATTCTTCAAGATGTTTGTCGCTCTCGTCAAAAAAGAGTCCAAAGTATTCACTATCTTCCCCGTCGACTGTGGGTTCGTGGAGTTTACTGCACCTCTAGTACTCATCGTGGCTTTTCGAGATCGCTTATCTAAAAGGCCCTCTCTCACATTATATTTAATACCTGGGGCTCTCCCTGTGCAAATGGTGTTCAAAACGGCCACGTCAATGAAATAAATTATGATTTGACACACCCAGATGAACTGATTATTAATTGTCCCACATTGACCTAAGACCAGGCCTATTACTTTACCTAGGTGCAGGAGTTAGAGAGTGGGCCCAGCCCAGCCTCTTTCGGGCGTGGACGGGCCCGCCCTTGGCCCGGGCTTCGCCCGCGTGCGTCCCGCGAAGCGGGTGCCGCGAGGCGTTTAGTAGGCCCCCCTGGGCTCAAAGGGATGATGTCAGCGCCTCCAGCGCGTGCAGCAGGTCTCCCTGGGACTTGGAGTCCGCACAGGTGCAGTTAGCGGCGATGCGGCTCCCGCGAAGCGGGTGCCGCGAGGCGTTTAGTAGGCCCCCCTGGGCTCAAAGGGATGATGTCAGCGCCTCCAGCGCGTGCAGCAGGTCTCCCTGGGACTTGGAGTCCCCACAAGTGCAGTTAGCGGCGATGCGGCTCCCGCGAAGCGGGTGCCGCGAGGCGTTTAGTAGGCCCCCCTGGGCTCAAAGGGATGATGTCAGCGCCTCCAGCGCGTGCAGCAGGTCTCCCTGGGACTTGGAGTCCCCACAGGTGCAGTTAGCGGCGATGCGGCTCCCACTGTGCCTCAAAATGTAAGCGTCATGGGTTCTCCCTGGGTATTTTGCCACTATATCAGTGATGACATTATGGACATCGCATATGACCTGGATGTTAAGGGAATGAGTACTTTTCCTATTGCGGACAGATTTTCTAGATGTGCAGGAGGACAGATGGGAACATGTGTCCCATCCACACACCCTAATACATGGAGTAAGTTGGCTATGCTTCAAAAGTTCAGTTTGGTGTTGTGTATTTCCTCCGCATTCCTGGGAAGGTATATGTAGTTGGGCATGTGTGAAAGCATGGCATCTAGGAACCCTCTAAAGAAACGTGACAAAACACTTTGGGACACCCCACCAGCAACAGCAATCACCCCCTGGTAACTATCCGAGGCCAAAAGACTTGCACATGCATGGGGATGGAGCTGCTTCACAGGGTATGGCTTTCTAGCTGAGGTTTGGGCATTTGTATCAGCTCTAAGATCACTGTGCTACTTTGCCTGTATTTCTCATATACTTCCACCTCTGTCTGCTGGAATGTGGAGAGCCTGGTTCTGTAGATCCTCTCCTGTCTCCGCCTCCTCTGCTGGGCAGCCAGGACTCGCCTGCTCATTACAATCACATAAAGTGCAGCCATTGTGGACACCCTGAGGCATTCTGGGGCTGTTTTTATAGTTTAAATCTACTTACGACCTGATTGGAATCAGTGCTAAATTGCATGTGCAAAGGGTGTTTTTGCAACCAGTCGCTAACTGCGAATGCCTTGCACATATGGTTTTTGACTTGCAAATAGCGATTCTCTATTTGCGCATCGCAAATTCCAGTCGCAAAAAATACAGATTCGGAAATTAGTTGCATCGAAATTTGTGCCTACCGAATGGTGTTCGCACATACCGGAATGCCATTTTGGCAGTCACAAATAGGTTTGCGACCCAATGGTGACTCACAAAACATACGTACATGTGGCCCTTTGTCATTTAAGGCAAAAGTGCTATTTAGCTACCAACTTCTCTTGGCAAAGGGTGTGTGTCTGCTGCTTTGCAAGCTCTGCCTGCATTCTAGGCCACCGCCTAGAATTGTCTGGTTGAGTAACCTGCCCTGAGACTGTGTAAAAAACTAATAATATCTTAAGGTGTGAAGACCAACCCATCTGCTGCAGGCAGGTTTCTGTGTGCACAACTAGGTGGCGAAGGCTGGGTTATTTGAAAAACGTCCTCCAAAAACACAAATGCCTTTTGATGTTGAGAGTGACAAAGGTAAACAGTTTCCCTCTTCTATGGCTGTAGAAGGTCGCTTGAGGAGAGTGTCACAGTGACACAAGTGAACTGTCACTTCTGTGCCCTACATTTGGTAGTACAGTGTACAATTACAGATCATTTTGTTCATCTACTCTACGCCTGCTAAATTCTCTCTCCAAAGCTGCCTCTCCCTCCCATCCCTCTCTCTTTTCATTCACCTTCTGTCTCTCCCTCCACATAGACACCATGCCATCTTCAATGGCATGGCCAAAATGCGCCATCTACTCTAAATGTCGGAGGCTGAGTAACACAAATTTCGACACGCATGATGGCACCTGTGCATGTCAAAGCGAGAGTGCTACATGCAAATGAACAGGCAGCCCACTCAAACCTGCTGTGGGTTTTTACTGCCACATCATTTCCTTCAATTTATTCACTATTGGCCATGTCGGTTGGGCACATAGAGATGTTTCATAATGCACAATGAATTGGAGGAAATGAAATGCCTGTATGAATCTGTAAACTCCCAAGCTGCCACCAATTATATAAGGGAAAAAGTACCCTCTGCCAAACATTAAAAGGATATTTCAAGTCACCAAAGAGGTCCATAACCATATAGAGGAACGAGGATGAAGGTCTATTTCCTTTACAAGATTATAGAACTCTGAGGTGACTTGCAATATCCTTATCATGTATGCCGGGGGTACTTCATCCCATATAATACATGGTCAACATCACCTTTCCCACAAACCACGAAAGAGTGAGCATCAACAAACATGAACAATACAAATAAAACCTCTAGTTCAAAGTTAAACACGTCAAAAACCTGTTGCAAATAGATATTAGAAACAGTTTAATACAAGTCAGTTTAAAAACAAAAAGAAAGCTTGTCCTATATCTGGGAGCCCCTCAATATACCACCAACAAGCTCCAGATTATTCAAAATTGCGCTGCCCGCCTGCTTCTACAGATCCCTCGCCGACAGTCCGCTAAACCAGCCCTTGTGTCCTTGCACTGGCTGCCGATAAGAGAAAGGATTCAGTTCAAAGCCATGTGCTTGGCCCACAAAGCCTTCTGGAAGAATGGCCCAGCTATCATCCAATCCTTGATCACCCTTTACCAGCCTAGTAGAAACCTCCGCTCATCTACCGCCTTTCTTTCCTTACCCCCCAAAATAACTAGAGCCAGATGTGGCGGACGGTCTTTCGCCCACAACGCGGCTATTCTTTGGAACACCCTTCCACTTCATGTCCGAAGTGAGCCCAATCTGCTGGCCTTCTGAAAGCTTCTAAAAACATGCCTTTTTAGGAATGGTGTCTAACTTTACCTGCTTGGCCATTGGCTGCTCCGTCCATAGCGCTGGGAGGCCTCAGGGTAGCCATCGCGCTTTACAAATATCATTTCATTCATTTCATTTCATTCAAAGCTGCAGTAGCTTGGAATGTGTAGAAACATGCAAAAAGATTCTAGCTTTTCTCTATCTAAGGAGTGCAAAAAATAAACATATTCTCTCTGCTTGTCATTGTAAGCTATTAAGCAGAAGAAACAACATAACATGTTCTGTTTGTTGCTTTAAACAGCTGTTTTAATTATGCTCTGTGACCTCACCTGCCTTTCACCTCGGCTGCTGGCAGCAGGCATTGTGACTTAGTCTGACAATCAAAAGAGAGTAGGTCCTTAACATGCAGAATTGGGCTGTCTGATTGATAGGCCAAAGGCACACCTTTTATTTTAAAGGGCTCTCACTCAGCCTAATCTTAGAGCCCCCGATTTGCAGGTACAAGGGAGCATTGTGATGTCAGATTATAGAGAAGTTAGTGACTGCCATTTATACAAGCATTACAGAATCCAATGTATTATACTGTGTTAGAACTGACATCCTTGGCGTGGATTTCCCCTACATTTTTTCCTCTGCCTCCTGTATTTTTGCTGTGTGCTGAATGTCGTTTTTGCTGGTCTAGATGCTTTGGGCACTTTGCCACTGCTGATCAGTGCCAAAGTGCAAGTCCTTCCTCTGTAAATTGTGACTATGGATTGGTGTTTCCATGATTGGATTATTTGATTTACCTGTAAGCCACTGTGTGTGCCCAGTGCCGGTAAATCAAATGCTGCCAGCTGGTCTGCAGCACTGATTGTGCCACCCACACAAGCAGCCATGCAAAAGGTTCTCAGACCTGCCACTGCAGTGTTTGTGCACAGTTTGATACTGACATGTCGACCTGCCAAGTGCACCTACTTGCCAGGCCCCAACCTTCCCTTTTCTGACATATGAGCAGTAGCGGCTCCTGCAGGGAGTGCCGCCGGGCGGTGACGCGGGGCTGGTGAGGGGCAGGGTGGGGGGTAGTAAAATCCTGAATACGGCCCAACGGAGGTAAGTAAACGTTTAAATAATTAAAACGAATTTCCTTGCGCGCGCTGCATCGCCAAATGCGATGCAGCGCGCGCAACGAAATTCGTTTTATTTATTTAAATGTTTACTTACCTCCGTTGGGCCGTATTCCGGATTTTACTACCACCCACCCTGCCCCTCCCCCGCACTGCGTCACCGCCCGGCGGCACTCCCTGCAGGAGCCGCTACTGCATATGAGTCACCCCCAAGGTAGGCCCAAGGTACCCCTGTGGGCAGGGTGCAGTGTCTGTGAAAGGTAGGACATGTTGTGAGGTGTGTAACATGTCCTGATAGTGAACTACAGGGAATTTCGTTTTTCACTATTGAAAGGCTATCTGTCCCATAGGATAGAATGGGAGTTTATTTATAACATCTTATAAATATAATTTCCCATTGGGACAAGATGGGAAGGTAAAGTTTAGTATGCCTGAACTCAGAATATAAAGATGCATCTTTTAGTAAAGATGATTTTTACATTCTGCGTTTGAAAATACTACTTTTAAAAAAGTGGATATTTTCTTGCTTAGCCATCCTATGTGCCTCTGCTGGGTTGTGTATTGACTGTCTGGTTTTGGAGTGACAGGGGCTGGGGGGGTGTATTCACTGTAAACAGCCACTGGAGGGGGGGGGGTTGAGGTGTGTCCTGCCTTTCCTGGATGAGTCAGGGCTGGGCTGAATAGACCTGGGCTGCATTTAGAGTAGGAGGAGGAGATTTCCTTTCACCTGAATGGGCCTGGTCTGCCTTACACAATGCTGTCTTCACCTCCTGCCAGGAAGCTGGACCAGAAGGACAGAACTGGTTTTGACTGAGCACAGAGCTTCGCTACCACAAGAGAACAAAGAGAAATGCTGTATAAATATTGGGGCCCAGACCCCAGAACTTAAGATCATCACCTTCCCTGCGTGGCAGTAAGGAACCGATGCATCACCTCCCCTGGAGTAAGGAACCGACGCATCACCTTCCCTGTGCGTAAGGAACCGATGCATCACCTTACCTGCAGCTGTTTTTGTTTATGATTTTGACACATCCAAGATACTTGGTGTTGAAAGTGTTGCATCTATAGTTTTCTTTGGAAAGAACAGTTTGTACCTTCTAAGAAGTACATTTTGCTTCCTGTAGGGTGGATTTTTGTCGTTTTGGTCTTGTTTGGTTTAGATAAAGTTTACCTATTTTTCTAAACTGGTGTGGTGTCCATTTGTAGTGTTTTCACTGTATAACGGTATGTGTGCACAAATGCTTTACACACTGCTTCTGAGAAAAGCCTGTCTGCTCGTGCTAAGCTACCAAAGGGGTGAGCAGGGGCTATTTAAGGTGTGTATCCCCCTTACCCTGACTAGGAAGAAGGGTCCCTACTTGGACAACGGTGCAAACCATTACTGCATTTTTTTTAATGTAATAACCTAAAATTTGCAACCCGTATGCACTGCTCTGGACGATTGCAATGTATAAAGCAGGAACTCTGTTTGAATACCTTAAAATCATGGCACCTGGTGGAAAATCCACTTCACCAGTTGTAAATGGGCTCCGCTGGGTCAGGTTTTAGCATATCAGCTCTAATTTATGCAGCAGGTGCAGTGGAACTGGGGCCAAGAGGTGTGAGGTATCAACGGCAGCCATAATATGGCTGCTTTTTACTACCCAAGTGGGGCTAGAAGGCGACAATTTTCTTTGCTTGCATTAGAGCCCATGGCACCCTTTCTATATCACTGGGTCTTTTGCACTTTGGAGTATACAACTTCAGGAGATAACAAACAAGCAGTGGCAAAGCCTATAGGTGTGGGGCTGACTGTGAGACTTTGACTTTGTGAATGACTGGTTTTATTTTTGCAGAACTTAATTGTTGGGGAAGCTGCTGGGAACACATCAATCGAAAGAAAACAGTGGCTAAACTCAAAAATATTTTTGGTCTCATAAATCACACATTGACATAGTAGTCCTTGGCATTGAAGTGATCTACTTTGTTTGTGGGTGTGCTCCTTGTACAGAAGCACACCCACACCCAGTGTCCATACTTTATGCTGTAATGAATGGAACACAATGTGAATGACACAAAAATAAACCAATGGATGAAGAGGACTTGCTGACAGCCTCAAAACACCACTATATCATATATATTTAAATTTAGCAATATCAGAAGGTCTTGGCTAACACCAGACCTAAAAAAGAAATTCTGCTGCTTACGAAAGACATATAAATAGGCACCATTAGACACAGACACCTATTTCTAAGATGCAGCTGAAATAGACTTAAATTTTCTTCATAGCTGTTCATTCAATTTTCATTTTATGTGAAGAACCCCATATGCCATCCACTGGTGCAGTAGAAACCTTTTGTAACGGGTCGATTTGAGGTTCTACCACAAGGACCCCCCTGTTCTGCAGTCTGGAATCTCTTACAGTCCTTCACACCCAGAAGGGCATTCCAGGATTTGGCAGTAATAATCTGTATAATAGAGGACAGAGGGAATAGGGAACAAGCAATACATGATACATTCTGCCCTCTCTTGAAATATTCTGGAAAATCAATTATTCTGCTTAAGCGCAGCTGGAGTGAGGGCAGTCTAATATGTTTAATTAAAGCAGTTCATAGTAATCTTTACCTTGTTTCTCGAGCTCCTTTTTTCAGGAAGATAAGTAAGGGGCATAAGTCAAGGAAAAATAGTACATTTAGATCAAATTGGATCAGTAACATTGGAAAAATGCAGAAGATGGGAAGCATCAGTTTGTTCTTTGGTAACATAGTGCTAACTCATGCATTTAAGGCACTTTTGGCAAGTGACCAAGAACACCATTTTATGGGATTCAAAAACACGCTTTACATAGTGTTTGGGGTTCTCCTCCGTGTTGATATTAAGAACATGATTGCAAAGTTCTTAATCTTCAAGCAAGTTATTGCAGCAACATTGGTCGAAGTGTGATAAGATTTAAAGATAACTTTATAGAGAGATTGGGTAGTCTCCATTGTCAGGTCACATTCTTCGTGGTAAATAACTACAAGTACCACTAGATTCTCTTAAAGAGAACAAGCTCGGGATCACTTACAATCAGCCCTTAAGATACTTGGTCTGCAGCAGAGAGTGTGACTCACCTAAACATCATTGACTCTCTGGGAAATAATGGGGGAGCATTCCAATGCGTAGCTCAATGGAGGTGCATGGGATGAGGAGCATGAGTCTAGTGTATGTGTATTTAAATAGTGCAAACCTAGCTGTGAAGCCCAGAATTGCACAATGTAGAGCCAAACGCCGAGGCTGGGATTCAAACCTGGGTCATCAGATTCAAACATCAGCAGCTATGGCCACTAGGCCACATCTCCTCCCTAGTCAGCTTTTTAAAAAAATTAAAATGCTTTGCCAGTTTGCTGGTCAAGGGGTGGTAAGAGGTGGAGGAGTGATAACTTTCTCAATGCTGTTCCCACAAGTGCCTTCAAATATGTAGACACAATGTTGATTCCTCAATCCAAGAGGACGACCTTTAAGAAATGATAAAGGTCTGTGACAGAGCATGGGCCACCAGGAATGCAGTCTTTATTTTGAGAATCACTGCCTCAGGGTACTTTAAGTGCACTTGTTGCCTGAAGTATTAGTAGAATCGAAGCGGCACTTAGACCACTGACAGTTGTACTAGAGGAGTTGTGTGCCCATTGAGTTATCAGATTGCTGGTGAGTGGGACAGATGAGGCAGACGTCTTCCACGTTCACACCTATATTAGGTCAATAAATGTTTAGGAAGCTTTTCCTTGGTCTCCTGACCCGAGATGCCCTTCTGGAGAGAAATTATGTGCAAGAGTCATCAAGAACCTCCTGTCCAGTAACACATGATCCCTTGGTGAGGCTCCACCTTAAGACTAATGATCTCACTCACTGGGGAGATCTCTGTCAAAATGGGTAATTTCTGCTGTAGGCAGAATACAGGGGCGGCACACCTGGAACCCCTTAGGATGCGTTCGCATACCTTAAATTGAAATGCAGCTCCAGAGCCGCCATTTTAGATTTCCCGGCTGAACCTCCTACCTTCATTTCACTACATAATATGCTGCAGACCACGAGTACCTAACATCTGGTCTTCCTTCTCTATCACTCTGCACAGGTGGAATTCTCTGGCGCTTATGGCAAGGCCCTCCAGAGAGGGAAAGTAGAACTAGGAGCTCAACTCTCTGATAAGCAGGGCCATTATTGTTGTTCGCAGACAGGCCAGATATCCTCCAGTAGCATACTCCAGATCATTCAATTAAATTTACATTTCTTCAGAGAGCTTACTATACCCCTGTCAGCCTGCACAGGAGGAGGTGGGCGGGCCTGGTATGATACTCTGGATGTAACATTGCCATGCGATATGTATGATGAAACTTTGTTGCAATTGTTGTAATAGATAAATAAATAATAATAATAAAAAAACTTCCTGTCACACTCAGTTTCAGGCTGATTGATTGCTATACAGTATTCCACCATTGCATAAGAACCTGATGCACGCAGCCACTTTGTCTTCAGTCTGCGCAGATCTACCAGGGTTTGGCACTCATGTCCTGCCCATAAACTCTTCTCTTTTGGGGCCTCCCATGTGAAGCAGTGTTTGCAGTTGAGGGATGTCCTTCATAATACGGAAGGGGCACTACTGGGGCTTCCTCAGAACTTTCTCTTGCTAAGGTTAGGCAAAATGAGTGCTCTCCAGAGGACTTGTAGTGACCCGGCGTGATTGCGTTAAATCTTGACCTGATGTTTTGGGTCTAGTCTCAGAGTGTTGCAGTGTGGCGGAAGGTGCATGCAACAACTCCAATATAATGAGGTAATTTAACCAGATTTTTCATCCACCTGCAGTGTGATGAAAGCCACAGTGTTTTACAGAGTCTGCACATCTTGCTACAGGCTGCTCTGAAGTGTCCATATCCCATTCCAATATATTTCTGGCACAGTATACTGGACACTCACCATGGAAAGGCTATCTCCACAATCTGCATAAGCAGTGACTTCTCTGCCATCAATGAGCACATTGTGTAGAAGCGTTGCAGGTTTGGGGATTTGGAAGAGAAAAATGGGTTCTTATCTCAAATACCCATGAAGATCATCAGCATCTCAGTGCACATGACTGCCAGGGTCTAGCTGATATCTTAAACCAAGTAGTCAGTTAAGACTGTTAGGTGATTACCAGGGCACTTAAGCCCTGCTTGTTGGTCTTGTTTCAAAAAGCAAGGAAGGGAAATGCATTCCAGGTCCAGTGAGAGATATGGGGCTAAAGCTCTGGGGTTTGTCCCCAGCCCATGTTTGCCACATGTATTTGTGAGGGTTACTGTCCCATCCATAGAATCACAAGACACAGCTGATGAACTATGTGTGTTTGCTGATAAAATGCCACCTTGGCCCTGAATAATTGACCACAGCCATGAAGTTCGGCTTTCGAGTGTGGCCCCACCAGCAGCCAGAATTTTGATCCACTTCAGACTTGAAAAGGAGGCTATGCAGGCAGTCTCTTTGAGAAGATGTGTAAGACTCATTCACTGTTCCCCGGAGCCTGGCTCAAGGCCTGGAAATTGGGGCAAATGAGCCTGGACAGTTAGAAATTAGGTCTCTAGTTGGCAAAGATATGAACCCTGTCCAAGTAGGGACCACAATCCCAGTCAGGGTAAGTGGCAACACAACCTAAATTATCCTGTACTCACCCTCTGGTAGCTTGGCACAGAGCAGGCAGGCAGGCTTAACTTAGAAGGCAATGTGTAAAATATTTGTGCAATAACTCATACAGTAGCATAGTGGCAACACCACAAAATATTCCACACCTGGTTAGAAAAATAGATTACGATTTTATAAATAAAATAAGACAAAAACGACAAAAAGATCCATCTAGTAGAAGTAGAGATATGAATTTCAAAGGGATAAATGTCAAAGTAGCGCTTAGAAGCAGCCCTTAAAGGGTTAACGGGTCGTGCCGGACTGGGACAAAATCAAGAGTTCAGGCTAAACGCTGGGGAGCGTGGGTTGAATACAGGGACCCACTTAGGCCTGCAGAAGAAAAGTACCTTGATCCTAGCTTCTCAGTAATAGGGGTGGGGTGAAGCCAAGCGATGCTTCGGTGATCCACAATGGAGCAACGACGATGCGCCGAGGACCGTGAGCCAATCGTTGGTCCTGGTGTGTGGCGGGTCTGAGTGCGATGCAGTGGTTCCGGTGCGATGTGCTGATCTGATTCCAGCAACAGCAGGTGATACATTGATCACACTCCAGCAGACCCCTAGCTCCACGTCCAAGGGTCCAGCAATGGATTGGCACCTCTTGGCAGGACGTTCTCACCAGCAAATGAGCCCATGGGTTGGAAAAGGAGAGTTATAAGTCTTTTGTGTCCCTGAGACTTAGGCAACAGGAGGCAAGCCAGCAGGTCCTTGGAGTAACTCTGGGTTCAAGTGATGCTGGTCCAGTCCTTCTCACCCATGCAGGGGAAGAGCAGGCAGCAGCGCAGCTCAGCAAGGCAGAGTTCAGTAGAGTAGCAGTCCAGCAGAGTAGCAAGTCTTTCAGCAGCACAGCAGTTTTTCTTCCTGGCAGAGTAGTCACAGGTCCAGGAGTGTACTTATTTGTTAGTGCCAGACGTATCAGTACTTATACCAAGTGGTACCTTTGAAGTAGGGGATACTTAAAAGAAAGCTTTGAAGTGCACAGAGGTTCCCACTTCCTGACCTGGTTCCAGACCCACTACAGGGGAGCAATGAATCCTTTGTGTGGGGACTGGACCCAAACCTGTACTAGTGTCAGCTTCTCCCTCTCATCCCGCCTCAGGATGAACCATCAGCATACAGATGACCACTCAGTCACACCAACTCTTCCTTTGTGTGTGGCTTTCTATAGGGAATGCAGGACGCCAGCTGTCACCCACCCCAGACGTGTATTCCAGAAACAGGCAGCAGGCACCAAATGGCTAAAGTAAGTAAATGCTAACTTTCTAAAAGTGGCATTTGCTAAACTAGAATTTAAAATCCAACTTCACCATAAGTTGTGATTTTAAATTGTGAGTTTAGTGATACTAAACTCGAAGGGTCTGTCTTTTCCCAATGGGGGTTTAACTTAAAAGATGTGAAAGGTAATCCCAATGTTAACCTATGGGACAGATAGGCTTTTGCATCAGTGAAAAACGAATTTAATAGTTTTTCACTACCAGGACATGTACAACTTAAAGGTACATGTCCAACCTTTTAAATACACTACACCACCATGCCCTTACAGCTGTCCAGGGCCTACTTTAGGGGTGACATATGTACTGAAAAGAAAGGTTTAGGCCTGGCAAGAGGTTTTATTTGCCAGGTGGACATGGCAGTGTGAAACTGCACATACAGGCTCTGCAGTAGCAGGCCTGAGACATGGTTAAGGGTTACTTATGTGGGTAGCACAGTCAGTGCTGCAGGCCCACTAGTAGCCTTTAATTTACAGGCCCAGGGCACATGTAGTGAACGTTACTACGGACTTATAAGTAAATTAAATATGCCAATTGGGTATGAGCCAATGTTACCATGTTCTAGGGAGAGAGCACACAGATGTTAGCATTGGTTAGCGGTGGTAAAGTGCTCAGAGTCCTAAAGCCAACAAAAATGAGGTCAGAAGATGAGAAGGAGGAAGGCAAAAAGTTTGGGGTGACCCTTTAGACAGGGCCATTTGCCAACATGGACCAACATTCTCCTGCTTACCAAAAAAAGCTTGAGTGAGGAACAGGAACTTGCACTGCAATACTAGATACCAACCAAGCAGTACATACCCACCTGACAGGAAACCACACATAGAGAAGCTATCAGAGGAGAACCAGAAGACAGTTTATGTGGAAGAGCTGTCAAAGTGACCAGAGTACAAAAGAACTATGTAACAATCAGCCAGAGTAAGTAGTTACTCTGCCTGGTGGCCCTGCTAAACCCTGCACCAATAAAAGAAAACTTTAACATGTCTGACAGGGTAGTTCCTCACAATCACGTTAGCTCTAGTAACTTGAAATTGACCCCCATTAGCCGAGACACATTCCTGTTTGTTCAGGTATATTGAGACATAGGAATTGCCTGGTTATTAAAGACTTTGGGCTGTTTTTCCCTTTTTGTGGCTTCCTGTGTCTTTACCCTAGAACCCCTGTTCCAAAAGATGCTCAAAAACTGCACAGACACACCAGCAAAATAACTTTTCAACTGTTACTGGTGCTTCCTGGGGTATTAGGCATAGAGGTTTTCCTGGTAGACTTTGTCAATTTCTACTAACCTGCCTTGACCCCAGACTCCTGAGGCACCAAAAGAATTGACCAAACTGACCAATTTTTCAGATATGGACTTATAAGATGCAGTATCCGAGGAGCACCAGAAAATTGCAGTTGCTAACAGGCCCTCCCAGGATATTGGCCTCTGCTCATTTCTTGGTTGCCCCTTACAAATTCTGTGTGCTCAGCAAGGTGTCAGGGAAGTCAAAGACCTGTTGCAAAAAAATCTGCAAAGCCCCTTGAATAAAAATAGGTTACCCCGCCTTCTGTGACTAATTTGAGAGATTTAGCTATGCTTTTGTATGTGCTCAGTGACGAGAGTTTATGTCCACTGAGCTGCACTGACCCAAAGAGACATTAAAACAGGTTTTAGAAATGGATGGTAATTTTTTAACATTTTAACTGTACAATGACTAGTACTGACATTGAAGTATTGTAGTTGAAGTCCCATTTCATCTCAATGCCCGTGCATGCTAGCAAACTTTAGTTTGGTAGTTGAGTCTATTTTTTAACTAGTCTGAGACCTCTAGTTTGGTTTGTTCTAATTTTGACAGGCTCTATTTTTTTCTTTCTATTGGAAATATCACAGACTGGACATAGCCCTTTGTGGTGTATGATTAACTGGGTGTTATTGTACCTGGATCCAAATGACGAATCATCTTCTAAAGGAAGCTTTGACTGCATGACACCAGCTACCACTGGAGAACGAAAGACACAAATGGACTACATGACTAACCAGTTGCAAGTAGGCAGCAAAATTCAAGGCCTCGGCATTCGGGAGAAAGAGCAGTACCAACCCCTAGTACTGTACAATCCTCACCAGCCATCTCAGGACCAGAAGAAAATGTCTGGAAACTCTTATAGGTTTTAGAGACATTACCTCATTCTCCTGATACATTAAGTTTAGGGTGATCGCGTGTTAGCACTATGTACAGAAAACATAGGGGCTCTTTCAGAGTGCCCCTCTAAAATTGATTGGTGATACTGCAAATGGAGTCCAATGTTCTAAATACAATCTAAAAGAGGAGTTCTAATTTGCGATGAGTATTTTTCAAACCAGTATTGAATTTCATGAACTGATCTATGTACTAATAGGTTGAATTGTAAATTCCGATTCGTAGTGGGTTGTAATTGGACCTGCCTGCTGAATAATAATGAGATAGGTTACAAATTGCAACTCACTCCCATTGGTGGCCATAAAGAGAGGTGGTCGCCTGCTAGAGTCAGCAGACTACCATGTCGGTGATTGCCTTTCAATTAACTTTTTTTTAAATGTCGTCCATTTTCTTAAAGGAAGCTGGCCTGCATTTTAAGAAAAAGTTAACCTTTTTAAAAAAGTTTGTTTGAGAGTTGCCAGTGGTCCCGTGGACCACTGCCTATTCTCCATCAAACTTTTTCTTTATACTCACAAAGGGGATGAAGTCTGCTTGGGACCCTTTCCCTTTGTAAGAACCACTTCTCCATTTAAGATTCCATACATTTTCACACACTCCTTCCAAATACTGAATCAGTATGCATTCACAATCTCATTTGAGGAATCGGTAAAACTTTATCGCTTCCTAAAATGAGATTTGTACATTGGAAAATCCATTTTTGTGGTCAGAAACACCAAATCGGATTGATTGCAGCCACAACAATGGTGAGTACATCTGGCCCATTTTAGTTTCCCCTGAGGCGGCATTATCATATTACAAGTTCGGCAGGTTAGGATGGTGGATAAAACTCTTTGATATTGAAGATGGGTTAGGCAAAGGTCTGTGCCATCAGTAGGATCCCTTTTGCCTCCTGAAGCAATTCGGGGCCTAGGGTGATTAAAAAACTACATTCGACTTGGGTCATAGATAATATTACTCCACTTTCTTTGAAACTGTGCATTTAGACAAAGATCGGATACACTGTTCAAGTAATGCAAAAAGACAAAAAGTGTGGAAAAAATGTAATATGAATTCTAAAAAAGAATTATTAAACAAAATAAAACTCAAAATGAATTCGAAAATAATTTCAATTCGTAGTTCAATTGTCATTGGGCACCTTCAGCCGGAAAAGGGCTTTTGCAAAAAACGTTTAAACAAAACAAAAAAATACTTTTTACATTTCACGGAAAATTCCCCCATCTGCGGCACTTTGCATGGACAAATGAACGAGTCAATACGACGAATGAAATTGTAGGCCTTTGTTTCAGTTGTGTAAGCGAGAAACAAGCCAGTATCGGCTGAGTGAAATGAAACTGTGAAGAGCGGTCTCCTCCTGAGAAATGAAACGATGGTGTCTGGAAAGTCACCTTCCCCCATCCCGATGATCTTACTGCCTTATGTTTTTTTCTTCTTTCTTGTTATTGTACTAAAAGTCATCTATTGCAGGGGCTCTTAAAAAGACATCGCCTTTGCTTAATTAACTTTATTTCAACTCTGCACTGCAACATTTAGATGAACAGAAAATACAAGTACTGTTCAGGGACTTAACTATAGCTATGAGTTGACATCCTAGTAGTAGATTGAACTCTAAGGGGAGAGTCAAATTGGCCAACTTTAGGGCATATTTACAAGCCCCTATCGCCACCACAACGTCACTTTTCAAGACGTTGTGGTGGTGAAAGGGGCTTCTCCTTATTTAAAAGGCAGCATTAAGCCACTTAACGTGGCTTAATGCTGCCTTGTAAATAAGGCCCCCTTTCACGCTATACGTAGCATGAAAAGGGAGGGCAATGGGTGTTGTGGTGGGCATTCCACCGCAACACCCATTGATTTTGACACTGCCCACTATTTATAAGGGCAGCGTAAATATGGGGCAGTGCCAAAATTAAGACCTGGAAAAACCTGGTCCTACCCTGGCGAAATGAGGAGAAATGTTTAATTTCTCCTCATTTTTGCTGTTTCCATGTGTGCTGCGTTGTGCAGCACACATGCAAACAGCAAAACACCATTGATTGTTTATGTGCAGGAAGATGTCCCTTCTTGTACATAAACAATCACTTACATTTTTAAAAAAAAAGTTGTTTTGCAACTTCTATGTGTGCTGCATTAAGCAGCACACATAGAAGTAACAAAACGCCATTTAACCGCGGCAACAATTCCGCCGCGGTGCGGCGATTTAGCGGAGTGGGCGGGGCCGTGTCGGCCAACGGACGTGCACAGCACTACAGAGGTAGTACTCGCGACGGCCGTTGGCCGACAGAAGCACGCAACGGGTTAAAGATTGTTTATGCGCAGGAAGGGGCACTTTCCTGCACATAAACAATCTTACCCTGCAATGCAGACACCTTGCGTTGGCACTAAGCAGCTAAATTTAGCGCCAGAGCAGGGGGAAGCGCCGGGCTGCACCATATTGTTGTAAATATGGTGTAGCCCTGCTTTTCAGAAGTGGCGGAGCGCGGCGTTACGCTCCGTCACTTCTATTCTAAGTATGCCGCCCAGTGCCTTGTTTTTCTTCTTTCTTGTTATTGTACTAAAAGTCTTCTATTACATGAGCTCTTAAAAAGACATCGCCTTTGCTTAATTAAAATTATTTAAGCTCTGCACTGCAACATTTAAATGAACATAAAATGCAAGTTCAGTAATGCTCAGGGAATTAACCATAGCTGTCAGTTGATTTCCTAGTAGTAGATTGAGCTCCAGGGGAGTGTCAAATTGGGCTCCTTTGTTTCGTGAAATTTGTGCAATTGCAAGGAAAACCACGCAATGTAGTACATACGACTTTAGTTTTATTCCTGTGGCAGAAAAAGTATATTATGCGTGGGGAAGATTATCTAATTGTATTTTCGCTGAACATGTTTTACTGAAAAACAGCAAGTTCAGTTCTGCAAATAAATTTCAATCAAATACGAATTTTGACTGAGGCAGAAATATTTTATAATTTTTTGCCTTTTCATAATATTAAGAATGATGCTTTAAAGCAATTACAGTGCAATTACCATTTTGCACACCCCTCTTTATTACTCTATACTAGGCGGACTGCGTTTTTCGAGTCATACTGATGCCATCAGTTCCTGTAATTGTTTTTTATGTGAATATCTACTGCTTATAGTATTTAAAAATACCAACAAAATTAATGGTTGAGTCCATCAAAAGCCCATGAAGTTCTTTCTTGCTTTTTGAGCTGCAATTAAAACCGTTTTGCCCCTTTAAAGAATCATTTCAAACTTGAGGAAACTGCACCACACGCTCCCAGTTTCCCTAGAATATTTTAATGAAATTCTTTATCTGAAAAACATGTACGATAATGATAAACACCCAGGGGCATATTTATTTAAAAAATCATGCAGCGCAGCAAGCCACCTTGCTGCGCGGCGTGATAGGGAAAGGGCCGGCATGCACCTTATTTAACATTATTCAGCACATTCCTGTCTTTTCTTTGCACTGGCACACAATGAGCTAGCTAGCATCAATGCAGGCACCCTTGCACCATGGTGCAAGGGTGCCTGCATTGTAAGCAGGATTGTTTTTGTGTAGGAAGGGACACCTTCCTGCACAAAAACAGTCCCCTGAGGCATTTTCCTCTTTCTATGTGTGCTGCAGAATGCACATAGAAAAAGCGAAGAGAAATAAAGATATTTCTCCTCGTTATACCTCGACTGGGAATGCATAGGATTTTTACGCATTTCCAGGTCTACCAGTATTGGTAAGTCTGGGAATGCACCAAAATCCATAGGTGGATGCGTGGAAACATCCATGCTCTACTCATGGAGCAACTCCCTAGGGCAGAATAATGCAGCAAAGCGATTTTTGATGCATTACTCTAGATTTATCAAGCCACTCAGGGCCATGCAAGGTGGCTTTGCATGGCTTGATACATTTAATTTAAGAAGTGCGTCGCTCTTGCACCCTGTTGGTTGGCGCAAGGGCGACACACCTCTTTGATAAATATTCCCCCCAAGTAATTTTATTTGAAGTTGGAATCGTGAGAAGTACTTCTATGTGGTAAACTAGAATGCCAAGCAAACTAAGAATACAAAGTACTTTCTTTGAAAAATTAGGAACATTATAGTCTTGCAAGCATGTTAATGAACATTGCCATACATCACTCAAAAGTGCAAATGTGCAGCGATGTGGCAGAGGAAATTTCGTGGATTTCTCTTCTACTGATGCAAAAACCTGCTTCAATCTGCCTCTTTAAAAGGGAAATAGAGGATGGCAGAAGTCATTTCCATGTTTTATTGTCATTTTTCACTTTTATCAAGTGTGAACTCAGCACAAATGCAGATGACAGTCGAATCACAGTGATATAATAATATACACATCAAGCAAAACTTTGAATTTGTTGAAACTGACCTGAAAAGAAATGCGAAAAAGAAATCAGGATAGAAGGCTGGAAATTATATGCTGATGAAACACAGCAATACAATTAATTTCTACTGTGTCCAAATAGTGGTCTCACAAACCAAGAATGGCCGTGTTTACCAGGGCAGGCTTTAAGAGGGTGCAACTGGTGCAGCTGCACCTGGCGCTGACCTGGGGAGGGGGCACTGTGTTTAGAAATAACATGGGTTTACAAGCACCTGCTGTTGAGTTTCTTGTATCCAGCAGATTGCAGGCAACAATTAAAATGTCAAGATAACTCTGGTGATTAATGTTCCTGCTGGGGAGAGATGGGAGTTTTATCTAGTGGCAGTTCGGCTCATCATAAAATAGCAGAGAAAGAAGGTGTACCGTGCAGATCACAGAACTGTAGTTTATGTGGATAGCTCAGTGGGTTACTGCTTCTGTCATAGAGATCCTTTTGTTGCTTGCAGTTCATAAGTTACAATCCGAATATAGCACAGTGACTTGGAACCCGGGCCAGGGAAGGTGAAGCCGGACCCTATGGGGTCCCGGGACAAACGCCACCCAGGGCGGGAAACACCCCCCCGTCGCAAAGCCCGCGAAAAAGGGGCGACCAGGATTGATCGCCCCAGGGCAAGCTAGGACGCCCCCAATCCGGGGGCGAGTTTGCTAGCGGCCGGGGGGTGTGGGGGGTTTAAATACGGGGCGCAGGCCTAGAGAAATCACTCAAACCCCCTCGGCAGGGAAGCAAGCACGGGGGAGACCAATTTTCGTCCCTACGGGAGTAAGGGAGAATATGAGGGGCAAGGACAGGCCTTCAAGGGTAAGAACCAAAGCGGTGGCAAAACTGGGAAGGCATGTTGGAAATTTGACAAAGACGACTGTAAGTGGGGGGCCGCCTGCAGGTTCAGGCACGCCTGTGAGTCCTGCGACGGAAACCACCCCGCCATACGCTGCAAGCAGGCCCAAGGGACCGGGCCGCCAAAGAAAAAGGGGGCACAGAAAAGTAGGGAGCAGGCAGCCCCAGCAAGGGGCGGCGGGAGTGCGGATGGGGGACACACACTACCCACCCCTATAAAAGTAAGCAAACCATTATATTTATTAGGACGTAACCCTAGGACATCAGACAAACAAAGGTTAGCTGAGGGCTTCACAGCAGGTTTCCCCATCCCTTACAAGGGACCCAGGGGTGCCAAGGAGAGCAAAAACTTCAAAAATCAATAGGAGACAACCCGGAGGCCGCAAGGCAAAAAATGGAAAAGGAAGTGCAACTGGGGAGGGCTCACACTGGGTCCTTGGGATGCCACACGGCAGGGCCCCCGGATGAGCAGGGAGGGGCCAGCAAAGGGTCCAAGGCAAAGCGGAACGGCACTTGCAGTCCGGGCAGGTCCTAACGGACACCCACCCATTTCGGTAGCAAGTTGAAGCCTGGACCTGCAAACACAGGGGCCCAAACGCTTAGGCCCTCCCGCCAATAGATTGTCTGGGAGCGCACATCGACAAGGAGTGGACATTCATAAATTGCAAAGACAATGAAAGTATGCGTTATCATGGATACTGTGAATAACCAATGAATTGCAAATGTATAACCATGTTATGTTTGAATAAACTGCGACCTTTTAAGGCACCATAGCACATTGTCAAGCGGTGTAATTTAAGGTAAAGGGAGGCAGTTAAAGTGTCAGGGGAGGGGGAGGGGCAGGTGGACTCGCCCCTGGGAGGGGTTGTGAACTGTCATCAAAGAGCTGCGTGCAAACTGCATATTATAGTTTAAGATGTTCTTTTTTCAGTCTTTCATTATCTATTCCAAATGCTGCTGAAAATGGTTCGTTTGAGTAGAAATAAATGATTAGTAGTATAGCCAATCCATCTATGGAGAGATAAGGTGCACTATTGAAGGGTGCTAGTGAGGGAATACATGGAGAAGGAGATTAGCCCTGATTACTTGTGTGACCTTAGAAATCTTGAGATCACAAGTTTAAATGTATCTGTGCCCTCAACTCAACAGGTCCTTTACTTGATAACTGAATTGCTTTCTGGATCAAACTAGAGAGTTTAACTAAAACCAGCATTTGAAAGTAACTATTTGAGCTGCTGCTGAGCTCTTGTAATACAACCATTTGGTATACTTCTAACAGTAAACTTGGTTACGGCATGCAACACTGACTAGATAAGAGAGAAGTGACATTTAGGGATTGTTCAAGACTGAATTTACCGTCTCCGCAAACCACAAGTTAATCACTGATTGCATGTAGTTTTTCTTTATATAGATTTGCATTTTGTTCTGGATAAACAACTGAAAATTGGTGCTGTGAGAAATCCAGGTCGAAGGTTCTCAGGCCAACAGATGTTGCTTCGAGTGTCCTCTTGCCCGCATACTGCAGTGCAGTTCCTGTGTACTGCATCCCTGTCATGCACTGCTTATGACCTCACATATTAAAACACTCATAACATGTTCAATGACATCATTGTTGACAGCTGAAATGGCATCATTGATGACATCATCCAACCAATGACTCCTCAATTTACTGTTCAAAGTAGATTAACCTCTGAAATATGTAAATAACTATTACATGGTGCAGATTCAGGAAAGGCATAAATTACATGAAAATATGTTCATGTATAAAGTATTCATTGCATATCACACTCTTTATACACACAAGATCCAATATGTAGTCACCGCTAACCCTGTCTACTATCAAAAATCAAGTAACCCCGAATTCCATTGACATAAGCATTCAATCTGCGCCGCAAATATCTGCTCCTCATATTAAGGCCCCTCCAGCTCAGGACCATGCGACACCAGCCCAAAATCAGGCACTCTTGACACGCTCAACCACATGTCGGAAGCCAACGTGTCCATTTACCAATATCCACCAAAAAGTGTCATCTATAAAAACAGCATCCCTTCCAAGCACCCCTCCCTGCGATCAATTGCAAGACATTAACAAGCTTGCAACTGGCAGGTGCTCCAGTCCACCTGTGATAAAAGAAAGCCTTCAACCAAGAGTGCCCACAACTAAGCAAAATAGCAGGCATCCTATAAATGCAAATAATCGTGGTCCAGTCGCCGATCACTCCAACCTAACCAATACCAAGGATGCGCCAGGTAGACCTCTCCACTATCATACAAACACACCTTCAACCCTGCTAAAATCAGCCACACACGCCGACTCAGAGAAGCACTCTCCACCGATCCTTGGAGTGACCTCACCACAAAAAGAGACAGATACACAGGGCTTGATCGAGGGTAGATGCAGGTAGATGCCATCTACCCACTATTTTCAGAGGGTAGACGCCGTCTACCCTGCTGCAAAGCTAGTCACTTTCAGCCAGAATTCAAAGAAATATGCTGAGCTCTTCCCGGTGTGATTTTCAGACACCGGGACACTTTCATCAGCGCCTGAATGTTGTCTGCTTTTATTCCGATCAGCAACGTGCAGGTGGGGAAGGGGCATATCAGATGCAAGCTGGGTCCATAACAAAGGCCGAAGTTAAGGGGCCATTAGGCCTAAATCTGTTGGAGTATTGTTGTAAAGTTGTTCTTACATTGTGTGTAAATTTGTTCTTACATTGTATTGCAGTTTTCCTTGTCTATGCCTTGCAGAACCTTGCCCCCAAGGTTCCATGTTATGCTTTGAACGGTAACGTTCCTTGCTTGTCCGTTGTTGCTGACCAGCTGAGGAAATATCGTTTTCTGTCAGCTCTGTGCTCAATAAAGATATCTTCTTACCTGAGCGTCGCGGATCCGCCTTTCATTTACAAGAAGATTTGGCGACGATTTCTCCGCAGCTGGTTCAGCAAGGTGTTTTTCTGCGAAATCGGAGTGACGAAAACGGACAAAAGAGGCTCTTTGTACAAGCCACACGGACCCACAGAGGCACCACCAGCCTGCATATTCCTTCGATTGGTGACCACGGCGGAGCTCTTTGAGATTACAGGAAACCACAAAACCCTAAAAAAAATATATAAGTAAGTCGCTGTGATGTCACCGCTTCTCCTGCGGGCAACCCTCCCCTTCGGTGATGTCAACGGCATACAGCTCGAGCGTGCACTTGTCATTCTTTCCCGGTTGCCAGGCAGCGAATACCCATTGGAACACAGCAACCTCGTTTCAACCTTGCATGACCTCTCGCTTACAAGGACACGCTTGGCGGCCATCTTGGCTGCCGCACTCAGCCTTTTTCCGGCTTCCGTGTCAGCGACAGTAGTGCACTGCAAATTTGAGGGTGAAGTCTACATTGGATCGGCTCAGCAAGCAATCGCCCTTCCTGGACAGCCTGGTCATTGGTGAATTTGGATGTTTTTATTCACAGTATTTGACTTTTGGAGATTTCTTGACTATTGTCACCCTGACTCACACGTGTACTCTTTGATCATACATGGCTACTTCACAATTTTGTATTGTGCTTCCACCTACCTTCTTGTCCCAATCCGGTCCTCCTCCCATACCATGGGAGGATTGAATTTTAATATTCGAGAATTATTTGGACGCCTAGGAAGGGCAGGAATTTAGTGCAAAAAGGAAGAAGCACTACTATTAAGCACCTTAGGTAAAGAAAGTCAACGTATTTTCAAATACTTACCTCAAGCTTTACAGGCCAATGGGTGATGCCTGATGAGTACAAAGAGGCTGTTTGTAGATTGGAATCCAGATACGCAAAGGAGGAAAATCTGGTCATGAATCGATACAAGTTCTACAATCAACATCAAAAGCCTGAGTAGTCTATTGATGAGTTCATAGCTAGACTAAGAGAGGTGTCTATCAAGCGCAAGTTTGGTACTAAGAATGATGAATTAATCAGAGACCAATTAATCGTACAATGTAATAGCAAAAAGATCCAAGATAGACTATGAGCTGCCAAGAATCCATTTTTAAAAGTGCCATTGAACTGGCCAAAGTTGTAGAACAATCACAAATTTGCATGAAGGAGTTAGAGAAACGCAACCGTTGTCCGGAAATTGCAGAACTATCTGACAAGGGATCCTATGAGGACATCGAGAATGCCGTGTCTGATGAGGCAACAGGCTCTGTAGCTTCAGTAAAGAGCAAGAATAAGAACTTCAAACGTACCAATCAATCTAGGCCACCCTCTTCCAGGGTGTGTGTAAAGATCCTCCAAACACCAAGGGATTAGTAAATAGAAGCTTTTATTTCAAGTTGGTCTTCACACCTCACCCTGCTGGTCCTAGCTTCAGAGCAGTCTCAACAATAACAGCCCACTAATTTGAAAGGATACATTCTATACTAAAGCTTGAGGACCACAGAGTTCCAGCACTCTGATGACACAGACTTAAAGATAAAGTATAGGCTAAAACCAATTATATTACAATGCTAAAAGATAACATGCAGAATACCACACATCTCCCTCCCAATAACAACATTTGAAACAAGAAAAGTAGAGGAAATTACAAACTAAATTTTTTTTTTTTTTTTTTAATCTCCTTGAAACCAAGAAGAGTCTGAGTCTCTTCTAATGAACAAAATCATCTAAATACTTTGGTTTGACACGTGTCCTTGCACCTCTATTCCCTTGCTCTACAACTTCCTCTTGATTTTTTTCCCTTTCTTTAACAACACTCGAAAGACAATTGGGAAGTTTAGCAACTCTGTTTAAATTCCACACACTGTGATCTTCAGTCTTGATGGCGTTCCTAAAAACCTTGATGACTTTCATCGGCTGAAGTAATTTTGAACCTTCAGAAGAGGAACCTTTGCAAGGACTGCGAATTTTGACTATATCTCCAACCCTCACAATGGTTTTTTTAACAGCCTTCCTCTCGTCAAACCTTTCTTTATTCATACAGATCTTTTTAATTTCCTTTTCAATTCTTTCTTTGTCACCCTTCTCAAATGTTGAATCAAGAGATCTCTTGACTATCCACGAAGGACACAACAAGGTACAAGGTTTTCTTTTACGAAATAGTTCAAAAGGCGTTCTCCCGGTCATAGAATGTGGAGTTACCCTGTAATTTTTCCCTTTGTTTTGAACCTCAATGTACCAACACTTATGATTAGACAAAGCTCTTTGAATGGTCTCTTTGAGTACTCTATTAAACCTCTCAACTGTGCCATTAGTTTCTGGGTGATAAAGAGCTGACTTTTTGTGAATGATGCCCCTGTCGTTCAAAAACTTACACATTTCGTTGGAGGTGAATTGAACACCATTGTCAGAAAGCAAAGTTGAGGGAAATCCCTCCTTTTCAAAAATGTTATCAAGAAAAGTTATAACATCTCTGGTTTACCCTGAGTTGGTAACCTTGATCTCAGGCCATCTGGAATAAACATCTAGAAGTACAATTAAATACTTGTCTACACTGGTGTGCTTGATGGGGCCCAAGATGTCAATAACAACCTCTTCCCAAGCTTCTTTGGGAAGTTGTCTTATCGTCATTGGTTGGACACGAGGTTTTAAAATTTTGTGACATCTATTGCACTCTCCACATTCTCGTACAATCCTCTCCACACACATGTCCATCCCGGGCCACCAGTACGCTTGCCTTAGTATTTCTTTGGTTTTAGAGATCCCTGGATGACTAGCATGAGCAAGATCTATTAATTGTGACCTTAAGGAGGTAGGAGGGATCAATCTCGTACCCCTCATCAAAAGACCTTCTTGACATGCTAATTCATCTTTTACCCGAAAGAAACCGCAGATAGTTTCTTCTGTTTTTGTATGCTTGTCCCAATTACCTGCAATTCCATCCAGTACAGATTGAAGCGTAACATCTTTTGCAAGTTCATTCACCCATACATCTTTTTTGATTGTACTCTCATTCACTAGACAAACAGAATACTCATCAAAATCACTAGACTCATCTTCCAGTTCCTCGCTAATGGAAAAATTTCCATCAATTAGATGTGAGCAGCAATCAGCCAAATTGTTCTTCGCACCTGGGACATACACCACTCGAAAATCAAACTCTTGGAGAGTCACTACCTATTTCCTTATTCTGGAAGATATATTGTCAAGCCCCTTTTTTTCAAAGATTTCTCTCAAAGGCTTGTGATTGGTTTTAACAATAAATTTGCAACCCCACAAGAATTTGCAAAGTTTTCTCACCGCCCAGAATATGCCCAATGCCTCTTTCTCCACTACTGAATAGTTGAATTCAGCTCCTCTCAAACTTCTGGAAAGAAAAAAATGTTTTTTTCCACACCCTGGTGTTCTTGTAACATGACAGCTCCTAATCCTGCTGAACTGGCATCTGTCATAACTACTATATCATGACCAGGTTCAAAACTACTTAAACAGGAAGCTCTAGATAACAGCTGTTTAACCAAAACAAACTCTTTCTCACAATCAGAGTTCCAAATGAAACTTACCCCATTTTTTAAAAGAAGTCTCATGTTTTGTGTCTTGTGTGCAAAATTGGGTATGAATTTGGCATAGTATTCAGTCATGCCTAAAAACTAACTACTTCATCCTTGCTGTTGGGAGTGCCCATATTGTGAATGGTGTTTACCAACTCTTTCTTAGGTTCAATGCCTGAACTAGAGATCTTATGTCCTAAATAATCAATTTCAGTGAGATTAAACTTGCATTTCTTGGCCTTCAGGGTGAGGCCATTGGCTTCCAGAATCCTTAAAACATCTCTTACTCTACTCTCATGTTCTTCTGAGCTGCATCCAAAGACCAGTATGTCATCTTGATAAATTTTAATTCCTTTGACATCTCTAAATATATGCTCCATCATTCTCTGGAAAACTGCCGCAGCGGATATCAGCCCAAAAGGCATTCTGAGGAACTTAAAAGTCCCAAACGGAATTATGAACGCCGTTAGATCTTGGGAGTCAGGATGTAACCTCACTTGGTGATACGCTGAAGCAAGGTCTATGGAGGAGAAGTATTTAGCTCCTTCCAGAAGAGCTAACATCTCAGAGATGTTAGGGAGAGGATAATGGTCTACAACTACACATCTGTTGAGTTCCCTCAAATCTATGCAAAGCCTAGATTCACCATTGCTTTTAAGTGCCATGATGACTGGAGCTAACCATTCTGAAGCTTCCACTTCTGTAATGATACCACCACTCAATAGCTTATCTAATTCTATTTTTATATTTTCTTTCACTTTGATGGAACACCTCTCACTTTACTGATAACAGGTACGGAATCCTTTTTCAAAATAATTCTGTGTAAATATCCTTTCAAACAACCCAACTCCTCATTAAAAACACGAGGAAATTCCTTTTCAAAAGATGGACAACTCAAATTCACTTGACTTAGTGACTCAAATATTTTTTCTTTAAGATTTTCGTGTATGTTACTTGAGTCATAACTTTTCAACTTCACTGACGGAGTTTCATTGGGATCTAAAATTACTCCTAGATCTTTCTGGTGTAACCAGCTAACTAATGAATCACCCCTCTCGGAGACATATATTTTCCCGATAGTGACTCTATCTTTGAAATTAATACTACCATTGAAGTATCCAGACAGTTTGATGGGCTCACCCCCATAACCCTTGGCTTTGATGTCAGCTTCATGTAAAACAACCTTACCCTTCATATGTTCGTCATATTCTTCTTTAGGAATAAGAGTTATCTTTGCCCCAGAGTCAAACAACATTTGTACTGGAGTATCATTGATGTGAACTACTTCGAATGGCCCACTCTTTTCTCCTTCAGAAACTCTTAATAATATCTCATCTACCTCACATTCTTCATCACAAACAACTTCATGAATTTTCTTTTTTTCAAAACTACTGCGACAACATTTTGATACGTGACCCTTCTTACATTTCTTACAGGTTGCCCTCCATCCAATACATTCTTTAAAATTCGCTGCATGTCCATATCCCCCGCATCTATAGCACGTTCCTTGAAACTTCCTAGGGAAAACAGTATTCTTGTTGAAATTATTCTTATTATACATAGGCCTACTGCTGTCAGTTTTGTTCTGTTGAGAGTTCATCATGCTCTGTTTACCTTTAGAGGTGTCTACCATTTCTACTTTTTCCTCTTTAAGTTCCTCATTGTCTCTTTTTTTAAGTTCAGCAACGCATGCTTTCGTGTGTTCACACGGCTTTGCTATGGTTATTACTTCTGATAAAGACGGATTGTCTTTTTCCCAACATGCTTCTTTGACTTTTTCTACTGAACACCTTAGCATGAATTGATCCCTCAATCTTTCTTCATAGTTAGCCCCAAAATTACATGTGGAAGCCAATTTCCTTAACACAGTGACATAGTCTTCAACATTTTCCCAGAGTCTCTGCATGCGTTTACCAAAATGATGTCTTTCTAAAACTGTGGACACCTTAGGCAGAAAATGTAAATCTAACTTCTTCAAACATATTTCATAATCATTAAGATCATCTGCGTCTTGTGTGGGTAACTGTGGAAGATGTTGAAAAATGTCTTGCCTTTCTGGGCCTAAACAATGAAGAAGAAGAGACATTTTTCTTTCAGCGCTAAGTGAAACACCACATACACGTGAATAATGTGAAAATACATTTTTCCACTTTTTCCACGGAATGGGTGGTTCACCTGGACTCATTAAAAAAAAGGAGGAGGAGGAACATTTTGCATTTTGTGGACAAGTTAAAATAAGAGTCTATAGAAAAACACACAATATGTATATAGCCTGCAAAAGGAAAAGGTTAATAGAAGAGAAATAAAATACATAAATCCTTTTTATATTGTGCCTGTCATTGTAGAAGAATGGCAGGCGATAATAAATCGAAAGGAGTGTGCCTGTCACTGAAAATTAGTCTTATTACTTATATGAGGAGGAAGGTAGAATGTTTCTCAGGCAGAAAGAACTTTGTATTGTTTGAAGAAAGAATGTTTCCCACGAAGGAGAGAACTGTGTTCAGTTCCACCACTCCTTAAGAAAGGAACTCTCAACAATGAGCAGTCTAGTGTTTCAGGGAGAGTTCTGAGGACGGCAGAAAACAAAGTGTCTATTGTCACGTCGATGAATCAATTAAACAGTGGTGAGTCAGCGGTCTAGTGTTTGCTTGCAGAAACAGGAAGAATGACGGGTGACGTTGGGCATGTTACGAAAGCAGGAGCCAGAGAAATGGAATCATTACAGTGCTCAGCGTCATGAAGGACTCACCGTCACGAGGAACTTTTGAAGGTAAGCCTGGCGGGATGACGGTTACACTCTGGGCAATGCTCGACGATGAACGAGTGTCACGCACAACACAAAAATCAAGTGATGCGCAAGGATTGCGTTAAAGCGGACTGATGCGTAGCCAAACACCACACAAGTTATGCGTGTTTTAAGCCCGATGTGAGAAAAGTCAAAATAAGTCGAGGAACACTCAATCCTTAAGCGAAAAAAACCAACAAAAAAAACAGTAACAGGATCTTTAAATTGAACTATGCTTAGGATAGACTGCAGTCACAGAGTCTTTAACTTGTTTTTGAAGTAAGACAAAGTCAAAGCACAAACACAGAGGTCGTGAATACGATACCAAAGGTTTCTTCTTTTCACTGGTTAGCGATGAGGTGTGGTCCCAGAAGAGTTCTTTCAGCTCGTCGCCATTGTAAAGATCCTCCAAACACCAAGGGATTAGTAAATAGAAGCTTTTATTTCAAGTTGGTCTTCACACCTCACCCTGCTGGTCCCAGCTTCAGAGCAGTCTCACCAATAACAGCCCTCTTATTTGAAAGGATACATTCTATACTGAAGCTTGAGGACAACAGAGTTCCAGCACTCTGATGACACAGACTTAAAGATAAATTACAGGCTAAAACCAATTATATTACAATGCTAAAAGATAACATGCAGAATACCACAGTGTGCTATAGATGTGGTTGTGTCACTCACTCTGCAGACTCAAAACTTTGCTTTGCGGTTAACAAGGAGTGCTTAAAGTGTGATCGTGTGGGACATTATGCCAGAGTTTGTAAGGGTAACGCTAGAAGGTTGACTGCGTTGGTCTCAGGTGAACAAGCATACAACAACGCTAAGACTGGGGATAGAAGTTTGAGTGTTGGTGATGATTGTGAGGCATCTAATGAAAGCAAAAGACTCAACAGACCCAAAGCCATATTTCAAATAGATGGTAAAAATGTTTTGCTTATGGTCGAAATACACCATAATCCCTAGGAGTCTCTTTGTGAGTTTATGAGGAGACATTAAGATTTTGTTGCCCAAGGGCCTTTCCTCGGGTGGATACCAAGAGGAATCCATCGACATAATAGGATACTTTACCTCTAACATTTTATTTTTTAAATAGATCCACGCCGGGTAAGATCTATGTTGCTGTTGACGGACCCCCTATTTTAGATTGGGTTCACCAATACAACCTCCATATCATTGTGAACCCCAGGGCCCCTACGCAGGTTATGGTGGTCGAAGAAGAAGGTGTAGATAACGTCTTGCTTGATGCCAGTGACGTGTTCAGATCTGACTTAGGACAACTGAAGGGCTACGTACATCAAATTAAGTTGGTGAGCGGGGCTGTACCAGTGCAGCATAAATTAAGAAGGGTACCACTTATTATGCGTGATGGGGTTAAAATGCTCATACATGAAATGTTGAATTCTGGTGTGATTGAACCTGTTGAGGCTTCCGAATGGGTTTCTCCGGTGGTGATCACCAAAAAACCTGACGGAAGCCTCAGGTTCTGTGTGGACTTGAGGTCACTTAATCGCTGTGTTATTGCTGATATGTTTCTCTTGCCCAATATTGGTGAATTGGTGTCCACACTTAATGGAGCAAAGTTCTTTTCTAAACTTGACCTCAAGAGTGTGTATCACCAAATACGTTTCCTTGATGAGTCCAAACATCTCACATCCTTCATCACTACAGAAGGTACATTCCAATTCATGCATTTGACGATTGGGTTGTCATCTGTGGCAAGCGTCTTTCAATGCATGGTATCACACGTCTTCAAGGGGATAGCGAATGCTGTGTACCTTCAAGACGACATCTTAGTCTTTGGGAAATCTGTTGAAGAGCATAATTCTGTGTTGAGGAACGTTTTAAGGAGAATGGTTGAAGTAGGTCTTACCTTAAGAAAGGAAATTGTGTGTTCTTGACTCAGCAGGTAGAATACTTAGGGTACTGTATCTCTGTCTCTGGTGTAAGGCCAAAGAAAAGCCTTGTGAGTGCAATTGAGTTGGCACCTGCCCCCAAAAACAAGGACCAGTTGCGAGCCTTTATGGGTCTTGTTGAATACTACTCCAAATTTGTCAAAATGCTTTCCGACATGACAGGGTGCCTGAGAAGTCTACCTAAAAAAGGTGTCAGCTTTGAGTGGGGTGAAGTACAGTCTGAATGTTGTAATGCCATTAAGAAGGAAATTTGTGAAGCTAAAGTATTGGCTCCCTTTGATATCAAGTTGAGATCCATCATCACTGTTGATGCCAGTGCCTCAGGGATGGGCGCTGTCCTTTCCCAGTGTCATCGGAGTGGTGAGAGGACAGTGGCATTTGCTTCCAAGACTCTTACCCAAGTTGAACAGAATTGTTTGGTTACTGAGGGGGAGGCTCTGGTGGCTGCTTGGGCTGTGGAATATTTCCGTGTGTATGTGTGGGGCACAAAGTTTCTTATCATAACAGATCACAGTCCCTTAATTAAGATTTTGTCCCCGGGGGGCCTGGTATGGGTTGGCTAGGTTTGCAGCAAGGATCCAGGAGTATCAGTATGATGTTGGATATATCCAGGGGTGGAGGAATGCACAGGCTGACTGTTTGTCGAGATTGTCGGTGGACTGGAGATTGGTAGATGGTCCATCTGTGAGTGAAACTGAGAATGATGGGTCAGTTGCTTCGATTGACAATGCTGTCATGATGGGGGAGGGAGCCTTTACAGCTCAGGAGTGGAATATTGCTATGCAAGAAGATGCTGTTTTCGATGACGTAGTACGATTGATCAAGCAAGGTGGTAGGAGAGAGAGTTGCTTGTCAGTACAAATACGTCCCTATGTCAAGGTTTTGGATGAATTGTCTGTGTCTGGCAATGGAATAATCATGAGGGGAGACAGATTTGTCCCTCCGTTTGGCTTAAGAAAGAAGATCTTCTCCATGGCCCATGAGGGTCACCTGGGCCAAACTCTGACCCAACGCCATATCAGATCTCAATTTTGGTGGCCAGGGTTGGACAACCAAGCTGCGTCATGGGTTGAGGAGTGTTCCATTTGCAAGGAAGGAGAGAAAAGACTCAAAGTGGGGAGCACAAGTGTCTCTGGGCATATCGAGAACCCGGGAAAACCTTGGCATAGCATCTGCCTTGATTTCATAGGGCCAATGCACGATCTTGCCTCGAGTGACCGTTTTACCATCGTGGTTGTGGATATTTTCTCAAAATGGTTGTGCGTCAAGTTCTTAAAGAGATCACTACACAAGCTACCATTAAATCCCTGAGTAGTTTGTTTCAAGAAGAGGTCTTTCCTTTTGTCCTCATCATGGACAATGGCACACAATTAGTGTCTTCTGAGATGCAAGTGTTTTTGAGAGAATGTGGGACTGTATATCACCGTACTGCTCTATACAACCCACAGGGAAATGGCCTTTGTGAGAGAGTGAACAGAATGGTCAAAGGTGTGTTACAGATGGCATGTGCCAATGGTTTGGGTGTGCGCAAGCTTGTGGAAGAGATGGTTTGGGCTTACTGCACCACTGGCCATTGCCCCGATCTCAAAACCCCTTTTGAACTTATGCGAGGTAGACCTGTGGTTCCAAATTAGTCCCAGCGTGTTTGAAGTTGTGGGTTGAGAAAGGTGGGGTGGCAGCTGATGCTTCCACGTGTAAGAATGTTTTCTCATCCCCAGCACATTTGTGTTGGTGATTTGGTCAAAGTCAAGTCAGGGAGAGTAGGAAGTGGCCTTTTCAAATTCTTGGGACCCTTCAAGGTCAAGAGATTATTCAGTTACGGTGTGGAGTTAGAAAATGGACAAAGGTGGAATTTTAGACAGGTAGCCTTGTACCAGAAAAATGGTGCTCCAGGGGAAGCTGTTGTTTCCAGTAATGTTGAGTGCACCTTCGGGAATGATGGTTATGTGTTGGCTAATGATGTTACTGATGCGGCTGTCACGACCAGAGCGGAGCTTGGTCAAGGGGAGGGTGCTGTACCATGCATCTCCACTTCGTCTTCCTCCACTCAGGTAGGGGCTGGTGTCAGGAGGGGGGACAGAAACCGCAGAACTCCTCCTTACCTGGAGGACTTTGTACGTTGATTCCTATGTGCCTTTGTTTTTTTTTTCTTCCTCTCCTCTCTTCTCTTCTTTTCTGTTTCTCCCACTTCCATTCTTGTCCTTTTCTTGTTTTTGTTTTGTAGAAAGGGGAAAAAAGATTTATAAAATGGTTCTTATATTGTATGTAAATTTGTTCTTACATTGTATTGCAGTTTTCCTTGTCTATGCCTTGCAGAACCTTTCCCCCAAGGTTCCATGTTATGCTTTGAACGGTAACGTTCCTTGCTTGGCAGTTGTTGCTGACCAGCTGAGGAAAGGTCTATTTTCTGTCAGCTCTGTGCTCAATAAAGATATCTTCTTACCTGAACGTCACGGATACGCCTTTCATTTACAAGAAGTATCCTGGCTGGGAGCTATCTGGAGCCTCGCATCTAGATGCAATGGAGGGGAAACACAGTCTCATATCTTATCACTTCACAGATACATAAGAGAGAAATGCTTTTGACTTTGCTCAGTCCCTGTATATAAGGGATATGTATGCATGCACTGTAAGAATGTGAGATGTGTTTGTCGCCCCAGTATTTACACAAATAACAATTTAAATACCACTATTTTGTTTTATTTCTTTTATAGCGCTTTAGTACCACAGTAGTGATAAAGCGCCAAAGAAGAATAAAACAAAATAGCAGCATTCAAATTGCTATTTGTGTATGTGTGATGTAAAGCACTCTGACACCCTACATTGGGATGAGTAGTGCTACTACTCATCCCAATGCAGGGTGTCAGAGAGCTTTACATCACACATACAGGGGCAGATTTACAAGCCCCATGCGACATATTTGCGCCGCCGTTGCGTCACTTCTGTGACGCAGCGGCGTCGTAAACAATGCGCCACGTTGCAACAAATTTACAACGTGACACATCTAGGGAGATGCGTCACGTCATAAAGCCCTGCGCTCCATTATACCTGCGCCAGGTATAATGTATGCAGGGTGGGCATTCCGTCGCAGGAAAGCCTCGTAAAAGTGACGCAGTGAAATCTACAAGATTTCACTGAGTCACTTTTACGACGCCGCTGCGTCAAAACCTTACGCTTGCTTGAAGCAGGCGTAAGGAGTGACGCAGCACGTTAAGTACAGGCCGCCCAAGAGCATTGCTGGAGTTGCGTCACGCTTGCGACACGACTCCAGCAATGCGCTGCCCTTACGACAGAAGATGCGACACGCATCTGTCTATCCTTGCGCCACGGTGTGCCGCATTGTAAATGCGACGCATCCGTGGTGGCGCAAGGGTATTCTTGCGTGTCGCATCTTTACTGGCGCATCCCTGCTAATATGCAGAGATGCGCCAGTCCTTGTAAATCTGCCCCACAGATTATACATTGACAATAAATCATATGTGTGTACATCAATTTAAAGGATGTCTTACATAAGACAGTGAAGGCTACAAGGTGTGGGAGCCACATGTTCTTCATTGTTCACTGTGCTATATTAGAAGGATTACAGTTTATGAACTGCAAGTAACAAAAGCATCTCTGTCTTAAAAGCAGTAACCCACATACCTGTTTACATAAAATAACAATCTGTCATCTGTGTGTTACATAATGTGCTTTGCAGGATACATATTAACCCTCTAAGCTACTTTGATTCAAAACTAGGACTAGGCACAACACAGATCTCTCCAGCAAATAAGTTATCCTCCAGAGTTATCTTACCATTACTATTATTCTCTGAGATTTTTAGCTGGTACAGAAAGATCTCTGCAACAGGTGCCTTAACACCATGAGATATTTTAAAATACAGACATTGCAACAAATTAAGCAGAACAGATTTACTGCCACATTTCTCCTTGTTGCTAATTTTTCTGTGGCAGGGTTTAAAAAACATAAATGCATAAATTGAGGCCCAGATTTATTTGTGTCTGGGTTGAGTCAATATTTTGTCACAACCCCAATGGAAAATCTAATTTGTTAAATATTGTAATGCGCTCAAATGTACTCATGATAGACCTGCTAAACATATGTGAGGTCTTAAGCTCGTGGGTCCCGGGCTCACTGTGCCACTGGATTCAAACTAGCCTGGCTGATGTGGGGTGATGCCCTGAAACCGGTCCCATGATGCTTGTTTCCGGTCCAGGGAGTACCTGGCTTGGTAGTTCAGGCTGAACTGTTCCCATGAGGCACAGGGTCAAGACTGGTTTGCATATGGCTGGGTCTAAACTGGGGTGGCATGGTGTGCAAAAGAACGATGGATTTCACCCAGATCTCTTGACTAAGGGTAATTGTTTGATTTGCTCTGCATTCCACCCATCATCTGTGTGCCTTAAGATCTGATGTCACTTCCTGTGAGGTCATGGCTTGTGATGCCACATGTGATGTCACACACCGTAATGTAACCCCCTGTGATGTCACACACAGTGATGTCACGCGGGGTGATGTCACGCCCATTTTGCCTAACTTGATGAGTCCCCCCACTTCTTTTTTTAGGACTTGAGCCTGCAGATACACACCAAGGCACAGTAATCTTACTTAAACCAGTATACCACTCACAAACCCAAAAGACTACTTAAACCATATCAGTATCTCAAAATCTTTAAAAGCCTTACCATACTCTGCACTATTAAAACAAGTAAAAAATATGGAGAGGTGAATGAGACTACAGAACTGATGTTGGAAGCTAAGGTGGCAGTTCTCTCCAACTTAGTTCAAAGGGATACTTTTCACAACTGGGGAATAGAGGTTACTCATGTAGAACCTGAATGTTATTGTGCCATCTTTGAAACGACGACTAAATTACAGCATTCTCCCACCAAGTATATCAGAGCGAGAGCTGTAGAGAGGCTGAGAGCCTCTAAGACGCTGCATGATTCCTCCCAAGGCAACAGCACTAGTACACTCTGGGGCAGATTTACAAGCCCCTTGCGCCACCGGTGCGTCACTTTTTGTGTCGTACCGGTGGCGCATTTTACTGCTCCATGTTTACAAGGACAAGAAAAGCCACCCTGCGTGACTTTTCCCGTCCTTGTAAATACGGCCCCTTTACATGCAACACTTTGCGTGAAAGGGGCGTACCATGGGTGTTGCAGTGGGTGTTCCCACGCAACAACCATGGAACCAATCAATCAATCAATCAATCACAGGTTTATTAAGCGTGACTACTCACCCGTAAGGGTCTCAAGGCGCTGGGGGGAAGGGGAGGTGCAGCTTCCAGTTCTTCAAGGTCTGTCGAAGAGCCAGGTTTTGAGGTTTCTTGTGAAGTTGGGGAGTGATGTTGTCTGCCTGAGGTGGAGCGGTAGGGCGTTCCATGCTCTGGCTGCGAGGAAGGAGAAGGAGCGGCCTCCTGATCTGGTCTTTCTGGCGCGGGGAACTACGGCGTAGGAGAGCTGGACTGATCGTAGGGTTCTTTGGGGTGCGTGGAAGTTGATACTGCTGTTGAGGTATGCTGGTCCGGTGTTGTGGAGGGCTTTGTGTGCGTGGATGAGGATCTTGAAGGTGATTCTAGCCTTGATGGGGAGCCAGTGGAATGTGCACAGGTGTTGGGAGATGTGGCAGTGTCGTGGTAGGTTTACAAGGAATCGCAAACCTGGAAATACGTCAAAATTCTACGCCACCCTAGGGGTGGCATAGCGAGGCACAACGAGGAGAAATTTTTTCATTTCTCCTCGTTTATTTCCTCTTTCAATGCGTGCTGCATTCTACAGCATGCATTGAAAGAGGAAAATGCCTGTAGTGATTGTTTTTGTGCAGGAAGGTGCCCCTTCCTGCACAAAAACTAGCTCCCCATGACGCAGGCATCCTTGCACCATAGTGCAAGGGTGCCTGTGCCGGCGCATGGCAGCTGTTTATGCGCCAGCGCAGGGGAAAGCACAGGAATGAGACATATTCTAAATATGTCGCATTCCTGTGAAAGGGCTTGCGTTGCCTCGCTGCAGCACTTTCTTGTAAATCTGCCCCTCTCAATTTTGAGGGGCACCAGTAAAATGAGATTTAATAATACATCAGCCAAAGACTTAAGAGTCATGATGGGAAAGCACAGTAACCGGCGCTGCACTCTGAGGAATGCCACCAACCAAGAGCATCAAAACTGGTCTTGGTTCCCAGCAACCTTAGGGCAAGCCAATTATGCACGAAACGTAGCCCTTCCGGCACTGACTCATAGTCCCGGACTGAGAAGTGCCATCTGCAAGAAAGAAGTGCTCCTCAAAGAATTTAAGTCTCTAAGCCTTTCCTCATGAAGCATCACAAGCTGAGACCAAGTCAAAATGCAAAAAGATGTAAATTAATATTTAATGTGTTTTGATCTCGTCTGCCTACGGAATCTCCACAAACGGCCGAATCTCCACAAACGGCCGGAATCTCCACCTCCGGGCCGGAATCTCCACAAACGGCCGGAATCTCCACCACCGGGCCGGAATCTCCGGCCCGAGTGCGGACATAAAGTTAGTATGAGTAAGTGTATTCTGTGAATACCAAAATGAGTAAGTGTATTCTGTGAATACCAAAAGGTACTAACTTTACGTTTTTGACGTAAGTTAGTTCTGTGAATCGGGCCCAATAAACTTAGACAAATCATGAATTTTAGGGATTTTAATTAAATTCCCAAATGAATGCCAGCAAAATCTGCTTATGCTCTGCATGTACCTGAATCCTAAATGAAAATCCCAGTTCACCAATGCAAACTACCTCTATATCTATCTCCATGAAACTGTAATGGCCAACCAACATGCCAAATTAATTGTAACAGGCGACTTTAATCTGAATCTGTTTAACTATTGTGATAGCCTAGAATCCACGAGGCAGATGGATCTAATCTGTGATATCTCTCCTCATTTCCCCCATCTGCAACAACAGGACGCAATAGGAGATACCCTGGTTGAATCACTGAACTCACTCGGCCTTTGTGCACTGAATGGCTATTGTAGCCAGGACCAACCAACATCATTTACACATAGTTACCCCAAGCGTTGTGCTGTATTAGATTACACATTTCTATTGCCGTCACTATTCAGTCAGCTGCAGGAATTTCAAATAGACCATAGGATGGAAAGCGACCATTTCCTTCAGAACCTTGAACCCTGGATTCAAGGTTATAAGCTTGACTATGGTAACATCATAGGAGAGGGAATGATGGCTCCTAGAATAGACCAAATTAACTGGTCCTCGAATGCAGAAAACCGAGTAAGCTCTTAATAACCCAGGCTTCACCCATGACCTCATGGCTTACCACCAGCTTGCGCAAAGAAAAAAGGAAGATGGCTAAATGGGGCAGGACACTCGGCATAGCAAGGCAAGACACTGAACAACGACAGGCCAAGCTTGCACAGATGCAGAAACACTACAAAAAGTTATTTTGGGAAGCAAAACTAGCAGTAAACTAGCAGACATGGACGTTTTTGGCTGATGCCACCAGGCCAGACAAAAGTTGAGAATTCTGGAAATGGGTAAATTCCCTCACTGCCTCACACAACCCTCTGAGGCACAATCAGTTGGACAGAAGTACATGTATCTCATCTATATAAAACCAAGGCAATAGCCCTATATTCAACTTCGCTTCCTCCAGAAAAGGTTCCGCAATGACGTATCCACCGAGTGTTCCATCCTCCTCCAGTTGCCTCAAGATAACGCCCTCAGCAGTCGAGAAGATCATATAAAAAAGGAGAACCAATGGACACCAGTGCCCAATGGCCTGCCTACTTCAAGTTTTAAAACTGACCAGCAGTTCTGGAATAACGCAATGAGCAAAATCTTTAATAGCGTTCTATTAACTACTGTGGTACCACCATCATGGCTGGGGGCATATAGTCCCCAACTGTTGCAGGGAGTCTGCTCTGGAACAGAACTATGCTTGGAACCATAGAAACCAGTATGTAGGGACTGAGTCACCATACCACCTCAGTATCTATGAGTCTGAGTCCGACTAGCTATAGTGCCTCACTTGCCCTCCTAACCTTACCAGAGAAACAAGTGAATTGGCACCCCAGAACACAACATTCTCTACCCTCTCAGGGATCTTAGTAACAGAACACACCCTTACGCTCTCTCACTCGTACTTGTCCACAATAAGATAGCCAGGAGACACAAAGGAAGTTTAGAATTTTTATTTAGACTTATCGTGCTGTGAAATGCAGTATACGTGCCACAATCAGAAAACAAATGCATATCAAAAATACTGTTAGCATGGTTAGTAAGCCACATACCATGAAAAGCCCTCTCATGTTATAGGACAGAGTAGCCTAAACCTCTCTCCCCTGCTACTAAAGCTAAATGATAATATATGAAAGATCTCTGGATTACTGGCAGACCCCTTACTTTAGCAGACACAGATGGAAGTTCTACGTCTCAGCAGGCGCAGTGCTCTTGTCTCCAAACTCTTGTTCCATGCTTGTGTTTTTGGCTTACGTGCTCATATGTATAACAAGACGTGTGCACATAAACAACAGCTGCATTCTTGTGTTATGTCTAGGTGCTAGTGCCTGACCAGAAAGAATAGCATGGATCATTGTTGTTTGACCTGGTCTGTGGTGTTTAGTCTAAATCCCAGGAAAAGAACAGAATGAGAAAACATATGCAGGTTCTGTGTGAAAGTACAATGTTGCACCAAAGCAAGTATATAGCAACACGTGCTAAGATAAATGAGGCCTACAACGTGCACAGTTAGGCTAACATAGGGAAAACTACAATGGGCCATGCAGGAAACATACAACACATTCACAAAAATGGAAGCAGGGATGACCCATAGAATTACAGGCTGATAGCCTTAGTTGGTGTGGACACTAAGGGGTCGATTACGATGTCGGGCGGATCGCCACCGCCCGCATGGCGGTGGCGATCCGCCTGCCATAATCGCCCGTCCGCCAACAAATTCCCCCCGCCATATTACCATGGCGGAGGGAGCCCGGCAGACGGTAAGACCGTCCGCATGTTCTCCGCCCGGCCGAACAGTCGACCGGGCGGAAAAGGGTTTAATATGGTGGCGGTGTCTGCAAGACACCGCCATCCATATTATGATGCCGGCGGAGATGAGCCTTTCCATGGTGGCGTCGCCGCCATGGAAAGGCTCGCGGTCTTTGCTGTTGGGGGGGTGGGGGCTGCACATGGGGGGTACCTATGGTACCCCCCTGCATCTGCATGCACAAGGTGGCAGGCACCGCGCGGTGCCTGTCACGTTGTGCATGCAGATGCACAACATGCATTTCCAGCACTGTGGCGGGCGGTGTTGTGAGCACCGCCCGCCACAATGCTGGAAATGGGGGATGCCACCGTGGCGGTGGCATCCTAATCACATGTGTGGGACCGCCGCACACATAGCGGGTGGTCCCATTTACAGGGGCGATGGCGGGCGGACAAAGTCCGCCCGCATCATAATCGGCCCCTAAATTTTTTGCCACACTGATTTTAAAAGATATAGAGGAATTGGCGCAAGATCAAACATATCCCCTGGTTCTAAACAGGCCTCCACAAAAATGCTGGAATCATTGGCAACATATTGGCACTTGATTTCCTAATCCTTAAGACCATCAGTAATAAACACTCTTACACGCATGCTTTATTGGTAACAAAAAGCATATAACAGCATCAACAGGGCTATGCTAAAGCAGAAACTGAATAATTGGGGGCTTCCTGCAAAAATATTAAATCCCATAATAGCTTTATACTCCAATAATTGGGTCCTAGTCAAACTCAGCAATGAAGGTACACTGTCTAAGAGAATCTGTATTGATAAAGGGCTAATACATAGTTGTGTTGTAGCCCGATTCTTTGGAATGTATTCACTGCTGATATTGAGTCTGCTCTAAATAATTCAAAATCTTGTCCGCCGAGACTCATTGACCAAACTCCGCCCATGATGCAATATGCAGACAATACAATAGTTTTGGATTTTTCTGCTAATGAACTCCAATCCTCCCTTAATAACTTGTGTACTTATTGCAAGGAGAATGAACTCGAAATAAATACAGAAAAATCAAACACTTTCACATTTACACGGATCCACAAGCAGCATCAATGGCTATGGGAAATAGGGGAGCATATCATCAGCACAACCAACTCCGGGCCCCCTTTCCTTTATCCTCCATTGTCCAAGTCTTTGCCCCTATCCCTTCCCTCCTGCCCTCCATGGTCTGTCAACATGCCTCTTTCCCCTCCCTCCTGCCCGCCATGGTCTGTTGTGCAGCCACTGCCCCTCTTGTCTGCCCTATCTGGTCAGCTTCCTCTCCGTGACCCCCTTCCCTGCTCTCCATTGTCCGTGTTTATGTCCTGACCCATCCCTCCTGCCCTTTATGGTCCATGGCCTTCACGCCTACCTTGCATGGTCTATTGTGATGCCACTACTCCTGTTGCCTCCACTATGTGGTCAGCCAGCTGACTGCCCTGTCCCATCCCTCCTACCTCCTGTTGTCTGAGTATGTGTGCCTCTCTGATCCCTCCTGGACTACTTGATCTGTTGTACTGCAACTACCGCTCACTCAGACCCTCCATGGTTCATTGTGTTGCCAGAGCATCTCATGCCTGCCCTGCATGGCAGTCTTGCTGCACTTACCCCTGTGCCCCTTTGCCCTCCATGATCCATTTTTCTGCCACTGCACCTCCTGCCTGCCATGTGAGGTGTGTAGTGCTGCCACTGCCCCTCTCCCTTGACCAGTGCAGTCAGCTTGCTGCCTCTGCCCCACTCCCTACCCCCTACCCTCTTTTGCCTGAGTCCGTGCCCCTGCCTCCTCCCTCCCCACAGTGTTCAATTAACAACTACAGGCTAACAACAGTCTTTATGTTTGACAAAAATGTAGCACTCCTGAAATCATCTTGATGGAATCAAAACTGTAGAGCAACCTAAAGCATTTCCTTTAGGGATTTTATGTAATTATGTAATTTTGTGTAATTAAACGCTTTTGCAAGTTAACTTTGTCTCGGATCCCTTTCATCCTGAGAGCGCACGTACCTTGGACTTTCTGTGGATATTATTGCCGGTTTGCTCTGCCGGCGTGTGCGCCACTTCTCACGGGTCCCTGTGATACCGGAAGGAGCTACTTTGGGGAATATATATATATATATATATATATATATATATATATATATATATATATATATATATATATATATATATCAAAACTGACTCCACACTAGGACCAATGGTGGCCCCCAGGCCGGAGTTCACCTACAGGAGAGCTGTCTCCATGCATGATGCTGTAGTCAGAAATAGCCCCAAAATAACCATCACCAAGAACTGGCTATCAGGGGTCAAAGGGTTTTTTAAATGGAGTAGCTGTAGGGCATGCAAGTTTGGAGTTAACACCACCCAAATCACGGCAGAGTTCAGGAACAAACCGATAGTGATCCAACAAAAACTCACCTGTAGAACAGAATACGCAGTCTACATTCTCACCTGTAGTTGTGGGCTCAGATACGTGGGGAGCACTAAGCTCCAAGTGCACCTTTGCATTCTGCAACATATGAGGGCTATTGTTAACAGTGACCCGGCATACCCAGTTGCCAGACACTTCAAAGCAACACATCACAACAACCTGGATCACTTGAAATATTATGCAGTTGACTGCATCCCACCACTCAAACGTGGGGGTAATAGAGATAAATTGTTAAGACAACTGGAGTCCAAATATATTATTGAACTCAACACCAAGGCGCCGACAGGACTAAATCTTAGTGAGGATCTTTACCACTTCCTTTAAAGGAGTCACTCCAGTTGCTTTCAGAAATTTTCGCCCATTTGACTTATGAAAGTCGGCTGACTTTCAGTTGGTTGTCCAGTATTTTAACCCACTGCACCACATGATCTTACACCTCTAGACATGGTTTGTATCCACTGCTCTAGTTTCGGCTGAACACAGAGCGAGCCCAGGGTTCTCTGGAGCACATAACATGACACTATCACAGCTTTCCCTTCCCCACTTCACTTTTTTCTAATTTTTTCACGTCAGTGACTTGTTCACACTGAGAAACACCGTTTTTATTCCGCATTTTGAGGCCTCACAGTGATGCACAGACACCATTGGCAGACCACGACATGGAACATAGGTCCAACATGACACCTTGGCCCATTCTCGAGTACCCGCACTTAGCGTACATCATTACAGGAGTCCACAAGCGAGCTCACTCTTACAGGTGATTGGTTCAGGCATCAACACAGTTAGACTTCAAGCACTGCCGCGTTTGAGTCTATTTCACATGCAACAGAGTTATCACATTCTATATTTGAAACTGCTTTTGCATACAGATGTTAGGATATCTAGGTTGCTTACAGATTGTTAGTATGAGCCACGACACATTGGCTTAGTACTCCTCCCAGCCATAACACACCTTACCTCATAAGCACACCGCGCAGGAATGGAGTTACAGACTGCAATGTCATGAACCATGTTTTATAGCAGAAGAGTCTGTTGTCTATGTTTGCCACCACATTATGTTGGTCATTACCCCTAGTCAGCTGATGACTAGTAGATTTTACTGCTTGCTGTAAAGGGCCTCGTTTTTGCCATGTCACAATGAACATAGTAAAGTCACTTACAGTCACTATAAATACTCTGCACATTTCCTTAGCGCGCCATGTGATCAAGACCACAGGCTTGTGGTCGAAACGCGTCATCCTGACTTGTTAAGCAATAAACGGATTTATTTCATCTCCAACTGGTGTCTGTGCCCTTGCTTGGCCCACGGCGGTCGTGCACTGGGATCCTGGATATATATATATATATATATATATATACAAATATATATATATATATATAATATTTCGTTTCCCAGCTTCCATCACGGCTACCGCTCACTACACAGCGGGTGCTTCCAGCACGCGAGGACGGACTCGCGAAAACATAATTTTCACCAAGAAACGCTGGGCACTCCGGGATGGTTAAAGAATATATTTATTGTAAATACAGCGTCTCGCCTTGGCTAACAAACGCGTTTCGGCCCCCTGGCCTTTATCAATGTTAGCACTTCATTGTGATTAAACAAATTAAATACCCCCGTGATGCACGACGTGATTTAAGGTTTGACACAAACGAAGGTCACATTTCATTCTATCTTGATAATACTGAGTAAACGTGGCGGCCATTTTAAGGTGATGGATGTTTAACACTCGTCTGCTTGATCTTCTTCAAATGTTTGTATACATGTCCACTAATTAATTAATTGATCATGACATAATGGTATTTCATTTCGCTAACATCATAATCACCTATTCCATTTATCTTATATATATCGTGAACAAGGCTGCGCGAGACAGCCGGGAAGGCGTGGATGCCTTTTCAACAAAAAGGGGGGACTCAAGGGCTTGATAACGGGGTCCAGCATACGTGCCCAAACAATGCTCAACAAGAAAGATATGCTGTTCCCCTAATCGAACAACGTGATCAAGGGATAAAAGGAGGGAAGTCCTCCTTGTCGGAACTAGAGTCCTCACACACCCAGCAAGCTAGGTGTCATGCTTCATCATATGGACTTGCTCCTCGTCGGGTCGGCGCTGCAATACCCGACGGGCTCCCTTAAAGGGGCACTTTAACGGAGATATTTTGTTCCTGCCGTTTGGTGCGTGGGTGTGAGGGCCCTAAAAAACAGTGTAGATGTGGTGCAGGTGAGTGACGTCAAAAAGGTTGGATAGTCCACATAAAGTCTTTATTCGGCTGGTAATCCACCTTCTTAAAAACAGAGTGGCTGCTTCTGGCTCTATGGTCCAGTGGAGCCTAGCTCATCTCATATCGTGTGGTCGACATGTTTCATGCATCGTGGTCAATATTGATCCATTGCATTTCATCAGGACCTTGTGTTACTATACTATCTACACGTGGTGGTGGTGGGCAATGAGGCCTCCTACCACACTTCTTGGAAGCGGCGCGAAGTCCCGCCAATCCTAGTGGTAACCTAGTTATGGGATAAAACTCACTCCATTCGGATCCGGTGTTTTGCGGCTGCACGGCGCGGGAGGTGTACCGGCGCACGTCTCAATGAGGACAGGACACCACGAATCTGGTGTCTAAAGCCCAAAAACCGAATGGAGTGAGTTTTATCCCATAACTAGGTTACCACTAGGATTGGCGGGACTTTGCACTCGCTTCCAAGAAGTGTGGTAGGTAGGAGCCTCATTGCCCACCACCACGTGTAGATAGTATAGTAACACAAGGTCCTGATGAAATGCAATGGATCAATATTGACCACGATGCATGAAACATGTCGACCACACGATATGAGATGAGCTAGGCTCCACTGGACCATAGAGCCAGAGAGCAGCCACTCTTTTTAAGAAGGTGGATTACCAGCCGAATAAAGATTTTATGTGGACTATCCAACCTTTTTAACGTCACTCACCTGCACCACATCTACACTGTTTTTTAGGACCCACGCACCAAACGGTAGGAACTAAAGATCTCCGTTAAAGTGCCCCTTTAAGGGAGCCCGTCGGGTATTGCAGCGCCGACCCGACGAGGAGCAAGTCCATATGATGAAGCATGACACCTAGCTTGCTGGGTGTGTGAGGACTCTAGTTCCGACAAGGAGGACTTCCCTCCTTTTATCCCTTGATCACGTTGTTCGAGTAGGGGAACAGCATATCTTTCTTGTTGAGCAAGGCGTGGATGCCATCATTTAAATAAATATGGAGTAAACTGACCCCCTTTGGAGTGCTGGATTATTTCCGTGTGTGGAAAGGAAATTGGTAATTGAATATATTGGATATATATATATATATATATATATATATATATATATATATATATATATATATATATATATATATTTAATTCCACCTCATTCAAAAACTCAACTCCTAGTTGCTTCCTAGTTGGAAGCACCCACTGTGTAGTGAGCGGTAGCCGTGACGGAAGCTGGGAAACGAAGTACGTACGAGTGGCTACGTGCTCCGCCGCTTGAAAAGTGTTTGAACCTTCAAAGAACTGCAACAGTGCCGAGGATTCAAAAAGGCACGGGAAGCAACATTACGCCAAGAAGCTGAGAGTACACCGCCGAGGGGAGACTTCCGACAAGCAGAGACGGGTCGTAGGACGCGGAGCCGCCCAAGGAATCTACGAGGTGAGTGAAACTCTAACCAGCAAGGCGCAGCAGCAGTGAATACTGACAGTGGTAACAGCGTGGGGCACAACAACTGAATCAATAAAGATAGCGTGGTAGCCTTGTGAAGAACTGCATCCACCAGCAGTATGTTCAGTGATGCAGAGAGATTGGAAGAAGCGGAATCAGTGTTTTGTGGCACGGGACCAACAAATAGAGCAGATGGGGACACCAGTACTAATAGGAGTTCCACAAGCCTAAAAGGACTATTCACAACCCTGGAAAGGACGTATGAGAAGGAAATACGAAAGTGGTGGGAAGCGACCCCGCTTCAACTGTATTTGGACGTGGACAGGATCCCAAGGGGGCTTAGGATCTACACTATACCCTCCTATGAAAACCCGGACCCAGACTTATTAAAGGAATGGGCAGAATTCACTGTGCAATCTGCGAAAGGAATAATGGCAATCTTGATCAAGTACGCAAAAAGTGATAGAAGCAAACTGCTGGAAGAAATCCAGAAGATAGAAGAGAAAATCGCACTGGACTCTGATAAAAATACAGCTGAGCAATTGAGAACACAAATGAAAGCAAGATAAGTCTCTTATGAAAATGACATAAAATCAAGAAAACAAAGTAAGTTTGCCAGAGATCAAAGAGACTACGAAGTGGGAAGAGTCCTAACGTTCACCAAGAAGTATAATGCACTGCGTAGGAATCTACAACAATCTAGAAATTTGAGGGTGGTAGATAACAGGGACACCTCCGAATCAGAGGCAAATACAGATCAGTTAGAGTCCGATTCAACTAGGAAAAGAGAAATTACAGGAGCAAACTCGTGGCCAAATTTTCCACAGGAATATCAAATAATCAAGGAGACATGGCGAAGATACCCATCAAGGACACGACCACCAGAGTCAGTAGGAGAAAAATCAGGAGAAGTACAAAGAGAAACAAACATCGTGGCGCCAGCACAGGGCACAAGGAACAAGAAAGCATTTTATTGCAAATAAACCAGAATCTAACAATAATTAATCTGTCGCAAAGGGAATTTCACAATTGCAGAAACATCAGTACTAAAGAGGGGACTGACGTTTTTCCCCACAAAGAATTGGGACTACACACAGACAAGGATAGATCTGTATCTCTTTATACGGAAGTTGAAATTAAAAAGAATGTTTGCATTAAGCCCAAAACGAGGCCCTATTCAAACAAGCGCGACCAGCACCCCTGATGATACACTAACTGGAAATGACTTAAATATGCTAACCACCTTGCACCAATTAGAAACAGCAGTTGATTGCACAGACAGTCAAGAATTGGATAACATGGTGGAATACCTCAAGGAAATTGGAATTGAACAAAGGAGTGGAAAAAGTGACTTCAAGGCAAAGTCAAGATTCATACCCAAAGGACCATTTGATGTGGTAGACTGTTTCCATGAAACAGTAATCAAGGACCTAGACAAGCTCAGAAGTACGGGTAATCGAATAGGAGAATCTGGCTAAAAGAAATTCAACCTAACCAACGATGAAAAGTTTGCTGTAACAACATTACAAAAAGAATAATAACATAGTTATTAAACCCTCAGACAAGGGCGGAAACATTGTTATACTAACAAAAGAACAATATCTGGAGGAAGCCCACAGATTACTAGGTGATCAAAAGAATTACACGAAAACATAAAGGACCATCTACAATACTAGTGTGGCGAAATTTGAGTCTATGCTTAAGTGTTGACGAGATGAAGGAACTCTGTCAGAAGATGAATACAGGTTTATAAAAGTGGACTATCCGATGAAACCAACATTTTATTATCTGCCCAAAGTTCATAAAAACAAGGAGAGACCGCCAGGGCGCTGAATAGTATCATCCAAGGGAAGTCTTCTGGAAAAGGCATCAGTCTATGTAGATTCATTCCTTTCGCCACTAGTCAGAGACCTGAGCTCATTTCTACAAGATATCACCGACTTTTGTTTAATACAGGACATACAATGGGAGTCAGACTTTATCATGATCACAATGGACATAACAAGTCTGTATACTAGCATCGATCATGATAAAGGATTAATGGCGTTGGAGGATTTCTTAAAGAAATGACCATTGAACTGTATGGAACATAACCAAATGCTCTTACAGATGGCTTCCTTCTGCTTGAAGAATAACATTTTTCTATTTGCAGGGGAGCTTTACTGGCAGAGGCAGGGGACTGCAATGGGCACGTGCTTAGCCCCCAGCTACGCCAATCTTTTCGTATGCTGGTGGGAGAAGCACGTGGCCTGGGCCGAACAATATGAGGATTGTGTGGAGAAAATTGTACTGTGGGCGAGGTACATAGACAATTTATTCATCATATGGCGAGGTACCCAGGCAGAGGCTGAGAAGTGCATTTCAGATCTCAATGTGAATGAATTCAACATAATTTCACTTATGAAATAAGTGCAAGAGAAGTACCCTTTCTAGATCTAATGGTATTTATTGATAACAACAGGTTATGTACGAAATTGTTTAGAAAACCCACTGCTGGTAACATAGTGTTGTATGCAGAAAGTCAACATCCTAAATGTTTGATCAACAGCATACCGTATGGGGAGCTATTAAGATCTAAATGGAATTGTACATTGGAATCAGATTACACAAAGACAGTGAAGGAAACCGTGCTTAGATTTAGGGAGAGAGGATACACAAACTCAGTCTTGAATGATGCTAGCGAGAAAACCAAAACGAAGAACAGACAGGACCTCCTATCATATGGGAGAGGGAGGAGATCCAAATGCAAGGAGAATGCAAGCAAAGATGATATAAGGTCAATTCTAAGTTTTTCTGCAGAATCAAAACAGGTGCAAGAAATATTAGAAAAGAACTGGGGAATATTACAGGCAGACCAGATATTACAAAAAGAACTGCAAGATAGGCCACAAATAACATACAGGAAAAATGTTTCTCTAAAAGATGTCTTAGTACATAGCCACTTTCAGAGTAAGGGCAACAGAGACATAGGCATAGTAGGATTTTTACATGCACTAAATGTAAGGCATGCAAAGGGAGTGTGAAAATCAAGGATTATGAAATACCAGGGAAAAAGGAAAACAAGAAAATTACTAAATTGCTCACCTGCAATTCTGATTTTGTAGTCTACTGTCTAATATGCCCCTGTGGTAAGAAATACATCTGCAGTACGGTACATCAGGCCAAGAAGAGGGTCCTGGAACATGTACGTGCCATAAACAAACGGGATAACACCTACCCGGTGGCGAGGCATTTTGCAGAAGTACATGAGAGCAAGGGGGAGAAACAAGGTATTTTTGCCTGGATCAGGTGCAGCACAAAGAGAGAGGAGGGGACAGAGTGAGAACACTTAGACAAATGGAATCCAGATATATTGTGGATCTTAGAACCAGGATTCCCATGGGGTTAAACACGGAGGAAGAATTGTGGATACATGTGGGTCGGTGAATCGATATAGGAAGAGGTTAGGTGGGAAACATGGGTACGGTGCCTTGAAGTGTACAGATATAACAGCAATGAAGGAGAGCCGAAAAGTAAAGAAATTGGGTTTAAATGGACAGGAATGACCCACGTATTATAACAGTCAATGTGTGCACGTAAAACAGTCCTGGTGCTTGTCGTCATCATGAATTTTCTAGATTAGGAATAGTATTGTACATAAGTTTTTCCATTATTAGTTGTGAATTGAGTTAATTCATTTTTTAGCATATGATGTTTATTCACACAGGGTTCCGGTGAACCTTATGGTTATATTAAGAAGCATTAATATTTTTTTTGCACTGAAGTTACATTATAATCAACGTAATGAGTTGTTGAGCTTTTCATGTAATATTTATAATGGAGGAGAAAAACATGTTTAAGTTATATGAACAGAATATAGGCCCATTCAGGGCATAATAAACTAGGAGTTGAGTTTTTAAATGAGGCGGAATTAATATATATATATATATATATATATATATATATATATATATATATATATATATATATAAGATAAATGGAGTAGGTGATTATGATGTTGGCGAAATGAAATACCATTATGTCATGATCAATTAATTAATTCGTGGAAATGTATACAAACATTTGAAGAAGATCAAGCAGACGAGTGTTAAACATCCATCACCTAAAAATGCCCGCCACGTTTACTCAGTATTATGAAGATATAATTAAATGTGTCCTTCGTTTGTGTCAAACCTTAAATCACGTCGTGCATCACGGGGGTATTTAATTTGTTTAATCACAATGATGTGCTAGCATTGATAAAGGCCAGGGGGCTGAAACGCGTTTGTTAGCCAAGGCGAGACGCTGTATTTACAATAAATATATTCTTTAATCAGCCCAGAGTGCTCAGCGTTTCTTGGTGAAAATTATATATATTCTGCTCCAAAGGTTGTCCACCTGGTGAGTAGCACTCGATCAACAGCTTTGTTTATGATAGGCAGGGACGAGGATCCACTTGTAGAAGCTGCTCTGTAATGGAAATGCCTGACGCGTTTCGAAGCTCCATATGCTTCTCTTCAGAGGCTTGAACGGAGACAGTGTGTGCAAACGCTGAACCCACTTCGCCATTTTCATATTGCACACCCACCAATGGGAAGCTCGAATGAGACTGTGCATTTTGGGAAATGTGGTCCGGATAGCACATAAATCTTGTCCTGTATGGACCCTGCAAGTGGACTCGTCCTCAATACTGTTTGCGGCTGCTGGCCCACATGGCCGACATGATAGTTACCATGTCGGGTGGCACCCATAACATTACGGGGTGGTGCACACTCTGCGGCAGGACGGCCGCGTATTACATTCTGCTCCAGGATTGAGGACGAGTCCACTTGCAGGGTCCATACAGGACAAGATTTGTGTGCTATCCGGACCACATTTCCCACAATGCACAGTCTCATTCGAGCTTCCCATTGGTGGGTGTGCAATATGAAAATGGCGAAGTGGGTTCAGCGTTTGCACACACTGTCTCCGTTCAAGCCTCTGAAGAGAAGCATATGGAGCTCAAACGCGTCAGGCATTTTCATTACGGAGCAGCTTTTACAAGCGGATCCTCGTCCCTGCCTATCATAAACAAAGCTGCTGATCGAGTGCTACTCACCAGGTGGACAACCTTTGGAGCAGAATGTAATACGCGGCCGTCCTGCCGCGGAGTGTGCACCATCCCGTAATGTTATGGGGGCCACCCGACATGGTAACTATCATGTCAGCTATGTGGGCCAGCAGCCGCAAACAGGATTGAGGACGAGTCCACTTGCAGGGTCCATACAGGACAAGATTTGTGTGCTATCCGGACCACATTTCCCACAATGCACAGTCTCATTCGAGCTTCCCATTGGTGGGTGTGCAATATGAAAATGGCGAAGTGGGTTCAGCGTTTGCACACACTGTCTCCGTTCAAGCCTCTGAAGAGAAGCATATGGAGCTTCGAAACGCGTCAGGAATTTTCATTACGGAGCAGCTTCTACAAGCGGATCCTCGTCCCTACCTATCATAAACAAAACTGCTGATCGAGTGCTACTCACCAGGTGGACAACCTTTGGAGCAGAATGTAATACGCAGCCGTCCTGCCGCGGAGTGTGCACCATCCCGTAATGTTATGGGGGCCACCTGACATGGTAACTATCAGGTCGGCTATGTGGGCCAGCAGCCGCAAACAGGATTGAGGACGAGTCCACTTGCAGGGTCCATACAGGACAAGATTTGTGTGCTATCCGGACCACATTTCCCACAATGCACAGTCTCATTCAAACTTCCCATTGGTGGGTGTGCAATATGAAAATGGCGAAGTGGGTTCAGCGTTTGCAAACACTGTCTCCGTTCAAGCCTCTGAAGAGAAGCTTATGGAGCTTCGAAACGCGTCAGGCATTTTCATTACGGAGCAGCTTCTACAAGCGGATCTTCGTCCCTGCCTATCATAAACAAAGCTGCTGATCGAGTGCTACTCACCAGGTGGACAACCTTTGGAGCAGAATGTAATACGGGATGTCCTGCCGCGGAGTGTGCACCATCCCGTAATGTTATGGGGGCCACCCGACATGGTAACTATCATGTCGGCTATGTGGGCCAGCAGCCGCAAACAGGATTGAGGACGAGTCCACTTGCAGGGTCCATACAGGACAAGATTTGTGTGCTATCCGGACCACATTTCCCACAATGCACAGTCTCATTCGAGCTTCCCATTGGTGGGTGTGCAATATGAAAATGGCGAGGTGGGTTCAGCGTTTGCACACACTGTCTCCGTTCAAGCCTCTGAAGAGAAGCATATGGAGCTTCGAAACGCGTCAGGCATTTTCATTACGGAGCAGCTTCTAGAAGCGGATCCTCGTCCCTGCTATCATAAACAAAGCTGCTGATCGAGTGCTACTCACCAGGTGGACAACCTTTGGAGCAGAATGTAATACGCGGCCGTCCTGCCGCGGAGTGTGCACCATCCCGTAATGTTATGGGGGCCACCCGACATGGTAACTATCATGTCGGCTAAGAGGGCCAGCAGCCGCAAACAGGATTGAGGACGAGTCCACTTGCAGGGTCCATACAGGACAAGATTTGTGTGCTATCCAGACCACATTTCCTACAATGCACAGTCTCATTTGAGCTTCCCATTGGTGGGTGTGCAATATGAAACTGTCGAAGTGGGTTTAGCGTTTGCACACACTGTCTCCGTTCAAGCCTCTGAAGAGAAGCATATGGAGCTTCGAAACGCGTCAGGCATTTTCATTACGGAGCAGCTTCTACAAGCGGATCCTTGTCCCTGCCTATCATAAACAAAGCTGCTGATCGAGTGCTACTCACCAGGTGGACAACCTTTGGAGCAGAATATATATATATATATATATATATATATATATATATATTTTATTTTATTTTTTTAAATTTATTTTCGGGACACAAGGACCATGTTCCTGAGTCCTGTTTTGGCTATCAATATATTGTTCAGGTTGTGATCAACCAAACAGTATTGACTAGTTAGTTCCCTTTAATGTGGTCAGTCAGAGCATATCTGGACACAAACTGTCAAAATGTCTATACATCTTTTAGCTTAATATCCCCAAAACAGCTGAAGGTATTTGCACCACATCATAAAAAGCACACTTTCTGAGTAAAGATCTAGCTTTCTGCCAAATTTGGTGTAATTCTGTTCAGTCATCATTGTCTGTATTGTTGTATAAAATTCCCTATGGAAATTGCCTGTGGAAAAAGTGTTTTTGGACCCTCCCCCTTTCTCAGCCCCCGCATGACAGATCACCCTTAAACTTTCCAAGAGTTGGATAAGACTTTTTTTTGGGAATGTTTTGTGAAGAGCTTACCATTATTTTTAAAGCACTCCGAGCTGGAGCTGTATGCTGATAGCTGGAGTGCAGACATCCCTCTTGGTTGTTTCTATGGCTTCTTTTTGTGGCCTGAAAAATTTTAAAAAGACTTGAAGATAAGCCTATGTGTGAAGAAGGTGATTCATAGCAAATCCCATGCAAGGTTGTAGAGATAAAAATGATTTTAATGTACAGAGGAACTCCAGCCACAATGTCTGAATGGTAGCCTAGGATAACTGTCCTTCACAGCCTCAGCTTTCACAAAAAGCATTCTACTCAGACCACTCCATGTGGAAAGAGTTGGTGATGGAAACTGCAGTGCATTATGTAGATACAAGAGCACAGTTAAAACATAACACATTTAAATACCTTCATATTACCAAATACCCTTCCCTTTTAAAAAATGAATCATAGCTGTAAATGTTTCACACAATCTAATTGTCATTCACTGCAACTATCCCATTAAAATTCCAGATGCGACCATCATCTAATTTGGCCGCCCCTTTGAACACCTTTGTCACAATGTATGACTTGCTAAATTGTGAGATACCTCAGATTCTCTCAGGCAGCTTTATTTTAACTACATCACCAACTTTAATGAGCATTGGCATAACTGCCTTGTGACAGTCATACCTCTCTTTCCTCTTCGTTTGCAAATGTGATTCTCTTGCTTTAGATTTCTCCATCACATTTTCAGGACATGTGTCTTTTTTACAGTAACTCTTCACCCAAGTAGGCTCCACGACAGTATATGGCTTATGTTTCTTGAATAGGAGAAAAGGACTCACACCCATAGTAGAAGAGGAGTAAACCTCTACTCCTCTACACTCCTCTTGACAGCTTGAACCCAATCACTTCCATTATTCCTTGCAATTTGAATGGTTTCTTTGAGTGTCCTGGTAAGTCTTTCTACCATTCCGTTTGTTTCTGGAATGGCATAGGGCACATTTTATGTTAGCAATGCCCCTACCACCCAAACACTTTTCCATTTCCTTCTAGGTCAATTGCAACCCATTGTCCATTAGCATAGTTCTAGGATTGACTTTCCTCGCAAAGATCTCGGTCAAGAATTTAATGACCGCAGCAGTGTTGATCTCATTGGTTACCTCCATTGTCGGCCACCTGGACAGCATATCCATGACCTCAAACAAATTCCTGGTAGTGCTTCTCACAATGATGGGCCCAACTATATCTAATCCAAGCTCTTCCCAAACTTCAATTGGAATTTCCAGACACTTCATGGGACATGTCCTCACCATCATACTTTTGTCGCTCATCTTGCACTTACCACATTCTCTTACCAGTCTCTCAATCATGATGTCCATCCTTGTCCACCAATGTACACATCTAAGCCTCTCTTTCATTTTACAAATGCCTTGATGTCACTCATGTGCTAGTTGTATCAGGCGTTCTCTGACTTCATGTGGTGGCACCAATTTACTCCATCTCATTAGGATACCATTGGCTACAGACAATTCATAAAATATCTTCACAAATCTAGCAAGATTTTCATTTGTTTTACATCAGCTGTTTCCAGTCAGAACAATCTGACAAACTTGTCTCGAAATCTCATCTTTCATCTCCTGCCCCCATTAACTCTCTGACACACAACCCCTCGTGACACTGCAAACTTTGACTTAGTCTTCTTTCCATCAGTTTTCTTTATCCTCTTTAGTTCCAGAATCTACTGCCAACCTAGACAGGCAGTCTGCAACTTTGTTATCAATGCCCAGCAGATAAGAGACAACAAACTGAAAATCCTGAAGTGACACCAGCCACTTTCAAATCCTAGATGAAATGCAGTCTACCCCCTTCTTCCCAAGACTTCTTGCAAAGGCTTGTGGTCAGTCTGCACCAGGAATGCAATACCCCACACAAACTGTTGAAATGTTCTTATGTTCTTATGGTCTTCTTATTCTGTCATTGAATACATAATTTCTGCCCCCTCAACAACCTAGAGTTGAAGGCTATAGTGACCTTTTCTCCCCCCTTGCCTCTGTTTCAACACAGCACCTAACCCTTTTTCACTAGCATCTCTAAGAACTATGTAAGGCATGTCTGGGACAAAGCTCTTTAAAAATTGTGCTGACGACAAAGCAATTTTTAGATCAACAAATTCCTTATGACAGTCTTCTGTCCATGCAAATTGAACACTCTATCTGAGGAGATTCCTAATGACCAGAGTGCGGCTAGCAAAATTGGGCACAAATCTGGATTAGAACTCTGCCATTCCATGAAAGTTTGTGCCTTCTCTTTCTTGCAGGGTTGTGGTAGTTCTGATATTGTGGTGATGAGATCAGCCTTGGGTTTAACCCCATCACCAGAAATAATATGTCCCAAATATGTTATATCTGATGGTCCACATTCACATTTGCTAATCTTGAGTGTTATCCCTCTCTGTTTAAAAATACAAAACATTTCCTTAACCTGGTCCACATGATCATGTGAATTGTCACTGAAAATTAATAAATTATCCTGAAATAATTTCACCCCAACAATGCCCTTCAACAAACTGGTCATGAGCCTCTGGAAGACATATGCTGCGGAACGAAGCACAAAGGACATCTTATTGAAGCGGAAAACCCCGAAGGGTTTAATAAAGGATGTTAACTCTTTTGAATCTTCCCATAATTGGACCCTGTGAAAGGCAGATGTCAAGCGCAGTGAAGAACCTGACGTTGCCCATCAACGTCACCATCTCCATTATGATGGGTAGGGGACGTGTGTCTTCTATTACCTCCATTTTAAAATGCCAGAGGTCAACACAAAGACATATCTCCCCAGAAGCCTTAGTAGCTACCATGACTGGTGTCACCCATTGTGAAGCCACCACAGGTCCAATGATGCCTTCATTCTTAAGTCTGTTTTTTTCCCATTCTACTGCTTCATTCTCGTTTAAAGTCATATTTCTAACCTTACATGCAGCAGGCGTGGCTCCCTTCTTAAGCCTGATGCAATGGATATAACCTTTTATGCATCCAACTTTATCAGAGATCATCTGCGGAAAATCTTGTAAAAACAGTTCGGGCACGGTATCAACTTTCCTAACCTGCACTTGATATCATCATAAATTTGGAGGACAATGTCTTCCTCATCAGCACACACTTCATTTACCTTCTCTCTGTTAGAAGAAGACGTGCAGCACTTGGCAAAGTGCCCCTTCCTTCGGCACAGTCTACACAATACGCGGACAGCAGGACAAACTTTGGAATCTGCCAAGTGATTAGGGTTGCCGCACCAGTAACAAATTATTTTTAGGTTTGGAGACATTCTGTTGTTTTCTCCTTTGTGAGGTAATTGCATGCATTGTAGTTGTCTCAGTTTTGAATTTTTGTAAATCACGTATACATTGATTGGAGTGTTCTACTTATTTTGGCACTGTAAGAACCTCTGTAACATTGGGATCATTTTCAGCCCATAACTGTTCCCTCACCTTGACACTTCTACACTCTAACATAAATTGATCACATATCCTCTCTTCCGTGTTCTCCCCAAAGTTGCACAGGGAGCCAATTTCCTGAGTGCAGTTCCAAAGTTTTCAACAGACTCATCTTCATTTTGCTTTCTTTTTCCAAAATAATATCTCTGCAATATTATGGAAATTTTGGGTAAATAGCGAGCATCTAATTTTTAAGCACTGTTTCAATATCATTTAACGTATCTCCATTACCTTCCTCAATTAAGTCAGGTAAGTTCTCATATACCTCTTGGTCTTCTGCTTCTAAGCAATGTATTAGCATGGAAGTTGTTTATTCAGAAGAAAAACTGGAACCCCATAATTTCAGGTAATTAATAAATACTTTCTTCCATTTCGACCAGGGCAATTGCAGTTCTACAGGGAAGGACAGAGAGAAAGGAGGTGGTGAAATATGTTGCATCTTTCACACCATAAAAAGTACAAGAATAGAGTAGAAAATGAGACTGCAGCAAGAAAACAAAAATAAAAATGAAAGATGAGAATATGCACACAAGGAAGAAAGGGAAAAAAATTGTATAGTACAGATAAACAGATACCAATGCACCATAAAGAACAAAATAAATGTTTAAATCGCTGACACTCGATGATGTATCCAAGATATCCCTGTGGAAAAATAATTAGGTATAACTAAAGATACATATTTATGAAAGTAAGTCCGCTTTCTAGTTCATCTTTCATATGTATTGCCAGAAAAGAGACAAGTTCTTCTTAAATTTCTAAGGAAGCTTCAGAAAGTCCCTCTTCTGTTTTGCTGCTTGAGGAAGTCCTTTTTCTGTTTCGCTAGCTGCTTGCAATGCAGGAAGGAAATCCGAACCGAAGTCCTTCGATGCGTTGGTGAGAAGAGAGTAGCCTGCAGGCTACCTACCAGATAGAAACAGTACAAGGGAGTGTGCTGGATAGTCTTTGGGTTTTGGCCAGAGAAGAGTTATGCTGTGTGGTAAGCTCGGGGAGTGCGAGTATAAAACGCAATTAAGTGTGACTAAGCAGTGAGCAGGCTTGCACTCAGGCTGTGAATAATTTGCACTGGTGTTGGCAAAGATACCAGCGGCGGTTCCTCCACTAGGACAGAGGAGCATCGCCCACCCTTCCAGCAGCCAAAAAAAAAAGAAAACGATAATAAATCTCGGTTTATTATCATTTTATTTTGTGTCCCGGGGTCTTGGGGGCAGGGCCAGTGGGGATAACAGGCACCAATGGGGAGTTTTATGCACTGTTATCATTGTGCATGACTGTTTGGCCGGCTTTCTCAGGCCGGCCAAACCGTCATGCGCACTTTGCATGTTCTCCACCCAGGCTGCATTACAGCCTGGGTGGAGAACATGCCCAGGCCCCCAGTCCCTGACTGAGCACCAAAAAACAGCACTCAGGCCAATCACAACACTGCATCGCAGCATTGTGATTAGCTCAGGGGAGCCTCAGTGCTTACCAATCACACCGCTGCAGTGCAGCGTTGTGATTGGCTACGGGGAGCCTGGGTGCTTCCTGCTTCCTGACAGAGCAGAGGAACGACAACACGGGACGATGAGAGTTGCAGCGATAAGGTACGTTTTTTAAAAATGTTACTACCCCTCTGCCCCCGAGCTCCGATCCGTGCCAGCCACCACTGCGAGATACCTGAATCTTATGTCAAATTGAACATAGGGATGTATGCTTACGGGTGTACTGGGCACTCAGAAAAGTATCACACAGCCAATTTAAGCATTGTACACTCAATTTCAGTTTCAATTTTGACATAGCGTATCCAGGGCAACATTGCAGTTAATTCCTGGCATACATTTAAATTAAGGCGAGCAAGTAAGCATGGTGCACTTCACTTTAGTCAAATGCATGGCGGAAAGACGTTGCTTGTCACTTGCAGATCCTTGTTACAGATTACATATAGCTGGGCAGCTGGGCAGTTAACAGCTGAGGAGTCACAACAGCAGCTGAGAAGTTATAAAATGCAACTGATGTAGTAGAATAGAGAAAAGTCAGTGGGTGCAGGCCAATATTGTAATTGTAAGGAGCAGAAAGATAAAGAACAGTGAGTGCAGAAAGGCAAGTCTTGATTCACTCACAAAGTATTTTGTAGACCGTGTTGAAGTTTCTCATAAGGTGCGTTGAGTGCAGAGCCAGTCGTCGCCAATGTGAAGAAGGTGACTCCAAGAAAATCCAATGCAGGGTTGTAGGGATAAAATTGAGTTTAATGTACAGAAGAAACTTCAGCCACAGTCTCTGCAGGGTAGCACAGGATAACTGTCCTTGACAGCCTCAGCTTCAACAGTAAACATTCTACACTGTACTCTCCATGTTGAAAGAGTGTGTCATGGAACCTGCACTGCCTCATTTAGACACAAGTGCACAGTTAAAACATAAAACATTTAAATAACTTCATCCACATTATGGTTGTTTTAAAAAATGCTTTATTTGAAATATTTTGTGACAACAAGTATACCTAAACACTCATCAATATAACATTTGCCCTAGGGAGGTGGTGGTCCCCAGAGTTCTAAGGCTCCTAGGAGGGGGGCCCAGTGCGCCCTCCTCCTACATATTATAGACAAGCCCATGAGACCTGGTCCACTTGGGGGCAAATTCAAAATGAAGTGTAAAAGTCAACAAGTCAGCACTTTGTTTTAAAAACATTTTTGGTGGGAGTTGAGGATCCAGCATGACTCCCTCTGAAGACTTCCTCTGAATAAAAAAAAATGCTTTTTGGGCTTTGCCGTGGGTCCCTTTGGGACTCCCCCAAGAGGCCTAGGGGATCAGAGTGTTTCTACCCTGCCCCCTTTTCTTTTTAGGTCGAGCCTAGGCAGCACGCATGCGCTGTCTGGAAGACCTGGAGTAAATACTATACGGAGTGTAATCCCGCCTACTACTTGGGATTGGTTCACTCCTGTGCCCCTCTTGCTTGCTGGCTCCTCTTTGGTAGATGCTCCGGAGACATCACTTCCGTTTATCGGGCAGCAGCACCGCCCAACTACAGTTTCCTACACTGTGAGTGTTTATAAATTATTTTGGGGACTACTTCTTTTTAGGTCAAGCATCACACACACACACACATGCGTACATAACCAGCACGGCGCCCTTTCACGAGCGCCGCACTGTTAATGGCTTCATTGTTTCCTCCACCCCCCCTCTCCACTCTCACTCCCCCCTCCCTTCTCCCTCCGGTGACGTATTAGTGGCGCGTCGGCGTGAGGATGCGGTGGCTCGCAGTTGTGTCCTCAGTATTATGGGGTCGTGTACCTGGAGACTTAAGGCGGCGTTGCCTGAGCAGTTGGTGCCAGGCACTTGTGTACGAGAAGCATGGGGACCCGCGTCTCAGCCTGTGATTGGAACAATGGATTCTTCCGGATCTGGGGAATGCTGGGGTTCATGTGAAAATGCTGGCCACACCCATCAACCCGTCTGAACTCAACGTGATCCAAGGTACATATGCTCTGCTCCCTGATCTGCCAGCTGTTGGTGGTAATGAAGGGGTTGGGGAGGTGCTAGCGGTTGGTAGTGACGTAACTGGCCTGCAACCTGGTGACTGGGTGATACCGATAGATGCAGGCCTCGGGACCTGGAGAACTGAAATGGTGGCAGCGGAGGACCTGCTACTTCAAGTGCCAAAGGACATCCCAGTGGAGAGCGCGGCCACCCTAAGTGTCAATCCCTGCACAGCCTATAGGATGCTGTTGGATTTCGAGACTCTGAGGCCAGGGGAATCTGTCATTCAGAACGCAGCCAACAGTGGTGTAGGGCAGGCTGTGTTCCAGACGCCAGCAGCCCTAGGGATCAGGATGATCAACATTGTACGAGACAGGCCAGACTTGCAGACTTTGGTGGAGAAACTGACTGTCATGGGAGCCGACCACGTCATCCCAGAGGAACAGCTAAGGAAGCCTGAGGTGAAGGACCTCTTCAAGAGTTTTCATCTGCTCGATACGGACACCGTAGGCCGGCCTCACGGAGCCCCCGGACCGGCTTTTTCTTGGATGTATACGAGGTTAAATTGTAGATTCAATATATATCCCCTCAATGGATCGAAGACTTCAAACCTAGTGGCTAATTCTCAAACATCTTCGGGCTTTTCATGCTAGTTGTAGTCCCGGCCGGGACATACATAATTATCTGCAGCACGGGACCGAGAAACCCTTTCTTTAATCTAGGAGCAGGTCCATCTGGACTATTTGTAATCTGTCAAACTGTGCCTCGTACTTTGGACCACAGGCACCCTCTACATTATCGTGATGCTTCACTTCTTTGAACCAGCATCCCATACAATTGAGAAAACCTGTGCTTAACATTTACTGTACAGAGCCCCCTGCACTATATATCCAGTTACAGTGCATAATACACAGATGGCTTGTGGCCACTGAATAATCTGTTCTCTCAGCGCCCTGATGAAGGATCTTTTATGTACATCGTATTTCCGAAACGCGCGTCGGCGCATTTCTCGTGTTTTTTAATTCTATTTAATGTAATTGTATTAAAATTGTGTGTCTTTTCAATTTTTGTTATTTTTGTCTATGTGTGTGGATGAAACTGTTGTTGTCTTTTGTTATGTTGCTTTTTGATGTGTACATTACATTTACTGTTCCTCATCATGTTAAAGGGGCTCTTTAACAATTGATGTACAATATTGATGTGTTTTAAAAAAAAAAATGTTTAGATGTGTATATGGATATCACAAATTAATTTATAAAAATGATTTATATTTTTTGATAATAACATTTTGAAAATTATTGGTCTATGGGACATATGTATCTTTGGATGATTACCAGACTTCAAAGTATTTACTTGGGAGAAGTACCTGTTGTGATTTACTCTGTTTGTCCTGCTTTCTTCTCCTGAATATCTTCGTTATCAGGGACACTCTTGTGTTTCTTATCCTCTTCAAGAGTATCCCAAGACCTCGGTTGGCTCTGAATTGTGTTGGAGGAAAAAGCACCACTGAGATGTTGCGTCACTTAGAGCGAGGGGGCACGATGGTGACATATGGAGGAATGGCCAAGCATCTTGCCTCCCACAGGATCCTCACTCCGCAACAGCTGTCATTGATCGTGAGTAGCAAATGATGGACTTATAGTTGGCACACAGAACAGTAAACACCCCTTTTGTGAAGCCTCATTCGAGTTTACAACGGCGCTCGCATTAAGCACTACATGTGTTGTAACATATTTCTTTAGGAATAGCTTCCTTAGCTGCCGGTGAGCGCAGCTCTGCAATGGCTCTTACTGTTTCATTAACTTTAAAAAATGTGCCCATGAGTCAAACATTCTTGGCTTCTGTCTGCTATCTGCACTCAAATGCCAGAAGAGCTATGGCATGTTTGTAGGAAAGGTGCGTTTTTTTCCAGATGTGGACGAAATGGCTTTCTTTGTCTCTATTGATTATAATAAATAAAAAAAGAAACGCACTTGCATAACAGGCTTAAACCTTGTCCTAGTTTAGTGGCCCACAGCTTGTTTGAAAACAGTTAATGTTTATAAAGAACTAAACTCATATTCTCCACGGTTCTGTTTTTATAAAACTGTAAAAATGCAACCTCTCTTCCTGTTCTTTGATTTTGCTAAATATAACCCATGTTGACCTTCAAGCTGTGTAAGGGAGTCTGGAGAAGTACAGAATAGATAAATGTTGTAGTGAAATGCCAAAATAAAGCGCCACTGTGAACTATTTGTACAATGTTTTTGTACTATAATTTCTTTGACATTTTGTTGTTTTTCGCATGCTCCTAGTGTTTGTTTACCCATCTTTCAAATCGAGCCACAGTAGCGAATAACTTACTTCACTTATGTGCTTAGGTAACAGTAATTTGATACTTTTACACACACTAGAATTACTTTTGCGGGTGATGAATGTGTAAGAGCTTGTGATGCTCTTTAAAGTGTCAGTTTATGAAACACTTTCATGTATATGCTACATACGATTTCCATCTGGATTGCAAAACCGAACACACACAATGGCTTATAGACCATGTCACCTGTGAGACGCCAGTCAGTGTTGGCTTTTAGTCAGAAGACTTGCATTACATAACATTTGATTATATTTCCCTCATTCTTTTTGTTTGCTTTTTGGTGCATGCAGATCTGCATATCAGTGGGTAGAGCAGAACTACCAATACCATACTACCAGGAAGTACAAAACAGATTTTGAGACAAATGGGCAAACACGTAAGCTAAATGTTTAGATGCAATAAAAAAAACATTGGTAATGCAATAGGTCTTGCATTAGCGAGAGTTTGAGCTGCTAGCATTGAAAATTAATATGCCTTTTATTTATGTGTTTTGAAAACCTACATATGGTGTGTAAACACGCAACACACACTTTGTACTTATAGTCTTTGCTTACCAGAAACAAGTCTGGCAGTAAATAAGGCACAGTTACTGCTACCCTTGCTTCTCCTCAGCGACTATAAGTACAAAGTGTGTGTTTACGCACCGCTTGCAGGTTTTCAAAGCACATAAATGAAAGGCATTGTCATTTACAATGCCAATAACTCAAACTCTTGCAAATGAGAGACCTATTGCATTGCAAATGCTTGTTTTTAAAGTTTTTACCTGTGTCTCAGTTCAACCGAGTCACAAGAGGGCTGCCAACACTTCCTGGTCTGAAGTGTTGGCAGCCAATCAGATCTCAGCACAAGATCGGGAGGGGTCGCGGATCCACCCCGTCCCTATATATACAACTGGAAATTTCTTTAAATATCTCCCAAACTATTGAACATATTTACACCATTTAACAAAAAGGTCGCTTTCTGGACCAACTTCTACCTTTCTGCCAAATTTGGTGTAATTCCGTTCAGCAGTTCAGGCCGTAGCCTTGTTTAAATTTTCCTACAGAAATTAACATGGGGAAAACGCATTTAAGGTACCCCGCTTTTTCTCATCCCCACTTGACGCATCACCCCAAAACTTTCAAGACAGCAGCTGGAGGGAGCGTCAAACTAGTTTTGAAAATTTCGCAAAGATTGATCAAACAACGCCAAAGCTGTTGGCAAAACAAAAAACGCTCTTCCTATGGAAACTACATCCTGACTATAACTACCTTCTGGCAATATGTATATATATATATATATATTCACTGAAAAACACCAAATTTTATAGGGACTTTATAGTTAGGCTGACATTTCACTCATACAAAACCAGAGAAATTCAGCAGTTATAGTTAGCTCAGCTAACTATAACTCACGCCACCTCAATGCACTGCTTATGATGTCATATATTACATCACTCATGATATGGTCAGTGACATTACTGATGACATCACTGATGACATCTCAAATGACATCACTGATGACATCATCCAGTGACTGTGAGTGTTTTTAAAAAAGTTTATGAATGCTAAATATATATACACCAAGGTGTATTGATGAATCAGTGGGTGTATGAGTGCCTGTATGGATGATTCAGTGGATGCGTGACTGACTGTACAACTCAGTGATTAGGCTTCTCAGTGAACGTATGGGTGAGTGCCTAGGTTGTGTGAATGTCTGTATCAGTCTGTCAGTTGGTGTCTAAGTGGCTGTATGGGTTGGTGAGTGGGTATGTGAATGGCTGTATGGGTGATTGATTGGGTGTGAGTACCTATATGGGTGTATGAATATCTCTGTTGGTGGGTGAGGGGGTGTGTGACTGCCTGCATGGATGAGTGAGGGAGTGAGTCAGGGGCTGTATGGGTTTGTGAGTGCACCTGTGAGGGGTTGTTTGGGTGATTGAGTATATGTATGGTTGTGTTGGTGAGTGAATGGATGTGACAGTGGTATATGGGTAAGTAACTGCATATGTGGAAGGCAGTATAGGTGAGTTGGAGTATATGAGTGACTTTATGTGTGAGTGAGTGCTTGTGAGAGTGGCTGAATGGGTAAGTGTGTGCTTGTGTCACTGGCAGTATAGGTGAGTAAGTGGCTGTGTGATTGACTCTATGGGTGACTGAGTAGGTGTGTGAGTAGCTCTATGGGTGACTGATAGTGTGTGAGTGGCTGTATGGTATATGAGTGGATATATCAGTGGCTGTATTAGTAAGTGAGCTGGCGTATGAGTGGCTGTGTGGGTGACTGAGTGGATGTGTATGTAGACCTATGAATCAGTGAGTGGGTGTGTAAGTACTGGCATGGGTGTCTAAATGGTTTTGAGAATGGTAGTGTGGAAGTTGGAGTGAGTGCATGAAAGGTTATATTGGGGTATGAGTGGGTGCAGAGATTCTATGTATGATGTCATCAGTGATGTCATCTGAGATGTCATCAGTGATGTCACTGACCATGTCATGAGTGATGTAATATGTGAGGTCAAAAGCAGTGCATTGCGGAGGCACGAGTTATAGTTAGCTGAGCTAACTATAACTGCTGAACTTATCTGGTTTTGCACGAGTGAAATATCAGCCAAACTATAACATCCCTGTAACCTTTGTTTTTTTCTGTGAATTTCTAAGGTTTTTTTAAATTCTTCTTCCTAACTATAAGTCTCTGTAACCTTTGGTTGTTTCAGTACATTTCTAAGGTTTTTTAAATGCTAATTCCTAACTATAACATCCTTGTAACCTTTATTTTTTTCAGTGAATTTCTAAGGTTTTTAAAATTCGATTTCTTAATTGTAATGTCCATTTTTTTACGTGAGCCTCTAAGATTTTCATATTTTCTTTTTATAATTGTATATTATATTTATAATATATACCACTCATTTTTTGATTTGGAATGTGTTTATCAGAAAGTACATTAATAACTAGTTTTTTTTAAAATACTTTTTTGTCGGCACAACATTGTCGCATTTTCTGTGGAGAATCTGTTATCAGCAAATGTATTTCACATACTGAATTTTTTTTTATTTAAAATTTTATATCCGCGACAACATTGAGATGGTCGCGATCAGGTTGCAAAATCACAAAATAAAAGAAGACAATCAACGACCACCACCACATTAAAAAATTTTAACTCAAAAAAATCATTCTTACTATTACAATACACACATTACTAACCACATCACTCCTTTCAAAACATATTTGTACACATATATTTGTAGTAACATTTTTAAAATCTATGTTTTCGCGATTACTCCGAGAGATGCGATGACTCTTGTAACCGTGAAGATCGCGCCTTTTTAGTGAGTGCAAAACACATCTATGCACACTACTCGTAAATGCCCTTTGTGAATACTGAAAGTCGAACTTTACAACTTTAAGTATTCACAAAAGGCATTTCCGAGTAGTAAATGCCCTTTGTGAATACCAAAAGTTGTAAATGTTAGACTTCGTCTAACTTTACTTTTGTGAACCGGGACCTAGAGGTTTATTACTGCCCTGTTTAAAGTCATATTTTTGTAGGGAGTTTGCATAAAAACAACCATTTAAACCGATTTTTCATTTTTTCGGTGACGCTGGGCGTCACAATGATATTGGTAGCCGCGGTCCCCGTAACTATGTCACAAAATGACAAAACAAATGCAGGCATTCAGTAGCCACCACCACATTCAAAACTTGCAACTGCAAAATGAATTATAACCAACACACTAAACACATAACTATCTAAACAACTGTATAATAGCATGCACAACTCCCTTAATATCTCTATAACACAGTGCATAACTTTTTCAGTGTAATCTATGATGGCATGCATCACTGTATCACTAAGTCTCTTATTCACTGTGTAAGTATTTGAGGGGATCTGTGAGACGATGCATCAGTCTATCAATACTTCTGTAATGCGTGACTGCCTCAGTAAATTCATGAGTGGGTGCATCAGTGTCACAAGGAGTCTGTGATTTGTTGCGTAAGTCTCTCACTCAATCTGTGAGTAGGTGCATGAGTGCCTTTGTGCATTTGTAAGTAAGTATATCACCGTCTGACTGGATCTATCAGTGGATACATGAGTGTCTAAGTGGGTGTCTGAATGGGTGAGTGAGTGGGTGCATGAATTTCTGAGTGGATCTGTGAGTGAGTGCATGAGTCTCTCAGTGGGTCTATGACTGGCAGCGTGAGTGTCTGAGTGGTTCTGTCAGTGGGTGCGTGGGTCTGTGAGTACAACTGTGCATGGGTACATGAGTCTCTGAGTGTCTAACTAACTGGGTGCATAAGTCTCTGAGTGGGTCTATGAGTGGTTGTGTGAGTGACTGGGTGTGTGAGTGTCTGAGTGGGTCTGTGAGTGGATGTATGAGTGTCTTAATGGGTCTGTGAGTGAGAGCATAAGTATGTGAGTGGGTGAGTGAATGGGTGCATGCATGAGTGTCTGAGTGGGTCTGTGGCTGGGAGGGTGAGTGTCTGGGTGGATCTGTGAGTAGATGCATGAGCCTTGTGTGGGTGATGAGTTTCTGAGTGGGTGTGTGAGTTTCTGAGTGTATGAGTGACTGAGTACATAAGTCTCTGAGATGAACTGTGACTGAGTGTGGGAGTGACTGTATGGTTGTGTGAGTTGGTGTATGAGTGTCTCAGTTGATCTGTGAGTGGGTGTATGAGTGTCTCAGTAGGTCTGTGAGAACATACATGAGTGTGTGAGTGAGCCTGTAAGTGGGAGCGTGAGTCTCTGAGTGGGTCTGTACATGGATGCGTCATTCTCCGAGTAAGTCTGTAGTGGGTGCATAAGTACCTGAATGGGTATGTGAGTGAGTGTATGAGTATCTGAGTGGGTATGTGACTGGATGTATTAGTGTGTGTGTGGATATGTGAATGGGTGTATAAGTGTCTGAGTGAGTTAGTGAGTGTGTACATGGGTGAGTGACAGTGACCAGTGATTGTGTACAAATATATATATTTTTACCAATATTCGCAATGACTTCACGATAGTCGTGATGTCCCTGTGATGGTACATGGGGGGGCTGTGCTGGTGTTCGCGTCGCTGTCCTGAATATCACGTGCAATTAAAAAAATCAATTTTGGACACATAGCTTGTGTCACTAACTCCCCATTTCACAAACATGGGGTCAGAGTATCTCTACTCTTTCAGAAATTTTCAGCCCCGGGAACCGTTCCCGATCAATTAAATGGTGGCCACAACTTTCTGCTCAGGTTCTGTCCAGCCAATCATAGCATTCCCGTTGGCATTCACGATTACTCATGAAACCTTAGCGAAATATCTGTGACCAGAGATCTCACTATAATTTTTGGCTTGAATTTCACAAAAACTACTGAACAGATTTACGCCAAATAGGCAAAAGGCACTTCCTTGAACCAAAATCTACCTCCCTGCCAAATTTAGTGTAAGTCCGTTCAGCGGTTCGGGCTGTAGGTGTGGCCATAGGTTCCTGTGGGAAACAAACGCACCCTCATTTCACGCCCCAAATTCTTGGTCCCCACTGCATGGATCACCCCCACAATTTCCACAACAACCAGAACCTACCATGACGCTTTCTTGGGAAAATTTCATGAAGATTGGTCAAGTTATAGGCAAGTCAAACAATTCTTTTCCTATGGAAACTAGGTCCTAACTATAACTGCCTACTGGCGTCCACCAGTAGGTGATATATATATATATAGGCATGTATATATAACACACACACACACACACATATATATATATATAAATAAAATGTTACTTTGACCTTCTGTTCTATTCAGTATTTATATATATATATATATATATATATATATATATATATATATATATATATATATATATATATATATAACCTACTGACGGTCGCCAGTAGGTAGTTATAGTTAGGACCTAGTTTCCATCGGAAAAGCGTTTTTTGATTTGCCAATATCTTTGGCACCATTTGACGAATCTTCGCGAAGTTTTCAAAACTAATGGCCCGCTCTGGTCAGCTCCTGTCTTGAAAGTTTCGGGGTGATTCGTCAAGCGGGGGCCGAGAAAAAAGGGGGGTCCCAAAACACGTTTTCTCCATGTTAATTTCTGTAGGAAATTTTGTCGCGGCTACAGCCCGAACTGCTGAACAGAATGACACCAAATTTAGCAGAGAGGTAGCTCTTGGTTCAGAGTGCACTCTTTGCTTTAAATGGTGTGAATACGTTCAGTAGTTCCTGAGAAATAAAAAAAATTAAAAATATTGATATCTGGTGACCGTGGTGGATCCGCGAACCTTCCCGAGCACGAGCTTCGTTCTGATTGGCTGCCAACACTCCAAACCAAGAAGTGTTGGCAGCCATCTTGTGACTCGGTTGAACCGAGTCACAAGCAAAAGGGTCAAAAACGATTAAAAAGAAGATAAGGGGGCAGGGTAGAAACACCCTGACCCCCTAGGCCTGCTCAAGGGGTCCCATAGGGATCCCGAGGGCCAAAAAAAGCATTTTATTTTTGTAATTTTTGGCGGGATTCGCGCTGGGTTTGCGAATCCCGCCAAAAATTAAATAAAAGCAAAGCGCGGGCTCACGCGCTTCGTTTTGTAGAAGCCACCGGGTGGGCCATGTCCCAGGGGCAATGTTATTGATAAATGTGGGGGCCCCAGCAGCCCCGGGGACTGCCACCTCCCTGGGGCATTATTAATAATGTGCAGGGTGGCACACGGCCCTCCCGCAGCCCCGGGGACCACCACCTCCCCGGGGCATTTTTTAATTTTGGGTGGGGGGCCTCGCGCGCCCCCCAAGCCCTGGGGACTGCCACCTCCCCGCAGCTTAAATATTATTAAACAAAGTGTGGGGGGGCTCCTACCCCTCCCCACACTGCCCCGGGGACCACCACCTTCCCAGGGCAAACTTTAAATTAAGGGTGGGGGTCGGTTGCGGACCCCTGTCCCTGGGGACCACCACCTCCCCGGGGCTTTAATTATGAAGGGAGGGGGCCGCGCACCCCCCTACTGGAGCCTTCGATGGCCCTGGGGACCGTCACCACCCAGGGCCGGCTCCAGCAATGTCCCGGGGTGCCCAACCCTGGGACATTGCAGTTTGCTCCCGCCCTGCCATAGCAAACACTGCTTTGCTTCTTGGAAGCGAGAGCAGGAAACCTGCTCTCGCTTCCAAGAAGCAAAGCAGAATTGCTTTTGGACAAGGGGAGCTGCATGTTAGCAGCTCCCCTTGCCCAAAAGCATTGTTGGCTCCCACAGGAGGCGGGGAGCTGGCTGGGACCGCAGGGGCATTGGGGCTCCGCCCGCGTTCCCAAATGTGAGGTCCGGCCCCGGGGGCCCTGGGGCCAGAACTGGCCCGGTAGGGGGGCCACTCAGCCCCCCGCACCTTTAATTTAATTATAAAAAAAAAAATGGAAGGCCGGCCCCGGGAGATGGTGTCCCCGGGGCCATAATTGGCCTGAGGTGGAGGGCCACGTGGCCCCCCCTCTAAAATGAAAAATAAAGGCTGGCCAGGCCCCGGGGGATGGGGTCCCTGGGGCCAAAAGTGGCCCAGGGAAGGGAGGCCACGCGGACACCCTCCCGTGAAAACAATAAATAAAAAAAAAAATGAGGCAATGCCCCGGGGGATGAGGTCACCAGGGCCAAAAATGGCCTCAGGAGGGGGGCTGCACAGCCCCCTCCTTTAAAATGAATAAAATAATAAATAAGTGGCCATGCCCCGGGGGATGGGGTCCCCGGGGCCGAAATCGGCCTCGGGAGGGGGGCCACACGGGCCCTTCCCGTTATAAAAAACAAAATTTAAAGAAAATGTCACAGGCCCTGGGGGATGGGGTCCCCAGGGCCCATAAAATATTGGGAGAAGGGGAGCCACACAGCCCCCCTTCTAACAAAAAAAAGGGGAAAAAAAGCAGACATTGCGCCGGAGGCCTCGCCCCCTCCCTGCACCACACTGCAAACACGCCTCCTGGCGTGTTCTGTGTTTGGAGATTAAGTCCCCTAGATCCTTAAGGGTCCTTAGGGGCCAACTAGCCCACCAGGTACCTCCAGTAATCCCCATACAGAGGGATTGCTGAGAGGTGGTCTGAGGCCATGCCCCTTTTTACACCACTCTGAAAACGTGCCTCTTGGCGCACTGCTGGTGGGGCAATGAGATCCTCCTGTGTCCTGAGGACCTCAGGACTAAAGTGGACTTCATCCCCCGAGCAGCAGTGCGCCAGGAGGCGCGTTTGCAGAGTGGTGTAAAAAGGGGGCGTGGCCTCAGACCACGCTCAGCAATCTAGCTGTGTGGGGCTCACTAGAGATAACAGGAGGGCTAGTTGGCCCCCAGGGACCCTCAGGAGGCAAGGGGACTTCATCCCCTAACCAAGAGCGCGCCAGAAGGTGCGTTTGCAGAGTGGTGCAGAAAGGGGGCGTGGCCTGTGTCCACCTCTCAGCAATCCCACTATCTGGGGCTTACTGGAGGTGTCAGGTAGGCTAGTTGGCCCCTAAGGACCCCCAGCAGCGAAGGGGACTTTAATCCCCATCGAAGAGCGCGCCAGAGAGTGCGTTTGCAGAATGGTGGGCAAAGGGGGTGTGGCATGCTATGAGAACTTATCAATGCTGCTGTGTGGGACTTACTGGAGGTACTAGGAGGGGTATTTGGCCCCCAAGGACGTTCTTGGGGGCCAACTATCGCTCCTGATACCTCCAGTAAGTCCCACACAGTGGGATTGCTAAGAGGTCTACTCAGGCCATGCCCCCCTTTCTCCACCACTCTGCAAACGCACCTCCTGTCACACTACGGGATGGGGGATGAAGTCCACTTTTCTTTTGAGGGTCTTT